>JAEAOA010001578.1:1710000-2377500 GCA_016746295.1 Potamilus streckersoni | reverse complement strand
AAGGATAGAGCCCTGTGGTGCTAGATGATTAATATAATTTTACTTTGAGAAAGTTGACCATTTAAAGATACTTTTTGTACTCTATTGGTTATGTAAAAAGTAAATCATTTTAGGGAGTTTTCACTGCATTGATAGATATCTAGTTTTCATGCAAAATTTTTACAAGATCAAAAGCTTTACAAAAATCAACCATTACAGTTCCCATTGATCTAAAACTTTCAGCCATTTATCAAAGATACAAGTGCAGTTCCACAGGAGTAATTCTGTCAAAAGCCAGACTGATTATCATCAATAAGATCATAAGTGTTCATATAGTTGAGAAATGATTCATGTACATGTTTTTCTAGTAATTTGGAGAGACAAGGAAGGATAGAGATGGGTCTTTAGTTATTTACCACATCTTTTGTTCCTGTTTTATGCAATAGTGTAACAGTGGTGGTTTTCCATGTTTGTGGAAATTTATAAGACCTGATATTTTCATTGCAAATGAAAGCTATACTCTCTACAATTGCAGGTGCAGCAACCTTTAGTAGCATTGGTCTAATCATATCAAATCCTGTAGCTTTACAATCACACATTTTTTAAAGATATTTCAACACAAATTCTGGACTTATTTCAATAATTGAAACTTTATATTGTTTTGTAGCTTTTTAGCACAAAAATTGTTTGAGTTCCAGATGATCAGATGAAGTTCTGGGCTCTGTAAGTTTTTCAGCAATTTGAACAAAGGGTCATTAAAAATATTTGAGATATCAGTTGAATTATCGGCATAAATGCCCTCATGATTGAGGGATTATATTTTAAGTTTTACTCTTATATTTCACTGCATCATACTCTGTAAACACTTTCCAGATGGCTTTTGGGTTATTTTGGTTGTCATCCAGCACTTTTTTGTAGTGCTCTTGTTTGGCTTGATGTATCATTTTATAACTTTATTCCTCCAAACTCTATGTTCAGCTTGATTTACTACTGATATTAAGTTGTCTCTTTGCTTTATTGCTTCTAAAATTGCTGTGGAGATCTAGCCTGACTAGTGGTCTTTCTTTATCCTGTGTGTTTTTAAAGGATATATATATATATATATATATATATATATATATATATATATATATATATATATATATATATATATATATATATATATATATATTGGGATGAACATGTGTTGCACACTAAGCTAGATCACTGTAACCTAATTTTAAGATTTATTTAAAAAGGTTGGTTTCTAAAAATCATATTGTGGGCAATCATTTCAATACACAGTATTTTCACCTTTTGTTTCCAAACTTTCTCTGAGGTTGCATTTTAGTGACATACAAGTGTCATGTACCAGAACTGGGTCACTGATTCCTATTTTACAGGATTTATGTAGAAATTTTAGATATGGAAGAATATTTAGAAAAATTATTTTATTTTGTTTGCATTAACTTATTACTTATGGAACATTTTTTACAGTAGTAAAAAAAAAATCCATTATTTTTTAAGTTTTCAAGAAATTTGGTGATCATGGGTTTTTAAGAAATTTAGTGATCTGAGTGCAGTGCTTTCCAGTAAAATGAAAAAGTTTAAACTCAAATTTATTAAAAAAGGGCAAATTCAGAAAACTCAAATAGCAAAAAAAAAAATTATTATTTTATATACTCCAATTTTAACATCCTTCAAGTCAATGCTCAAACTTCCACACTACTCATGCATCCAAGCATGTTACTGTCTTCTGCTTTTCTGCATTTATGGAAAATTGTTTAAAAATCAAGTCACCAAACATATATTGAGAGAGTGTGTTTGAATAAATGCATTTCACACATCAAGAATATCTCTCTCAGACTTTTTTCCAGGATTAGGAATATTTCCAAAGTACATTGTAGATGCATCTTCAGAGTATTGTATCACACTCCAAAACTGGGTTGTTGTGATCCACATTCCATGGTTTATCGAACATGGGCGTCGGTGGTGCTACAGATGTGGAGGTATCTCGTCAGTGTTTGCTACTTTAGACAATATTTCAGTTGGACCCAAAATTAGATTGAAATCTTCAGTTAATCAGAAAGGAATGATATGGACATGGAGTATGACGGTAAATTAATTGATCTAATTGCAGCAGCAGAGACGGCTAGATATGATTACTATCACCCATCCTGATAATCTGCTACCTGGGGAGGCAAAGAGAATTGTCTTTATCACTGCTCGTGTTCATCCTGGAGAAACACCCGCCTCATTTGTGTGCCAGGGTAAGGAACGATCAATATGGCCTTGTCTGGTGGCAATGGTAATGTAAGATTAGCGGATACAGATATGAGCATGAATCGATGAGCTCTGGAAGCCTTTTTCCATCTTACTCTCAGGAATACTTCCATACCACATAAAAACAATGCCAAATGTTTATAATTTAGCTTTGTTATGCTTCAACATGACAGGTACCTATGTCCATCTGTCTGTAATCACACGTTGGTTAAGGTTTTTCTGTTTACGTCATTTTAGGCATTGCTGTGGTATACTTGTCCACAAACATGTTTCTTGTTTATTGTGTAATTTATTTATCATTCAAAAGTAAATGTGTTTTGTGTCATAGATCGTGTCCAAAAATTTCTTATGACCAGCACACCTTAAAATGCAAGAATAAAATTCTCCTTGTGTTAAATGCCCATAGCTGTATCATATCTCACTTTAATAGCACTAATGTTAAAGAACCAATCTGTCATTTTTTAAAAATACCTTACCTGCCTTGTGGCAGAGTTTATTATGTGTGACCTTGTCCATCCAACTGTCAGTACTTTCATCTGTTGATATTCCTTTTTCTATGCATTAACTAAATTGTATAGCACTTACCTTCACCAAACTGCAAGTAATTTATTCTTGTAGAAAACAAAGTCTTTTAATTTAGGAGTCTAAAGGTCAAAGATCAAAGGTCTAGGTCATTGTGACTGAAAGAAGAAATTTAAAAGTTTTTGCCAAATAGTATTAGATCTTCATCACAGACCTGGTCTAAACTTTGTGGATGGCTTACACTTGTGGTAGGGATAAAGGTTATTGATTTTTAGTTCAAAATCTCAGAGGTCAAGGTCTTTGCAGCTGATAGGGGACAAATGAATCCTGCACAATAACATTAATTTTACATCACAGACTTGGACCAGACTTTGCATATGGCTTGCACTTGTGGCAAGGAAGAAGCCTATTGGAGTAGGTCAAAGGTCACGGTCAGTAAGACTGTAAGAAAATATGGTTTCTGCACACAAATTTTAGTTTTATTCTGACTGTGTACCCTCACCAAAGTTGGTGAGTAACTTTCATATTAATTTACAAAAAAATTAAAATTTTGATGTCTTATACTTGGGGTAACAAAGAAACCTATAGGGGCTTAAAGGTCAGAGGCCACAGTCATCATAAATCTAATAAGAAAATAATGATTTCTGCATATAATTTGCATTTGACAGTACTCTTTTTATCATGCACCTGCTGTAAGATGGAGCATATCTCATTATGATGTGTTTGTTCATCTGTTAGCTCTTGTAGTTTTAGCATAGTTCTCCTCTATCTACTATTGTAAAATTTGTTTTTCAGGAACACAAGGACATTGATATGAGGCTTAAAATGCCAAAGGTCAAGGTCATAGGGGCAGATAGAAGGAAACATGTTTCCATGCAATAGCTTGGCTTATTTACCAAATACTCTGACCAAACTTTGTCAATGGCATGTGTTTGAGATAAGAAAGATGCTTACTGATTTGGGGATCAAACTGTCAATTATCATGGTCACAGTGATTCTGAAAAAGAAAAGTGATTTCTGAATGATAGGTTGATTTCTTATCGCCTATTGTAACCAAACTTTATGAATGGCTTGTATGTGAGATAAGGAAGATGTCTATTAAATATTTTTAGGATTAAGAGATTAAAGTTCAAGATCATGGGGACAGTAAAAAGGAAAGATAATTTCCACATATTACTTAAGATTTGTTCCACAAAAACGAATAAACTTTGTAGATGGCTTGAATTTAAGACAAGGAAGACACCTGTTGACTTTGGCCTTTAAAGGTCAAAGATCAAGGATAGTGGGACAAGAAGAATTTTTTTTTTCACAGGGTCAACAAGAAAGAAATTTTTTTACACAAATTAAATCAAGTCTTATGCCACAAACCATGATTATAGATTGTAAAGGTTTTGGATCTGAGACAAGAAAGGCATCTAACATTGATGGGGTAAATAGGTCAAAGGTCAAGATCACTGAGTCTTAGTACCTGAGTATCAGACCACTGAAAGATGGTGTATAATGGACACCTTATGGTCGTCTTTTTATGGTTGACGTTAACTGGGTATAACCTTGTAAAATGTGCCTGATTTTATGCCTATCTCTTGTTACAGGATTAATTGATTTCTTGATCAGCAACCATCCAGTAGCAAAGACACTGAGAGAACATGTTGTGTTCAAAATTGTACCGATGTTGAATCCAGATGGTGTCTTCCTAGGAAACTACAGGTATAAAATATCTCACGTTTGAGGGCCACATATTTTGCCAGATACATATAAAGTTCTTGAGTTTTAGCATTAGGGTAGGTTACGGTACCTATACTTTTCTGCCAAAGACTTGACACATGAAAGGCTAAACTATGTTTTTGACATTTAAATGGATGGTTGTATCAACATATGTTTTTTTTACTAAAACACTTACATGTATGGTTGTATCAACATGTTTTTTTACTAAAACATTTAAATGGATGGTTGTATTGACATATGTTTTTTTTGCTAAAACACTTAAATGGATGGTTGTATTGACATGTTTTTACTGAAACACTTAAATGGATGGTTGTATCAACATATGCTTTTTTAAAACACTTGAATGTATGGTTGTATCAACATGTTTTTTACTAAAATATTTAAATGGATGGTTGTATCAACATGTTTTTTTTACTAAAACACTTAAATGGATCATTGTATCAATGTATGTTTTTTTTACTAAAACATTTAAATTGATGGTTGTATCAACAATTTTTTTTTTACTAAAACACATATAGATGGTTGTATCAACATGATTTTTGCTAAAATACTTCTTGCTATGTATAGTTGGTAGTTTTTGAAAATGGTACCAATATGACTTTACAAAATGGCTTTGTTATTGCTCCTTCTTAATCAATAGTTGTATTGAAAGTACACAGAAACAGGAAGGCATTCACATTCAGAAACAGTCTCCACATTGCTACTAAATGTAGAATATATATACATACATACATTTATATATATATATATATATATATATATATATATAAATATATATATATATACACACACACACATATATATATATATATACACACACACACACATATATATATATATATATATATACACACACACACACACACATATATATATATATATATATATATATATATAAAGTCTAGATGAGAAGCAGACACCATCAGGTACCAGCAGTTGTTGTCTTTCATAATGATTCTCCTCTAAGTAGATATTATCTATAGAAATGTTAGCAGGTTTGAACCTTGGCCAAGTCACACCAAAGACTTATAGAAATAGTACTAACAGCTGCCTCTGTAGGTGCTCGGCATTAAGAGGTTAGTGTTAAGACTGGTCAGCTTGGTGTCAGGATAATGTAACTAGGTAGGACATTATGCTACATGTCTGCTTCATGATGCCCCAGTGCTAGATATCACTGTAAACTGCCACATGGCAGACATCATAGCAATATGACTGAAAATTTTTTAAATTTACATTAAAAATCCAAATCACACATATCAACATCCACACACCCTCACACCTATAGAGATGTAAATCAACCTCTCCTGTCAACTCATAATACCTCTGAGACTTGCACAGACACAATAAGTGTGCAATTTAGAGCCAAACATAAAAATTACTTATTGTGGGGGCCAAAATAATCTAGAATAGCAATTGGATTTGTCAGTTACATAAAATATATAGCCTGAATGAGATCTAGCTTTTTAATTAATTAAAGTTTCATTAGATTCAACTTAATTCGGTTTAAATTTAAATTTTGGTAAATAAGGCTACATAAAAAAAAACGGATTGTATTAATATGTTCATATATCATTGTGACATCTGTGATTTGGGCTTTTTTTACCATTGCAATGCTGCCATATTCCCAGACAATGTATTTTTTTTATTTCTTCATGAGATTAGAAAAGCACCTATTGAGATCCCAAGGGGGTCAAAGTATGTGACCAAAAAAGTGACTGAGAATATTAGCTATCTTTTCATGTAAATCTATAGAAGATAATTGGAAATTCAAATCTGAATAAAAGAAAAACTACTTGTCTGCTTTCTTTAGAGCATTTAATTTACTTACAAAGAAAAAAGAAGTTGGCTAACTGTTGTTATCAAATATCATCACCATACACATACACATATATGCAAACACTCAAATAATCACAACCACATTCACATTTAATAAAAACATACATCAGGTTTCTGTCTGTAGAATTAATTGGATGACAGAATATATGCTTAATTAGATGCAGTCTTGCACAAAGTAAAACTCATCAACCAGGAGTTGAGTAATTTATTTTGTTGGGCTTTGCTGATAGCTTATTTCATCCAGAAATTCTTTCAGAAATTAACTTGAACACTATTCAAAAACTGAAATATTTTTAATCATGCTTTGCATTTCATATATGAAGTAAAATCTGACTTAATATAAACATTGCCACTGTTTACAAATTTGCCAATCAAAGGCAGTGCCGTGTAATACCATTTGCTCCTCTACGTGAGTTTAGCATCTCTTTTATTTCCCTATAACTTAAAATGAATTGTGTTGTTCCATGTTGTGAACTTTACCTATGCAAATGAGCACAATGTGCTCCACCATAGCAGTCTTCAAAGGATTTAACTTGTTACTCATACAGCTATTGTCCGACACATTAAAGAAAATGTGAAATGGTGGTTGTTTGTATCCGATCTTTGCCTTTTAATTGCCTTTTAAATGCCTCTTTGACAATCAGCTGTGTGAACTGCCGCAAGTTAGTTTTGCATGAACTCTAATCAGGACTATTTGCCATTTGTACATGCTTGTATGTTACAGATATATATTGATGTGGTGTTTCTTTTTGAAGATTTCTGAAAATCATGTATTTCACAACATGCTTGTATATTTCAAAACACATCTATATGAAGGTGTTAGTGATTTTAAAAAATCATGCTTTTAGTTTGATAAGCTACATTATAGCAGGTATGTTATAGTTATCTTTAATGAAATGAAACTGGTAGATTGTTTTTGTTACTTAGGAGTTTGTGTCATGCTCTAAGAGAAGTACTTGGGTTTCATTCAGAAATATTATTATAACTCGATGGTCTTAAACTAAGTAACAGAAAAGAGTGAACACCAACAGGATTTGTAAAATTCAGTAAATCATTTATTCTGCAAAATATGAAGTGAAAATTTATAAAGAACTTAAATATTATGAATAAGATGACAATAGTCCCTATCACAAGTCCAAATGTATGAAGTTTTAATTGAATTCCAGTGGTATTCCAAATACATTTTAATATTGAATGTGTTGATGTGTCTCTAGTTTCAGATTTGTTCATGTGCCAATGGCCTAAAATGGGGCAATATATTAACAGTGTTTTGATGTATCACAATAGTATAACCCAAAATGACCTTGTTTGAATACCATAGTTCCAAATTAATATTTTAGTCCAAAAATATTACTGAGCACTTTGTCATTTTAGTGAATAAAAATCTGAATAAATAAATCCATCCAAACCAGAAACTGAATATAGCAGTAAGAATGACTCTATTTCAGATGTTAAGGCAAGAATAAATATTCTAATGTAAACAAGATCATATACTTTAATGCTTGACCTAGGATGCAGTTACCAATTTCTGGAAATGCTCTGCCAACTTAATACTGGAAGTTTCTAAGGTCAGAATCAAGACTGTCTTTAACTTGAATATAAGCAGACATGTTTACATTTGTAATGATTTGAATATTTAACACAGAGTGATGGAGAGATACTAGATGTGTACTATGTTGTTTACAAAATTAATGTCACTGGTCAGGTACACTATTACCTTGATTTTGGACAAAGGTCAGGTACAAAATATAGATATACATTAAAATTCATAGGGAAAAGGCAAAAACAGTACAAATTAATTTACATTTTCGTTCATTATGCATGTGTTCATTTTTTTTCTGTGTTTCATAACTTTTGGGGAAAGTCATCATCAAAATCAATGACTACTGGTGCCTAACAGTGTAGCTAAGTGGTTAGAGCACATGACCTAAAATCAGTGGATTATAAGATCAAGTCTGCCTAGACAACTCTTGGTGTGGCTTGGGCCATACACCTTATACCAGTTGAATTGACACTTCAAAACAGCCTTTCACATACAGCTTTTCTGCCAAACCCCAGTGAATTTAGTAATCTGTGAAAACAAAAAAAAAACAGGAAAACCCAGAGAAGACTGCACCAAGCAGACCTTGCATGAACAGCCTTGCATTTGCCAGAACAGGAGATTGAATCCAGGATTGCAGAAGTATAGCTATTTTGTAAACCATGGCACTTGTCAGGCTCAAGATTAAGATTTATTCATGGTTCAGATGGGTTCTTTTTCTGTTGCAGATGCTCTCTGATGGGATTTGATCTAAATCGGCACTGGCAGGAGCCCTCCCCCTGGGCCCATCCCACGCTGTATGCCACCAAAAACTATGTTGTGGAGCAAGACAGAGATGAGGTATTGTTAGAGTCTTTTATTATCCAAGTGTGACAGTAGGAAGTAACATGTACTGGCATCATTAGTTTGTTTGCCAAAATTCTATGTTCACTTTTGTCTAAAATCGGCCCTGTGTCAGACTTTTTATTTATATTTTTCTGGAAGTATCTACTATATTGATACTTGATTTATTTTCAACATACTGTTAAACCTTACTGCACATTTAATGCAAAATGATGATGTCATAGACAGAGGAGCACAGAAAATGACATGCATCAATGTTCTGTGTAAACGAGTGTTGTGTTTTGTGTATGTACTATAGTGTATACATAGACATGCATGAGGAAGAAGTTCATTGCCTCATTTGCATTTATATTTATCAAACTTGATATATTTCTTATTAGTTAACATTATTTTCGAAGTTTCTCTGTTGTGGCAAACATTTTGTTATCTGTCATCAGTTTTTTGTATCAGGTGTGGACTGTTCTCATTTGTATTGCTGGGAATCGTTTTCTGCATGAAATGATTAAATGTACGCCAAAGATTTTTTTCAGTAATGTAATGCAGTTGGTTTTGCTATTTTTAGATTAGTTAAAGGTACTGAAGTTATTAATATAGAAGAAATAAGTGTATTTTTTCTTCAACATCAAAAATATCAAGACTTCTCTCATCGGAACAGTATTTCAGCTTTATTATTTTTGTATCGTTAGTTATATGTATTACTAGAAAATGTGGATGAATATTAATAAGTATCAGTTGTTATGTAATGGTGCTTGTTTTAGAGAGAGAGAGAGAGAGAGAGAGAGAGAGAGAGAGAGAGAGAGAGAGAGAGAGAGAGAGAGAGAGAGAGAGAGAGAGAGAGAGAGAGAGAGAGAGAGAAAGAGAGAGCTAGCTGGAGTGGGTGAATATTTTCTTTAGCTTAATTTTTTAAATTTCCTTTCTGATTTAGGAGATTCTGCCCCTACTGTGACACTAATTGAATTTTTTAGTGATCATAATAAGATATATTTCATGGAAGTAAATTTAATAAGGTCCCTTGATTGCATTACACATCAACAGAATAACATTAGTTTTTGTCAGAGTAAAATAACATCCCCTTTTACACATGCATACACTCATACATTTGCTGTTTCTTTTAGATAATTTTAATTCACCGGAATAATTTTGCTTCTTGTTACCTGTGCTTCATTTCATAAATCATGCACATGGCTAGCTCCTGTTTCGTATGTTTGCTGAGCTTGGCGGTTTAACTAGATGGGAAGCAATCCATACAACATTAAGCAAGTATGTTTTAAGTTTTATGCCTAAAAGGATATACATTCAGAAAGCATTTCACAGTTATATATGAAGATGTATGTGTATGTGTGCATATATATGTATGTATGTATGTATGTATGTATGTATGTATGTATGTATGTATGTATGTATGTATGTATGTATGTATGTATGTATGTATGTATGTATGTATGTATGTATGTATGTATGTATGTATGTATGTATGTATGTATGTGTGTATGTTTGTGTGTGTGTGTACAGGTAGGTATGTAGGTAAGCACACATGATCATGATGAAGAATTACAAAAACTATTGGAAGAAGACATAATCTGTCAACTTTTTGATGAAAAAATAGACTTTATTAGATTGGTGGATGAACACAATATTGGTAAAAATAGAATGAACAGACATGGTAGACAGGAAGTGGAACAGATAGCATGGACATGGATCAATAGATGTAAATGTGAATGGAAAGATGTATTAAGGGATGAACAGAAATAGAAACTGTTGTCAAAAAATGGATGGATGGTGGGGCAGCTCGTGAATACATTTTTGAAGGAAATGATGAAGAGATAAACTTATAGAAGAATAAAAGGTGGAAGTATGTAAAGAGAGATGTGTGAACAGATAAATTGATCAGTGCATACTTAAAAAAATTACAGATGGCTAAAGTGAAAAATAAAACAGAGAAAAAATCTCTGATAAGGTGAATAACTGGATGGAAAAACAAGTGAATTTTTATTCTATTGTATTCATTGAAATGAGACTGATTAAAACATCTGTCTGACAGCAAACACTTAAATTGGATGGAAGACGTTGCAACTAATTCCTAACTGATTGTTTGTGTTGGAATAGGAGAAACCTAATGATGACCATAAAATAAATTTAAACTATTGGTGTATGAACACATTATATCAGAAACACAGTACCAAGGTTCACTTTGATGTAACATTTCCACCTTTACCAACATTTAGTTGCCTCTGTCACTTGAGTGCCCATTTCTCAGATTTGCTTCTCCCACTCAGTCCTCCTTCCAAAGCATCTCATGTTAACACTGGACTAGTTTTGCAGTATCGATGGAGTCATTACCAATGCTGCCTCCTTTTTAAAAGCAGTCATTACAAGCAGAAAATACTTCATCATAAATTGCATGGTCACAATCAAGGTTACAGCCACACAGGGTCAATATTGAATTCCAATCTAGTGTTATGTGTATCATAATTATTACGGTTACAGCTCTTCAGGGTAAATATTGCATTACAATTTAGTTTTATTGATGGCATTATGTTTGCATTTGTAAGTTCAGAAAAGTAGCAAAGTTTTGTTTTGATCTGTTTTGAATTCTATTATAACATTTCTTAGCTATGCTTGGAATATTACTTGTTTCTATTTTATTTGCTTTTTATCACAGTATTATACATGTGTCAGTCTATATCTGAAAAAGAACGAAAATAAATCCTGTTCCGTTGGAAGTTTGATTCTGTTATACAAACATGCAATATGCAGAATGCTACTATTTACAACACTGGTACAGTTAAAAACAAGGCCTCTCATTTATTTTTCAAATGAAAGTCTTTTTAGATTAAAGAGTTATTTCAGATCATTCTCATTTTGAGTTATTAACTACAGTTTTTAATCTGCTGTATGTGATAGTCATTAGGGGTGAAATGATCATGATATGCCTGGGTCATGTATGTAAATGTCATTTAGGGTGAAATAATCATTATATCATTAAGGTTTAAATTATCATGATATGTCACTGTCAAGTATGTAAATGTCATTAATGGTGAATCGATTATGATATGCTGCCTGTGTCATGTATGTGATAGTCATTAAGGGTAAAATGACCATGATATGGCTGTGTCATGTATGTGATAGTCATTAAGGGTAAAATGACCATGATATGGCTGTGTCATGTATGTAATAAGCATTATGAGTGAAATGAACATTATATCATTAAGGTTGAAATGATCATGATATGCCTGGGTCATGTATGTGATAGTCATTAAGGGTGAAATGATCATTATATGTCTCTGTCATGCATGTAATTGTCATTAAGGGTGAAATGATCATGATATGTCTCTGTCATGCATGTAATTGTCATTAAGGGTGAAATGATCATGATATGTCTCTGTCATGCATGTAATTGTCATTAAGGGTGAAATGATCATGATATGTCTCTGTCATGCATGTAATAGGCATTAGAAGTGAAATGATCATGATATGTCTCTGTCATGCATGTAATTGTCATTAAGGGTGAAATGATCATGATATGTTTTTGTCATGCATGTAATTCTCATTAAGGGTGAAATGATCATGATATGTCTGTGTCATGCATGTAATTATTATTAAGGGTGAAATGATCATGATATGGCTGTGTCATGTATGTAATAGGCATTAAGGGTGAAATGATCATGATATGCCTGTGTCATGTATGTAAATGTCATTTAGGGTGACATGATCATGATATGGCTGTGTCATGTATGTAAATGTCATTTAGGGTGACATGATCATGATATGGCTGTGTCATGTATGTAAATGTCATTTAGGGTGAAATGATCATGATATGCCTGTGTCATGTATGTAATAGTCATTAAGGGTGGAATGATCATGATATGGCTTATGCTGTGTATCAGTCTATATCATTATACCAATGATCCCTAAATTTTCAAGAATGGAAGAGGATATTTAGATGGACTTCACAGGTAAATTTGCTGTTTATCATATTTATTCATTTAAGAGAAAAAAATTTGACCCCTCCATAGGTCTCATCATGTGGTAGCAACAAACCTTAAGTTTATAACTATGATTTGTTATGGGTTTCCAAGCAAATTTTAAAATTTGTTTGCAAAATATTCTTATTTATTCAGTACTCCAATCATAGCATTGACACACTTGTCCTATGGGAAATCCACTTACATAAAGTAAATGAATTTATCAATACATTCTCTTTGTTTTGCTGAAATAAATGTCTGTTTTGATTTCCCTTCCACTTCTTTTAGAAAAGGCTTTATATGAACACCAGCAAGATATAGTGTCATGAATTCATCAAGAGGGTCAATGCTAAGTGTGCACCACAGAATTGTTTTGATCAGAGCTTAGAGCAGAAATCCACACTCACACACCACCATTGACACCTGAAATACATGTAGAATTTGTATCATATGAATCACATTGAGATAGAGTGTTTTCATTGGAACTGCTTTTGTCAGTAATTCAGCTGCTGACACTACCCTATTCAGTAATTGTTTTATACAGTGTACTTGAGAATCCCTCACTCGTTACTTTGTTGGCTTTGCTGAGTGCATCATCGATTTTTCTTGTTTGACCATAATGAAAAATCACAATGTACATATGATTATTACCAAAATGTGGCATGTCACTAACATTTTAATGTGTGTTAGGCTCAAAGATAGTGAATGCAATCAAAATTAAATGGTCTGTGAATCTATCATGCATGCTTGCATGAATAATCCATTTACACTTTTAGTCCTTCCCCTTTTAAAGTGACTGCTACATAACTGTAAGAACACATTGCAGAAAGGCTTAAAGTGTGATTCATTTCTGAGGTACTCAGCTTCCAGTGATGTAAAAAATCCATCAACATGTTGCTTCACGGTAATGTGTGGCAAATCTCATGTCTGCAAATATTTGCTAAGGATTATGGTTTCCTTCATTTTTATGCTTATTCATTGACATGGAAAGTCCTCTTTCAAGCAGTAAAACTTGGACTTGTACTTACTATTGTCTCATAGATTACCAACTAAAACAACCCCTTTAGAACAACAAACACACTTACTGTACATACTTGTGTATAAATTGAATCAAACCGCAAGCAGCAAAGATCATAATCTGCAGTAGCATAATGCGCCTGCAAATCAAGATCTGTGTTGCTTGTTCTACTGACTTCTCCTAACAAACTGCATAGACACAGATCTGCCCATGCATAATGTGACAGCAGTCCTAGGTCTGTGTATTTTGCAGTTCACTAATCTTATAAGTAAGTATATACATTATTTACTGAGAAGTTGATCTTTGAAATTTATTGCATTCTTGTTTACTGAAGGATCATGTTGCCCTTCTATACCCCATTTTACCAACTGACTCTGAGCTATAGAGCTTTTAGTCAGTGGAACTGTAAGAAATCCAGTCAGCAACTGTGTTGATTGTTTGACAAATGGACAATGTGTAAAACTAGACATACTCACCTTTGAAAGAAACTTAGGAGCAACACCATTATTGGTTGTCTGATAAAAAAAAAAAAATCTGCAAACTAGACTTAATGAACTCTGAATATAACTTTGTTATAGTGTTTATGTGATAGTTTAATTTATAAACAAATCAATTGATATTTGGAATATCCTCTGACTGATGCCTGTATGCTCAGAGTAAGTACAAGTCAAAAGCTTTGAAATAATGGTCATATCCAGCAAATTTAAGGAAGCCAGCTTGATACACAACTTAAAATATGATACATTATTGATGTACATATCAACTTTAAAGTCTTATCTTCTTTAGAAGGATTGGCATTGGTAGGGTGGTGCTGTTTCAGATGTGTTGACATCCTCCTGGTAATGTTTTTTTGCATGCACATTGCCAAGAGACCTACCAGTATTCTTATCATCTTTTCTTATGCCATTCTCATCCTTGACAATATACCAAAAATACTTCCAAGGAGACTACTGGCTAGTTGTCAGTTATTCTAATTTGACTTTGTTGACAATTTCAGGCTCTTACATTTCAGTAGGACTCGTCTTGCTCACCATGCCCATTTTTTTGCACTGCATGAATGCTCTAAAGCAATCTTATTACCAATTTCATGTCTTTACTTAAATTTGAAAGATATTACTTTATTATATTAAAAACAGAAGAAATAGTGTGATTTCCTCGTGTACCAAAGTCTTAACCAGAAGACTGGTCTGAGTGGGGGTGGGGATATGACCAACGATGAAACCCCTTACAATCTGCATACTATGAAGACTAAACAACTGTAACAGTTAGTGCAAAACGAAAAATATTGACAATACTCATTCCACTTCTGTGTGGGTGTGTGATTTGGATTTTTAATGTAGCTTTGACAATTTTTCAGTCATATCGCTACAATGTCTGCAGTGTGGCAGTTTATATTAATGTCTAGTACTGGGGCATTATACCACATACATTTAGCATAATGTCCCATTTAGTTTCTTTATCTTGACACAAGGCCGACCAATCCTAAAACTAACCTCTTAATGCTGAGCGCCAAGCGAGACAGCTGTTAGTACAATTTTTTAAAGACTTTGGTATGACTTGGCCGGGGATCAAACCCACGATATCTCGCATCCGAGGTGGATGCTCTTAACACTAGGCCACCAGAGCAGCCCTGTTCCCCTTCTTACTCTAGCATAAAGGATAAACTTTAAAAATGTATGATTTAAGTTTTCTACTGATTGTTTAATCATGGCTTTTTATGCAGAGTTTCTGTTTTGCTTATATCTACTTGCATAGAGTTTGGATGCCTACAATTCTGGTGTGCATGCAGTAAATAAGCTACAATGATTTGGTGGTTATTGTTTAATCTGGACTCAAACAAAGGATAATCACCAATCAGAATAAGGTGGATTATGAATCAGCAGATGTAACAAAGCATAATGACCTCATGCCTAAAAATAGGCTGCATGGATAGTGTCTAAAACCTGACAAACTTTGTAACATGGTACCCAAGTTTCACAATGTATAGTTAACTGAAAATGATATTCCAGGGGATAATATTACCTTAAAGCCAAATAGAAAGTCACTTTATTATACAACTGAAAGGGTGGTTACATCATCAATCTGCTAATGGAAAGCAAAGTAAATTTATATTTTTATATTTGATCCAGTAATTTAGGCTACCATCCAATAATACATACAATAAGGTCACTATCTTGGAGATGCAATGCACTTCTTATACTATAACTGTCACCCGTCACACATTAAGTATACAATTTTGTAAAGCTAATAAATGGCATATAAACTGTGGACTTTGAGAGAGTTTTTCAAAATATGGATCTTGACACCAACATTTATTTTAATTTTTTTTCTCTGATATCTTGGTAAAATGAAAAACTACATAGTGTTTGTCATGAACTCATTTCTGGAACAGTGTTACCCAAAAACGCTTGGAAGAAATGTCACCTTCATAGCTATTCACCTCATTAATACGTTTTTGGCTAGAACATCTAAATATAGAGAAGTCCAGAGGAATGTGAGGTAATTTTCTGAACAGATATTTCTCAGCATTCTGTTATGACCTGTATTGTTCATAATAGAAAGATTTTATAGACTGATTTACCTTTTCATGCCACTTTTTACAGATATAATTTTTTAATGTCTGATAAAGTTATGAAGATTTAAGTAATTTATGTAGGAAGAAAAAAGTTAATGAAAGGAAAATGTTTAGTTGTGCATATTTATTCACTAGATAAAATCTCAGTCTGAAGGAATTCCTCAACCATGACTACATGAATTTAGTTTTAATTATGCACCATAAGATTTTTTTCTAAAGATTGTTTTTTTTCTTTTAAAAAATTGATTGCTCCAGTTGCCTGAGTAGTTAGCGTCTCTGCCTCAGATGCAAGAGGTTGCAGGTTCACCTATGAAAATTAAAGTAATTTGTGTAGGGATAATATCATTTTGTATTAATTCTTCACTGCATGTATTGATACAGCACAATTATCAATACGGTGATGCATCAGTGAATTATTTCATATAATAAGAGTGTGTCACTCAGGTATATATCATTGTTCTCTCTCGATAGATTACTCTCTACTGTGCACTGTACAGCATTATTTCACCGTTTTTAAATTCTTTACCAGAATTTTGCACAGGGAGGTTGTTGTTTTCAACCTCAGCCAAGTAATACTTATAAAAGACTTATAAAAATGGTACTAGAAGCTGCCTACCTATAGGTGCTCAGCATTAAGAGTTTAGTTTTAGGACTGGTTGGCCTGGTGTCAGGATAATATGACTGGGTGAAAATGATGCCACATGTCTGCAGCATGATGTCACAGTGCTAGACAACACTGTAAACTGCCACATTGCAGACATCAAAGCTATATTACTGGAAAATTGTTAAAGCTACATCAAAAATCCAACACACACACACACACACTATTTTCACTGTTTAAATTCTTTACCAGAATTTTGCAATGTATTTCCAACAATTTGATATCTTCGTCAATTTTACATCATTTCAATTTTATAAATTAGTTTGTAAAAGGTATATATGTTAATATCTAACATCTTTGCACAAGTAGATAGATACATGTCATATAAACTGTGACCATAGGAATAAAAGATGAAGCTTCACCAATCAATTTCCATGGTTAAATCCACTTTTATAGTAGGAAATATAAATACTTAAATACAAATATTTATTTATTTGATTATTTTTTTATTTAAGCGAATCAATCTTTTCACATAATTTATTTAAAACTACTCTCAGAAGTTTTATTTAAACTTTGTAAATCATAAAATATCAAAAACATATAATCAGATTCATTGATGTTTCCTAAAATAATCATGATTAAATGTTTTTTTTTTCTTCCAGTTTTGTTTTAGAAATTAAAAAACTTGTATTGTTTTTCTGATTCTTGGATGATTCTCTGAAGAGCAATGCAAAGCAAATATTTTGATCGTTAATATAGAGCAAATTTATGGAACAAACCTTAGTGAATGTTAGTATGGCCATGAATTCACATTTACTCATTCTAAATGAAATATTAATTATTTTTCAAACATTTAATACTAATTCATCAAAGTCTGTTTAATCCTGATTATTGAATGCTTTGTATTTTAAAGGTCATGAACAAACACCCATGAAGACATTTTTTTTGCCATGGAATTTTATGGTCATGGCCAGGTAATAAACTGGATCAAAAAAAAGAACACATCAGGTCAAATTGTCACAATATTGGGTAGTGTATATTTTTTATTCAATGTGTTTAGCTTTCATTGTTACATCTGAGCACATGACATTAATCCTGATTATTGAATGCTTTGTATTTTAAAGGTCATGAAAAAACACCCATAAAGACATTTTTTTTGCCATGGAATTTTATGGTCATGGCCAGGTAATAAACTGGATCAAAAAAAAGAACACATCAGGTCAAATTGTCACAATATTGGGTAGTGTATATTTTTTATTCAATGTGTTTAGCTTTCATTGTTACATCTGAGCACATGACATTCAATTTCGATCTGTCCTGGATCATATCTTTAGGTTGACCTTGTCCAACAAGGACCATATACTTTTACATTTGAGTTTTGCTTTATGTGTTTTTAGGGTTATATAAATAATGACCATTGAAATGAATATCGATGATAAGGATCCAAATAAAGGGAATAATTGCCATTTAAAGGTGTGTACAGCCAACTTCCATAACTCTTTACTGAAATAGTTGGTACTGAATGCATATTTGATCTATATGGCTTTCACAGTAGTGTATGCTTTCATACAGAAGAGTATATTTCTGGCTAAAATTGCATTTTTCAATACTTTATTATCATTTATTCACATAATATCATGAAGTTAAGATTTTGCCTATGATGTCAAAGAGGTGCCAATTTATCAGTACTGTAACATTTTATGATAAGCTACAAGTCTGTCCATGAAAAGGTATTTGTTAAACAAATTTTAGCGTTATTATGAGGGTGAAAAGAGGGTGAAGCACATTCATTTATTCCTTGCTAAAACTTCTTCATTATTTATTGATTTACAAAACTTTATTTTAGCTAGGAACATTCTAATTGGTGTAAATAGATTTAATTTAACGAATTAAGAGAAAATTTTTTTTAGAATTAAAATAAATGCTTAGTTTTCAGGGGAATTTCTTTGGAAAGACAAGCCAGGAGCATTTTATACTGAATAGTTTTTTGTGTCCTGAGTAACTGCATATTGCTGAGAATGGTTCTTTATTGCGTGTCCGGAGTAACTGCATATTGCTTCTGATAATGGATTTTTAGTGGATGTTAATGGCATGATTTATTATTTGCCATTTATTATTTATGCAAGATTACACCTTGTATGGCAAATCATGCAAACTGGAGTAAAACTGATTCTTTGTTGCTTCCTCAAGACTTGTGCGTCATGCATGAAGTCAGTTTTATAGTTTATCTGATTGCCGATGAGCCCACTTTTAGTGGTGCATGTTGTCTGAAGAGTAATTAATTGTTTTTCTTTGATGCTATGCAAGGAGTTTTCCATCTTGGTAAAGCTTTATGCAACCTTTTTTTGTACACTATGTACTTTGGTATATGCTCAATATCTTCTTAAAACATTTCCCATCAAACAACACAGCCACCATTCCTGTGTGATCAAGTTCAATGAAAATTTCATTGCTTTATATAGTCAATAGAACTGCCTATAGAACTTGCCATGGGACTTAGATATTATGTCTGTTTTGTTAAATTCATCTTAAGCGTCAGTAAGCTGGTAGATAATGTAACTCCATATTGATTCGAAGGAGAAATTGTGGAGTCTGATTATTGTTTGACATGTAATCTGACCTTTGATTATTTTTCTTTCAACCATACTAAATGTTTAGCATTTTTATGTCCCATGATGACAGTGGTAAGGAACAGAGTGTTCTTTGTGCCTCTCCGTCCAATAATATATTTCATCCATCCAAGATTGCTTTAGAGTGACTAAATATCCTACTGGAATTGAGATTTTAAAAATTATCTGCAATGCATGATGTCTGTGATGTCTGTAGGACAATGTAAGATAATTTTGTATTTAAATATTGTGTGTGTGTATGTGTATGTATTCATACCTATTATAAACTATTAAAAAGGAATAGATTACTGATAGAACTAGAAATCATCTGCAATGCATGATGTTGGTAGAACAATCTATGAGAATTTTTAATTAAAAAAATTTAGAAATATAGCTCTGTGTGTGTGTGTGTGTGTGTGTGTGTGTGTGTGTTCATACCTCTTATAAAACTATTAAAAACACAATAAATTACTGATAAAACTACAGGCAATACTAATACTGGAACTGATTGGCAGGCCATACTTTCAACCTCCATTAAATTGCTGAAATACTTTAAGCTGCAAGGTCATTGTAGAAAAGGCATTGCATAATAAATAAAAATTGATGCTGTTTTTATTTATTTCCACAGAATGCAGTAATTGACTTCTACATTGACATCCATGCCCACTCCACCCTTATGAATGGTTTCATGTATGGCAACACATATGATGACCTGGAGAGATATGAACGCCAGTCTGTTTTCCCCAAACTACTTTGTGCTAATGCAGAGGACTTCTCAATGGCTAATACAAACTTCAACAAAGATGCAGTCAAAGCTGGCACTGGAAGACGGTACATGTTTGTTTGTTTTGATTCATCATGGCTTTCTTAGCTTTCACAGGTGTGATCCCAGCGCCAGTATGTGTGAGGGTAAAGTGATAGTCCATCTAAATCTGGTGGTCTGTGTTGTTCTTCAAACATCAAATTAGGCTGTGTGCAGTTTCCCAATGAGAGCCTTTAAAGTGGGATGAAAGCAATTTCAAAACTACTTATTGGTTGGACAGTAATTTCAACACACTACAATTTGCTATTTTCTTTTACAAGCTTTTTTTGCCATATAATCCATAAATTCCATCCATTTTTTCAAGTAGAAATGTATGAAGTGATAATTAGGTAATTTTTTTAAATGAAATGTCAATTTGTTTAAAGAAAACGAACTTAAGGATTTGGGATAAACTCACAATAGGATGATGGCATTAATGAGGCAACATTGTGTCATTAATAAGCCAACAGTGTGTCATTAATGAGGCAACAGTGTCATTAATGAGGGAACAGTATGTCATTAATGAGGCAACATTGTGTCATGAATGAGGCAACTGTGTCTAATGAAGCAACAGTGTCTAATGAAGCATCAGTATGTCATTAATGAGGCAACAGGGTGTCATTAATGATGGTGTCATTATTGAGGCAAAGGGTCATTAATGAGGCAACAGTGTGTCATTAATGAGGCAACAGTGTGTCATTAATGAGGCAACAGTGTCATTAATGAGGCAACAGTGTGTCATTATTGAGGCAACAGTGTGTCATTAATGAGTCATACCAAAGACTTTTAAAAATGGTACTAACAGCTGCCTCACTAGGTGTTCAGCATTAAGAGCTTAGTGTTAGGATTGGTCAGCCTGGTGTCAGAATAATGTGACTGGGTAGGATATCATGCTACATGTCTGCTGCATGATACTCCAGTGCTAGCCACACTGCTGACATCATAGCGATAATGACTAAAAAATTGTTAAAGTTACATTAAAAACAAAAATCACATACACAAAAATTTTGTAGCATTTATCTTTTTTTCTAATTTTTGTTTCATTTGTACATTAAACATGTAAAAAAAAGTTGAATATTAATTTTGTATCCATGTATTGAATGACTATAAGTAATTAAGTGGAAATTTGTACCAAATTTTATTCAAATCTACTAAGCAGCTTTAAAGATGTGGCTGATTTATTTCAGACATTCATGTCGTTTGTAATGAGAGTCACCATTATGGATAAAGGCATGACATCATAAGGTCACATCTAATTTATTTCAGACCTTGATGTCAATTGTCTCCACATGAGAGTCACCATTATGGATACAAGCATGACATCATAAGGTCACATCTAATTTATTTCAGACATTGATGTCAATTGTCTCCACCTGAGAGTCACCCTTATGGATACAGGCATGACATCATAAGGTCACATCTAATTTATTTCAGACGTTGATGTCAATTGTCTCCACCTGAGAGTCACCCTTACAGATACAGGCATGACATCATAAGGTCACATCTGGATCATCACTGATACAATAGTCAATGAAGTTCCTATTTTTGCAATAAAGTTTATATTTGAAATTATTAAAAACAAAAATCACATAGAACAACAATATTAAACCATATAATAAAACAATAATATTAAACCATATACTAAAAAATGAAGCTGAATTAGATGATGAAATTCTGTAAGGAAGATCTTACAGTACATTGCCTAATTGATGTTATTATGTTATAGTATTTATATTAATTAGGTTTTGGCATTTCATGTATTAAATGGAATTAATCACAGATTATTTTCAGATTTATATTTAGTATGTTTTTTACCTTTAATATAAATAAAATATAATAACCCTATATGCTTTTCTCCTAAACTGTCAAGTTTATTCCCTTCATTTTAAACCAAACATATACATATCTGCCAATTCAGCGGGCACTGACACTATAAATTTATTGACAGTGAAATAGAAAAACAACTAACATATTTGGGATTTTCTGAATGTTGTTGCCAAACCACATTTGATTTCATTATTAGGTATCTGTGTTAGAATTTATTCTCATTTAGGATACACGGTACTAATTGTATTTAAAAATTGGAACCAGCCTACAAATGGGAGAACATTATGAGTTTATACAGGTTTGGCTGACCAGAATTGGTTAATAATGTAAGTTATGTTTTAGAAAAACATTCTCATGAGACCTTATCCTAGTTGAAAATGAAAAAGATAGAGACCTTGTTTTATTGATTGAATTTCAGTCCTTTAACTGTAATAAGTTTGGAAAACTCATATCCTTTCCTCTGCACAGAAGCTGACTTCCAGGTTTCATCTTTACTGATAAATATAAGTTTGGTCATGAGCACTCCAAAATTTTAAGTTATTGAATTTTTAATATCATGGGGTTTACCTAGGTTTACTATGGGAACTGGATTAGTTCCATGAATCCTTTAAATACTTTATTTTTTTCCTGTCATCTTTGCACTCATTATAGAACCACTCTGGTGGCCTAGTGGTTAGATCATCTGCCTCAGATGTCAAAGGCTGAGTCATACCAAAGACTTTAAAAAAATGGTGCTAACAGTTGCCTCCCTTGGTGCCCAGCAGTAAGAGGTTAGTGTTAGGACTGGTCGGCCTGGTGTCAGGATAATGAGACTGGGTGGGACATCATGCCAAATGTCTGTGGCATGATGCCTCAATGCTAGACATCACTATATATTGTCACATTGCAGACATCATAACGATATGACTGAAAAATTGTTAAAGCTATGTTAAAATTCTAAATCACACACACACACACACAAAACTGGGACTGGATCTGGATGATACTGTTAGAGATATTCTCTATCTCTTGCTGTATCTCTCTATATCTCTCTCTGTTTGTCTCCATGTCTCTGTCTGTCTCTTTTCTCAGTCTCTGTCTCTTTGTATGTGTGTGTATGTATATATATATATATATATATATATATATATATATATATATATATATATATATATATATATATATATATAATTTATAAGATGTTTGTGTATGTATGTCTCTCCATTACAAGACAGAATGTTCATTTGAGGGTTGGTTGTTGCAGGCACATTGCTACTCCATATTCGAATGCTATTGATGCAGTTGTAATGGGTATTATAAGTTTTGCAGCAATTTTAAAATTCACTTGGCTGCTTCTCCTGGTGAATTGCAGCTTTATAAGGACTTAGAGGCTGTTTCATATGTAAATACCACCCCCACCGTCAATATTGTCACATCACAGCTATTGCCATGCAAATTAGCATGTTTTTGAATGTCTGCTTTGTAGTTTTGAAAAGAGCATTGACCTTACAAAATCATGACCTCAACAAAAGTTGATATTTGTGTCAAATGCCAAACATATCAATACCTGTGTAATGCTCACAAACATTAAGTTTTATCATGATTGATAGTGAGAAAATTGTAGTGAAAATTAGGCTGTCCCTGTCACGATCCATTCTGCTATGGCTGCATTAGTAAAAATATAATGATCAAAGTTTGCAACAGAAGTAAAAAACTCTTGATTTTTATTGTTATTTTCTGTAATTTGTCTGATTTTTAAAAAAATATTTCAGGTATGCAAAAAATAATTACTATTAAAAATATTAGTTATGATGTATTTATCTGCCAACAGTTTGCAGACTTTTTAGATAAACAAGTTTTCTGTATGAAAAATTGGAGGACAAAAATATTTATGATTTTTTATTTTTATTCTGATGTTTGAAACAGAAGAGGGTACACAGAATGACAGACACTATATCAAGCAGTTATTATCTTCTGATAGACAATACAGGATCAACTGTTGCAGATGTTATCTTCTGAATGACAATACAGTTTCAACCACAAGAGTTGTTATCTTTTGATAGACAATACAGTATCAACAACTGCAGTTATCTTCTGATAGACAATACAGGATCAACCACTGCAGTTGTTATCTTTTGACAGATAACACAGTATCAACAGCAGCAGTTGTTATCTTCTGACTGACAATACAGTGTCAACCACTGAAGTCATTATCTTTTGACAGAAATCACAGTATCAACCACAGCAGTTGTTATCTTCTGACAGACAATACAGTGTCAACCACTGAAGTCATTATCTTTTGACAGAAATCACAGTATCAACCACAGCAGTTGTTATCTTCTGACAGACAATACAGTGTCAACCACTGAAGTCATTATCTTTTGACAGAAATCACAGTATCAACCACAGCAGTTGTTATCTTCTGACAGACAATACAGTGTCAACCACTGAAGTCATTATCTTTTGACAGAAATCACAGTATCAACCACAGCAGTTGTTATCTTCTGACAGACAGTACAATGTCAACCACTGCATTTGTTATCTTCTGACAGACAATACAGCATTAGCCAATACATCTGCCTTAAGATATCATCAAATCAGATGAACATAATTCTGATCAGGCCATAGGAATTTCTTGTCCTTTACCATCACCACCACCATGTACAACTGTCACCACCACAACCATTCACCTCTGCCACAATTGCCACCATTCAGCACCACCACTCACCACTGCAACTACCACAACCACACCACTTTACAACTTTTCACCACCACCACTCCAGTCCCCACCACTACCCAACACTGTACTGTAATTGTCTTTCTTTTGATGTCAGCAAACCTAGTAAAAGATGACTCACATTCCAGGAGGAAGCAGCGGATTGTCACCACATGCTCTGTAGTCTTTATATAACCTGTATGATTTCAGAGGCAATTGTTGTTGTGTGAAACAAATAGTCTGATTAGGGAGTGAAATTTCTTGAAATTAATTTATTGACTAATACTGAATGAGTCAATTCACAGGATGATCTGTGTTGATTGAATAGCCTTCCTTGAAGGGTGACTCATTTCCATACAGAGGAAGGAAGGCTAGGGTTATAGTTGTCATTTATTTCAGGCTTTATATTGCAGAACATAAAATACTGGAATGAATCATCAATGACATCAATGATCATATGCAATTTATCCACATTCCAATATTCTCTAACAAAATTTAGTACAAAATTCAAATTTAAGCTCAAATTTCCAGATATCATGGACTGTAAATGGCTGCTCATTTCAAATAAAATTCATAAAAAAGGTTGAATAATTTCTATATTTTGCAATTCTTGGCAAGTATAAGATTGAAATTATTCCATGAGTTTTATAAACTTCATTTGATTCTATTTCTTATGTTACAAAAGATACTGATTATATTTGACCAAATTGAGGAATAGTATGGTGAAATGATTTTTGAAATACATTTGGATGCCACACAATCTTTACATGTTTCTGTTTATGTTGAAAACTGATCACATCAATTGAAGAGCTTTTCAAAGTGCAAAACTACACTCTTCCAAAAATGAAGATTTGACATTGGAAGTGCTACAATAAGCATTGACAATTTTACACTTTGCTGAAACACATATTAACACACTTTATTTTGGAAAGAGTTGTGATTAGTTTAAAATTACTTCCAAGAGATGTAGGGACTAATTTGGAACTAATTTGTTGCCTTTAATATACATGAATGACCTCGGAGTTGGTCAGTGTGCAGATAACATCCAAAACTGGAGAGTAAATCACCAGATAACAGTTATTTATTTAGCATCTATGGCATAGAGTGGAATTTTTAGCCATAGCCAATATGCCTTTGCTTTGCTTATGAAAACATGTTTGGTGTCATGAGGTATTACATATGTACATAAAAATTATGATATGGGTATATTACCATAAATAACACAGTAGTCAGGTGAAAAAATCAGATTCAATACTGCAAATATATCCATCTCATTGAAATTTATAGTTAAATAGATGTCCCAAATGAAGGTTTTTTTTTCAAATGAAGTTTATAAAACTCATGAAATAATTTCAATCTTATACTTGCCAAGATTTGCAAAATATAGAAATTATTCAACCTTTTTTATGAATTTTATTTGAAATGAGCAGCCATTTACAGTCCATGATATCTGGAAAACATCATGAAGGTTTTTTTCAAAATTAACTTCATTGTAATTAAAAATATGCTTCATCCAAACTTTCAGACTGAGAGCATGGATACAGGGTTGTAAGAATATGATCAGGAATTAAATTGCATGACATCCATTGATTGAAAAAAATAATTTTATTTAAAGAAGTTTCAATTTTCATTTGCAATCAGATGCAGACCCGTTTCTACTTTGTAAATCAGTGTTATTGATTTGTATTAAACATTGAGTTCTTGAGATACTTTTAGAAAAGAAAATAGTTCTAAACATGTATGACATCTTTCGCTTTCTGGAATCATGGTAGCTCAGTTGGTAGAGCACCAGGCTCATAATACATTAGTCTAATGGCTTCAGTACCTGCCAGGATAGGCTGCCTTGGTGTGTTCTTGGTAAAGACACTTATGTCCCATTCCCTTGACTTGATATAGCCAATAATGTTTTCACAGTACCATTAAGAGCCAGCCATAATTGCAACCTTTGTTTCTCACAAGTTAAAATTAACCTGAATGTTATAAGAGAGAGAGAGAGAGAGAGAGAGAGAGAGAGAGAGAGAGAGAGAGAGAGAGAGAGAGAGAGAGAGAGAGAGAGAGAGAGAGAGAGAGAGAGAGAGAGAGAGAGAGAGAGAGAGAGAGAGAGAGAGAGAGAGAGAGAGAGAGAGAGAGAGAGAGAGAGTGAGAGAGAGAGAGAGAGAGAGAGATTTCATTTTGTTTGATTCAAATTTTCTTATTTATGGTAGATATAAATTATAGTAAGTGATCAATAGGCCAGTTCAAGCATGTTAAAATGCATTGACAAATTGGGGTTTCAGACTGTACTTCAAAGCACAAAACTTCATGCATTGTAGAAATATAAACTGTAAATCAAATGATCAAACAGTCATGTTAGCATTTGCTATTAAAAAAAAGATCAAAAAATACTGTAATTGACTGGTTAGAAATGGGGGTGGTGGTATTTTCATTTTTTGAACAAAACATTTGCATGTAGTACATTTACTTGCATTTCTTTTCTAATGGTAACAGATGTATCTTAAAATTAGAATGCCAGATTAACATGTATATTTTTATAGTTCAACATGAAAATGTTGCAGTGTTACATATTTGTAGTATGAAATCTGCACTTTGAATTATTAGAAACAATGATAAACAATAAGTAGATTTATAATATTTCATTGTTAAAATATTTTCATTCTTCCATGTACCATATATACTCACTTATAAGATGACTAAAACTACATAAAACAAAGATTTTGATCTGCTATAGCATAATGTACCTGAAGATTATGGTCTATGTTGTTTGATATACTGATTAAACCTAACAAACTGCACAGACCCAGATCTGACTGCACGTCATTGTTATAATCTCCTTAAGAGGTAGTATAGTCTCTGACTAATGAGTAACCCTCTATAAATAAAGCATTATTATTATTATTATTATTATTATTATTATTATTATTACTATTTTTATTATTGTTATTATTATTAATATTATTATTATTATTACTATTTTTTATTGTTATTATTATAAATATTATTATTATTATCATTTTTATTATTATTATTATCATTTTTATTATTATTATTATTATTATTATTATTATTATTATTATTATTATTGTTATTATTATTATTATTATTATTATTATTATTAATATCATCATCGTCATCATCATCATCATTATTATTATTACTATTATTATTATTTTTATTATTATTTTATTATTTTTATTATGTGCAAGAAGATCTGGGTCTTTGCAGTTATGAGCATATACTGTACCCACCATGGTGTTTGAAACTCTTGGTTACATAAATTAAGTTTTAAGATATGGCCCTGGGGCACAAGTGTCAGTTGCATATATTCCATATATATTTTAATATTCAGTTGCCATTGCCTGGCCTCCAATTTTGTAGTACCCTCATTCACCCATTGACCTTGTCCCTAGCTTTAATATGTTCATAGACATTACACATGTTTATACCTGGATAAATGGACTTTATAACAAAATATTTATAGGGGTAATTACTGTAACTTGTATAACTTTTACACCTATTTACCCTTAAAAACAATATTCACAGGGATAAATACTGTAACTTGCATGACATGACATTACACCTATTTATTCATGGATGAATGGACTTTATAGAGATAATTACTGTAACTTATATAGCTTTTAAGATAGTGAAAATTTGTTTAGGATGTTTTACTCTGTTTTGTATCATAAACTTTTAAGAACCTAAAGTTGTTGCATGACAAATGATGAAATTTGATTGGTGAAATTATGTGTAACATTTATTGTTGTTATTGTTGTTGTTGTTGTTGTTATTTGGATTTTTAACATAGCTTTAACTATTTTTCAGTCATATCACTACAATATCTGTATTGTAGCAGTTTATAGTGATGTCAAGCACTGGGGCATCATGCTGCAGACATGTAGCATAATGTCCAACCCAGTCACATTATCCTGACACCAGGCCTAACACTAACCTCTTAATGCTGAGCGCCAAGCAAGGCAGCTGTTAGTACCATTTTTTAAAGTCTTTAGTATGACTCAGCCAGGTGTGTATCATTTAAGCAGTATGCAAAACAGTATACATTTGGCTGATATTCTGAAAACAAATTATTATTCTGCAAATGCAGAAATTAAATTTAAAATGAACTTACATTTTGCCATACAGTAAACGACAATTATTCTCCCATGATCTTGTTGTGCTAAGGTGTCTTAACATACCACATTTTAGTAAGACTTCCTAATAAGGAAGTGCTTGATACATAAATTTCCCTCAGAATAATGCTGCTTATGGGAGGCATAAAGTAGACTGCTTTCTAATGAGATTGCTTTATAATGAAGCACTTGATACAGTACTCTTAATATTATAAATTGGAGTCATAGAGTATACCCTTTTTAAGAGTCATAGAGTATACTGCTTTTTAATAAGACTGCTTTATGATGAAGTACTTGATACAGTACTCCCTTATTATAATGTTGCAATTGGGAGTCATAGAGTAGACTGCCTAATAATGAGACTGCCTTATAACAAAGTACATAGTATATTATACCCTCATTGTAATGCTGTAAATGGGAGTCATAAAGAATACTGTCTTATAGTGAGACTGTCTTATAATGAAGATCTTGGTACATTATATCCTCATTATAATGCTGATCATGGGAGTCATAAAGCATGCTGCTATATAGTGAGACCACCTAATAATGAAGTACATGACACATAATGTTACTACCATTGAGAGAAATGGGAACCATGACAACACTCACTTTTTAACAAGAGCTTTGTTATAGTGAAGGCCTGATAATAGTGTTGTGTTTGGATAATTGTAGTTAAACATGAGGGTGCATACAGCTTTTAGACCTTGTTACAGGCCATTCCAATACACAGGTTGTCATTCAGAACTTGTCTGTTAAGATGGGTTTCAACACAGTTGTCATCTACAGCCATTAATCAATTCCTTGTTCATCTTAAGGCAGCAGCAGCAGCATCAGTAACAGAAGCAGGCTTGTCAAGATATGATATGGTTAGATCCCAGTTTCTTGAATCACTCTGGTGCCCTGGGCTGCAAAATCAATATCTAATAAAGGAATGGGCCAGAATTTGCAACCTAATTGGTTTACAAGCCAAGTGTTTGTTGCACAAACAAAAACCACCTTGCTTGAAATTAAATGGGACCATTGATTTTTGAATATTCTATTGATTGTATTCAATATGGTGTATTTGGAAACAGGTAATTTGGTACATTGAGTTGTGTAGTCATAATTTGTCTGTATTACTGACACCACTGGCAATGAAATTTCTTTGTTTGGATGAAAGTAGAAAAAAATTATAGGTGAATCACTTTGATCCCTGAAGAATGACACACTCCACCTTATAGCTGTGGCAGAGAGTGGAGAATTTATTGTGTCATATTGTTAATTAGTTGAAAATGAAAACACATTTTAACAGTTTAATGTATTGTATGTTGAGAATTTTTTTTTACAGGTTTTGTATTATATAACATTTGATTTTAACAAATTGTAAAAATTTCACCTCATGGAAATTCAGTTTAATCAATCTTGTTTCCAAAATTGGAAAATAAACACATGGAATGTTATAAAACATATAAATTAAAAAACAATATTTGCACACATTTTTACCCATATAATGCTCAAACATAAGTTGAGTCCAACTGCAAACTGCACAGACCCTGATCTGCTGTCGCTTCATGCACCAACAGATCTGGCTCAGTGCAGTTTGTTGGGAGTAATCAATTGAACAAACAGCATATGCCCTGGTCTACAGGTGCATTATGCTATGGCAGATCATGATCTTTGTTGTTTGCAGTTTCAATTGACTTATAAATAAGTATATATGGTACAATATTAGAACTATGGGGACTTTTTGGTTAGGCTGCCAGACTCACAACCAGAAGAGCACAGGTTTGAAGCCTGCTATCAAATCAGCCTTAATTGGCTGCTGATGTGTATCCTTAGCAAGACATTTACTCAAGTCCTTTGACATTAAATAACCTAAATGTGTTGATGTGTCAGAAAAGACTGAATGAAAATAAGCCATATATGGTATCAGTTGTGATAGTGTTTGTTTATAAAATATTAAACATGCTGGGGAAAAAATCAATGCATGTCACATTTAGATGATTATTTGTATATTTTTCTGTTTCCATTATAATGGTTGTTGTTGTTGTTGGGTTTAACACCATTTTCAGCACATGATAGGCTATTCATGGCGGCCAGTATTATTGGTGGAGGAAGAAACCGGGGAATCACTGGAAAGAACCACCGACCCACGAGAAGCTACTGGCAAGCTTTCTCACATATCCACATTCTCACCCACGAAGACAGAGGTGAGATGGCAGTGATCCGTAACGGAGATCGATTGGTCTCTGCCACTCCCACTGGGCCCCCCCCCATTATAATGGAAATAATAGGATGTGTTAAGCAAGCATAACAGCTGTTTGTTGTGAAATAGACAACTTTGATATTACATGTAATTTACTTAGACCAGTGCTGTCCAACCTTTATGGTACCATGGGCCACTGAAAATTTTTTCTTGAAGTTGAGGGCTGCAGCATGAAATGAAAGTAGGCCATTGACTTTTTTTAAACATAAATGCACAAAAAATTACTGAGCTCTGGCAGGCCATTTAAAATCAGCCTGTGGGCTGACAGTACTGCCATTGAATATAAAACTAATTGGTATTACCAGAGATCTTCATGCCTTAGTCAGGGGATATATAGAAACTCCATCTGTCTGTCTCTCTGTCTGTCTGTCATATCTCCTCCTGAATTGTTGAGTGGAAATTCACACAACTTTGTAATTATATTGCCTCTGGGATAACCATCCAAACTGTCAAGGGGGTAGGGGTATTCTTGGCTCCCACATTGGTTGTGGTCTGATTAAGATGTCATAGATCACATGTACAAAAATTACAAGAACTTATTAAAATTAAGATTTATCATTGATTATAGCTGTTAGCATAAAGACAGGCATGTGAAAGATACTGGATTATGACCCCAAGGTCACTGTTTTGGGAGTGGATCGAATATGGGGTTGGGTTGAGGTGGATGGAGTGGTATGGAGGGGTGATGGAATATGCAGTAAAGATGGTAGGGATTAGAGATGCTAAACTATTGCAGTTAGTCTATTTTACTTTTGTCTGACAACCTGACATAACCTTTAGTGGTAATTTATAACAATATGTGATACTTTGTCAAAATGCAGCCCTACCTTACATTGCAAAAAAAAAAGAGGTGACCTCTCATCAGGAGTTAGACTCAAGTGATAGGGGGAACCTTGGAAGAGTATGTATGTCCCTAACATTAAATGTGTCCTGAGTGTCCAGGTGGTATAAGATACTTGCCTTTAAAGATCAATCAAATCTCACCTCTGTCCACATGGGTTCCAGTTTTGGCTTGGCCAATAATGGTATGTTAGAAAGCTTGCCAGTAGCTTACCATGGGTTGGTGGTTCTTTCTAAGGTCTTCCTAAGTTCTTCCTCCACTAAAGCTAATGGCCATTATGTGTAGCCTATCATGTGCTGAAAAATGGCGTTAAAAAGACAAAACCAAACATGAACAAACTCGAACATTAAAGATTATATTTCCAGGTTTCATGGTTAGAGTCACCTGTTTGAAGACCTACTTACTGACATAAAAAGTTTATTATCTTTATGAATAAAAGATATCTGGTTCTATGTGTTGTGTGAATGCATTCACACTGGTTGGTAGTTTTTATACAGTTTCAGGTGTATTGGTATATGAATGTCAGAGTGTAACTACCAACAATTATTATTATTCAACACATAAGAATAGTAGCAAAAAAAAAAAAAAAAACAGAAAAGTGAATCTTTGCAAAAAATACTTGTAATGTTAGGTCTTTCAGATATCAACCATTACCATGAACCCTGGAAGTGTAGGTGTTTTATTGTCATGAATAAAATATTCCTGGCTCCATGCAAGTTGGGCAGCCATCTCTTATATAATCATTTTATGGTGTATCATATACTGTGTACTTCAATCTTCCCATCCAGATTCATTTGCATAATCCATAAATGGCTTGCATGTCTTCCCTAGCAATAGGGTCGGGTTATCTTTAATTAAATTCTCTCAGCCATTATCTTTGGCACTGGAGTACTTGGTGCTACTGGCTGATCAGACATGGTTGATGCCATGCAAGTGGCATGGATTTCATCAGCATTTCCTGAACTAATTCAGATAAAACCTAAAATTTCATCCATTAGGTTCTCTGAAAATACTCGATTGTAAATTTTGTTCTTCAACAAAGAATGTGGTAAAACTCGAGACACTACTTTCACAATGTCTGTCTGGTGTTAACTTTTGCCTTTGTTTGTTTGATTTTCTTTTTCTTTTGTCAATATTTCCTGATTTTTGCCTATTACTTCATGGGGGGGGGGGCAGGGGCAAGAAGCATGCCCAGGCAGGGTTGGGGTATAGTAACAATGTCAGCTAAAATGACTAGATATCAGGATAACAAAAGGAATTGTTTAAAGGTTGGGGTGATCAATGGTTCAAGTGTTTATTGATTTGGTGTACCTTTATTTTCAGGAAAAATAATACCCTTTCATTTGACATAACATTTTGTTCATATAGACATGTTTTCTTGTTAAAGAATTCTCCCTAGTAGATTTTATTTTGATAAACTGAACCACAAGGTAGATCCAGGTCATTATTGAATATCATTTTTAGTATCACTAAGATGGGATGTGCTTATTCAAATATTACATCTACCAAAATCTTCAAGATTGGGGTTGATTGACATTACATTTCAGGTGTCTGTCTTGAAAATTGTTTTGCCTCTATTTCTGTTAAAGAGATAGTCATGGGGTCTTCATTGAAAGACATTTTTGGATCTAACTAAAATTAGTGTCCCTTAGAGTGCCAATATGACTATGGTGGTCATGTTGAAAATTGCTACTCCTGAGTGGAAGGTCATATTAACATGTGGTTTTCACTAAAATGCTTTGTATGATATCTAGCAGGTTCAGAATGAAAATGGTGCTACTTGCATGTCTAATATGGCTGCCACAGCGGTCATCTTGAAAATCTTATTATTACTATTCCTCTTGAATCCATGTTTATATCAACGTGGGATTTTACAAAAAGGCATTTTTTTTGTGTCCAGTTGGTCCTAAATGAAAATGGTACCATTTTGTATTCCAATATGGAATCCACAATGGATATGTGGAAAATCTTGTTATCATTTCTGTTCTTGATGTGATGTGATGTGATTATGATTTTTAATGTAGCTTTAAAAAAATTTCAGTCATATCCCTGTGATGTCTGCAGTGTGGCAGTTTATAGTGATGTCTAGCACTGGGGCATCATGCTGCCGACATGTAGCATGATGGCCCACCCAGTCACATTATCCTGACACCAGGCCGACCAGTCCTAACTCTATCCTCTTAATGCTGAGCACCAAGCGAGGAAGATTTAGTACCAGTTTTGTAAATCCTTAGTATGACTCGACCGGGGATCGAACCCATGACCTCTCGCATGCTCTAACCACTAGGCCACCAGAGCAGTACTGTTCTTGAAGGAATGGCCATTTGAGCATGAATATTTCACAGAAAAACTTATTATATCTAATTTGTCCTAAATGGAAGTGGTGCCAATCTGATATCCAGTACAGGTATCACGGTACCAATTTCTTTTCCATGCACCGCAATGCTAATGTTTTGCGAAATAAATATACTTTCTATCCTACCTCAGCATGCATGTCACACACTGTCACAGAGAACAATGTTAGATTGTTAATTTGATAACATCGAAAATAGGTACTCCATTGCATTTAAGAGAGATAACTCTGCTGGAACTAGACAGGGGTAAGAGTTATCTAGTTACACCGGATACATTTTCAGTCATGTGTACCACATTTTAAAAAAATCTTAAAAAATACAAAATGTGATCTAGATATGAATTACATTATTTCACATGTTGCCAAGAGGCTCAACTTTTGAATGCAATGTTCCCTACACCTTAAGCTCTGCCCACCTGGGGTTGTACAATTGGTACCGTTATACCTACAGCTTCCATCCTGGCATCCATATTGAAAATCTTATCATTACATCTAAAAATTGGGAGTCATATTACTATACGGTTTTTGAGATTTCTTACAGTCTTATTGGCCCTGAATGAAAATGGTGCAAATGTGACATTGAAAATGTTCACTGCAGCAGTTAATTTGAAGGTTGAGAAGGTTTTATACCACTCATGAGTTGAACATAAGAAATGGTCGTATCTTTAATTCCTGGAAATTCATTTGGGCCATTAGAGCATAAGTCCTTTAAGGGACTCTTCATGTACATTCAGAGGTGGTTGTTTTATGTTATGGCATCTGTCTATCCATCTGTCCATTCATCCATTAATATTGCTTGTTAGGGGGCATAACTTTGTAACAGTTTGCGAGATTTTCATGAAAATTTATCAAAGAATACATCATGATTTAAGATGGTGCATCAGTGACCAAACACATATCCTCTACCTCAGAGATCAAGATTACAGCAAGGCAAATTATAATGCTGTCACTTGTATAAATGCCTGGAATATAACACTGAAGAGATTTTAATGAAACTTCACCCAAATTTATATTATGTATAGATGATGTGTCACATACCATATTGTTTGAGTGTTGGAAAGATGTTGCTTTGTCTTGCATTCTTATTCAGATAATAACTGTTGATATACTTTAAATATTTCATTGAAAACAGATATAATTCATGAGGGTATGTTACATACTATGCCACTAGCCTCGAGGTAATGGTCACAGCAATGGAAAATATAAATCACTGATCTCTATCTTTGTGAAGATATTTTAATAAAAGTTTTGCAGTCATTGTCATGCTCCCTATCTCAGACTAAAGCAAGGGATATTGCAAACCAGTGGCCAGTTTTCTTATATGGGAACTTCACTTTTGACTCCTACATATATTTTGATGCAACTTACCCCAGGTCCACAGCATCATACAGTAGTCAGTCCATAGTTCAAATGTCAAGGTCATCAATGTATCCTCTAGGGCAGTGGTCCCCAACCGCCGGTCCATGGACCGCTACCGGTCCGTGGATCAAATAGTACCGGGCAAACCAAGGTACATTAAATTATTTCCATTTTATTTACTGTTGTGTATTTCTCTTTTGTTTTTATTCACTTTATATTCATTTATATTTATATTTATTTTCATTTTTGATGTAACTGTATTTTATTTTATTTTGAAGTAATATAAGTAAATATAAGTAATCAACGTCCCCCCTCCGCTCAGAGAGCCACTGTAAAATTATCAAACGTTGACTGGTCCAGGGGGACTAAAAGGTTGGGGACCACTGCTCTAGGGCTTCAACACTGAGAGTCAAAAATATCCTTGTGTGTAGAAACTGGGGGGTCAGACTGAGATAAAACCAAACTGGTATCAAAACTGGGGGTCAAATTAAAAATTTAGGTTTGTCAGAATTTGTAACATAGGCTTTTTGTTCTATAACAATTTACATAAATGTGTTAGGGAGGTTCCAATGTGCTGTATATACTCAATTATGAGTCCTTTCTAATTAAAAACAGCATAGACCATGATCTGCTATTGCATACTGTGCCAGCAGATAAGGATCTATGCTGTTGGATCTACTGAGTATTCCCAACAAACTGCACAGACCATGATATGCAAGTGCATGGTGAGATAGCAGATAAGGACCTATGCTGTTGGATCTACTGAGTATTCCCAACAAACTGCACAGACCATGATATGCAAGTGCATGGTGAGATAGCAGATAAGGACCTATGCTGTTGGATCTACTGAGTATTCCCAACAAACTGCACAGACCATGATATGCAAGTGCATGGTGAGATAGCAGATCTAGAGCTGTGCAGTTGGATTTGACTTACAAGTGAGTATATATGGTATTCTGAACTGGCTGATTTAAAGGGCAGTATTGGATGCTGTATTTCAACCACCTGTAACCTTTTACTAACTTAGACTGACAGAAATAGACATATTGTGGGAAGCAAAAGGAAAAGAACAATTTGGGATGCTGTATTCCACCCACCTGTAATCTTTTAAAAACAAACTGACAGAAATAGACATATTGTGGGAAGAAAAAGAACAGTATTGGATGCTGTATTCCACCCACCTGTTATCTTTTATAAACAAACTGACAGAAATAGACATACATGTATTGTGAGAAGCAAAAGGAAAGGAACAGTATTGGGTTTAAAGTGGCAGATGGCTATAGCAGCACTGTGTTGCAACAGGAGTGTCAAAAAGTCCATTTGTAACCATTTCAGACAAATAAAGGGGAAATTTTTTTTAAAAAAATAAAGGAAACCTGTGTAGTAAACAAACATTTTATGGTTAGTGCAAAATGGGTTCTCATATCCAATGAAGAAACATATAGTTAAACCTACAATAGGAGATAACTCATGTGAATTCAAACAAGTTGTCTTAAATGACAGGTAGTTACTTAACAGAGATCATTTCTTTAACATATTGGTTTACAGGACTTTGAAGCTATGGTTGTTTAAGACTAGTGACTGCAAGATATAATTCAAGTGACCTTAAAGGGGTCTTGAACTAGAAATTATAGTGACCTTAAGTGTTTGATTTATATTTTGAAGAGAGTCAATATGGCAGACAATAAAGTGATATTGGTTGTTCCAGGAGGAATTGATTAGGTTGGTCTCAGGAGGCTTCCTTCATGTTTCTCTCTATAGTCATTTAATGGACTCTGAAAGTGCAGTGTTAGCCATCATTGATTATAGCATAGATGTCAAATGAATATTTTATGAAATCTTTACAATTATACATGCTTATTGTGTATACGTTGGATCGCTCTGTTGAATTCGAAAATGGAAATCCATTCACACATTTGTCTGAATACAAAGAGATCAATACTTTCTGGAAGAATAAAATACTCGTTTTCATTGGCATTTGTAATTGTAATAAGGGTACATAATTTCCTTTTATTGCTACATAAACGCTGTGGTACAGTTGATTAAGGCATAAATCAAATCTTGAAAAATATAAGCTTTTACCTCACCAGGACATTAGTCAGATGAGTTCATGGGATAGTGTTGTGTTTCTCTTTCATCCATCCATCAACATTTACTTGTTACCACTATGGAGGCCATGTTTCTGGATTCAAATTTGATCAAACATTGAATATATGCGTATATCATTAAGTTCATAGAAACATTTAATTATTAATGAGTTTATAGAAACATTTAATCATTAGTGAGGTCAGTATATATTAATGAATGATGTCTATCATGCCTAAGCTTATTTCCATCTGACATGTGTTAGATCAAGCATTTTATCATCAAGATCTCTGGTAATTTTTTTTTATGAGCGGGAGCCATGAATATTAATGAGGTGATTTTTACATTTGATTGACTAGACTTGTTACTGCTGTGGAGTCAGAATTTCTGATCCAGTGTTGAATATTTACTGATATCTTCAAGACCAGGTGATATATGAGTTTGATAGTGAGATGTGCGTAATAATGATGTGTTCTGATATCTGACCATTTTTAATCCTGCTTGGAATATGGGCTTGTACCATCAAGCTGTCCTGTTTGATAAATGTAGCAGCATCCACACATACTAATGAGGCGATCATGCACTGGGCATGTTACTACTTTGGAATCGACATTTTTGATGAGATTTTTATCAAGCTTCCTTTATAGTTGGAATATAGGCTTACATCATCACGATCTCACATGAATTTAATAATGAGCGAAGTCCTTGCACTGTTAATGAGGTAATCATGCACGGGATTGATTGATTTTGTTACCAGGCAAGAGACTATATTTTTGGTCCAATTTTCAGAAAGCTTGGCAAGCAGAGTTCAATAATAAAGTATAGAAATGCAAGGACAGTAACCCATATTAACTGTTTAGATTCATAGGTTTGATTACAGAGTTCTTTCCCTTGCAGAAATGATGTCAACCAGATTACAGAAATAAATTTTAGAATACATGTAAACTTCAGTAGAACTATTTTAAAAAGTCATCAAAAAATAATATACATTAAGTGTTAAAATGAATTATTTATCATTTATGACTTAAGAAAAAGGTATATAAAAGAAACATTATTAGAGAAAATGTACAGATGCAAGGCTAGCATAAGCAAAAGTTTGGTACTGTAATTAATGCTCAGTTTCTCTATCCAATTATAGATATTTGTTAGCAATTAAGTATCTTTTTTTAATACTGATTTGTAGAACTTTATTGTAGAAATTTGGCCACGTTTGAAATTCTTAAGTATTTGGAAGCAAGTTTGTTGTAACAGAGTTTGTTCCTGATATTGTCAATCAAAGTCACAGAAATGTTTGCCATTTCATTTTATATTTCATACATTCAGTGTCATTTGTCAAAATCATTTTGCAAATTTATATTTTGTATTAAAACTTTAAGTTTAAAACAAGTATCCTAGTGTGCTTATAGTTTAAATCTGTTCGAAAGTCATATGCTGTATAAACCACAAACTTAAAGCATGGTCTATGAACTTCATTTTTAAAGCTCTTGGATGAATTTGATTATGAGCAAGATATTTTGGATATTATCTTTCTTTGGAAACACATTTTTTAAACTAGGAAAATAGGTAAAGTCCAAATATAAAGTTGGAAGTTTACTTAGGTTGCATTCCTACAATACTGTACAAGCATGCAAATTAAAATGATCTGTTCAGTTCTGTGAGGTGAGCATTATTGGACCGACACATGCCTCTTGTTTTCCCAATAGAGTTTCAGACTCTACCAGTAAAAAAAATAAAGAAAAAGTTATGGTTTTATATACCTTCTGTTGCAGCTAAAGGTAACAACTTTGTCCATACATGTAGCTTTGAATGCAGAGATGATGTTTGTTATTTGTTTGTTTTAACTGCACTTTTTACGCATTATTGGCTCTGTCATGCTGAGTTAATGGGAACCCTGAGACTTTCCCAAAGGCTCACCAAGGCAGCTGACCTGGGTGGGTATTGAATCCCTTGGATTACAAGTCTGGTGAATTACCAACTTAGCTGACATAGCTATGTTTCGAGATGAAAAACTAGAAGCTTAGAGGCACTGGATTTATGGATAGTCCACAGAGAACAACTTGTATATCACTACATTTCGCTGAACTATTTAAAAACTAAAAATGCCAAAAACTCATCTGCATCAAAATCATTGTAGTCATCATCATCATCATCATTATCATCATCATCATCATCATTGTCACATTTTACAGATTCTTCACTTTTTCATCATATTTTGCAAAATTCCTAGGTATAATGAAGACATATAGTCAGTTTTCCCCACTTAGATGCTCAAATATCATCATACTTTGCTGTAGGGGGTACATGTATACTTATGCCATTATTGATATATGCATCTATTTACTTTGATAATGTCATTAATCTGTTATTCTGCCATTTCTTACACCTGCTTAATTAGAATCTTTCATGTTTGGTTGTAATCAGCAATAATGGGCTTGAAGAGATATTTTTAGTACAGGCTTGAAAAGATAGGGATAATTTTATATTAGCACTAGTGATTCTTTATTGGAATAAAGCACACACACACATGCTATAAAACTGATAAACCAGTGGCAAACATTGTGAAAGTTTTTCATTGGGCAAAAAATTACTTTTCACACTTCTGATAAAATGTTTCTAAATGATTGAAGTGGTATAAATTATAAAGTATTAGAAAGATTCCTATTTTGTTTTAATGCTACATTAGGTACCCAAGGTTACTTTTGAAACAGTTTTTATTGATTGCATATTTTGACTTAGGATAATCCCTTGCAGTGATGAATCTGCTATAGCCCATTAATTCTACTTAATGTATGTCATGTAACCGACCTTTAAAAATCATATATTTTTATCAGTTTTGAAAATTATGATTACCCTAGGACTCTTCGGTTAAGGGTAGAATTGGGCAAAACATGAAAACAGCATTTTTATTTCTTGTGCATTCTTGTGATTCTTCTATCTCAAAATGCCAAGAATCTTATTTTCAGGTTGAGAACCCACACCACCTATGAGTCCTTTAGAACAAAGATGGTGGTACAAAATGGAACATTGATCCACCATGGTTTTCTTCTTATATCAGCTTGGGTTGCTAAAGCAGACACACTTAGGAACATTTGAGAAGCAATAAGAATGTGTTCTTGGTGTTTGGGTATTAAAATCTTTCAAATGATTTCCCAAAAGACAGCATAAGTTGACCAAAAAAAAAAAAATAAGCAAACCTTGAAAATACACTGTTCTATTCCTATTACGTTTTGCTCTTGAAAACATGCCACTTTCATTAATAAATAGCCCTGTTTATTTAATGCATAAATTTTTTTAAAGTTTCTTGTTTGCATTTTAATATGTGGATTAACAACCTTTTTTCTTTGTAAAAGAAACAAATAGGGGCCAGTCCAGTAATTGTTTACACTAAGCTGTGGTCTTAAAATTCTTCAAAACTATCTAGGCAAATGATTGCCAGGTTTTGTTAAAAGATGGGGTTGGTTTATCATTATGGTTTTTGTAAAGTGTACCACCATTTATGAACAATCATAATTTAGTTTTAGCTTTTTTTCTTTTAAACTTTGCAGAAAATTACCAAGTCTAAAACATTTCAAAGCTGATTTGAAACAGTTCCTATTAACAGACAGAAAGTACATGCACAGATGTCTTTACACCATAGAAGTCATGCATTTACACCATAGAGGTCATGCATTTACACCATAGAGGTCATAAATTTACACAATAGAGGTCATGCATTTACACCATAGAAGTCATGCATTTACACCAAAGAGGTCATGCATTTACACCATAGAGGTCATGCATTTACACCAAAGAGGTCATGCATTTACTACATAGAGGTCATGCATTTACACCATAGAGGTCATGTATTTATGTTGTAGTGGTCACTGATATTATCAATGAGCAACCTCAGCTTTACAACTCATGTTTAAGGAGTCATTTAATGAATTAATGTATTTTGGACTTTGTTAGTTGTTGATGCAGTTGTGAACTACTAACATTATTTAATTGTTTAATTTAGTTGTAGTTGATGAAGTATTTTTCCTCATTGTAAGTACAATAGAGCCTATCTTGAACAACCACCCCTTCTGCCAAAAAATAATGGTCTCACAACACAGCTGGTCTCTCAAAACAGGACATAACACTGTGTAATCAACAAATCTGTGCATGAAGATTCTGGTCTCTTAAACCAGGTGGTCTCTCATAGCAGTGGTCTCTCAGGACAGGTTTTACAATAATGTAATACAAGTTCTCCTATCAGACAATAACAATGTATAATTTCTACTTTGCTGAAATGAAGTCATATGACCAAAAGGCATGTTTTAATGGCTATATTATGAATAGTGCTAATACTAATAGTACTGCTACTTGAGGACCTGATGGAGAATCTAGAGAACACCACTTAAAATAATGACATGAATGAAACATATATTTACCCATACAATCAACCTGTGGCCTATTAGTGAGATATGACCTGAACCAAGTATCTCAGTTTGAAGGAGGGGCCCCGAGTGGCCTAAATCGATCTCCGTTAAGGATCACTGCCATCTCACCTGTCTGCATGAGTTTGAGTCTAAGATGCATCGAATGTGGATATGTGAGAAAGTTTGCCAGTAGCTTCTCGTGAGCTGGTGGTTCTTTCCTCGGATTTCCCGATTTCCCGGATTTCCGGGTATCTTACTCCACCATTATTACTGGCCGCCATGTATAGCCTATCGTGTGCTGAAAATGTCATTAAGCCCCACAACAACAACAACATCAGTTTGAAGGTAACTTGTGGCCTGATAGTTTCATAATGAGTACTTAATGACTGACTGATTTGAATGCTTTTCTAAACTTATGATGTATTCATGTTGGATTGTGATTTATTATTGGTACTTGAAAGAATATTCAGAAAGATGTTTGCATTCATGTTTTTAAAATAATATTTGAAAGTACAGGTAGAACAGAAATGGTTTCATAGTTCAATGGGTCATTTTTTCATTTTACTTAGCTAATTTTTATTACAATGGAAAATTACAGAAATTATACTATGGTTAATTATTTCCTTCAGTGAGTCAGAGATTGACAAAGACAACATTTTTAGAATTTTGGGATGAATTCCATCTAGACCCACAGAGTTGTTAGTATCTATTTTAGTGATGTTATCAATAATATTTGTTAATGTACTTAGGGGCACATTAAAACTAACCTGATAAGGTACCTTTTCATTCATGGAGTCAGTAAGTTTATCTGTGCTAGGATTGTCGTTGAATAAATATAATGATGTGAAAATCTAACTGTAAATTCATGTAATAATGAAACTATCATATTTATCAATGTTAAATAAAAAATTATGAATTTTAATAAATTCTTTTATGTTCAATATACAAAGACCTTGCAAATGCATAGCAACAATTGTACTATTGTCTGCTAATATTTAAAAGACAAATATGCTTCAAAGTCAGCCAGCTTTGAAACTAAGACAAATGGAAAGTAATTATGACTACTGTAAATTCTAGCTTAATTTTGAATTTGTTAGGAATTTAGTTCCCAAAAGAACTGAATTTCACTCCAAATTCAGTGTTTGTACATACAAGAATAAAATGTGTTCAGATCACTGTGATTTTTAACTTAGCAAATATATACAATAAAATCTGAAAAGTAATGATTACTTAAAAGTAGTCATTTTTGTAATTGTTCCAGTTGTTATAAATTGTCCTTTCTGAATAAATTTGGTATTCAGATATCTTCTTTATTGGAATCCACCACAACAAAATCGAAGAAATTCTTGAAAATCCTCACATATCATACAAGTAAACAAATTTTAAATAACCTGTCAACTTGTGAAGATTTAAGTTCTTGTACAACTATACTCAGCTATTTTCGAAAGAGTCATTCAGTAGCTTATTATGCAGCTATGGCAGTGTTCCAAGTAAATCAATCAATATGAAAGTTAATAATCACAAATGAAATTAATTTGAAATAATGCAGGTATTCTGTTGGGAATTATTTATGATAGATTTTCATATTGGTACTACAACATAGACCTTATTTGTCATCAGATAATTTTCCAGCAGATCAAGGTCTTTGTTATTTGTTCAAGCTGCAGAGACCTAGATCTGTTGACATTAAATATGGCATATCTGGGTCTATGCAGTGTGCAGTGGATCTGATGTGCATACAGTATATACAGTACTGGTATCAGGAAACTTAAACAAATTTGTTGCCAGAGATAGCCAAACCTTCCCATTATCATAAAGGCAAGATGTAAAATGCTCTTTCACAGGCACACGTCCAATATAGCTTACTATAGCGTGCATATCATGTAGATATGTTAGACTGTTTGAAAGTTGGATGAAAAAATATGTACATTTGAATGCTTTGACATACTCTAAGTATGCCTTAAAAATAAAACACTTTACCATTGGAATGCATTATACTAGCTTGTGTATTGATCAGTGACATAACATGTGTACCAGCTTTTGTATTGGCCAGAGGTCCATCTAAATTTATTAAATTTATTGTATGATATTGTCTAATTGACAGATATGCAGTCATGTGTGCAGCATATGTCATGAATGCTTAGTTCAGTTTTGCTGCTAGTGCAAGTTAGATAACTCTTACATCCTTGAATGTTTTTATACACACAAATGTTATATATAGAACATTAGCATTGTCAAAAATATACTAATTCTATCCTTACCATCACCATAAAAAAAATTTGGTTGATAAAATTTGAAGAAAAGTTGTTGTAAATGATTACTGTATGGAGAATGATTGATGTAATTTCATTTGTAAAAGCATTCAAGATCAGGTAGATTAGACTTACCATTGTATTAGACAGCTTAGATCAGCAAAATGGAAACATATCTTAGAGGCATCTTGCAAAAATATCACTAATTTCCACTTGTAGACTAATGTTACCTTAAGAAAAAATTAGGTTCCCTAATGCTTTTTGAAGAGATTTATTTTATGCATGAATCAATTTTTAAAATACTGTTGCAGTTGATACTTCTGCTGAGTTTTTAGAAAGTCCCATATTACCAGTGTTAGGGTAGGTGGTAAATCTGCTTTTATAAGAATTGGTTTGAACATGGAATTAAACTAATTAATGACTTAGTGGATGCCTGTGGACAGCTGTCTTTAGCCTGAGTCAGTTTCAGCTTTTCTTCAATTAAGCCAAAGGGCCTTAAAAAGAGTCTGATTTATCTGATTTGGATTTTTAACGTCACTTTAAAAACATTTCAGTCATATTGCTACAATGTCTGCAATGTGGCAGTTTATAGTGATGTCTAGCACTTATGTCCCACCCAGTCATATTATCCTGACACCAGGTTGACCAGTCTTAAAACTAACTTCTTAATGCTGAGCTTCAAGTGAGGCAGCTGTTTGTGCTATTTTCCTAAGTCTTTGTTATGACTTGGCTGGGTTTCGAACCCATGTCCCCCCTCCGAGGCAGAGGCCACTAGATCAGTGGGCTTAAAAAGAACATTAACTATCAGACAAAAGTCAGAATTAGACAGAATAATCTATGTATCAGTTTTAGACTACTTCATGTTGTAGTGACCAAAAATGGTTGCAAAATTATTTGAAAGATGAATTGCAAAAAATGGGAATTTCTTACCTCATGAGGTGGCGCTCACCAGTTATTATGTACTTTTGAGAGAGTGATATATGTAAGGTGAAGTTGTTTGCATTTTAAACATGCACAGTGGAGAGAATGTTGGCATACCTATATACTACTTTCATGTAATGTGGATGAAATTTCTTTGGATATTGTACTTTTGGAAATTTTAAATGATATGAGGACACTGCTAACTAAAATGACTGCTCCCTTGTGCTCCAAAAATCAACCTAAATTTGTCTAAAGTACACAATTCTTGGCAGCTATTAAAATATGGAAAATGAATTTTGCCAAACTAGATAATACCAGCTTCTAAAAGAGCAATGACTGAATTACCAAATACATAAAATGTAAAAAAAAAGTTATCAGCTCTTTTTTTTTACAATTTACCTCTGAAGTTCGAGAAGTGAAAATGAGCAAGTAGAGCTAGCACTTTTTTGAAAGGTGCACATCTGGAGTAAGGCCAAGCTGTATAGTCTCTAACCCATATTACACCCATTAATCATACATCAAAATAAAGAGAATTAAAGGTTCTTTGAACAATACCTAAGATATACAAAATCTCTTTTAAATAACCAGTCACTTTCTTCAAATTCTGAGTTAGAAATTAATTTATTAGATATTGTTTATGTTCCAATCATGAGCACCTAATAAATGGATGAATCTATGTTACTATTATACCCTTAAAACCAAAGATGATCACTTTGACCAGCAGTTTGGTCATATATATATATATATATATATATATATATATATATATATATATATATATATATATATATATATATATATATATATATATATATCCTAGAACCTGCTCAGCAGGCCCTTGCTAACCTATGTATTTGCAGGTAGGAATATATATTATTTTTTTAATAAATATTAATAAATATATAATTAATAAATATGTTTATTCCTTGTCAGGTTTCATATTAATGATTGAATTGTATATATTTTGATACATATATATTGCCCTTAGCAGGCTTTCTGTACATGTGAATGTATGAAGAGATTATGTGAATTGACTGCATGCTGCATGCTTTCCCTATGGGGCCTGATGGGTAGTGGTTATTTAAGGTAATTATTGACTCATGAACTTCTGTTTCTGGGGTCACACTAATGTTACTCAAAGTCTTTGAGTTCACCCAGTAAAATCAGGCTTCAAGGGACTGACAGTGATAATAGCTTTTGAATGAAATTTTAAGAGTAATAATTTTAGCAAATGACATTAAAATGACATTAATCTTTTTCTGTTGAACATGTATCCTGTATGCTGATACCATAGAAAAGAAGGTTCAGTGTATTCTTTTATGTGCTTTATGCTCTGTCACAGTAGGCAGGTGGGTGGGTTGGTAGGTAGGTAGGTAGGTAGGTAGATGCTGTGGCTGTTTTTTGGCTGTATGGGCCTGGTGCAAAATGAGGATAATGGGTCCCCAAAATCTCATTTCTATATCACTGAAGACATTCTATGAAATATTCATAGAAAAATACAAGTTTGTTTTCAAACTCAAATATATTTTTAGATAATCCATTTTAATATTAATTTGTTCTATTAACACACTCCAAAATGTTCAGGTCCCCATAACTTGCAGGCATAGTGCCTCTCAAAGGCTACTACTAGTAGGTGGTTATGTGCTGGCTATATAGTGCCAATTAATAGTTCAGATTTCAAATTTTAAAATAATCAAAGGTTTAGCTGTGAAGAGAAGATTGCCAGAAAGTATTTATAAAAAGGGCCAGGCTCATTTTAGGCTGAAGTTATTTTCTGTATGATGTTTACAATGACTGTAGGATACTAAGGATGCGAGGGTGAACTGTGTAATCATTAAATTACACTCTCATGAAATTAGTTTCACTTGTCTAGCATAAGATTGACATTATTTATTGAATACACTTTGATGTTACTTGTTTATTTTAATTGTAAAATGTTTATTGTCGATTGATAATACCTTCTTAATAATCTTGTAATTTATATTATTTATGATTGCTCTGGTGGTTAAAGTATCTGCCTCGGATGTGAGGATCACAGATTTGAACCCCAGCTGAGTTATAACAAAGACTTAAAATAATGGTTCCAGGATAATGTAACTGAGTGGGACATGATGCTACATATCTGTGGTATGATGCCCCAGTGCTAGACATCATTATAAACTGTCACACTACAGCATCATAGTGATAGGACTTGATAAACCTATGCTAAAAATCCAAATCACACACACACATGCAAGTGCACACACACACATGCGCACACACACATACAGACACATTTTTATTGCTTCATACTTCACTCTCTCCATTGCATCAGCAATTTTCCCTCTATTTAGTGATTGTTAGGGTATATATTTATTGACGTATGCAAAAGATGTCTATTTTAATTGGCAAAATATAAGATTATTTGAGTAGGTTTTTGTGAGACAGTTTTGTACCAAAGTAATCCCTGTATAGATACAATACATCATGTTTAGGAGATAAGAAAAAGAAAGAAAATAAAATAACATGGAGAGAATTTTAGTGTAAAATTACCATATAAAGTCACTTATAAGATGTATGCAACTGCAAACAGTATAGACCCTGATTTGCTGTAGCTCATAAGAGTCTATGTTGTTTGTTCTACCGCTTACTCATAACAAACTGACAAGTATGTACAATTTTTTCTTTTTCCTGTCCGTTTCTTTTCTTTTGTTAAATCACATTTTTGTGGGTATCAATTTAGTTGGTTTTTTTTAAATAAGAAGGTGATTATTGGTATTTAAATTTGTGCATCAGGGCAGAATTCCCAAAAGGATCATTGTTATTGGGTCTTTAAATTCAATGTTTTGTAGTGACCATAAAAATCTTGGAACGTTGGTACTACCCAGAAAACCAAAAAAAGCCCCCCCCCATTCCATGAATTTGTTTGTTTTTTGTTGGTTTTCATTTCATTTGACCTTGAACTATTTAAAATGGTTTATATATTACAGTGAGTCTTGGAAAAAGGCAAGATGGATGGAAATTATTAGCAAATGAAAATACATGTATGTACTTTTAACTAACTTTTTTTCAAGCAAAATGCAATTTATTTTAATGAGGTACTGAATAATCCACTTGTTTGTTCTCTCTTGAGTTTGTATTTGTGAAATTATAATCACTGTTTTGGTGAATGAGGATATGTGAGAAACTGTGAGAAAGCTTGCCAGTAGCTTCTCTTGGTTCTTTCAGTGGATTTCCCAGTTTCTTCCTCCACCATTAATACTGGCTGCTATGTATAGCCTATTGTATGCTGAAAAATGGCATTTAGCCCCACCACCACCACAACAACAACAACAACAGCAACAACAACATTATCACTGTTCATGTATTATTGCAGGACTCTTGGTTGTGTATTGGATGATGCATCTCACAGCTACACGTTGGAGGTCTCCTTCTTCAGCTATCAGACCAGTTCCACCAGCCAGGCCATGCCATACACTGAGGAAGGGTGTATCCTTGTGGAACATAATTGATTTTAACTGATCACATATCATATATACTTGCTTATCTGTCAAGTCCAACTGCAAACTGCACACATCCAGATCTGCTGTCACATAATGTGCTGGCAGATCTGGGTTCGTGCAGTGTTTTTTTAGGAGTAATTATTGAGTAAACAACATTGACCCTGAGCTGCTGGCACATTCTTTTATGGCAGGTCATGATCTTTGTCATTTGTAGTTGGATTCAACTTATAATCGAGTATAGATGGCATATAATATTCTGTTTATTGCTATGGCAAAGATGCCTTTGTTTTTAGCAAGCTGTTATAAAAGTTCAGCCATATGGCTTGATTTTAATTTGTATGTTTTTCATTGTGTGATGACATGACATGACATGACATACCCTAAAAGTTGGATATGTACTCCCTCATTATAAAACAATTACAGATGTCACTATGTACCTCCATGAACTCCCTCATTATAAAACAATTACAGATGTCACTATGTACCTCCATGAAATCCCTCATTATAAAACAATTACAGATGTCACTATGTACCTCCATGAACTCCCTCTCTATAAAACAATTACAGATGTCACTATGTACCTCCATGAACCCCATAACCAAAATGAAACTGTTGTATTTGAATTGATTTATCAAATGTTTGACAATATAGGTTGGATGAAAACATAATGAAGGATATATTATATCTTTATTTCCATTTTAAAAAATAATTATTTGATAAAATTTGACAATTATGATAATACTAGTTTGTTACATATATGGTTCTTGCATACTGAGCCTGCAAATCTAGGTCTGTGCTGTTTGTTAAAACTAATGAATAAAGCAAACAACATTGACCCTGATCTACCAGTGCATTATGTAATGGCAGATCTCAGTCTATGTTGTTTGCAGTTGGATCCAGCTTGTACATGAGCATGTTATATGGTATCATCTGATAAAATCATTGGTTAAGAATCTTACTTGATTGATTCCTGAACTTCTGTTTTTTATCAAAGAGATAAAGAGCAGGACTTTGTTATTCTATCCCTATATCAGTGGGTTTGGGTATACTTTTGGTAATTTTTTTTTATGTTAGACATGGACCGCTCTGGTGGCCTGGTGTTTAGAGCATCAGCCTCAGATGCAGGAGGTCACAGGTTTGAACCTTGGGTTAGTCATACCAAAAAACTTATAAGACTGGTACTAGTAGCTTTTTTGCTTGGTGCTCAGCATTAGGTTAGTGTTTATATGACTGGGTGGGACATAATGCTACATGTCTGTGGCAAGATGCCTCATTGCTAGACATCATAGTAAATTGTCACACTGCAAACATCATAGCGATATGACTGAAACAATGTTAAAGCTATATTAAAAATCCCAAACACACAATGTTAGAGATGCAGATTAGAAACCACAGGAGATGATTAAAATGTGACTGTAGACAAGCATAAGGGGTACTCAGATTCGTTAGATCAAGGGCATCCAACATTTTTGGGTTGGGGGCCAAAACAGATAAAATACTTAGGTCACAGTCCACATTGACAAGAACATTTTCTTGTCACTAAATGCATATTAACTAACATGCATATTTTCAAAAAGACAGCCTACATGGCCACAGGCCCACTATGTGAATGACTGGGCTGCGGGTAACATAATGGACAAGCCACCATTAGAAGGAAGACTTGTACTATATATAAAAACCATTCTCCATTAAAAGCTAACATTCCAATATAATGTTTTAAATTTATTTGATAATATAAAAAAATAATGTGCAATTTAATCAGTTAAAAATTATATTTGTTGAGCATCATTTAGTGATCTTAGAGTAAGATTATATGCATGTAAGACAAATAATGTTCTTGGTCAAAAAGGAAAAGACAAATTTCCCTTACACCATGACAGATATGAAGCTAGGCCGTAACTTAGCAAGGACCTTCCTAGATTACTACAAAATGGTGGGAGTCATAAGCGCAAAGCCAAGCAGCAGTATTGTACCCAAACCAGGAGCCTACCGAATCCGAGAGCGTCCCAATGAACGGTCCAACTCTGAATCGAAATACGATGATGAAAAGTAAGTATATGGGAGCAATATGGCATTATAACCAGTCATAAATTACATTTAAATAATGGCACCCAGTCACGATAAATTTTAAATAATGTGGATTGTGTTACAGATGTTTTGATACTGGAATTAGGAAACAAGCTCAGTGCTGAATTTTTTATCACAATAAATGAAGATACTAATATTTGTACAACATGTATACAAACTGCTACAGTTGTTGCAGCAAGCAAGCAATGATATAGATTTATTCTGTTTTCCCTGTTATTGTCTGTAAGAATGATTTACATGTATTAGTCCCCAAATAAAAATTTAATACCCTTAAGGAATGAGAAGTTTCACATGAAGCTTTCATTCTCCTAGATTTTTAGGAAGTTGCCAGCATAATTGCATTACAAAGATAGATGAAAAAAAAGCCTTTGAGTGAGTTTATGACTGGAGTGAAACCTGTAATGAAAATGGAGGTAAGTTGTTCAGTTCATTTCCAGTTAGGTTACTTTGTAGGCATACTCTTTGAAAAAGTAATACATGTAGTTCACTACAACATGCAGTTTAAAGATATTTTCTAAAGTGCATATTATTTTGTTCTCTTTTTATGAGGGATATTTTGCCTGTATTAAGGTATGTTATAATTTTGCATAATTAGGTGGAAACTAGTAGGATAACTGACTCACAACAATTTTTGAAGTTGTAATGTTAACCTGCATGTATTTAGTATTATGTCTGAATTTAATTCCAGTGCATAATTCACGAGATGAAACTAATGTTTAATGGTGAGCTTTTTTTCATAAAATAACACATCATTTAGCACATATAGAAATCCAAAATCAAATTTACTGTCTTTTCTTGGTGTTAAACGCAAAACAATTGCAACAAAAAAATTCTGCACTGGGTTATTGACCTTAATATAGTAAGTGAGTTGTACCCCCAACTTAAATATAAAAAGCTCTTGTAGAGTTGCCTAAATCTGTTGTCAATCACATGAGTGTGTTTTATGTTTAAGCCAATTCCTTATACAGCTGGCCAGCAGGTCAGCATCACTGTGGATGTCTGATTTGGTTGATTACATCATACTGGAATAAGATGCTAGGTACATCCTAATGCAATAGGAGAAAGATAAAAATAGTTCAAATCTTTTGAATGTACTGGTATTTCTAGCACATGATTCAGTTAATGTTGGCTTTGATCATTGTTTTTAAACGTGGAATAGTCATTATTCATTCTAAACCAATCAGATAAAAACTTTCAAAGCAAAAGTCAGTAAATTGGTGATATCAAATATTTAAAAATTATTTTAAGGAAATAGGTATTTTCTTGAATTTTATAGTCATAGTATACTTTTATGAATATAATGAGCTTTGTTCGTAAGATAATAGTCTTTAAAATGTCACAATTTACATTTACTGTACAGGTGATATCGTCAGCACAAATTACATTCACTGTACATGTGATAATGTTGGCCCAAATTACATTTACTGTACATGTGATAACATTGGCACAAATTACATTTACTGTACATGTGATAATGTTGGCCCAAAATTACATTTACTGTACATGTGATAACATTGGCACAAATTACATTTACTGTACATGTGATAATGTTGGCCCAAAATTACATTTACTGTACATGTGATAATGTTAGAACAAATTACATTTACTGTACATGTGATAATGTTGGCACCAACTCCAGGCAATACAAATATGCACATAATTTCCAAAGATTTATTTCATCCTCTGACATATTTATTTGACTAATTACAGGCTTTTGCAATTAAAACTAATGAAATGATCAATTATGCCTAATATAGTACAATTATTTTAATTGCTGTACACATTTCATTCTGAAATATTTGTTTAAGGAGTTGTAACATTTTGCTTAGCTCTGGTACTTTAAAAAAAAATTTATCCATGTATACTCATTAGTACTTGAAACTTATCTTGATCACTTTAATAAATTCATGTTTATCTATAATGTCAAATTTAAGCATAAAAAAATTGAATCCAAAGGCTGCTTTGCTGTATATGTTTGTTCATACATGCACAGCTTGTGAAATGGTAGCTTAAAGGTTTGAACGATTGCTTTTGGAAGATTTAATATAATAATACATCCCATCTTAAAGAGTCATCAATATGACGAATCTCAGTTGCATATTGTTAAAAAAAACCAAAAAGAACCCCAAGGTTGTAATCAATCTGACCACATACATTTTCAGAGTTTTAGAAAAGATGATCAATGTTTCTCTATTGCAGTACTTCCTGTTGTACATTGTCCATCAACACCTGTCTGCAAGGCCAGGTGTGCTTATGGTTATGTCCTGGATTTGTCCATCAGCAACTGCTAATTTAACGTCCTTTCAAAAATCACTAGATCACTTTTGACCAAAATTAGGTAGAGAGTATCCTGGTTTGAAGGTCTTTCTAATTATATTTGCAATTAACTGGGAGTAGCAGGTTCGAACCCTGGTTGAGTCATACCAAAGACTTACAGATGATCAGCATTAAGAGGCTAAAGTTAGGACATGTCAGCCTGGTGTCTGGATAATGTGACTGTTGTTTGGGACATGATGCTACATATCTGTGGCATGATGCCCCACTGCTAGCCAATACTATAAACTGGCACACTGCAGGCAGTATAGCCATATGACTGAAAAATTGTTAAAGCTACATTAAAAATCCAAATCACAGACAGACAGACACACACACACACATTTTGCCATCAGATACAGCCACAAATGCTAAAAAAAGAAAAACCTCTAAACAATTTCTTCACAAAAATTGCTTCACAGACTGTGACCAAACATTTCCTGGCATAAAACGCTTTTAACTTTGCACAAAATTATGCTAATGTACCATCAAATATGACTACTGTTACTAAAAATATATCTTTATCTGAAGTCTGCTAAACAGAATTTTGTCTAGATTGATTGAGTGGGCAAAGTATTAGAGTGAAACACACACTCACACCAAAAACATAAAAAATTAATTGGAGCTACTTGATCCCTGGACTGGCGAAATTCGAATCAAGACTTAAGGATGTACACCTGGAGGCAAAAGTCTTTCTTGAAACAAAGTAGATTCATATAAATACAGTTGATGTGTGTATCTTCCCTGGATATAAGTGATCATTGAGCTATTGCTCTGAGTGTGGCTTTCTCAATGTGTTCAAGGGAAAAAGGATATTGGAATTTTAAGAAATTGAAGAACATTGAGTATACTGATTTAGTCAAAATGTGTAAAGCTGACAACTGTATCTGAATATTATAGGGGGAAATAAAGATGACTATCTCCATGTTTCTCTTTCCTGTATTGATCAAATGTTCTTTGAAATATTGAAAATGAAAATAAGATCTGAAACTATATGTTTTTCTATTAAGAAAACGAAAGAGAAATGGGAAAGATTAAAGAAAATTAACAGGAAATAATCTAAATTTATGGGGAACTGTTGAATAACATAGACAGGGAAACTCTAGAAAAGTTAGAGGGAAAAAAAGCAGCATTAGAGGAATCTAGGAAAAAATACATAGAGGGCATTATCTTAAGATTTAAAGACACAAATGCACAGACACACACATACACACACACTTTAAGAATCTAAAGTCAATGTTTTGAAAAATATTTTTTGGCATATATTTAAAATAATTGTTACTTTTTACACAATAAATATTTGAATTTGTTGCTTTTAGGTATTACTAAATAGTTGTTGTTGTTGTTGTGGGGCTAAACACCATTTTTCAGCACATGATAGGCTATACATGGTGGCCAGTATTAATGGTGGAGGAAGAAACTGGGAACTCCACGGAAAGAACCACCAGCCCACGAGAAGCTACCGGCAAGCTTTCTCACATATCCACATTTGCCGAATCTTAGACTCAAACCCACGCTGATAGAGGTAGATGGCAGTGATCCATAATGAAGAGCGATTTAGACCACTAGGCCACTATGGACCCCTTACTAAATAGTGTATGGCAAGGTCGATATGCATACATCTTATAGGATGTAATCCAGTCACTTCAAATACATTACAATACAGTCATCAACATGTATTTTTTTCTGAAAAGAGTACACAAAAAATGCAAATAAAATATTTACTCAACAAACATTTTCTTTGATTAATTCACCCATTTGTACTCACTCACCCTCCAACTATGAGTAAAAATCAGTAAAATTGCACCTTTTCAACCCCATTGTGATCAGTACCAAATGAAATAGTGGAAATAACAATAGTAAAGGTTTAAGAAATAGTGGAAATAACAATAGTAAAGGTTTATGAAATAGTGGAAATAACAATAGTAAATGTTTATTACTCAGGTTAGAAATCAGTTGAAAAGTTTTTTTTCCATAAAAAATTATTAACTTTGAAATTGCTAAGAATGTGCTCATGCAGAGTTAGTCCTAGTTAGACAGCCATCCATGATAAGCAACTGTCACCTTGAACTAAATCAAATGGAATAAAATTTATTTCTGTATAGAACTGATGTTCCACCAAGTGAATCATAAGCTGACATACATGTACCTTTTTGACATCTTTACTAATAATTGTGTAGTTACTGCAGAATAGCTTTAAGTTCAAGGTCACAGCAAGAGAAAATAGAACTCTGTGACCTCTATGTATGGGTAAACCTTTGAACCAATGAAGATATTTCAATGAACTGTAAGCCTGGCATATATCATGACTTTACAGTCCCACTTGTGTTGAGTCATACCTCCAGCTTCAGGGCCAAGGTCACAACAATCAAGTCTCATGCACAAAGGTCATGGTCATTTATAGGAAAAAGGTCATAGGACAGATTTATTGCATGCCTTTTTGTGGTACTCTTGTGTTGCTTTTTAATATGGTAAATTTAAACTATAATAAAATGTTATAACTGAAGCTTAACAGAATACACTAAGTTCTTGATGTTTAAGCTCAGAAGTGTCTATTAAAATTAGTTTCATGGAAGAAAAAAAGAAGCAACTTCTTGCCTATGTAACATGTGGAAGAGCAGTGACATATAATTAATGCTTTAAAAATACAATGGTATCACAAGGCTAAGGAAATTCATTTTTTTACTTTTGTACTCTCTATTACATCATACAAAAAATGTCCCTCTTGCACAAGGCCTCTCACATTACAGTCATAAAAATGCTGGCCTTATGACCACCAAAACAAGACATCAGCCAGTTCATTTGGTATGTATTAAATCAAAAGTGACATTATGTTCATTTACAAGTCTCTAACTAAATGGTCAAATTATGTCCAAAAGGGGCATGGCATTGATAAATCGAGGTATTTTATGTGGACACATAGGTAAGAATTCAGTGTTCTGTTAAAATTTCATGCTCATTTGATGTGGTACCATGCATCTTTATGAGCCTTGCATCAAATATGGCAACCATTACTAAAATTAGAAAATCTTTTAAATAGCTTCGTTTCTAAATGCCACTAAATGTAATTTAACCAAGAAAAAAACAAGCATCATATATAACATGAAAATCTTTTAAAGATATATAAATGAAGCTGATCCACCATCAATTTTTGCTGTTGTTACTAAAATTAGAAACTTTTAATAACTTTTAAAAAAAACAAGCGACAGAAATTGACAAAATTTGACAAAAAGCATTTTGGCATAGAGGCCTTTCAGTATTGGATAAATGATGTCAGTGTGTTTGATAAATGATGTCAGTGTGTATGATAAATGACATCAGTGTGTTTGATAAATGATGTCATTGTGTTTGATAATTGATCTTAGTGTGTTTGATAAATGATGTCAGTGTGTATGATAAATGATGTCAGTGTGTTTGAAAAATGATGTCAGCATGTTTGATAAGTGATGTCAGTGTGTTTGATAAATGATGTCAGTGTGTTTGATAAATGATATCAGTGTGTATGATAAATGATGTCAGTGTGTTTGATAAATGATGTCAGTGTGTTTGATAAATGATGTCAGTGTGTCATCAAAGATGGATGAAGATACCAAAAATCGGAGAAACCTTGAAACATTTGTTTCTTCACATAAGAAGTCAACAGCCTTGGGTAGGTACTATAAGGCCTTCTTTTGGCCCAAAATTTTTAAAATGTCCAAAATGTAGTTGTTCTGGCAATATCATAGGAAAAGAAATGATCAAGATTTGAAATTGCAGTTGATATTTAAAAATGATTTTGATATTACACACACACAAGTTCATGTCACAGTTTGTGATCATTTAGCCATTTTGTGGTGCAGTTAGAGCTATTTTTAAAAAATGCAAGTGGTCCAAATGCAGCAACTAGTTTTGTATAGTTACAAAATATAAAGCTATGCATGATAATCTATTATTACAATATCATTTCGGTTGTCTCATCTTGACCATGTGTAAAACGAGAAAATTTAAGTCTATCGCCATTCATTGGCAACTTTATGATCTCTATAATAAAGTATTAACTACATCAAAACGGATGTTTCTGCTTCAGTGAACACATAAAATTATTCCAACAAACAACAGACTTGCTTCTGATATAGTCAGTGTTATAGATAAAGAATTTTTTACAGGCAAGAAATTTTACTGACACATTTAAGGATTGCATGGAGACAACAGTTGTTACATTATTTACGATTATATCAATGATGTAAAAAGGACAAGACTGGATAAAGGCAGATTTAGGCATCCAAATTAGCAATAATTTTAAGTGATTGTAGGAACATTTGTTATGGTTATACTGCAAAGACTACACATGTACAACAATAGTGTAGTGAAACGCTGTGAAATAAACATAATTTTGTTCTTGAGTATTAGTATATTTGTATAAAATCTCAAATCTTTTCAGATTTATGCATCTTCAAAGACCTCAAAAAGTACCAGCACAGTCGAGAACCTGTTTTATTTTTTTTTGAGACAAGGCACTTTTTAAAAACCATATGCAGATTTCATACATGTTCTCATATGCACCCCTCTTCAAAGAAAAGAAAACTAAAGACAAACTGTGTTCTTAGCTCACCTCTAATATCCATTGCCATATAGGCCTAAAATTTGAACTACACAGTATCACAAAAATACCACTATTCACACATTTACTTTAAAATTAACTGACATTCAAATGTCAACTGTCATTTGTATATTTTAAAAAAATTTTTCTGATCACATTTTGTGACATTCTTTAGCATGAATCAATATTGGGATTAGGGTTGTTAAATATAGAAGAGATGCACAAAGAAAGTCAATTCATAGCAACAACAACAACAAAAAGTAGTTTTAAAATTTATTATTTACTAACAGGGTCTGAAAGATCAGGAATAAAAGATCAGGAATAATACATAATAAGATGCTGGCAAGTGATTTGGTCAGACTCTTATGGTTTTGAATTTAGAATAATAAACAAAATGGATTCATCTTGCGTACTGTAATTGTCAAGTCAGCAAGAACCCGTCTGCCTTGATGTGGCCTCAGCATGATGTGGTAAATAGTCCAACAGACATCCATGTTGTATCCTAGAAATTCATATCAAAGTTTGTAATGAGTAGCATGTGGAAACTTCAGAGATTTGCCAAGTTACATCATCACAATTACTTCAGCATTGAATTGTACTAATTTTTTTAAATCAGTATACTGTTTGTTCGACCGCTGACATTTATAAATAGCTGTTGGAATTAGATGGTTACTTTTTATTGGGGGGGTATATTGTTATTATGTTGTCTATTTTCTTCATTCATAAGCAAAGGGCAAAGAATTTCATTGATGTATATTCTTATCATGATTTATCCATCCAACTTTAGCAAGTCCTTTTTTCATTTCTGACCAGACATTTTAAATATACATTGCATCTTATCTCATTCTGATTGATTAAAAGTCACCTTTTTTTTCTAAAGAGTACTAAATGAAAGTATGTGTGCTTGTGTATTCTATAACTCATTTGAAATTTCTGCATGTGATTGAAGTTTCAGGATGGAAAATTAGAAATTACATGTGTGGTATTGTTTGGGTATTAGCAAGTTGAAAATTAATGCTTTGTTCATCGAGTATGTTGTTGGCTGGGAACTTTTCAATAGCTTTAAGTGACTAATAATACAGTAATATCCTAGACAGGCTGCCAATCCAGAGCAGATTAACAGTAGGCTCCAGTCCAAAGCAGGTTAACTGGGGTTGCCATCCCAAAGTAGGTTAACTGGAGCCTCCAGTCTAAAGCATGTTAACTCATGCTGCCAGTCCAAAGCAGGTTAACTGGAGCCTCCAGTCTAAAGCATGTTAACTCAGGCTACCAGTCCAAAGCAGGATAATTGAAACCAACAGTACAAAACAGGTTAACTCAGGCGTCCAGTCCAAAGCTGGTTAACTGGAACCTCCAGTCCAAAACAGGTTAACTCAGGCTGCCAGTCCAAAACAGGTTAACTCGGCTGGCAGTCCAAAGCAGGTTAACCAGCATCTAATAAATGTTGTATGGAAGCATTCTTAATCTGGGAGACCACAAGTTGAAGTTTGGTAGCCACAGCTGTCTGTTTCATTATTTACTATTATCATGTCTTGTTCTGCATTATTTCAAAACTTAACCATAATTGTTAATACCAATAAGAAATCAAACCCTTAAAACCTGCAGCTATATTTGGTATTATAGTGAACTTTTCCAAGCTAGTGCATTCCAGCTGGACTCCCAGGATGATTTTGTTTCTTGGTTACCCACCAAGATAATATCTGACTTCAACAATGGTTGGACCCTGTTAACCTCCCATTTGATGATAGCACCCATTTACAATTGCATAGACTAGAGTTGTTAAAGTAAGCCTTGTGTAATTGCACAAAAGTCAGTGAGAATTGAACATTTGACTCGAAGTTGACATATCAGTCACTAGGTTACTTTGATATTTTTTCTTCATTATTCACTGTGACTTATCACATCTATTGTTTCATTATGTCTAAATCACCCTCACCTTTTTGTTGGAATATTTTGCACTTTGATTACCTGGACATGAGCCAGTTGCAACACCAGTAATGCACTGACCTTACATTAATGTAGATATTTATATGAAGATAAGAACAGTGATGATAGGTCAGTGTTACCATTTTCATTAATGCACTTTTTAACTGAAATTATTTTTCACAGGTCTAAAAAAATCATTTAGATTTTGAAGCCAAGGTAAAGTATTGTTTCGATTGTAAATCACATTTCAATTTTTTTTCACCTAGAATCAGAGCTTCCCTTCCCCCTTCCTGTTTTCACTTCAAGTTAATCCCATCTTATTGCATTTCCATATACTAATTCAGCAGTTTTTAATAGGATATGGCAATATACATTTATTAGTATAAGGGAATATAGTTATTAGTATATGGCAATATAGGCATTAGTATATGGCAATGTAGAGTTATCAGTATATGGCAATATATTTCCTAGTATATTTGTATATGACAATATACAGTTGGTATATGGCAGTATAGTTATTAGTATATTAGTATATGACAATATAGTTATTAGTATGTGGTAATATAGTGATTAGTATATTAGTACTGTATATGACAATGTACAATTGGTATATGGCAATATATGGTTATTAGTATATGGTAGTATACAATTATACATATATGTGAATGTTTGACTTAGTATATGGCAATATACAATTATTAGTATATGACAATATACAGTTATTAGTATATGGCAATATCCAAGTATTATCATATGGCAATATACAGTTATTAGTATATGGCAATATACAGTTATTAGTATATGGCAATATACAGTTATTAGTATATTGCAATATCCAAGTATTATCATATGGCAATATACAGTTATTAGTATATGGCAATATACAGTTATTATTAGTATATGGCAGTACACATTTTTATTAGTATATGGCAATATACACTTATTAGTACATGGCAATATACAGCTCATGCACACTTAAGTATCAGTCTGTATATTTCAGCTTGTTTCGGTTTTAATTCTTTATGTAAATAAAACTATTAGACTCACAAAGATTTATTAGTGATTATTTAAAATCAAATTATATAAAAATGAAAGAAAATATTGGCAAGTGCAATACCAAATACATTGACACATTTCATATTGGAAATGCTTTCCTTGATCCCATTATGTTATCAGATTCTTTTCCCAGAACATACACACTGAAGAACAAACACACTGAAGAACATACATATTGAAGATCATACACACTGAAGAACATACATATTGAAGATCATACACACTGAAGAACATACACACTGAAGAACAAACACACTGAAGAACATACACACTGAAGAATATATACACTGAAGATCATACACACTGAAGAACATACACACTGAAGATCATACACACTGAAGATCATACACACTGAAGAACATACACATTGAAGATCATACACACTGAAGAACAAACACACTGAAGAACATACACACTGAAGAACATACACACTGAAGATCATACACACTGAAGAACAAACACACTGAAGAACATACACACTGAAGAACATACACACTGAAGATCATACACACTGAAGAACAAACACACTGAAGAACATACACACTGAAGAATATATACACTGAAGATCATACACACTGAAGAACATACACATTGAAGATCATACACACTGAAGAACATACACACTGAAGATCATACACACTGAAGAACATACACATTGAAGATCATACACACTGAAGAACAAACACACTGAAGAACATACACACTGAAGAACATACACACTGAAGATCATACACACTGAAGAACAAACACACTGAAGAACATACACACTGAAGAATATATACACTGAAGATCATACACACTGAAGAACATACATTGAAGATCATACACACTGAAGAACATACACACTGAAGATCATACACACTGAAGAACATACACATTGAAGATCATACACACTGAAGAACAAACACACTGAAGAACATACACACTGAAGAACATACACACTGAAGATCATACATACTGAAGAACAAACACACTGAAGAACATACACACTGAAGAACAAACACACTGAAGAACATACACACTGAAGAACATGCACACTGAAGATCATACACACTGAAGAACAAACACACTGAAGAACATACACACTGAAGAATATATACACTGAAGATCATACACACTGAAGAACATACACATTGAAGATCATACACACTGAAGAACATACACACTGAAGATCATACACACTGAAGAACATACACATTGAAGATCATACACACTGAAGAACATACACACTGAAGATCATACACACTGAAGAACATACACACTGAAGAACATACACATTGAAGATCATACACACTGAAGAACATACACACTGAAGATCATACACACTGAAGAATATACACACTGAAGATCATACACACTGCATGAAGATCATACACATTGAAGATCATACACACTGAAGAACATACACATTGAATATCATACACACTGAAGAACATACACACTGAAGATCATACACACTGAAGATCATACACACTGAAGAACATACACACTGATGAACAAACTGCTGTTAATTTTGTGAACAGCAACTTTCTTTTTGTGATTTTCATTGATTCTGGTAAACCATCATGTTATTAATCATGAATTCGCATTTATAACCAGACCTAAACCATTAAACTTGTATAGAAGTATGCTTTCTGCCTTCAAGTATTGATACAAAATATGCAATCACTCCTACCATTACGTAGGGATATAATTTTGTTTTATGAAAATAAGTATCAGTTAAAGCAGAGACTCATAATTCGACTGATATTATATCTATTAAAGAAAATTGTCATTAGGGTTTCTTAAGGTACTTTGTACTGTCTAGATACCCAAAATCCACACTTCACATACAAACAGTATAAACCATTCATACTTTTTCATTCAGAGTTCTGATTGGCAGAACAGGTCAGAAATGTTCATCAGTAATATAACCTACTGGTTTCCTCACAATGATTTCAGCTCCGCAAAACAGTATTCTGCTTGCGTGGAGATATTTTTAGATAATGGCATACAAATATTATGGACTTTATATCGCTTATATATAGTTTTTTTGAGCTATGAAATACAGCTATTATTCTTCATCGTAATACTGCCATTGGGATCCATAGCATGCTACATTATCATGAGATGACCTTATAATGAGGTACATGACACATATAATTTTACTTACTTTTAAATCTTACTGGTCATGTGCTATAATTAATGGCCTTATAGTGAGGTAATACAGTATTGTTCTCCACATTGGCTGATATCATATATTATAGCTCAATAAAACAATGTATTGAACATGAGACGAACCAATAATTTTATATTATCGTCTGTTTTGTGAGGATGAGGTGTATACTCTATCATGCATAATAGATGTCAGGCTGCTAAATGCAGAGAGCCAGATCTCACTGAATTGTGTACCAGCAGATAAGGGCTTTTATGATACAAATTATATGAGGTACTTTTCATTAGCTGACTGTTTACACATAACTCCATTTATGGTTTGTGTAGTAAGAACTGTACATTAGTAAAACTGTATTGATTTCCTCACGATGTCATCAGCCCTGCAAAACAATTGATGTGCTTGTATGGGGATATTATTAGATCTTGGTATGAAAACAGTAAAACAAATATGGGATTTTGTTTTGCTTAATCATTGATTAATAGCAGTAATTTACATTTTGCTGTTGCATTTCTTTTTTGGGATTTGTAGTTCCCCATACAACCCAATTAAGCCCTCATTCAGTTGGGATTGGAAGTGAGAGCATATCGCTCATAAAAATTACCTATATTCATATGTATTTTTGGGAGTTTGGTTGTATTTACTTGACTGCAGTGTGGGGGATTGGATTGGCATCCTTCCTTTTTTTTATCCCTATTATTTCCTATGGGTATGGGAACCTCCTTTCAAGGAAGTGAGTCTTCCTTCTCCTCCTCCTTCCCCCAATGGCATTATGGTAAGATAGATATGATGGGCAGTGGACTTGCTCTGTGCAGTCCTCATGGAATGATTTCTACACTCTTTTGTCTTTTGAGTACTAGATCAGCTCTGTGCAGTCCTCATGGAATGATTTCTACACTCTTGTCTTTTGAGTACTAGGTCAGCTCTGTGCAGTCCTCATGGAATGATTTTTATACTCTTGTCTTTTGAGTACTAGGTCAGCTCTGTGCAGTCCTCATGGAATGATTTTTACACTCTTTTGTCTTTTGAGTACAAGATCAAAAGGTCTGGGCAACAGACATTTTGACTGAAAATATGTCTGTATGCCTACATCTTCCCACTTTTTGTAGTGATGCCATATTTGGTCCACCAGGTCAAGATTTCCACTGCTTGGTTCATCTGCTGGTAGACCCCATTTGCCCCAATGGTGACCATGGTTCAGCAACTTACCTGTTTTTAGATGAGTCCAGGAGATTTGTACAAGGATGGGACCTGATGTTGCAGCAGAGGGCTTATCTGCTCTACTTGAACCAGTCTTCAAGTATGGTTACATCATCCAGTCTGAAGCAATTACATATACTTCCAAGATTTATAATGCAGAGTGGAGAATCTTCTGTGATTGATATAGTAGGAAACCTGTTTATCCTAACAGTTCCCATTTGTGTGTGCAATTACACATGTTCTTCTCTTTCTTTTCAAGGCAAAAAATGTTCCATATCCACTATCAATAGCCATGTATGGTAGCTTTTAATGCTCTAAAATTCCCAAAGGATTCTGTTGTTGTTGTTGTTGTTGTTGTTGGGCTTAACGCCATTTTTCAGCACATGATAGGCTATTCATGGCGGCTAGTATTAATGGTGGAGGAAGAAACCGGGAAATCACCGGAAAGAACCACCGACCCACGAGAAGCTACTGGCAAGCTTTCTCACAAATCCACATTCGCCGAATCCTAGACTCGAACCCACGCAGACAGAGGTGAGATGGCAGTGATCCATAACGGACTGCACTTTAGACCACTCGGCCACTCGGGGCCCCCCCAAAGGATTCTGCATTTCAATCAGATCCTCATTTTTATGCTCACAACAGGTATTTTGAGTTTTAGAGTCTATGATCTTGCTCACTAATGCCTCGATCAAATCTTACATGCGTTCCTTGGGCATTGTTAAATTCCATTTTAAACCATTGTGCAAAGGTTTTTTGGAGAACGTTACTCTTAAAGCTGCTTTTTTGCTCTTTAGAGTTTATGAAGAGATGGAGCACATCATGCCTGGTCCATGGAAAAGGGATTTATGGATTTATGGATCAGTAGTGATTATTATTTTTTTATGTTTCTTTGCCAACCTGGGATTCTAACCAAGAATCAGCTACCTTCATTAACTCAACTTCTTAATACTCTGGTGGCCTAGTGGTTAGAGCATCTGCCTTGAATGCAGGAGGTTATGGGTTTGAACCCTTGCTGAATCATATGAAAGACTGAAAAGAATGGTACTAGTAGGACTGGTTGGTATGGTAGGACTGGTTGGCATGGTATCAGGATAATGGGATTGGGTGGTACATGTCTGTATCATGATGCCTCAGTACTAGACATCACTATAAAGTGCTCACTGCAGACATCATAGCACTCGGACTGAAAAATTGTTAAAGCTACATTAAAATTCCAAATATCACACACACATTCTTCTGGGGTTGATTAAGATAGACTTCTTTGCCTAGTTAGGGCCTTAAAATTTATTTGGTTTCTCCTAAAGGAAGGGTTAAAATTGTCTCCTACCTATTAATGTATCCACAGAGTATGTCTTCACTGTCAATCAAGCTTGTATTTGAACCATATTATAGGACATAATATGGTTGATCAAGTTAGCAGTATAGACTGTTTTGCCGATTTCAAGTTAGCAGTATATAATCTGTTCTGGTTGATACATTATGTGGTAGTAGGTCAAGTAGACATTGTGTACCATAATCTGCTGGTACATGATGTGATGGTGCATTATCTGCTGGTACATTATATGATGGTAGGTCAAGTCAACAGGGTACAACTTGATATGCTGTTGTTGTTGTTGAGCTTAACGCCATTTTTCAGCATATGATAGGCTATTCATGGCGGCCAGTATTAATTGTGGAGGAAGAAACCAGCAAATCACTGGAAAGAACCACCGACCCACGAGAAGCTACTGGCAAGCTTTCTCACATATCTACATTTGCCGAATCCTAGACTCGAACCCATGCAGACAGAGGTGAGATGGCAGTGATCCATAACGGACAGCGCTTTAGACCACTCGGGGCCCCACTTGATATGCAGAAACATCATGTGATGACAGATCAAGTGAGCAGTATATACACTGATCTGTGGATACATTATGCAATGATAGACCAGTTATACACTCAGATCTGTGGATACATTATGAGACCTGGTTCTGTGTTGTTAGTAGTTGACAGCATGTTATACATGGATAATTTAAGCTAGACAACTCACAATTGATAGAAATGCTAATCCGTCACTCATATATGTTTTATGGCACAGGCTTCAATTATGCTGCCAGTACTTGTTTGTTGTTGTTTGTTTGTTGTTGGGCTTAACGCCATTTTTCAGCACACGATAGGCTATTCATGGCAGCCAGTATTAATGGTAGAGGAAAATCACCGGAAAGAACTACCGACCCACGAGAAGCTACTGGCAAGCTTTCTCACATATCCACATTCGCCGAATCTTAGACTTGAACCCACGCAGACAGAGGTGAGATGGCAGTGATCTGTAACGGAAAGCGCTTTAGACCACTCGGCCACTCGTGCCTGCCAGTACTTGTGCAATCACGAACATTTGATACTAAATGGCCTTGAAATTTTTATTTCTGAAGAAAACCAAATATTATCTGGGAATGCAAAATGGTATGTTCACTGAAGAGTAATTTCCATTGGTAAATGTCCATCTTTTTTTAAAGGAAATATTTTTCAAAAAGTCCATCAATTCAGTTTTTTTTCATTTCTTATATTCATTTATACTTTGTTACAAATATATTTGATACAGATGGTAAGAATTATTCATGGGAAATTAATATGTACAATAAATTGGCTTATATGGTTGTGGAATTTCTTACTTTTATTAACATAAAGTTATCTTTTCCATATGGCATAGAGTTATCGTTTCCTTATCACAATGTTATCTTTTCTTATGTCTGAGTTATCTTTTCCTTATGACAGAGTTATCTTTTCCTTATTACTCAGATATTAACTCTTGAGTTATATATAGCACAACTTCATAAATCTCAGTTACACAACATGTCATCTGCTTACATATTTTCCATTACTATCAGATTATTAACACACTTTTGAATAAGTTTCCTGCATAGTAATCTTGCACTGGTAGATCTTAGAAAAAGATTACAATGTACTAATTATTCTATTAACTGGGTCTGGCTAGTTTTCATTTCTATACAGTAAGACATAAATCATAACTAAAGAACCAACACATGTCTCTATTGGAACATTTTATTTACAAAGATTGTCTCACATAACAATGTTCTCTGACTGCATGAAATCTTTTTTGTTAAATGTTATAAATTCAGTATTTTCAATGCATGGTTATCATCATCCTGTTAAATCATGTGTGCCTGGAGAATGATTTTTTTTTTTGTCATGAATTTGCATGAAAATATCAGTATTTGACATAGAAAGGGAGATAACTTTCCAACAGCATTTGGAAAGAGATCTAGTTCTCTACCTTGAGTTGTTTTTGGTTACATTTTTATCACATCATTACCATCACTAATATATATATATATATATATATATATATATATATATATATATATATATATATATATATATATATATATATATATATATAATTTAAACTTTTGCACAAATGGTGCATTTAAAATTCTAACAGCATGCTTGGCAGTATCATTATATAATAGCAGCATGTTTTGCATATCTTTTCTTGCATGTTACACAATAAATACTTGCACCCAAGTCCCAACTACAAATTGCATAGAAGCAGAAAAGCTGTTGCATAATGCAACTGTAGATTTGGGTATATGTTGTTTGCTCTACTTGCAAAACTATATCGACCTAGATCTGTAGTTGCATTATGTGATGGCAGAGCTGAATCTATGCAGATTGCAGTTGAACCCGACTTTTATGTGAATATACATTATCAGACAAATACGTTTCATGTCTGATCCTAAACAACCAGAATCAAGAGAAAGAACAGTTTGCTAATGAGACACAGATGGAACCACAAAATTTGTCCATTTTATTGAGGTGGACTGTCTAAGCAGGTTTTATTAGTATTATTATAATGGCCTTACTTGGACCAGTGTATGTAGCCATGGTTTAGGAAGGTTTTATTGTACTGTACATTTGCTCTCATTTCAGTTTTTCACACACAGGCTTGCACAATTAATGCTGTATATTTATAATTTTTCTTTTATGCTCCCTTTTGATAAGGACATATTGTTTTGTTCGTGTACCCATCTTGAGTCCTGAATCCATTTTAGCATAGAACTAACTTACAGCCATGTAAGCCATGGTTAGACTTTCAGGCCATTTAAGTATTTCATAGTGGGTAGGGGTAGCTTGATTTGGTCATGTCTGTCTCTCCATCCATAATTCTGCAATGTTCAACATATGTTTTTGGATTTTGGTTCAGGAGTTCAGCCCTCTGGCCCCCACTTTTGGACAAAGGTTAATATGAAACATTGGTATATTGCTTAAATTAATCAAACTATTTTATCTCATGATGGGACAACTAAAATACAAATCTTAAAAGTCAGGGGTTTTCTATATTAACTCCAAACCAAATTATTCATGTTGTTTGATTTTTCCTTTCCAATTATGTTAACTATCAGTACAAGAGAATAATGTAAATTATCAATGGATGGGTGGGTGGGTGGGGGTGGTTGGGGAAGACATATTTTTACATGTAAAAAAAAAATTCCTTTCTAGTATGTATTAAAATGTAGATGACCTGATTGAATTTTTAAACCATTGCAATTAAATTATTATTATATTTTTAACTTATTGGATTGGGACATTTTTTTTAAAACCTTGTTTGGATGATGGAGCCAAACAAACTCAAGGCACATAGATTAAACATAGTAGGCATAATTTTATTCATATGTAAATAACCCTAATTAGCCATTAAAATAATTTATACTAGCCATTAAAATAATTTATACTAGCCATTAAAATAATTTATACTAGCCATTAAAATAATTTATACTAGCCATTAAAATAATTTATTCTAGCCATTAAAATAATTTATACTAGCCATTAAAATAATTTATACATTTTTACACATATTTTGAACTTCTAGAACCTACCTGATAGACTTTAGAAAAAAAAAGAAAACTTTCTTTGCAGTATTAGGCAGAAAGTTTGTGAGGTAGACAAATGAAATTTGGTAGGCATTTTTTTTCATATAGATAATCTGATCAGATTTTCAGGCCATTATAATAGTTATATATATTTTTTCAATATTTTTTTATTATACTTAGATGTATCATGTGCACTCGCTGATGAGTCAATTCAAACTAAAATGAATGTCATCTAATATTTCCTCATTTTAATAGCCACCTTTTGATAATTAGACTTTCCTACCATAGGTCATGAAAATTGATATTGATTTTATAGGTTGTAAAATTTAAAGTGAATTGTTTATGGATGTATGTACGCATGATGGAGAGGACAAAAGGAATAAGGCTCTGAAGGTTTTGTTATCAAGCTTAAAATGAAATTTGTACTTGTATTATTCAGAGGTAGACAACCAGTACCATCTATACTCGGTTATAAAACCAACTGCAAACTGCACAAATCCCGTTGTACTATCATATAATGCACTGGCAGATCTGGATCTGTGCTGTTTTTGAGTAATATGTGGAACAGCAGATCAGGGTCTGTGGGGTTTGCACTCAACTAATAAGCAAGTATAGATGGTATTTGCTCAGGATTGTGCTTTTACGAAATTACTTAGCATTTTTGTAAAACAGAGTTTTCATGATACTGCTTCAGACAATGCAGATACAGCATTAACATTGTTATCAGTGGTAGAGAGTTGTAGCAAGGGGAAATAACTCTGAAGTTTTTAAATTGTATACATGAAAGTTATCCTAGAACAGGCCCGGGAAATTCATTAAATGTGAGGATATGTGCAAAAATACTCCTTTACTACAAATGTAAGGTCTTATGAAATTTTTTAATCCTTGATGTTAACTGAGTATTTATTAAAAATAAACTTTATTGTTACCAATCAAGCAGTAACACAGATGTAAACATGTCTATGTTTGAAGAATGACAATTTGAGATCCTTAGTTTAACTGGGGACAGTTTTCTTAATCAAGAAATCTTGAAATTCAAATAAAATTAAGAGTCCCAGTAGTATTAACTGATATTATGTCTGTAGAGAAAACAAACATTTGATGGCTGTGATCTTAAATTTCAGTAGTTTCAAGCTCAACTCTGATTAAAAGATGAGATGTCTATAAATGTTGATTTTTATAAAATTTATTTTGAAAAGAATTTGTGTCTCTAATCATAGCTAAATGGAAAATTGAAGTAGATTCTCATTTGAAGGTGTACCTTTTTTCCCCCTTAATTGTTAAAACTAGTTCCAAACTTGGTGAGTTTGAGGAAATCCAATTAAATTTAATAAAAATGTATTTCACTCCTGAATAAAAAACCTCACATCTTTTTACTTCATTTCGTTATAAAACCTGGTGCAGAACACAGTAAGAATGAACTTGTTTTTCCAATTCTCTTTCATATTCCTTTTTTGAGCTCAAAATGGCAGAGTGAATTTCAGACCCTTTTATTATAAATACAATGTAATATTGTTCAATTATGGAGACGTAGTAATATCAAGCTCAAACATACAGCAAAAGATTGGTATCAGTTTTCCATCAGTAATAAGAGTCTGTGTTAAAGATTGGTGTTGAGTTTTTGCAATTCAAATGGAGGAGGAAGAGGAGGAGGAGGAGATGGTGGGAGGGCACATCATAACACAGGATCACTGTACTGTACTATATTTTCATGCACATCAGTTTTCATGATTTTGAAAATAACAATCGTTTAATTTATATTTAACTTTGTGAATTGAAGAAGAGTCTTATTTGTTTCAACAGAATGATAACTGTTTATTGGGTCTTTAAAATTCATAATTTATGTAAGCCACTACAAAAATGAATACTCCATGAAAATAATAAATTCACAGAGTCAGCTCCAACTGCAAACTGCATAGACCCAGATCTGCCATCTCATAATGTCCCAATACACGTGGATCACTGCAGTCCTGTTTATAAATAGTAAGTTGAACATGACCATAGGGTTTGTATCGTTTGCAGCTGGACTTGACATACACACACACACACACACACACACACACACACACACACACAGACAAACAAGAGAGCTATATGTAATATAAATAAACATCCATCATCAACCACATTAGACTATAGCAATATATTGATAATTAAACGTCAAGATGCATACATTCTTTATTTATCATTTTTTATAGGCAAAAAGAAGAACGTTTTGGTGGAACACGACGGCTATTCTCCCGACCTTCTGAATATTCTATCAACAGTTCCAGTACATTTAATGATGTCCCAACCTCAATTAGACTACAGCTCCGAGAAAGAGACCGAGATAAGAGATTCTAACATGAATTTAGGAACTGCTGATCTCCTGTGATGCATTTTAACTGCTATTCTCGAAAAGTATATTAGTAAGCCATCTTGATGATGCTTTACGGTTGCCTTTCTGCCAAGTTTGTGCTGAAATGTCACGATACCCAACCTAATTTTTTAACCCATTGTGATGTCACATTTGAAGCTGCATTTCTTCAAAAGCAATATATTGGTAAACAGAAAGCTTTGAAAACAATATAAAGTTAAATCAAAATTATTTAATTAAATTTTTACAAACTTGTAACAAAAAGTCCATCAAATTTACAGCTAAACTGTGATAACTGAAAAAAAACCTTCTCAAATATGCAGCATCACTCAGTTGGCATGTTCAGTTTTGGTTCTCTTTGCCTGGGACTAATCAAAACTCAAAATGATTAATACATGAATTAAAACTTTAGGGTCTACATCACTTTAAAATATCAGTTCTACTGTATTTAAAGGTCACTGGTCACACTCCAACATTTTTCTATTTACATCAGATTTGCATTATATGATTAAAAGTGGTTATACTTACACATAAAGAACAAAAATTTATCAAGTGTAAAGAAGAATTAATAATTACTCGAAAAAGATGTATACAACACAGTTACAACTCCTTAGATATGATTTCCCACCTATAGAGGACGCCAGCAGGAAATGACGATATTTATCCCCACACGCTGATGTACATGCTTCCTTTTGTTTAAAAATAGAACATTATAAACCATGGATTGGTAACATTTGGATGAAACTGCTGAAAACTAATTTACTGTTCAGCTTTATGGTATAACGGTACCAATTGTACAACCCCAGGTGGGAGGAGCTTAAGGTGTAGGGAACATTGCATTCAGAAATAAACTACAAAACTAGCTGTGATTGGTGCATTATGTAAGAGTTGTACTTTCTGTTAGGCTTTAAAAAAAGTTGAGCCTCTTGGCAGCATGTAAAATTATGTTAATTCATATCTAGATCACATTTTGTATTTTTTAAGATTTTTTTAAAATGTGGTACACATGACTGAAAATGTGTCCAGTGTAACTAGATAACTCTCACCCCTGTCTAAATCCAGCAGAGTTATCTCTCTTAAATGCAATGAAGTACCTATTTTCGATGTTATCAAATTAACAATCTAACATTGTTCTCTGTGACATGCATGCTGAGGTAGGATAAAAAGTATATTTATTTTGCAAAACATTAGCATTGCGGTCTATGGAAAAGCAATTGGTACCGTGATACCTAAAATTGATATGTGTGCACGATGCACTAGATTGTGTCACTTTCTAAACTGTTCCATTATTTCAATTTATTTTGAAAATTCCGTTTAATACAGTTAAAAGGGACTCAATGTTGGCTTCTCTATGTCGGCCGACTTTATGCATAAAAAATATGAAAATCGGCACTTAAAAGAATCCAGAGGAAATTAACTTGACTTATTTCAGCCAACTTCATAAGAAAAATCACCACATTTAAATGATCCCAAAGTCAGTTTTTGGAGTTGTAATAAAATAACCTTTGCATTTGATATCCTATCGGAAAGTTTAAGAAAAGAGTTTATTGCTTGCTCCTAGTTGTGTTTATCCATCACCCAGGCTTTTATTTGTTTCGTCACTGTTGTGATTTTGTTATCTGACATAAGCGATACACACTAAAGTAAGGACACATATGCAAACCGGCATCCACTATATACACACAGTTCATGGGTTTATTTTTTTTTAAATAAATTTTGCATGATGAAAAAAGAAGGAATAAATGATAATGCAAGGTTAGTTTCTTTCATTTTATTTTCAAAATAGTTTATGTTTATAATTTTTTTTTGTACCTTGCAAATCAGTGGGGAGGGGAATTCAACACAAAATTAATTCCTATCTTATTTGTATGGAATAAAGGAGCAAATATGATTGACAGTATTGACTAGTAATGACAAGCTTTTAATTTACGCTCACCCACACCAAGACAACTTCAAAAATAAAACAACAAAATTTACTGGTAGGAGCTTCATATTGCATCAACATTGACAAAATACTTAACATTATTCTCTCTCTCCCTCTTGTAACTGTGTATTATATGTAGCAGTGTACAACATGAAGCCTCAAATTAAATATATTTGTTTTAATATCTCATGTACACTACCCTTAGAAAAATGTATACATATTCTGTGGAATATTATCTGTTAAGTTTTATTGTTTAATAAATAAATATTGATAATTTGACTGGAAGACTTAAACTGAGAATGTCGTTATAAAGATGCATATATTTTTAAGCATATAAAATATATATACATATTTTAATTAGAAGGAGCAAGATATGTCTACTTGTGTTTCTTTAATATATATGAATGTTGCAAAAAATCTTTGAAAGTATATCAGTTTCATTTAAATTTAATTTTTTTCCTAAAACCTATTCCTAAAATATATCTAACATAGTATCTACTTGTTGTTTTAAGAAAAAGAAATTGTTCAAACTATTAAGTTGAGCCGAATTGTCTTCCAAATTGTCTTGGGCCAGATTGACTATAATCTGTCCATTAATGATACAACCTTCTTATCCTCTCACCCTATTCTATCTCACAACTTGAATTCACTTTTTGGAGGGTCTTTCTGAAAAAGAAAGAATCCTTTTCCCATCATCACTCTTTTGGTTACATCCATATGCAATACAGTGAAGCATAATTGCTGTACAAAAACTTGATCTTTTTATCACATAGACATTTACATATGGAAATTAAACACTTGAATGGCTAGGTTGAGTAGAAGGGATAAATGTACGTCATATCCGTGTTTGGCATGCGGAAACTACTGATTGTTTATGGAAATTGCCAAAGAAATTTTTCATTTACAAAAGTGGATTTTTAAGTCTAATTAAGCATTTTTATGGTGTGCATACATAACAAATGTATTTTGTTTATGACTATAATATCACACGTTTGTACAAAATAGGTGGCTGGTGACCTTTAAGGAATAAACTGATCACCAGACAATGGGTGTCCTTGAGTGAGACATGAAAGCAAGGTTCTTGTAGTTCTTACCCTGACATCAGAAACCGTGTTTACATATTGAGAACTAACAGATGCCTCAAAAATGGGAGTAGACAAAAAGAGATGGCAAAACATTTAGGGTGTTGATGTGCCTAGTTTTTGTTTTGTGATCAGTTTGTGTTGTCAATGTAAATACACTAAGATACATGCAACGTTTCTTGTGAATGAACTATATATATGTAACATCAACACCCATTTGTGACCTAGAATCCCAGAACCTGTTGAAACAGTGTGACTGTACAATTCACCAAGTTGCAGCTGCAGAAACTGATGTAGTTCTTCATTGTTACAATAAATATACAAGTGATTTCAGTTGTAGGAGGCTACCGAGAGTGACCTGTGAATTTGACCTTGCATTGGCATATCAACAAGTATATAAGCTGCAGTTTGATTGGCTAATTGCCAAGACTGGAAATGTATTAACTGCATTATAACACTAGAAATATAACACTCGGACCCGAGACTTCTGGTAATCAGAGACCAAATATAGACCAACAAAGCTACTGAAGCTCATTGCTATAGTGATGGACTGTCACTTGTTTAGCTTAAAAGAATCCTGGATGTTTGTGGCGAAAAATATAAAACTAAAATTCAATCAAAACTGCAGTCCATATTATATTGTTATACTTATGATGGCTAGCTTTGCCTGTCTAGCTATAACATATTACAAATTACAGACCATGTAACTTGGTACAGTATATTGAACAAATTTTCCTTTTGTATGCATACATGTATATACTTACATCCAGGTATTGGGGTTTTCAAGGAAATGCAGCTGTAAACCAAAGTTTGAGAGAAATGACAGCCATGATCATAATTAGTCATTGATTGCAGCAAGCTATTCACAGCTTGATGTTTACTTGGATAGTTTACATTTTAATTTGCAGATCAACTTAATAGTTCAGAATGATCCTGGAATGTTTCCATATGCCCCACCACAACAGTAACTGTAGTGTATAGTGTCACCTTCCATCATATTTATATAGGGCAGTTTTTGTTTGTTTTTTTTTTGCTAACAGTTAATATGATTTCCTGGGCACAGTTTAGATTTGCAGATTGTAAAGTGAAATTCTGAAGACAGATTTTATTGTTTCATATACCTTAGATGAGAGGCCAATCAAAGTTAGAGTGAAAGAAAAGTGGACAAACTTGCAATTCATTTAGGCATTTCATTCCTATCAGAGGTTATTGAAAATTGCTAAAATTAGGCATCTCTTCAGTTACATTTTACATAAATCTTCATAAAATCTAAAAAAAATTCTATATCCCTATAAAGTTTGTACTCATTTTAAAAGTCCTCAATATAACATGAACCCTGATATAGCACAGGCATGGTCACAGATCCCATTATACTGATTAAATTGATATAAGACAGGCATAGTCCTGGACAGCATTACAGTAAAAGACCACTGGACAGTGTATAGCATACCCCAATATAAGGTAACCTTGCATAGATCATGGTACACTTTTTGGTTGTTCTGGACAGCATTACAGTAAGAGACCACTGGACAGTATATAGCATACCCCCATATAAGGTGACCTTGCATACATTATGGTACATGTTATGGCTGTCCTGGACAGCATTATTGTAAGAGACCAATGCACTATGAATAACATACCTAAAGTATTAGGTTGACTTTGCCTAAAGCAAGTCTCTACATTTGCTGACTGTACAATTAAACTTGACACATTTTGAGATCTCTTTGTTTTCATTTCTGTAGTATTATCGGAACTAGTTTTTTTTAATTATTTTAAAGTGCAAGTTTTTCCCCCATTTTTGTATGTTCAATAACATTAATAAAACTTGTGTTTTATTAATGCCAACTATTTTTCTTTATTAATACAGATCACAATTTCTGCATGTATTTTGTGCCAGGAACACTTGTTGTGTATGCTTGTTTACAAGTTGGATCCAACTGCAAGCTTGAAAAACCATGATCTGCACCATCAGATCAAAGTCTTTGCAGTTTTGTTGGGATTAATTAGAACTGCATAGACCCTGATCTTTGAGCACATCATGTGCTGGCATATCATGGTCTATGTTGTTTTCAGTAGGACCCCAACTTGTGGGAATATATATATATATATATATATATGTGTGTGTGTTTGTGTGTGTGTGTGTTATTGCAAGTGCATCATTTTTCATAAATGTAAAATTTTGTATATACCAGTCTATTGTTTGCTCCTCTCATTCCATCCAAAACCGTTCCTCACCCAAAAACATAAAAAAATAGCAGGACTGTTAAATGTTTATTTGGTATTTTCCAATATTTTTATGTTTACATTTGTCTTCATCTGTGATAAGGTCTATGCTATATGTGATATGTCTTTATTTTTCCATCTCAAAAGAAGAAACCTTATAATTATTTTAATATATTCTCAACTTTTGTATTCTAGATTTTAAATGAAATTTTTATGACAAAACTGGAATGAGTATACCAAATGTGCTTGCTTGAAGTCAAATCCCATTGCAAATTGCACAGATTCAGATCTGTCATAATTCCCCATGGAAACAGGATCTGTTGTTTGCAGTTGAACTTGTGAGAATGTATGGTATGTTCATAATTACCCAATTACTTGTGTACCAGCTGTTTTGCATCATTGATCTGTGTGTTAATGAGATCTTATAATTAGGGGTCCCCAAGTGGTCTAAAGTGCTCTTTGATATGGATCACTGCCATCTCGCCTGTCTGTGGGTTCAAGTCTCAGATTTGGCTAATGTGGATATGTGAGAAAGCTTGCCAGTAGCTTCTTGTGGTTCTTTCTGGGCTTTCCTAGTGTTCTTCATCTATCATCAATACTGGCCTGCCATGTATAGAGCCTATCATGTGCTGAAAAATGGTGTTAAACACTACAACAACAACAATCTTATAATGGGAGGGGGGGATTCCTGGTCCATTTTCAGGCCCCCTCCATCACAGGTCACAACTCACCATATCTACTAGCTTAAAGGACTGCAAAGCATATAGCTCTGGCATATCAGTGTCAGTTTGTTTTACATAATACTCTTAATACATTGTACAGACCAGCTGTTGGATTATGCAACGCCTGATCTGTTTGTGCAGTTTGCAGTTGGATTTGACTTGCAAGCAAGTAAAAACAGGACACTAATGGGTTATCTAGTGATGAAAGTGTTGCAGACCAAAACTGGATTGAACTTTGTTTTCAGATTTGTTATGGCTAGTTGCATCAGAAATGATTAGATTCAAAAACCTCAACCAAATGAGATAAAATATGGACATGTTACCATTTTTCCTTTACCGATAGAACTCGTACTGAATGTAAACTTTTTAACTTTGAGTGAGAAGAGCTGCTTTTTTCATTTCATGTACTTTATTATTAAACTTTTTTATATTAATACCTTTTACAAAAGTAATTTTCAATTCTTGCCAATATTGTCTGTGATGCCTTGAACTCTGTAAAAACTCTAATTAAGTCACTTTTCTTCGTCTTGTGGATAGTATATTGTAATTTTTATACTCACATTGGTCCTTTTAACCAGGATACAAGATCCATCTTTACGACTACTTTGTATATTTATTAATAATAAATTCAGTCATTTCTTCTCAATTGAAATGATAATCCAGTAAATTGTTGCTTCACCATTTTTTAAATATTTTCATTGTGCAATGAAAATCATTTTCAAATCATGAAATTGACATGTATTTGGACTGTCACCTTCACTGCATTTGTTATCACATGATTATAAAGAAAAACTTGAAAATAACCATGTTAATTAAGTCCAGTTGCCTAGTATGGGCTCGCAATTGTTTTTTATGGCAACTTGGCATTTTTTATGCAGTGGAAAATGCTGAATGCTGTTTCATTTAAACATTTATGGTGCCCAAGGAAGGCCAAAAAAAATGCCAACATCTATTATGTGATGTGATGTATGATTTTTAACGTCGCTTTAACAATTTTTCAGTCATATTGCTACAATGTCTGCCGTGTGGCAGTTTATAGTGATGTCTAGCACTGGGGAATCATACCACAGACATGTAGCATGATGTCCCTCCCACCCAGTCATATTAAACGGACACCAGGCTGACCAGTCCTAACACTAACCTCTTAATGCCGAGTGTCAAGCGAGGCAGCTGTTAATACCATTTTTGTAAGTCATTGGTATGACTCGACTGGGGATTGAACCCCGATATCCCACATCCGAGGTGGACACTCTAACCACTATTCCACCGAAGAGGTTCAACATCTATTGTGAACAAAATTCTAAATTATATCTACCAGCATCTGCCCCACATCAAAGATGCTTTCCTGGGTCCCAAGTATTTTACCAAAAATAAAGCACCATTATAACTGATTATTTTTAAGCTCTTCTTAGAAATTATATAACAGACTTTTATTTAGATAGAATATACTCAGTTTTATGTCAAGTTCAACTGCAACCGAGACCCTGATCTTCCTTGGCATAATGCCTCACCAGACAAGTCTGTTATTCTGACTAGTTCTAAAAAACTGCAATGACCCAGATTTGCTGGCACAATATGCAATGGCAGATCTAGGTATACGGACTTCAAATAGAGTATATATATCATACAAATTATACATTTATCTGCTGGAGTCTTTTGAGAAGACCTGTTTACCACATTTCAACAATAAATGTATAACCTTTTTAAAAAATCCACAAATTCCATTTCGCTGTTTCTGGTTCATTTATAAAGGATCTTTAGATTGAATATTGAATTTTTTTAAAAAGAAAAGATTTTCGGACTATGTCATGAATTTTTAGTATGGTTTTGCTGCCAACAAAGCTACTTCAGGGGCAGTTTTCCGCTCATTTGTCAGAATTCAAATATTACTTGTGATGCTATTCATTGTAAACAATTTGTACCTTAGATGAAAAATCCTTTCAAAAATTTTAAAAACGAGTACATGAAATAAAAAGTTACTTATGTAGTTTCCTTGTATTCAATTTAGAAATAGCTCTATGTCCATGGTCAATGTGAACTGTTGGCATGAATTGTTCACCCCACTCCTTTTTATGTCTACTGCCCCAATCTTGTCTACAAATGTGATGTTCTTCCACTGTACAAAGTGCTCATTAAAATGCACATTACCCAACACTGACAAAATAACAAATTTGTAGAAAATGAATGACTTTTATTCAAGACTGGAATAAGACTGTATAACCAAAGTGAGATAACTGAAAAGTGAATTATAAATTATGTTTCAGGTGAAAATTTTATCTAAATAAATGATAGTACAATTCCAAAAAAGGCAAGTGTTCATTACCTTTAACCAAAGTCCAAGTCCCAAAATTTATAAGGCTGCAAAGTTTACCAAAAATTGACGTGTACAATGATTTATAATTTTCAAAATGGTTTTATTTAAATAAAGCAATTAGAAATGAAAAGTTTCCACACATCTACCAATTAATTTTACTGACAGCTATCATAATATGTATACTGTACCACATTCAACTTGCAATTCTTTGAATTGCTATACATCTTTTACCTCTTCTTATGAGAAGATTCAGTTTCTAAAGATACCTTTCTTGAATAATTTTCAGCAAAAGCATCCCTATAAGTGACATTACACAACAGAAATATATTAAGGCAACAAAATGACTAAATACCTATGCAGTTATTTGTGAACTTGAAATGTGATTGCTTTAAAATTAAATATTAACCAAAGATTCTGCTAACAAACTGGCTTTTTAATGGTAAATGCTGTAGACAGAAGATATTGTCAGCATTATCAGTAAATCCATCTGATGTATTGTGAAAAGTGCAATATAAACATTCTTGACAATTTCTGTTTCCCAGAAAATAGTCCATGTGAAAATTATAGATATATTTAAGAAGAGAATTAATGGAACTCCTTCTAAACAATCTTCTTAAAGGGAAATATGAACACATGCATATTTGATGACTGGCAGTAAGCTAAGTTTTTTACATGTGTAAACATTTCAGCCGCAGATCTAAAATTTGAAGTATAGTTATAATTTATTGAAATTTAATCAGCTCACCAAAATATGACTACCTGAAGTTGATTTTGCTTTATCTTGGGAACAATGTCCCCATTCACATTTTTTCTAATTGCTGAAATTGACAAAAATCAAATAATCTACATATACCAATATTTTTCGCGTGTATAACATGCAGCTTTTATACAGACATTTTCCTTTTTTCAGCAGAATGTGCATGTTGAATTTCCCTTGATTAATCCTAGGGGATTATGTCGGCGAAGCCCTACTTCATCACATCTTGTCAAATACTTAGTTCATTGCTTCACAACCAAATTGTTACTCGTTTGTAAAATAACTGAAACTTTCAAACTGTAATTGTCCTGTTCTTTGTTAATACTTCAGTTCATCTTCTGTGGCTCAACTAGAAATGCACATTGATATATATTGCAAAAACAATCAACTTTTTTTTTAGATATCAACCTGGTTCATTTTTCAGTCTCTCATCCTAAAATCACAGTATTTGACACTTTTTGACTACAGTGGTTAATACCATTTCAAGGTAACTGGCAAATGATCCAATTTGCTAAGCACAGCAACAATGTCAAGTACAGATAAATTTGCAATTTGCTTCCATTTCTTTGTAAATAAAATTTGGTACTTTGCTATATTTCTAATCTTAGTTTACAGTATTAAATACTTTTTCATCATAAAACTGTTAGCATTACTTCAATGATTTGTAATGTGCCACAACAAAAGCCTTGTGTGCTCCAAACAATAGGAGACCAGAGTAAATTCTAGCTAAGATACCAAGATATATTTCAAAGGTGTCAATCAAATAAATCCAAATAAGTACAAATACTGGACCTGATCTTTCAGATAGCATTATGTCTTGAAGCTGAATGAATGTCATACAATAGGTAAACATGGGCCACATAAGAAACCGATACACTGAGACACATAAAAACTCGAACACATCATACATGCCAAACTATGGTAAAGTAAATATGTATACAAATTTCTATTTGATTAATTTGAGATTTTGCTTAACAATGCCAAGGTTTTTTTATGCCATAAAATGTCCTAGTGATAAAAAAAAATAATTCAAAAACGTGTGAAAAACAGTGTTGGTAGTCTAAAATGTAATAAGTTCATTTACAAATGAATACAAATACACCCATCAAACTTCAGTCGTCTATTTCAAGTAGTTCTTAATGGTGATAACGGTTTTTTCTTCTTTAAAAAAAAAAGAAATGCTTACACTGATTACATAAAAAATTAAATAAAAAAAAACAAACTATAATATTGCTGCAATGTCCTGTTGATCTAATCGGATAAGCTACAAGTGAATACAATATCACTACAATATTTCATTTGTTTACTTCTAAAGACTTTTGCCTAGTAATGCTACAAGCAAAAAAAATTGCCTACATCTAAAAAAGAATGTTTACCCACCCCCACCCCATTTAAAAATTGACGTAATTACCTGAAAATTGAATCGGGTCATCTTCATATGTATGCAAATACACCAGCCAAATTTAATTTGTTTACACAGAGTGGCTCTTTTGCAATGGAATGACTGGATGCCCAGTTGCATAATTAGAAAATATGTCGATTCAGCTCAAATGATTTCATGTCCAATTAAGCAACATAGGTTGTTTCCACTACTGAATAACTGTTCCTGTTATAATCTTCAAACCAGTTAATTAAATATATCCACAACTTGCAGCTCTTTATATAAGAAACATCCATCTTCTAAAAGATTTATTTATAAAGCAAAATGTACTTGTCATCCTCCATGAGGAAATTAATACTTCAGCATGAATAATGAACATGATCAACTTTTAAAAAAACATCGCCTCTACAACTCTAAACAATAATCCTCTCATACATCATTCATGTAAATCACAAATTTTAGTAAGCATACAAATTTTGCAAATTTAGCTTTTGATATATCAATGTACTACTACTGACTAAACAATCTGTAAATAAAAATGGTATCAACTAGTTACACTAGTTCCAACTTTGGATTTGTGAATGTTGCTCAAAAGAAATGCTGGGGAGATATTTTGTCTTTATGATATTTTACCATAATTGTTGGAAGAGATATGCATTATGTAGTTAAATAAATTGAAACAAGGTGATCACACTTCATTTTGTCTGTGCTGACATGGTGTAGCTTGCAAGCACAGATCCATTTTAATAGTTTAAAACTACCACCACCAAAAATGTGCATGTTAGTCCATCAGTAACTGTATGTTGCTAATACATGCATGTTAACAACTATGTTTCATCAAGAGTGCTTGCAAAAATATCTCCACCCACCCCAAATTCTTGTATGTGAGAAACCATCATGTCAAAAATTGTACCAAGCTTTATGAAGACATCTCAACAGTTTGGAAGACACTAACCATCAAGAATACGACAAAATCAGACAGACAACATATTGTCTGAAATGCGGACATGCCTTAATATGGTGGTCGGATAAAGCCTCTCTTTTACATGGAACACTTTATTTTGTGGTGCAATAGTATACCAAGTTAAATGAATATATGTTAAACAGCTAAGGAGTGTAAAGGTTGAAAAAGCACATCACAGAATGAACTACAGTATGAGAATCTATTAGGCAGTTTAGAAAATGTATGAATATGAGATCTGCAATTGGTAAAAAAGTGACTGCTATGTCATTCCTTCCACTAACATGTGCTTGATGAAAAATAAAGTTTTAAAATGCTGACAAGACCAACTCCAAATTTTTAATATATACATGAGATCTTGATATGATACAAAAAAAGCAAACAGGTTTCAAGAAGATTTCTCAATTAGTTATTGAGAGATTAAGTAACAAAAGTGTGATATATGGACAAACTTATTCTAGGGAAGGTATATATAGAAATGTGGTGTAGAAATTTGTGATTTACAATATATGCTCAATCATATTTTTGCATTATGTTTATGGTAACAAGACTGTTGGTAGCTAAACTAGCACAAAATAACTCAACATTTCATGTCCCTACAATCCCCTACAATCAATATAGACTTTTGTATCTATGTTTATTTTTTTTTCTGTGCCGACATGCTTCCTTGTGCTGGGGGTGGCACAGGTTTCGGTGTTGGTTGCATATGAGCTGCCATAGCAACATTTTGTTGCTGGGGAACAGTTTGACCAAAGCTTTGTTGCTGATACATCATAGCAGCCTGTGGAATCCCCATTAAACCAGGCATGTTCTGTACTGAGGATAATCCCATCATCTGAGGAAGAAACTGATTGGTAGAAACCTGTGGCATGACCTGACCTGCTGCTGACATTTGTTGTATAATCTGTTGGAGATTCATCTGCTGTTGTCCAGAAGCCCCCTACAAAAATGACATTTTCTCAGTAATTCAACATCTGGTAAAATTCATTAATCACAATGTATTCAAGTACTTCTGACTTTATTCCTAATTTGTGTAAAACCTGTCTCTTGTTTACCAGCACACTTGAACATCCTGCTGATTAGCTGACTTGGCATAATGCAAAATAATGTTATGTAAGATGCTGTTGCAGTTTAACACACTTAAATGATTGTATCAACATATATCTTGGAAGGTGGTATCTGGCTTGTGAACAGTTTTATGATTCTCTTTTCACAGACAAGATAGGAACTCCCAGCATATGATGGTACAAATGCCAGACATACAATATTATTCTGCCCAAGCTGCGGGTCAATGCAGGTGTGTGTGTTTGTGTGTGATTTTGGCTTTTTATTGTATCTTTAACAATTTTCCATGCATACAGCTATGTATGCAGTGTAGTAGTTTATAGAAATGTCTATCAGTGACCACATCATGCTGTAGACATTTAACATCATGTCCCACCCAGTCACATTATCCTGATCAATTCTAGCATTAACCTCATAACGCTGAGCTCTAAGCAAGGCAGCTGGGAGTACCATTTTTTATAAGTCTTTGGTATGATTTGGCCAGGGTTCAAACCTGCGACTATCTGTATCCAAGGTGGATGCTTTAACCAGTTAGGCCACAGGAGCAGACACAGGTCAATGCAACTTATGATGTGGAAGATATGTAACATTAACATTGCACCTTAATGAAGTTAACACTAATGATGTCAATGATGCTGTCTACAGCAAAAATGTCCCACTATTCATATGCAAGACAAAAGGACACACTGCATGTTTACAAGAGGAATAGGCAGCAACTAGCTCATGTAAATATATTCACACTCCTCCGAAATCCTAGTAACAAGAAAGTGCAGAACTTTTATTAAGTGCAAGTAAAATGACTGGTTAACATAACTTTTGATGATGACCATGTTTCACGGATATCCACTATAACCAAGAGTAGTTTCACTAACAAAATTGGTCATAAACTGCATCCTGCTATTACTCAAGAAGGGCAATAACTCTTATATAATGCATGGGAGCAAAAAGATTTGTAAATTTGTAGTTCAAATCTAAAAATAAGGTTTCCTCAATTCTGAAGTTTACTTTTCAAAAACTGGTCCTTTGGAAGGATTTATCAGCTCCAATGACATAATGAGAATGAATTATTTTTACAGTTGAATTACATGAACATATAGATCCAGAATGTATGAGTTCTGAAGAAGTATATGCTATTCTCAGACCAATTTGAAGAAAATCAGTACAGCATAATATTGGTTAAAACTACATTTATTTCCATTAAAAAAAATGCCCTAATTGTGTACCAAGGAGTATAAGCCAAGCAAAGTTTAAGAACTAAGACACAACAAATCTGTCATATATACATACATACAAGCATGCATACATACAAATTTATTGGCACTGGATGATTTTCATACTGCTGATGAGGTTTTCATTAACTCTTGTAATTGACCAAAAATCTGATAAATTTATCCACATATACATGCAAACTACTATAATTAATTTGTCTATCTCAAGCATATCTTCCTTAATTGTAACAAATGTTTTTCCTCAAACAAAATCCAGTCCAAATAGGTCCAAAATTCTAATAAGGTAATCTACATATACCACCAAAATGCCTATTAAAATTTTAACCCATGTAGTTTCTGCACAATCTTGCCAACAGGCTTCTTGGAAGAGACTGATAGATATAAGACCGAATGTATAGATGTAAAAAATGTAGACATACTAAATTAAATCAAGACATCTCTTGCTTCAAGCAGTGGGGACATAAAAGCAACCAAAATTCACACAAAATATACAAGGTTTCAACAGTATCAGTGGTCTTTATAAAGTTATGAAGTACCATGTTTCCAGCCCCTTTCAGACGGTACTGCACCAAGGCCTGTGTCAACCTCTGTGAGAGATCCAACATTGCAGCTGCATCCTGTTCACTGTTAATCTGGGTGGCTGACTGTCAAATAAATAAATAAATCTTAACCATATTGATAAAACAATGTGAGGTACATACTGAATACTTATATGTTAATGTAGTAGGGTTTTACAAGTGCCCATATCTATGAAGAATATGGCAACACATTCCACATGTTAGTCTGTTACAATGATGCAGAAAAAATTCATTCAACTTTGAAGTTATAATTCCATTAGGATAACCATCTGCAAGGTGTGTGTGTGTGTGTATGTGTGTTTGTCACCCTTTCTGGTAAGGGTATTGTTGGATGTACAATGATATCAATTACCATGACATTTCCAACCAAACCTTGCACATATATGTGATAAAATTTGCAGATTGGACCCAGGTCACTGCCTGGAGATGTAGGTGAGTAAAGTGCAGGGTGGAAGAGCAGGGATTGAAAATTGCAACAAAATACATGGAGATGCAAGATGAAAAGCAAATGCTAGCACGTTTTTCTTTTTGTTTTTTAAATACCATCAGTCATTAGATTTTCCCAAACATTTCCATTATCAAACTTCACTATTCATCATCTAAGACATGGAATACTGTGCCTGTAGCAGTTTTGTCTCAGAGTTGTTGATGTTTTGGGTTTAATGCTATTTTTCATTGTCAGATAGGCTACACAGGGTGATAAGTATAAATGGTGTAAAAAGAACCTGACAAAATACCTGGAAAGACCCACTGACTGATGGAAGGCTACTGGTAACTTTCTTATACATATCAGCTGTGCCTGAGACTCAAACCCACTTGGGCATAAGTGAAATGGTAGTGATCAGTAAGGGCATGAAACCACTTGGCCATCCTGAGCCCTGTGAGCACTTACAATAAACGTGTTTCAAGAACTGTAGAGCCATTCAGACAAAAGAGCTAGCCACAATAAATATAGTTTTAGTGTGTATCATATTCTTGCAAAAACATTGCTTACAGTATCACCATAGGCAAAATCTTTAATCAACCAATGCCATCAGGACATAATTAGGTCTCTTTGTTTTCAATCACTTGACCCATTTATTTTGACAGATTTAACCTAATGCAGGTAAGCTTAAATTGACCCAAATAAGTATGACATGTCAAGATGAAAAACACTATGTATGTTTGTCACTGACATTAGCCCCAGAATCCATCCTTTTTTCATAGGGGCCTGTAAACAACATGAGCATACCCATCCAATTACCATGTACAAGAACTGGTAATCCTTGGGGCCTGATAAACAGATATGCAAGAAGAGCATGATTAACAGCACATTATACGCTCCCATTATTACTATATAACGATAATTGAAATCTTATTCAAAAAACATTTGTCTTCTCTTAGTTAGTGGCTTTGACCTTTGGAACCCATAATAGGTTTCTTCCGTACATGAAATGCAATCCATTCACAAAGTCTGGTCCCTGTTTGTGATGCAGAATTAATGTTTCTAGTGTACCACATAATTTGTCATTGGACATCATTTCAAAACTATGTCTTGCAAATGACTCCATGCAGAATTGTGAACATGCAATTTTTTAAAAATTTTTTACATTAATTCCAAAGCAAAATGTTCCTTGGAAATACACCATGTAAACCTACTTGCACATCAAATCCAACTGCAAAGATCCTACTATACCATCACACAAAGTCTGATAGGGAGTAATCAAGTAAAACTGACCCCGATCTGCTAGCACAAAATGCTCCAACAGATCATGGTCTAGGAACTTAGACCTTAGTATATATGATAGATTGATATCTTACCAGTTTAGTCAGCATGTCATTAACATTGGCTGGCGTTATATGTGGCTGTTGTGCCTAAAACAGAATAAGATCGCAGCATAATTACTGTATGGCTTAACTTTCAAGTCTAGTCAGACAGCAAAAAAACCCAAAAACCTAGACCTGCCATTGCATAATGCACCAGCAGATAAAGGTCTATGTTATTTGTTCTATAATTACTCCTAACAAACTGCACAGACCTAGATCTGTCATTACATTATGCAATGGTAGATCTGGTCAATGCAAATTGCAGTTGGACCTGACATATATGCAGATTGTAATGTAAATAGATTTTCCCAATTTAGCGACTCCAATTTATGAAATTACATGTCTGCAAATTAAGTATTTTCTTTAGAAATCAGCATTTGTAAACTTTGATGTCACAAATAGTTTTCTAACCTCCAATTTAAACAGCTATGTGGTTTAAAGTAGAGTGTGTGATTATGATTTTTAATGTAGCTTTAACAATTTTTCAGACATATCGCTATGATGACTGCAGTGTGGCATTTTATAGTGATATCTAGCACTGGGGCATCATGCCACAGTCATGTAGAATGATGTCCCACCCAGTCGCATAATCCTGACACCAGACTGACCAGTCCTAACACTAAACCTCTTAATGCTGAGCATCAAGCCTGGCAGCTGTTAGTACCAATTTTGTATGTATAAAACTATGCGCAGACCTATATGCAGAATATAACAACTGTATTCTCTACCAAAACAATTTAAATGGATGGTCTTTACACCAAAAAATGCATATTGGCAAGTTTGGTATATTTTGTTAGATTTTTGTGTGTAGTTATTCCTTTTTGTTGCAGATAAAAACTGAAATCAAGGCTCATTTTTGGTATAAGTATCAGATTAAAAAAAAAAAACATTGTTCTCAAAACATTTTGGAAATCTAGGCCATACGTTTGTTTAATAAAATCTTCAATGAACAGGTTACTCACATTGCCCATCATCATTTGTGGCACCATTTGTTGTTGCTGAGCCTGCAACAGAGTCTGCACTTAGTTATAAATCTAAATACATCCCAAGTAAATTTTATCATGCTCAATCATCAAACTAGACCAAGATCTTTTTAATGTAAAACTTCTTATATCCAATTTGGTTTAATACTTTACATCCTCAAATGTTTTTGAGCAGAAATGAACTTCATGAAGGGATAGAATAGGACCAGACAACACAGAAGAACACTTGAAACACTAAATGACCCCTCCATATGTTTGGTGGGGGCATAAAAAGCTACAAGGGAGATGACATGCAAAACTTTAGCTGGCTCTTTAGTACGAGTAAGCCAATCCAGTTTATTTCTTATAAAAGAAAAAGAATAAATCCTTCAAAAGTATAATGAATTAACATGCAGCAGGTTTAATATTTACATGTTTACATAAAATATCTATGATCTTAAATTGCCCGATTTAAATCCTTCATTCTTCCAAAAATGCATTGATGTGCATTTTGTAGAAGTTTAAACATTTAAGTAACAGTACAACAATTGCTATGCAACCTTATTCCTGTTCACTGCCAGGTTTAATATTCCCTAGTCTTAAATAAAATATGAACATGATCCTTGCTGGATTCCTTCAACATAAGAAACATCCTCCTCTTTCGACCTGGACAGGATTGAAGTGCATCAGAGTGGGGTGGGAGGAGAGAGTCTTGCATTGGTAGCAGTATGAACTACATAATTTTGAGTGGGGTGGGAGGAGGGAGTCTTGCATTGGTAGCAGTATGAACTACATAATTTTGAGTGAGGTGGGAGGAGGGAGTCTTGCATTGGTAGCAGTATGAACTACATAATTTTGAGTGGGGTGGGAGGAGGGAGTCTTGCATTGGTAGCAGTATGAACTACATAATTTTGAGTTGGGTTGGAGGAGGGAGTCTTGCATTGGTAGCAGTATGAACTACATAATTTTGAGTGGGGTGGGAGGAGGGAGTCTTGCATTGGTAGCAGTATGAACTACATAATTTTGAGTTGGGTTGGAGGAGGGAGTCTTGCATTAAACACCACATAATTCAGAGCATGGTGGGAGGAAAGAATCTTGCATCAGTAGCAGTAAGCACTACATAATTCAAACTAGTTTTATCCCCCACCTCAATATAATAGCAGTAATACATTACCTAATATTACTTCATCAGAATGATATGAAGCCAATGGTCTAATATGAGAGGTCAAGTGAATTTACCACTGTGATTAGAAGGATGTTCTTCTGCATCTTTTTGGAATGGCATCATCCAAAGAGAAACGATTAAAAAAGGCCCAAGGTGCAACAATAACCCTGATCTCATGGGCTTTGATTTTCATGAAAATGGATGCCACTAAAAACTGATAAATTATTCCAATAGTCCCAACAATCAACCTTGAGATGGTGGCTGTAGTACCAACAGAAGTAACTTTTAAATAAAGAAGAGGATAGCTATGTCTATTTCTCTTTCCTCTTGTCTTAGAACCATAAAGCACTAACCTGGCTAATCAATCTGTATGGATCATATGTAGCACAGATATGACTGTGACTGGGCATTTCCAGGAGACTACCAAAGGTAGCCGATTCTTGACCAAAAAGCCTAGCTGGCACTGATGAAAGACCAAACCAAAGCTACCAGTGAAACGTAAGCCTTTTTCCACTCATAAGGCACCAATTTTACTCCACCTTGCTGATATCAAGGAAAGGAGGAAGGCTACGTTATTGGTAAGATTCTTGAAGGAAGCTTCATCACAAGGTTTATAAGGAGTGAGTAATCAAATGTTTTACCTTTGTTTAGTGAATGAAAGACTTGTTCCTGAAGCTCAAAGTACATTACAAGTTCTGAAGATGTGGCAATTCTCCAGAGATTGATGACCAATAAGTTGAACCATGATTTCTAAAGTTACAGGGGACCTATAAGGATAAACAGATCTGGATATCTGAAAGGTGATAAGTGACAATTATACAATCAATCCCACTGTTGACTGAAGGCATCCACTACCCATTGCTACTGGGTTTACACTTGAGATATATGAAGGGTTTAACTGTTCAGCTTTATTGCAAACATATCTAACATTGGCCCTCCCCTTCAACAGATTTGGGTGAGTTTCTGGGCTTGTTTTACAGGTCTGGAGCTGCAGTCTTGTACTGTTGTTATCAGTCCCTCAAATCTTGTGCTGCCATTGACAGTATCACTGGTCGGAATGGGGCAACCATCACAAGAATTATACTGTAATCCAGCAATATCTTTCAAGTCTCCAAAACTGCATCTCTACACAGGTGGAAAAACTTCAAAGAAAGTGGTATGGACCTCAAAACAGCATACCACATCTTCCAACAATCTCTCTACAGCAACTGGGATAAAAGATGCCACCAACAAAGTGAACGAGGCAGCTAAAACCAGATCAGTATGAAAGGATACTGACACCAGGATTCTAATCGTAAGTTTCAAAGCTTCTAAAATTTAAATGAGATGAGTCAGATCTAAAACAATATCCCCACCTGGAAACCACTTAAGTCTATGGCAAGGGACTTATACTTGAGTCTATGGCAAGGGACTTATGGGGTCAAGTTAATGAGCTCTACAGCATGAGGCAGATGCACAAAAGATGGCACTGACTACTCCTCAACTGTCTGGCTTTCTCTTGTTTCAGCCCAGTTTGACAAAAATGGAGAGGCTTAGCACCTTCATTTGAAAATGTGGGGCAGTCATGTTATCATATTAACTCATCCTTGCACAATAACAAATCTGGCAGCCATCCATATGATATGTACACACAAGGCTGATGGGTGTCCCATGGGGGCTTTATTATGCCCCCATTTACCCCCCACCTTGTTAAATATTGTAGACTGAAAGAGAAAAAGCAAAACATTATGAATAGGAACCAAAAATGGGATTGAATATAATTACCTGCCACTGGTTACAAAGACAAAGTATACAGTTACTGAAGAAAAATTTTGCTAAGAAAGGGGCAAAAACCCTTCACAATCAACAAAGAGAGACCCAGATACACAAAAGCGATCAAAACCAAACTAAAAAAGATGTGTTTGGTTAACAACAAGCCAAAAGACAACTACAAAAATCATTGTCCATCCAGACTAATGTTGTTGTTTTTGTGGGGCATAACACCATTTTTCAGCACATGATAGGCCAATGGTGGCCAGTATTAATGGTAGAGGAAGAAACAAGGAAATCACTGGAAAAAAACCACAGACTCACGAGAAGCTACTGTCAAACTTTCTCACATATCCACATTCAACGAATCCTAGACTTGAACCCACGCAGACAGAGGTGAGATGGCAGTGATCCGTAATGAACTTGGGCTCCCCAGGCCAATGTCTATGTGCCAAAACAATCCATGTGAAAAAAAGGAAGCAATGCTGTCATAGCACGCAAAATACTGCTATTAAAAGAAATTTTTTCAGACACTTTTTTTATATATAGCAAACATTAAATTCCAAAGAACAAGCTCTTGTATTAATGAGTATCAATGAGAGAAAGAGCAAAACTCAAAAGACTTGGATGCTGTCCTATGTTTTGAAACCTTCAAATCGGAGTATGAACTGAGGATAATGCTCATAAAAAGTAGCTCCAATATTTGTTTCCAAATGCATATTTAAAAAACAAAACCTAAGCATTATGCTATGTTCTAATCACAAGTCCCTCAAAAAGACTGATGTTCTTCTTGTCAATAACAATTTCCGGAAATCCATGATAAAATCACTTTTTGTTTTAACAACAGGGATTTTGAACCATTCTATAATATTCCTGAACAATAATAAGATTTTCAAGATGGTTTATACTGTATGTATGATTGGTACCATTTTCATTTAAGGAAGTCTTTTAGTGAAAAATGAAGTTAATATGACCATCCATTCAGGACTAATGATATAATTTTTCAAGATAGTTGAAATGGTAGCAATATTGGATCCAAGACAAGTGCCATGTTTATTTGGTACCAAGTAGACATCACAACAAATTTTGTTTCATGAAAATGCCAAGATTTTCAAGATGGTTACCATACTGGAAATCAGATTGGTGCCATTTTCAGTTAGGACCAACTATACATGGTAAGAAGTCTTCTAGGGCCTTTCATTGAAGTTGGAGGGTGAGATACTAATGTAGGTAGCGAGTCATGGGGATATCCTCCCCCCATGTGGATATTTTTGTAAAAAGTAGCCAGGTATAAAGTAAAGGTGACAAGGTATATCACACCTTGCTCCCAGATGACATGGAATGCCCTGGATAAAATTGTGTATTGATATGTTTATGAAGAGTAACAACAATTGGATTTTCAAAGTGGATGACACAATCCAATGTAAGATTGTCACCATTTTCATTTTGGACCATCAAAGCATTATTAACTGTTTTTCAATGAATTAATGTTCAGGTGTAATAGCAATATCAAGATTTTGTAGTTGGCCACTGTTGTGGCCATTCTTATGTCTAAGTGACACCGATTTTTTTTAGGACCAACTACATCTGATTTTCACAGCAATTGTTCAAGCCATTCCGGAGACGTTGCATAACAAATTTATGCTAACAATGTGGATGAAAATGAACAAAATGACACCCCATAATCTCTTCAGGTGCATGACCAGTAAAGCCAAGAACTACAACAGCTCTAGGATCAAGGAATCAAGATTTTCACATCTGACAATTTTCAAGAGGTAGGCATACAAATGCAGTTTACATACACCAGTACTCACCATCATTAAAGCAGGGTTGAGGTCTCTTATATTTCCCTGGCCTTGCTCAATTAATTGACCAAACAGCTCTCTTTGTGGTCCTTCAAGCAGGAATCTTTCCCTTGCCAACTCCTCATGTGGGAAGCCAGGGCCTTTCCATGGCCCCTCACGATAATCCTCTGGTCCACCAAAGTCATCTCTTGGTTGTTGTAAATCATGTGAAGGTTGGGGACTGTGCCATGGCTCATTAAAATGCCTAGGGGATTCTCCACCAACACGTGGTCCTACATCATACCTTGGGCTGCCTGCAGGAGATCTGTGAAAGGAATTTCAAATGTTTGAAGTCACTCAGAATAATTTGGAAACTTTTATTGCATTCTCTATTAAAATCACCTTTACGTTGTTTGTATATAGACATGATAATGTGCTATGATAATTAATAGTCTTATCAAAGCATAGACTCGCACATACAATATGCAGAATTGCATTTCACAACCATTCTTACAATGTAGAAAACTAGTCATTTTGTCTGTGTAATATCTGTAACAATCACAAATATGAAATCATTTTAATGCATAACACAAAATTATACATTTTCTATTGAACAGTGACCTATATGATAAATGACCAGACTGCTTTTGCATATACATAATATTGTTAATGATGGTTTGTTACGATGTACATGTTGCTATAATAAAATATTTACTTAAACTCCTGCTGGACACTGTTAAACAATGGTGAAATTAGTTTCTTCTATTAATTTGTATGGCAAACTATTTAACTCAAGACAGGTGAAATGCCAGAAAAATGGTGGTTATTGAAACCAGATTAAATGTGACAAATCATACAGATTGCACTGTGACGTTAGTATATTACCACATTCAACCTTGTCATCTGCATTGTGTTAAATCAGTGAAATGGAAGAATATTTCTGCATGGTATACAAAATCTTCCAATTCTTTACCCAAAACACAGAGTTTTGCTTGATTTGGATTTTTAATGTACTGCTAACAATTTTCAGTCATATTACTACAAAGTGTGCAAAGTGGCAGTTTCTAGTGTGATGTATGGCACTGGAGAATCATGCTGCAGACATATAACACCATTTCCCACTCAGCCACATTACCTCAAAACCAGTCCAACCAGTCCTAACTCTCATATCTTTATGCAGAGTACCAGACTTCCTGATAATCGCCTAATAGTTTTGAACAAGAAGTGGTAACGAACTTCTGCTAATGGATGGACAAAAAATGATAAACAGGCCATTCTATACACACTTCTGGGCCAAGAAGAGTCAAGCTAACCAATTTATGATAGACTGCCTAAACATACATACCTAGATCTATTTCTGTTCCAGTCACCTGATCTTCGTGGTGAAAGACTTTGTCTTCTTCTATCTGAAGAGCGTCTTCTCCTTTCAACAGGGGAATATCCTCTTCTTCTAAATGGGGATCTTTCCCTCTGTCCATTTGGTGAGTGTCTTCGGTTGAAACCTGGTGACAGTTCTCTTCTACCTGGTGAGAATTCTTGTCTGTGATTCGGGGAGAATCTCATCCTAGCATCTGGTGAAAGTCCTCCCCTTGCATCTGGCCCTGGTGATAACATTCTTTGATCATGTGGAAACATTATCTCCTGGCTTGGTGAGAATCCTCTTCTAAGCTCAGGAGAAAATGGTCTCATAGGTTCAGGGGAAAATGGTCTCATAGGTTCTGGAGAGTATCCCCTCCTGTCTGGTGAAAGCCCTCTCTCAAGATCCAGACTAAACCTTCTTTCAAGACCAGGGGAGAATGGCCTTCCTGGCTCTTGAAAGAATTCTCTTCCGATACCAGGTGATAATTCTCTGCCAGGACTCCAATTACCAGGACCTGCAGACAGAATGCAAATTTTCTATAACAGGGATAATATGGATGCACAGTGTAATATGTAAACAAATTTTTTTCAGACAGAAAAAGTTAAACCTGAGAATAAAAAGATGCTCTGGTAAATGTATGCATTTAAGGAAACCGTGAATGACTCTTATTCTTGCATTTTGAATCATATTAATCATTTCTAAATTAAACAAAAAATAAGTTAAATAATCAAAATAGAAAAAAAAGATTCAAATGGTACTGCAAGGGGTCAACTCAAATACAAATCGACAATAGAAGCTTATCTCGAGTCTGCTACTGGTGTGGAGAGAAATACTGTAGTTGCACTGGCACAAAAATACAGGTCAGATATTAGGCATACAGGTAGAGTCCAATAATGACTTCAAAGCTTGCAAGAATGACAAAATGCAGAGATACAGCTATATTTATGGAGTTAACTTTCAGTGGCAAGAAGAAGGGAGAATCAGTGAATTTTCCGGACCAATACAGTATTTTGTGCACAAAATACCTCATTCGATTTTACAGGGAATAACAGGGAATATAAATAGGACGTAGTTTATTCTTTACCAAATATTTACAGGAATATACATGGGGTATAGTATACTCTTTACCAAATATTTACAGTAAATATACATAGGGCATATTTTATTCTTTACCAAATATTTACAGGGAATATACATAGGGTGTAGTTTATTCTTTACCAAATATTTAAAGGAAATATATATATATATATATATATATACACACACACACACACACACACACACACACACACACACACACACACACACACACACACACAGGGTGTAGTTTATTCTTTACCAAATATACATTGAGATGGCTTTTGTTTAATGATTACTAAGAAGCAGATTTAACCATTTGCTGGGGGTTTAAAGTCACAGATTTGCAATTACTTATTAGGTAGGTAAAACTAATTTATTGATTTGGGTGATAAAATTGTTTCAATAATGGCAGTTAGGGTGTGCATGCTGGTGGGCTAATCAGTTGATGGTGACAGATTATTTAATTATTTGCCTTGGGCTGAATAAAATTTGATACAAACCAACACAAGAGTAGATGATGGTTCAAGATAAATTATATCAAGTCATCAGCTTAACAAATTCAAACTCAATTATTCTGGCAAAAAAACTCGTTGCCAATTAATAAATCCAACACATTGGATCCATCATTCAATACAACATAAAGAAATTCTAAATCACTGTTTTAAATTGAAATATGTTAAAATCATACAGGAATAAGAAATATTTAGCAAAATTCATGAAAGAAGATCAAGTTCATAGAACAGAAAATATGATAAATGCACTGTAAAATAAACTTTTGTAAGCCTGTCGGCCTAAAATGTGTGCATATGTAACACAGTGAATGACAACTTACTTCTTCTGCCATCCCAATCCTCTCTCAATTTTTTAAATGGTGGCTCTGAAAAATATTTTAGAAAAGTAGTTGATATTGATAACACAAGTTACCATAAAGACTTAAAAGTAAAGTCCAACTGCAAACTGCACAGTCCTAGAGCTACTATGCATATCTACGTCTTTGAAGCTTGTCATGTGTAATTAGTAGAAAAACAAAACAGGCCCGTATCTGCTGGTGCATACTATTCAGAAAGATTTTACTCCTAAATTAAATCTGTGTTTCAAAGCCAGGATTTTACAAGACAGAAGCTGACAGATTATCAATCAACAACATCACTGTTGCTTAAATAAAAATTAAATAGATCTATATTTATGGAATTTAAATTTTAAAAAAAGGGTCCACGTCTCAGTGGCTACTATAAATAAAGCATTTAGAATGCAGGTAGATTGAAGTGTTTACCATTTATAAGCATTTTCTACTGAAATTGTTCTGTCTTAAGTACTACACAAGCTGTCAAACTATATCAAGGGAGGTAATTACTGATCATAACCAGTTAATTGGATTAAAATAGCCATGTAATTTTACATTGCTTAACTTGTTAACCACTAGATGTTCTTGTCATTTTTACCAGAAATAGTGCAAGGAAACACATTTTAGGGATACTTCTGAATACAAACAATCTGTTTCCAAGAGATTTGCATTTATTCATATGCCTTGTTCTGTTAAAGATACTGTTTTAGATTGGTTGTTTTGCTCATGCAGGTACACGAGTTAAAAATTTGCCCCCCACCCCTCATTTTGAACACATCATTTTCATGTCTAGCCACATCACTCCAAACCTCAAACTTATCCTACGTTTTGCAGAGGTTCACCTTTCTGTGTGCTGTTTGGACTGGTTGGTTTTTTACCTCTGGCCAAAAAGTATAAAATCCAGACAAAAACTTTAGCAATTTTTTACTTAAAAATCAGGTCTCAAACATTAAGTTCTTTCAGTAATGCAAATAGAAAGTCTATATTATAAGGTATCGGGGGGGAAGGCTACATTTGTCTCCTTTTTTTTGTAACACCACCCAATCTGGTGTATCATAAATAATGTTGACATTATAGAGAACAGAAGATACATAGAATAATAGTAGTGTACAACTTTATGATAAATTAATGTGGCATGTGGGATTACCAATAAAGAAATATGCGAAATTATTAAAAATATAAATCATTCTTAGCAACAGAACTTGGGTAGCATGCCATAAAACCTATCAGCCCAAAAAGTTACCATCTTTTACACTCTTATACTGTACACAAGACAATGATATTATTACACAACTTGGCTTTTAAATCTAAACATTGTTTTAGAGGAACACACCACCAAAAATGTGACATTCTCTTGTTTTTAAAGTAGGCAGAATATTTGAGATATCACTAAGCAGAAGACTCTGCGGTAAACAGGAGACTCTGTGGTAAACAGGAGACTCTGTGATAAACAGGAGACTCTATGGAACTGACACTCTATTAGCTAAACAGTAATTGTAAGAACCCCAGGTAAGACCATTGCATTTTTTAACTGACAAATGATAAACCCATCTCTGAAATTATTTAATGACAACAAGATTTTCAGGATAGCCACTGTGGCTACCATATTGGAGAGGAGATAGCACCATTTTAATTTAGAACCAATGAAACAATATAAGAAATCTTCTGGTGAAAAGCCAAAGTGGATAATCAAGAAAAGTGGTCATAAGATTTTCATGATGGCCATCATGGTGGTGCATATTACATGAAAACTGATATCAATATAGTTTATGACCAACTGGATATCATAAGTATTTTGGTGTTGAGTAGCAATAAAACACCTTTAAGATGGCTACCATGGCAACAATAATGGAAGGAAGATCCCATCAGCACTATTTTCATTTAGGACCAACAAATCACCACATTAAGTATGCTGTTAAAAAAAAATGTTGATGTGCCTTTATATAATAGAAGTGATATTATTTTCATGAATGAAATGTCCTCTTACTGGACGTCAGATCAGAATCATATTCATCTGGAAACAATCAGATGTTACAAGACTTTAGGTTGATACCCCATGCTTATACAACATTTTGTTCAGGAAGAGTGATGTCAAAAGGATGTTGGAGACAGCTGCTGTGATGGCAAAATTGGATTTCAGATTGGCACCATTTTAATGTATAACCAACTAGACATCACAAATCTCTTAGTGAAAAGCTGATACAACATTCTGTTCCGAGGGAGTGATGTCAAAAGGATGTTGGAGACAGCTGCTGTGATGGCAAAATTGGGTTTCAGATTGGCACCATTTTAATGTATAACCAACTAGACATCACAAATCTCTTAGTGAAAAGCTGATACAACATTCTGTTCAGCAAGACATCACAAATCTCTTTTGGGAAAACCCCAGGTTGATATATCTGCTCATGAGGAGTAGCCAACAAATGGCCACAGCAGTAGCTTATATTGGATGTCCAAGCAGCACAATTTTTATTTATAAACAAGTGCATCTCAGAAGGAATGAATATGTGCATGTGCACGGCATGCATAAAGATTTAAGGCAATCCTCAATGTAGTTTTGAAGTTGTAAGGAAAATAAACTTGTGTTAATGGACAGACAAATGACAACTCATAAAACTCTTCAGGTTAATAACTAAAGAACTAAAAAAAGTTAAGAAATTCATAAAGAGGTTTATCTAACTTAACAAACAAATCTACTACCTATTATACAATCCTGCAAACATGGCTCAGAGATTACAATGAACTCTCATATTTATATTTGGAACTGACAAAAAATTCTCATGTCTGGTTAGCTTAGGTACAAGCAGAAATGCCAATCCCAAAATGAAAGGGTTGCTGCAAACTTAGAACCAAATCCAATTGGTGTAGACATCATATCAATCCTTGGGGGTGTCGGGTTTGGAATTACAATTTATGATTGATCTATTTATCAATGTAACTGTGCCGATATTTACCGTGAATAAATTCAGTGGCTATTGATCGCAGATTATCTGCATCAATTTTGCTCTCTTTGTACATCCATTGTGAATGAAAACATATTAAAAATTTGTTGACATGGTAAAAAATATCTGGATTTTGTGCAAATAAATTGGGATTTTTTATTCTTAAAGAAATTTTTTAGATAATCCTGAAAAAATTGGGGCAAGTGGCAGGTCTGCTAATGTGTGGTCTGCAAAAATCACTGAACAATCAAGGTCAGAATGTCTAGTTTAGTCTGAATGTGAGAATTTCTGAAAGTCAATCAAATCTTAAAATTTGAAATAATAAGTAATATCTATTATACACACCATCCATCATTTGTTTTTCCAAGTGCAGCTTGACTTCAAGTTCCTGAATCTGAGCTAGAAGTGCATTTCTTGATGCAATAATCTCCTCAACATTATCTGTATCTATGTCAACTAGTGCTGGGTCACTCTGAGGAGGCAGCATCACCCCTTCCATTCCCATGGCATTCCCAATCATAACTGGAAGAGAAGGTGCCAAGTTTTGGGCATGATTGAACTCTGGTGACAATGTGCCAAACATCATCATGGGGTTAACCGTTTCAACTGGAAGCTGGGCCCCCAACATCTGGGCCTGACTCAGTGCCCCATCTGCACTAAACATCATCATAGGCTTCAAAGTCTCTGCTGAAATTGGCATCATGAAGTTTTGGATTTGTCCTAAATCAGGCCTGTTCATGGGAATAGCAGATTCCTGAGGAATTAGGTTGCTGCCACCCAAGCCAAACTGCTTGGTCTCCATTTCTCCATGAGCCTTTCTAAGCTGAGACCAATCTGGAGAGTATTTTCCACCACCATCTTCTGCCGCATAACCTTAAATAAGAAAATATTTTACCTCAATTTAAATTTTCAATTAAAACACAAGGCTTCCACATCACATCATGCCTGTGCATGTTATACAAGAGTCACACAAAAAACCCAATTGAATGCTATAATTTCCTCCCCCTCCCAATATAATAAGGACTCCATAAAAAGTTTGTCCTCGTATTTCTTTTACTGCTACATATTCAAACCATAATACATTCTTATAAACAAAATACACCAAATTAGTTGTGAAAAAGAAATTTTCCAACAGGTCTGAGCCAATATATGCACAACCAGACATTTTTGCCATGACCTGCGAGCTTGAACTTGATGGTATTGATAAAATGATCAATAAAGTCGCATCTCTAATACTGTTAATATATTCATACACGATATTCATTGGTTAAACTGACCATTACAATTTGTTCAACTGTTGTATTCAACAGCCATTACATGGTCAAAACTGCAAGTTGATACCTATAATATGACAATCAAACTGTTTGTTACAATGCAACCTAATATACAGTGTGGAAAAATCCAATGGAATATGTGTTGAGAATAAGCCCTATATAATTTTCCCTTATAATTCTTTTTTATGCTGTGCAAGTCCAAATTTTTTCAACTACTTTATTCTTCAAAACGAATTCTCAAATTTTGGGGGGAACTAGGCCCAGGTGAAGACGGTTGTTAAAGTGCTGGAGGCTTTGGGTTTGTGTGGAAGTTGCATGTTTTCTGCGCTTTTCTAAAAATAAATTTTCAGGTCATTTCCAGAGTTTTTCCAGGATGAAATTAATTTTTCAAGGTTTATATATAACCATTACTGAATGGTACTAAAGAACATTTTAGATTATAAAACATACATTTTCTAACTTTAAAGATGTTTCTTTTTCAAGATGCTCCAAGACAGCTAAGTCAGAAAAGAAAATCATGTACCATAAAATGTATATTCCTATAAATTGGCATGTAAAGTCATTTCCAATGTATGGTATAAACATTCTAACTTTACTTACTGACCTGCATTACACTGTTATGTGGAAACAACATAATGAACATAAATTAGTTTTGTTTCCTTTCAAACCTTTAATTCTAAGAATTCATAAGCAATATATACTCTTGTTAAACAAAATATCACAGAATGATAAAAACTTTTCTTGTAACAAAAAGAGTTTAACTCTACCTCTCAATTAATCTGTAACAATAAAACTCCAACAAGATTTTTCAAACAACCTAAATTTCGACAACATTTGAAATGTGTTATTAATGATAACATGCTACCGGATTCATGATGCTATGAACATGTGGGTTGTGAGATATGTGTACTCATGCGACTGGCAATGTAAATCGTGAGTACCAGGTCAATTTCATCAATGCCTTAGTTGTATTATGTCTTTCAGCAGATTAAAGACATAACAATTTTTATGCAAGAAATTTCTGAGAAAAAAAAAAGAATTTCTATGGATTTCATGTGGGTATGACTCTTTTGAACGACGTTTAAGTTTGCTAAGCCATCTAGTAAGCAGTTACCCTTTGCTGCCACCATATTGGCCTCTTGTGATGCTTGACTGGTTTTCATACATTCCATGTAACAAAAGATATGGATATCCAGCAGTCTGTGAAAAAAGTTAGCAGTCTTACATTGATGATTCCTTTTTCGACTTTTTTGTTTGAGCAAAAGAATGTTCTGAATTAATTCCTACTGTCATTATGTTGTATTTTTCACTCTTGCCACAAGAGCTGGATATTACTTCAATGTCATTTTCATTCTGACATGACAGAGCTCTGTTTCCCCCTTGATTTCTAAACTGTGTTTAAAATCTGCTTCCCATTGGAAGTGTGGGACAGTACTTTTTTATCAACCATAACATCCAAATCAATGCAGCATCCATTTATTTAAACATCATTAATTACATGATGCAAACAAAAATGAGAGACAATGCAAAAAAGCATGTTTTTAGCCTTTTTAACCTTTCAAGCTCTCAAGAAACAATCTGCCATATACCAATTGTAGCAACTCTTGAAAGTTTCTGCATCAATCATGATTATACAAGTACTTGCATCCAAACACTATTACCACCTACTAAATAGAGATCAATCAAGACCATTTAAAAAAAATTTTTATAAGAAATTGCTCATTAGGTAAAACAAATCATGGGTATCGCAGGTTATTTGCATACATGTCATTCCTAAGTTTTAAAGTTATACATGTACAACTCAAGATTATTTCTCTAAGAATCCTGGGATAGGACAGTGTGTCGGCCTAAATGTTATAAATATGTAATACTGCTCATATCACCTACAAATATTTCACAACTATGGTTAACTATGCATGCTGCAACACAAAAATAATTTTCTTTCAAAAATGACAAAATTGGGTAAATGTGGAAAATTTACATTATATGAAAGAAGTTTTACCATAATAATGTTGCTGTATCATGCATTCAAAGTAGTGTATTTCCGTTAATATTTTATTTTGCATCCTAAGAATGTTTTTGTTATTTTTATAAAATGCACAAAGTATCAAAATGTAGATTTTATGATTAAAAGAAAATTTTTTAATGTCCCAACACTTGTGTATCATATTTTACCTTTACTGCTGCTGTCAAATAGAGCCTTATCAGAAAACCTGAAAATTAGGTTACGCCCCTTCCACAAAGATGTATTCATATGTTCAATACACACTCTGGCAGTTCGTTCATCTTCAAATTCTGCAAAGGCATACCTGTGAAAATGAATATAGGTGACATCTGAACACAAAGCATATTTGAAGAAATAGATATAGGTCATTTTATTTCCCTTTAAATATATATATATATATAATATTATGTATTAAAAATGTGTAAATTAATGAAAATTATAAATAATCCAAGAGTTCGAAATTTTTGGATGTGCCAGCCAATCACCAAATGGTCAATCCAATATATAAACTTATTTTCTATATAATACATTCCAATCCAGAATTAATTTTGAATCATGTCTCTTAGAACAATTATTGGAAAGTTTTCATTATTGTAATAATTCATAAATTAAATTTAAAATAAATAATATAACTGAGTTCTTGTTAATAATATAACAAAAATTAATACAGCAAGTAATATAGAAGTTTCAATTGTTCTATACTTATGAATTTATATTGTTGTCAGTTTATGCACACAATTAATAAAATTATATAAGTTCAATTCCAGGTTAGGCATTTTTCATCATCTATAAAGTACTATGGAAATAAGAAATTACTGAACATTATGAAATGATCAATAATGAATTTCATATATAACCTACAAATTTTGACCTTTGGGATAGACAGTATTTAGATGGTAAATCCAATATTACTTTTAACCAATGTTTTACATGCATATTTACAATATCAATTGGAAAATGGAAAATCTTCTAAATTTTGAAAGCCGTCATTGAAGTGAATGGCAACGCAAGATCAAAAAGACAGGTCTATAAATTTATTTATGTAAATCTATGTTCCTGCATTTCAATACTTTCTGATAGTTTTTTGTTGAACATATTGTATGCCAAATTTTTTAAGGTTATCATAAATACCATTTGATGCTGCATAGTTAGTGTCACATCTAAAATACTTCTTTGGTATGGCTGCTATCGAAGCTGATGAACCCATCATAAATTATTTCTACATTATTTAGAACTAGCAAGGAAACCTTTGAGATTCATATTTTTTATAAGTATAGGCCTGCTTTTGTGAAGGGATTAGATACAAAAAAAAAACCTGCAAAAAATCCAAATATTTGTTGAAAATCTTACCTATATTAGCTAAATTTGGATTATACTCAACGACAAAAGGAATGATATTGTCATCTTTGTCCCTATTTTGTACATTTTAGTAAATTAAGTTGTAAAAGGGATGAAACCCTTTCGAAAAGGGCATTAATATCAACTGGGTAATTTCTGTTTAAACAATCTTTATGTATTTCTGTCAAAAATGCTTTAAAGACATTATCATCAGAACTAATTTATCTATATCGTTTTTTTTTTTACTTGACTGTAAGTTATAATTCATCAAATATGCAAATATGCTAACCCCAAAGAGGTACAAAAGGTTGCAAATGGTCTGTCATGATAGTCTACTTTGTGTTTTGGTAGATAATCACCTATCATGGACTGAACATATCAAACATATCAGTAAAAAAGTCAATTCAAGTTTATGGCTTCTCAGTAGGATAAGACACTTTCTCCCAGAAAAGCACAGAGAACTATTTTAAAACAGTTACATACAACCCTATTTAGACTACTGTAATACAGTATGGGGTAACTCAAATGATAAAAACTTAGCAAAGCTGGCACTTCTCCAAAGAGCTTTTCAGTTAATATCAATCCAGAAAGAAAGCAAGGAAAATTTAGCTGGCGAGTTAAAAACTATTACCTATTAAAAACCAAATCTGTTTAAGAAAAGCCAAATTATTGTTCAGGATAGCCAATAATAGTGCTCCTGAATATTTACAATCACTATTCAAGTATAGGCTACCTGGAAATACTCCCCACATGCGATCAATGTCTACCAAACATTACAAAATTCTCAAACCAAATAAGGAATTTTTTTTAAAAAAAGTTTCCAATACTCTGGAACTTTGCTTTGGAATGGTATTCCAGTTGAGATTAGAAATGCCCAAGCTATTTTTTTTTCCAAACCCAATATATACAATAGCTTCAGAGATGCAGAAAAAATAAGTAAATTCCTTTGAATGAGGGCTTCAATGTAGATTAGTTCTTAGCTAATCGAGTTACCCTCTTTAAATAAAGTAATAATAATAATAATCATAATAATAATAATAATAATAATAATAATAATAAGTGCAATTATTTCTACTATAAGTGGCAAAAAAGTGTTTTATTTATATATATATATATATATATATATATATATATATATATATATATATATATATTTTACATATTCTAGCCTGTCTCTGCACATGGTAAAATTTTTTTGCCAAAAATCCATATAGATTAGGATCAGAATAAAAGCACAAAAATGTACAATTTATATTCTGTACTCACTTTAACTAATCTATATGTGTAACTTTCAATGAATTTTACAATGAACATAATGAGCTTAATGCAAGTGCTGTATTACATTAGTCTCATATTCTTCTTTCAAAAGTTTGTAAAGCGGTGTTGATCCAACATTTTTTTCTGCAATGACATGCTTTGAAGTTTGAAAAGATTAAACATTTTCAATCATATAACCTTCACAAATCACAAAGTAAAGTTTGTCTCATTTAATATTGGGAACTATTTTGTTTAAAAGTATATACAAGTCCACTACCTAAATACCTTATCAATATAATAATTCTGCAAGGCACATTTTCAAATAGTTGTTGTTGTTCTGGAGCTTAATGCCATTTTTCAGCACACGATAGGCTATACATGGCGGCCAGTATTAATGGTGGAGGAAGAAACCGGGAAATCAGAGGAAAAAACTACCAACCCACGAGAAGCTACTGGCAAGCTTTTTCATATATCACCATTTGCCGAATCTTAAGACTCTAACCCATGCAGACAGAGGTGAGATGGCAGTGATCCATTAGACCACTAGGCCACCCGGGGGCCCCATTTTCAAATAGAAGAAACCAGTGTTTTCTTGGAAATGTGTCATGTACATTTGCTATAAATAGAAAATAATGTAATGTCTAAAGAGATGATAAAAATGACAAAACTTTTTATTAGCTTTAAACAGAATCCATGTACAGGATAGCATAAAACAATTTGGTGGGAGAAAATAATATAATGGTTATGCCAAAAGTGTAATAGTTGGCATACTTGGAACTGTTTCTAGAGATTTCAAAAATACACAGATTTATTGTCTTTTAATTTATTCAAAAAAAAAAGATCATAAAATTTGTTATAATATAGTTTAATTTTTTTTTATCTCTTTAAAGTGATCCTACAGTTGCATTATTAGTGCTAAACTTTTCAGCATTTTTAATAATCCCTTTATCTTGCAATAAAGTTTTTTTTCAATTTTAATCTTTGTTTATATCTGATAGCTTCTTCTGTTAGTTTTATATTATGAGCTTTAGTAATTGGACAGTAAGACCTTTACCTTGTAGAATACAGTAAGAATGTTATTTGATGTAATACTGTCTTTTTCCCTTTTTGAATTTTTTTTGTTCTTTCTTCTGCTTTCTGTTTTTGTTTTGTTTCAGAAATAATTGCCATTTCCTTTTTCAGCTTGTGATTTAGGTAAAAGTTCTGATAGGGTTTTCATCAGGGTTTTCTGTGTTGTGTTTAGATTTTTGCTGGGTTATTGTGATTTAGGTAAAAGTTCTGATAGGGTTTTCGTCAGGCTTTTCTGTGTTGTGTTTAGAACTCTGCTGGGTTATTGTGATTTAGGTAAAAGTTCTGATAGGGTTTTCGTCAGGCTTTTCTGTGTTGTGTTTAGAACTCTGCTGGGTTATTGTGATTTACGTAAAAGTTATGATAAGAGTTTTCATCAGGCTTTTCTGTGCTGTGTTTAGATCTTTGCCGGGTTATTGTGCATCTTGCTTTGCTCTATTTTTTTGTTTTAGCACGAGTTTCTTTGTACCTGGAGCTGTGAAATAATTTAATTTATTGATTTGGGAATATATTTGTTTGTTGGCTGATCATTCTGTATTAAATTCATATTACACTCATATCTGTTCTTATTGTCCTTGAATGTTCTATGATATGGTTTCTTATTATTTCCTACTAATAGCACAGACTGTTGAACATTCCTGTTAGTTTTATGATTATATAAATTTTTTTGTAATGACGGATTGGATTTTTCATTTTGTTAAAGTTTTTTAATTTTGCGAATAGCGATGAAGTTAAAAAAAAAAAACTGGTCATAGATTTTACATGTTGGTATTGGTTCCTTTTAATATTCATCATGATAGCTTAAAAGAAAAACTTCGAAAAAAATTATCGTATATAAGATTCTATATTGTTGAAGGTTTTAACTTATGAATATTGACCAAAGACTGATTTCTTTTTAAAAAAATCATTTAATTTAAAAAATCTTTAAAAACTTAATTATTCATAAAAAAATTGCAGGGCTGCAGTATGGTATTTACTCATATATAAAATCAATTACATAATAGATTAAAAATAAAAAAAAAGTTTGCTCGAAACATAAATCTAATAAATCTGTTGGTAATAAACAATATTCTCAATTCAAACTTTTTAAGTTATCATGCCATTATTTTGATCCTGAATCACGTCATGAGCTGTTTTCATTCATTACATGATGGCATTCATTACAAAATACTTGCATCTGCATTTACTTTGAATAATTGAAACATATTAAATATTACCCACTGCAAAGTGAAGTGTCCATTAACCTTGTCTCTACTATTAAGTACATTGCTTCTATTTTCCTGCAATTCTGCACAATCTTATTTTGTACTGTACTTAGTGTTTTGTCATTTGTTAAAAAAAATATTAGTTTTGGTTTATATCTGCCTTATTTTGTAAGCGAGATCCATTTCCCATCAGCATTTCCCAAATTATATGCCAAGATATGAGGAATGATAAACCCTTGACTTGTAAAGGCAGCTCCCATTTTGTGATTGAGAAATGAACCTGATACTTGTTCAGGGCCAAGTAGAGTGAACCATCCAGTTAACATAGAACATTACTTTTACAGTTAATTTGCAAGTTATATGGAATGAACATATTTGATCATTTTTAGCTACTATTTTTATACCAGTCTGTGACCAATGACAGAATTCATGCATTTTTCTCATAAACGGACTTAAAATGTCAAGCATTTCTATGGATTTATTACACAAAGATGGAGAGATTAAGTTGTCAATTCTTTGGTGATAAACCACACAATTCTTTATTTTATGCTGGCTTAGAATTTATTTCTCCATATATCTGTTTAGTTTGGCTTGTTATGTCTTCCTAAAGTGCAATTCCAACTTGCTGATGATGTCAACCCTTACAGACTCTACATAATTGCAAACTACATTCAGAATTATAGGGCAGTCAAAGAGATTTTTTTTTTGCAGCCCTATATATGTATATATTGCACAGTCTCAAAACTGTCTACAAAAAACAAATTTGTGGAAATTTCCTCAAACACAGTTTGATGATAAAATTAAGTATGTATGACACAAAATAAATTTCATGAGTTTTAGGTCTAGAAGTTTTTGCAATGATCATTTAGTTGGAAAAATTACAAGAAAGAAAACCTTGTTCTAAAACATATTAAATGACTTACTTTCTTAGGTCATCTTTTTTTATTATCATGACTTTTTTTGGCTTAAAGGAAAACAAGAGTTGTTCCATATCCTCCTGAAAAATATAGACAAGAGACCTTTGCATATTTAATTTTCATGCAGGCAAATCAAAATGATAAAATAAATAACAAGAATACAAAGTTAGGTGATGTGGACTACTGAAAGTATTAGTGTAATGATATCTGATAACTGCATGTATCATCTCCATTAACTTATAAGTATCTAGGTCTTATATAATGAAAAAAGCTGTGTCTAATATGTGTATGCAAGCTAGTGTGGCCCCAAAATTGTATGTCCAGTATATTTTTAAATAAAAAGAACAAAAAAAAAAATCATTATTAATCATTATTAGATTAGAAATTCCAAGTCTCACCAATTTCCCTTTCCAATACAGGAACAATGTTTTCACTTTCAAATGACCTTGAGTTTGTGTAGGGGTCATAGGGATGGTAGAACTGCATGAATATTTAAGGCGAGTGCTTGTTAATTCTGCATTCAAATTGACCTTGCACAAAAATTGAACCAAAACTTTCAACAAGAAATAATCTGAATGATCTTGACATCTACTTAGCTTCAGTGCAAGCTTTTTAGTACATGGGTCAAAGGTCAAAGTTATCTAATTCTATAGTCCAAGCACAAAAACTATAGTGCATTTACTTTATGCAGGGAATATCTTATCTAAATTGTGGTCAGGTGCAAAAGTGGAAATGATTAATCACCAAATCCCGAACAGGATACTTCAAGCATGACCGCTCTGTTGGTCTAGTGGTTACCTTGTCCAAGTTCAATGAGAAGGAGATTGTGGGTTCAAACAAAATAATAAGAGTCAGAAACAGTGTAATGGGTTCTAAGTATTTTTTGTTACTTCATTCATTCAATGTCTTTACAGTTTTTTACATTAAAAGAAATAGATCATAATATTTACCACTCTTGATTTTGTTTGTTTGACAATCTATCCTCAACAATTTGTGTTTGTGATTAGGACTTTTAATGAAGCTTTAATAATTTTCTAGTCATAATGTGATGACATTTGCATTATGGCAGTTTATTGATGTCTTGCACTGGGGCATCCTGCTGCAGTCATTTAGCCCTCCTAGTCACATTTTATCCTGACACCATGCCAACCAGTCCTAACACAAACCTCTTAATGCTGAGTGCCTAGTGAGAAGCTGATAGTACTGATAGACCTGCATCTGCACTTATGCAGTTTTATGGGAATAAACTTGGAACAAATGGAAGAAAAATCTTTTATTTATCTGGTATCATGAATAAGCACCACATATACTCACAAGTTGAGCCCAACTGCAAACAACACAGACCACGATCTGTCATTGCATAATGCACCATCAGCTCAGGATCTGTGTTTTTTCTACTGATTTTTCAAAATAATCTGAATAGATGGTGCACTGTGCAATGGCAATCTGGGTTTGTGGAATTTGAGGATTCAATTTAGAACCAACTACATATTAGGTATTCTGCACTATAGATGCATAAAAAAAATAAAATTGTAATGTTAAGTGAAAAACTATTAACAACCCTGACTGCTATATTAAAATTTTACACTGCTTGCCTAGTGCTAATGACCACTTTACAGAAACTGATAATTTTTCATTCCCTTACACGTCTGAAATTTTGTTACTTACCTTTGTAGCTTCTATTGGAACATTTCCAATGTACACTTGGTTCCTTGGTTCTAAAAAGATGCAGAACATTTAAATCAATTGCATGTCTATTATATATATAAAAAAAACCCACCAAAGTACACAAAATGAAAAGGAGAATTATTAAATAATATCAGCATGTAGTCGATTGACTTGAAAACAGCCACCATTGTTGTCATATAGAGGGTTCATGAACAGGTTTTATTTACGACAAATGAGACATAAAAATGCTTTCGAGAAAATTTGAGAAAAAAAACCTTTTCAAAACAAATATCATTTAAACATGGCAATAACATGATTTTCAAGACAACCATACTGAGTGTCAGATCAGCACTATATAAATGTAAAACCAACCTGACATTATAAGTAATTTTCTGGTGAAAAACACATGTGGATATGACTGTTCTTGAGGAGTAACAAGATTTTTAAGATGGCCACCAGTGAATGTACTGGATATATGATGTTCACCATTTCCATTTAGGACCAATTAGACATTAGAAGAAGTCTTCTGGTGAAAGTACAATGCTAATACAAACAGCCATCTAGCAAAAGAAGTAAGATTTTCCAAATGGCCCTTGTTGTGACCATATTAGGTCAGATTGGAACAATTTTCATTTACAAGCAAGTGGACATAAGAATGTCTTTCAATGAAAATCACATGCTAATACCATCATTCATTCAAGAGAAGTGACCAAGATTTTCAAATGGCCAAAGTGGTGGCCATATTGGATATATGATTTGGATTTAGGACAATTTTTTTTTTTTTTTGAAAGCCCCATGCTGCTATGACTATCCATTCTAGCAATAACAAAATTCTCAAAATGGCAGCAGTGGCAAGAATACTTTTAAGTGTGAAATGCAATAATTTCTGATGACAAATCAATATCAAAACAAATTTCTGTTCAGGGTGACGAGCAACATAACTTTAAGATGACTGTAATGACAGCCATTTTGAAAACACTTCATTCAGCCCCAACAAGACATCACATGAAGTCTTTTAGTAAAAGCCCCATGTTGACATGGCCATCCATTCTAGAACAGTTTTGACAAGATTTTCAAGATAGCTACTATAGTGGTTATATGGCACCATTTTTATTTAGGACAAACAAGGTCATTGGATAAATGTTTACTTAAAGTTTCAGTAGTTTAAGTGGAGTACAGATAACAAACTTGTGTTAATGACAGATCAATAATGAACACATAACACCATCCAATAAGCTCTTCTAGTTTCATGATCATTGGCTCTAACAAAACCATGACCAAAAATGATAATACATTTAACCAGCCAAATCCCAAATCTAACCTCAATGTCTAAAACTTAAGTCTGATCTTAGACAATTACCTTTCTTAGCTGCTGATCCATCTGGTTTCTTTCCTTCCATGTGGCTTGCATCCTTATCCCTGCTTTCATGAGCTACACGAAGTTTTAGTGGCTTTTTAAACAGTTTGAGAGCTTGAAGAGCTGAAGCTTTATTCTTGAATCGAACAAATGTATACCTGCATTAAGAGTAGACTGATTACATAATAAAATAATTTGGTCATTTAAAATACTCATTGGCATTATGATGGAACAGCATATTTCCTAATCAAATAACATATTGATTAGAATTTTTATTTTTATTTTTGAAGGTGTTGGCATTTAAACAAGGAAATAGCAAACCCCATATTGATTTTATTCATCATGCTTAATGTTCAACAATTCTATGGAACTTATAATATATATATATATATATATATATATATATATATATATATATATATATATATATATATATATATTAGATTTGTGCCATTGTATCATAGATTCATTTTGCTAGCAAAGTAAATATGAGTCTGAAGATTTATGACTCAATACAAAAGTGGTATGTTTACTACATGGGATCCAGTATACAGTATAGTGCAATGAAGTATTCTATTACACTACATATTCAAGGAAGACAATGAAAAACAAGTGATAAGTTATTTATGAATACAATATATTCCTTGGTTTACAAACACTGATCTCCTATTAGCACCATATAAAAGGGTATAAATACAATATGGTGATTCTGCTATGCTATTTAACTGGTTTTGTTTCTATATAAACTGAACAACAAATGATAATGCATTATATTGGACTGCATAATGAACTTCCACATTGTTAGCATATTAAAATGGCTGCAACATTACTATGCTATTTGATAAATATGTACTGTAGAGAACAGTTATTATAGTATTCTTACAGTGAACATTCATCAGGTGTTTATTTCCAGTGATGTGAGTTTAATTTACAATAAGAAAGAAATATGAGTTCTAAAATTTATATTTCAAGTAAACGTGTATTTTTTAAACATAAGAAAGTGCAAAATAAAATTTTATTTCTAACACTTAAAATTTCTTAGATTTTCTTACTGGATTTTAAATTGCCTTATCTAAATACATTTGGCAACACAACCAAGTGGAATCATATTTTCATGTTTTCCACAATTCATCTGTTTGCCGTCTTTCTTGAGAAATAAATTAATCATATTTTTTGTTTTCTTAAAAATCCACATTGAACCACATGTGTCAGTTTTTTATAAGAGAACATAAATTACATCAATGTATTTGGACCCATTTCACAAAAAAAAAATTGGAAACTATGATAATTTCATTCTCCAATTATTCTTACACAGTCATATTATATCTTTATTATTAATGTTGTATACATTAAAACACTGAAACTTTAAAAGTTTTAATGTTTTCTGATTGAAATCCCAAGTTTCCATATAGTAATGACTGGCCCTGTGCTGAAAAAAAAGCTCAAAATGTTATATGATTTCCAAGATGCCTACCATGGTAGCCATATTGGATACCAGATCAGCACCATTTTTTTCAAGGACAATCTAGTCTTATGAGAATCTAACTAGACTGTTGTATAAATGTTTAAACATTTCTTGACAATCTGCCCAACTACCTTAAAAGAGTGAGGACAAGGACATTGAAAAGGTCTTCCTGAGAAAAATTGTGAAATATGATCAGTAGAGCTGAAAATCTTATGGCCATCTATTCAGCAAGAGTGGTGATCCGATTTTCAAGACAGCCTCTGTTGTAGCCATCCTAAAGATCTGAGCAGCACCATTTTATTTAGGACTGAACAGACCATGAGATGAATATGCATTCCTCCAAGACGTCTAAATAGGAGTGATAACAAATCTGTGCCAAAGGTGGAAGATGGACAATAGGTCATCCATATATGCTCCTTCTGGTCTATGGCCAGCAGAGCTCGTAAGAGTCCCTCCAAGAGACTGATGCCATACTTTCTTAAAAGAATTGTCAGGAATTTGAGACCTTTTTACTTTTTAAACTGCTAAGTGTTGAAACTATCTGCTATTGTTGAGAATATCATTTCAAGTTAATCAATGTGGCAGCCATATTGGATGTATGATCAGTACCATCTTCAGTGTGGCAAAACTAGACACCATTGGAAGACTAGAAACAAATCCATGTTGATATGTCCATCCATTCAGAAGAACTAGTAACAGTATGTTCATTGTGGTAGCCAAATTTTGAGGCATAATTTTCATCTAATATCAACTGGTTATCATCATTATTATTGTGGCAAAAATTTATGGTTTTGAATTTAGTAGAAGTAGCGATAACATTTTCAAGACAGCTGCTATGGCAGCCATAGTGGACATCAAATCAACACCAATTTAATTTAATTCCAACAATGACATCAAAAAAATTATTCTGGAAAAAAGCCATGCTGGTACGACTTTATATTCATATGGATTAGTTAATACTAGATTTTCATGATGACTGCTGTCAGATTTCCTGCAGACTTAACAAAAACCAATTCCATGACTTTTCCAAAACTTTTCCAGGGCCATGCCATAAAACTCAAGGACCGCACTATCTTGCATTGTCAAGTAAATGAACTTAAAGAATAACATCTTTCAATCTAAAATAACAAATAAGTTAACAAATCTTTTTAATATGTACATTTTAAATTTACCTGGGCTAGCACACTTTGACTTTATGTAGTAATTCATGTCATAATCCAATGTTCAATGTAATTTGTATTCAAAAGAAAAAGGAAACAATTCTATGTAGTCTTTGTATATGTTCCTATTTACAATATTAACAAAACACATTACTTTCCAGTTGTTTTCTTTTATTTAGTGAACTACACTGGAAATTATGTGATACTTCCATTAGTGGAACTTACTCTTGTTATATGAACTGAAACCATTTATTGATTGTAATTTTATCATTTTATTTAATCGGTTCTCGGTGCTCTATGAAATTTGAAGTAATCAATTTCTTTAACTCCATTGTCACAAATTCCATGACTTTTCCAAAACTTTGCAAGGTTTTGACAAATTCCATAACTTTTCAAGGCTCTTGACCTGCAGGAACCCTGTGCTGTGGTGGCCTATATTTTATCTCAGATCTGCATAATTTTCCTTTATGACCATCTAGACATCTCACACGGTTGATGATGATAGGACTCTCCACATTCACATACAATAGTGATAACCAAATACAAGATGGTTGTCATTGTATCCCCATGGACTCTAATTTTGGTTGTGGCACACCACATGATCAAGCAAAGCTTCTGCCTCCTTTAGCTGCCTCTTAAACATGAAGGAAAACACATCAGGTCTGTTCTGACAAATTAACACATTTGTGGCAGGGCATAAAAGAAAATATTTTTTTCATCTTCACTTACTCTTTGATGAATTTGATCTCTGCAACCTCTCCTGCCAATGAAAACTTCTTTTTCACCAGCTGAAAAGTAATAAAATTCTTTTTTTTTAAAAAAAACCCTAAAGAATGATGGGAAGGGAAGGGTATACCATATTTTACCAATCCCTATGTGTACCCAACTGCAGACCAAAAGCTGCTGCCACATAATGGACATGCAGATTAACGTCTACAATGTTTCTAGAATAGATATTTCCATATTATTGGTTTGGATGTAAAAATTTTTAATTTTACAAAACAAAATGTACAGGAGTCCCTAATTCATGGAAAGAGGGACCAGATTGAATGTAATTTTTGGGTCTTTTAATTCACACACTTGGGAAAAGGGACCCAAAGGATGGCAAACTGTTCAGGTCTTAAAATTCAAGGACTTAAAAGGAATTTGGTGGACCATAATTGATTTGCATCTTTTAATGGATGGTTTGCATAAACCAAACAAATCCATGAAAACTGGTACCCGTGGGATAAAATTAGTGCAAATTATGTATAAATAGGAACTACTGCATAAGATCATTAAATTCCAAGCTTCCAAACCCATCAATCACTAGGAAGGAGTAAACTGGACAGTCACTAGAACTGGATAAAACAGACAGTTACTAGAAAGGGATAAACCAGTCAGTCACATGAATGGGGTAAAAAGAATATATCATGGATGGTTACCAGTTGAGTAAGGTTAAATCAATTACCTAGCCATGTCAGTCAAGATATCATTAATAATGCATCTATTTGTCTATCTCATAAAAATAGTAGGCAATTTGGACTACATCTACAATCAATAAACAGTAACAGGTGAGCTTCATCTGTCAATAACTGTAACAGGCAGCTTCCAATGCTTAACAGCCAATAAGATCTCACAAGGCAGCAACCTCACTTATTAAAGTTAAATTCAGATTGAATAAAATGGAAACCTGTTGCTTTTTATTTTTCATGAGGCCCCGAGTGGCCGAGTGGTCTAAAGCGCTGACCATTACAGATCATTGCCATCTCACCTCTGTCTGTGTGAGTTCAAGTCCAGACTCGGCTAACTTGGGTAAGTGAGAAAGCCTGCCAGTAGCTTCTCGTGGGTCGGTGGTTCTTCCAGGGGTTTTCCAGGGTTCTTCCTCCACCATTATTACTGGCTGCCTTGTATAGCCTTTCTTGTGCTGATAAATGGTGTTAAACCCTACAGCAACTACTACTACTTATTATTTATATCAACAATAAAATCATCAAAAGTTGCATAGTTACCCACTATTCAGGTTGCAATCACTTCTTTTAAAAATACACATCTTCATTTACTTAATCTTTGTATATTATGTTTATGAAACTGCAAATGTCTTTTTTTCAAACACTGGAACTGGCTCAAATCATACTTCCAAGATAATGATGAAAACAGATACATAAAAATACAATCCACAAACAGTTAACACTACACACATCACTCCTCTTTTACCTATACCTCTTTTGTATTAAGCTTGTTATGGGATGTTTTGGGGAAACACAATGAATATAAACCGTGAGGACTTGGCCAAATATCTTCCACCTCACTCTGACCATCCTGATCTGAAAAATAAATTTTAAGCAAATAGTAATTTTGATCCACATCTTGCAGAACAGCTATCCTAAGAAAAGGCAGATGGATCTGGAATATTCAAAAGCAATAAACATTTGAGTTTTTCTGAAATAGGAGAGATTGACATTTCTTACCGAAAATTCATGCAAATATCTGCATAACTGAGGGCCAATCGATAGATAGGTTCAATGAAAAAAACCTTATTCATTATTTATTGTTACAATTATTATTTATTATTTCATTGTTGCACAAGTCCATTTTGGTCATTACTATCTGCTTCCCTAGTACTTCCCACTAAGAATATGGGATCACAAGTCTAACATGGGAATGGAAATACTACATATTTTGTGTTACAATTGTGACATCATTAGTCCATCCATCGAACATTACAGGCAAAATAACCATTTTCATATTCATTATATATATATATATATATATATATATATATATATATATATATATATATATATATATAGCTTACAAGAAAATAATATTTGATTTATAATGTAACAACAACTCTACTTCTGAAAAGTTGTCATAACGAATAAACTGTCCAAATACATTCTTGCGCATTTTTTGGCAACAACGTTTTATTTGTATTCTGATATTTAAAAAATGGTCTGTTATAATTTTTTCACAACAACTGCACAGCCAGCTTTTAGAAGAGGTTCCATCTATGTAGAAAGGGTTCTGGGTCATTGAGTGATCTAAAGAACTCATCTTTACAGATCACTAGCATCTACACTTGGCTTATTTGGGTTAAAGTCAGAAAGCTTACCAGTAGCTTACCTCTGGCCTGTGTTCTTCTTATACAACTATTTCAAGAGTACTGAGAATGTTTCTTTACAACATTTTTTTAACAAAATATACTTCTTAATAAAAGTTGCAAATTTCATGATGCAGATTAAAATTTCTGGACACTAATGACTGTTTTTGACTACAAAAGAGACATATCTAGGTTTCATTTTCCAAATTCTTTTGGCAACATTTTATTCACATTCAAAAACGAGGAATATAGTTTTGGGTATTTTTTGTAAGAAAAAAAGCAAGAACCACACAGGCCTTCATGTTATTAGTTGTCTGAAAGTTATCCAACTGTGCTATAGCAAAGAAGCTGAGTTTATGATAACAACACTGTGAACAAAAGTTACTTGCATGCCCAAAAAACTAAGAATCTAAATAGTTCGCTGTAATTGTGTTCTTGCCATATTTTTTTGCAAATATTTCAGGCAAAAACTGTTGTCTGAAATGAAATCTTTAATTATTTTGCATTTACATTTCATTAGGAGGGGACATAATTGTTGAGGATGACAGATCCTAAAATTTGTTGCTGGTATTCTTTTGTAAAGTCACAAAAACATGAAAGTTATTGCTAAAATAAACCCCATGCAAAATGTAATTTTGACACAGTTTACCTTAAAATCCAAATGTAATAAATAACTGAGCTTGATGTAATGATGTCTAGCACAGGGCCATTATGCCACAGACATAAGGCATCATTTTCCACCCAGTCACGTTATCATGACATCAGACTGACCAGTCCAAATGCTAACTTTCTAATGTATCAAGCAAGGCAGCTAAAGGTACCAATTTTTTTATGTCTTTGGTACGACTCAGCCGGGGTTTGAACCTGTAACCTCCTGTATCTGCTTAAAACACTTAGATCACCGAAGCAGTCTAGTCTCTGCTGAGATATAAAAGTTTTGTTCCTTTGTAATGTCACCAATCTTGGGGTAAATGTCATGTAAGGTAAAAATGCATAATCCTCTGTATGATGCTAATTTTGAATACATCGCTAAAATTGTAAATGCTCAAAATCTGCAACAATTTTGTCTAGTATCATGTGATTCCAATAACATACTTATAATTCTGCTTTCTTTCATTGCACAATCACCAAATTAATGAAGGAAATTTTATCTGAATATTTTTCTGACGTTAAATCATCAATGTGTAAAGAATAACTGAACCTGGTTTCAACTGCAAGTCAAATGTTAATTCAGGTTTATTTATCATAAAAAAGTGCACCTTATAAATCATCTAAATTAATTTATATTCTGACCTTTACCTTCTTTAACTCTTTGGCCAGCATTCTTAGGCTTCTTGCTCTCGGTTGCAACTTGAACATCCAGCTCATTTTTAAATATCTGGAGTGCTCTGAGAGCTGAAGCCTTCTCCCTGTACCTTACAAACACATACCTACAAAGAAAACATTTTCAAACTGAGCTGAACCTGTGTATTCCAGCCAAGAAACATAAAAGGAAAGGCTAGTCCAGTTTGGAAGAAACTGCAAAGCAATTTTGTTCTTTAGGCAAAATATATCACTCCTTTCTTGTTTGATAAAATGAGTATTATGTTAACGGGCTCTAACGGGTTTCAAAATGTGGTTTTAGTAGGACTGACCAAGAGATCATTTGAAATTCTTATAGTTCATGAAAACAATATTTTTTAAAAAGTACTGCAAACAGTGCTGTTGTTTTTATTTTAAATCAGAGTGCCCTTTATCAAGAACTTTTGGATTACATAAATCTGGTTTCTTTGTATGATCAAGGGCAACCCAATTGTAAAAATCACTAAAGATGTTACGAGAGTCACTGTGATGCAGACCTATACCTTACCAAAATTCAACAGCATTCTTTGATTTCTAAATTGCAACCCCTGGCAAAGTCAGATGAAAATGTCTGCAACCAAAGTCCAGTTAAAATATGGAGACCATGATGCTTTGAGTTGTTTTGACCTTGACCTCTGGATTTAGGCCCTTAAATTACTAGTCTTTTTCTATTTTAACCCACCTGCATAGTTTGCTTTTGAACTAAAGTTATTATACAAAATCAATGTGAAAATAGTGGTCAAGAAATACAATATTCATGAAATCAAGTACAAAGAAAACAGAAAGAGAAACTAAATTTGGTTTTTACTTACGATGCAATCATTTTCACTTCTACTACCTCGCCAGTCCATGAAAACTTCTTTTTCACCTGCTGTTAATATTAAAAAACAATTGCTTTGATCAACAGGCTATAGTACATATTCATACTGTAAATACAACATTACATATTAATCAAACTTCATGATTATGAATTTAGTGGTTTTAATGCAACAACAACAAAAAAGGATCCTATAGAACAGGGCATCTTGTTACAGAATCATATCATACTATAATGCAACACCACAAAATCTTTAATCCAGTACTTAACAGAATCATAATGCTGAAATCCCTTTGGCAACCAGAAAAACGCATGTTCCAACCCAATCTGATCTAAAGTCATACATGGAGATCTGACAGATACCAATAATGTTCATGTCTTGGTGACCTTTCAAATTCTCAGTCCACTTAATCTAAGTGGCCCAGCAGATAAAGCATTGATAATTTGTGTTAGAGCGAGTTATTGTAGGTAACAATATATTCTGAATTACGTCACTTTAAACGCTGAACCAATAAAAATATGGCACAAGAAATATGTACCTCAGATTTCAAAACACTAACTCTATCAAGACATATTAGAGATGGCTATGAATAAAAGCACATGTTTAATGTTTTAATATGGTTAAATCTTCATTAGATAATTCAGCTCAAGATATCTGAAAATTCAATGAACATATGAAGCAAAAATTTAAATTCCACCAAGGTGATATTCTCCACAAAATGTGGTGGTAAACAAAATATGAGTTATATAGACAGATTACAGTACCACTTATTGATGAGTATTGGTTCTTGCTGCATACCATCTGTGGTCATTGGGTCAATAACTTGCAAAACTGATACAAATTTTAATTTTGATTACATTACTATGAAACAGTCTCACTAAATCATTCAAAGGATTGTATACTAAGATTTAGCAACATATTAGTCTTAGGCTGACAAGTGGTTCACACAAAAACTGGTCTTTGATCAGTACAGATCTCTTAAATCTTTCCGCATACCTCTTCTGTATTGAGTTTATTATTAGGTCTATTTGTAAACATGACACAAAACAAGCCCCTTGAGTTTGGCCACAATTCTTCTTCTGACACACTCCTCTGACTGCCCTGGTCTGAAAATAAATATATAAAAATATGAGAAATTATTTAACAAGAAAAATAACTGGTGAAAAAAATTGAAAAAGACTAATAAGGCAAATTACTCACCCCTGTCTATTAATTGTACAGAAATGGTGAAGACAATATTGTTCAGATTGCATTCTAATATAAATGGGTCTTTAGAATAATATATTACACCTGGGAACAATTTGGCCAAATCCCTGTATCTAACATGCTCCTCACAATAAAAAGCATACAAAATTATACTCTGTCATATAATACACTGTCAGGGCTACACAGCTTGCTTAAACTTATGTGGAACTTTGCCCCAATCTGTCAGAGCATCACATTAAGGAAGATCTGTCTAGTTTTCATATGTGAGTGGATGTTAACTTTCAATGCATTTAGTATAATCTTAAGCAGTGGGTGACCCCCTCCCAAATTATAATTTGGTTGATTACCCTTCTTGGAAGATGTCCTTCCATCATCTGCTTTTTGAACGGCTCTATGATAATCCTCTGCAGGCCTTTTACTCTCATCTGCAACTTGAACATAAAGTTCATTTCTAAACACTTGAAGTGCTTTGAGAGCTGAATCCTTGTCCTGGAACCTCACAAATACAAACCTGTAAATAGAGAAAAATATTCATATACAGTGTGGTATTTGTGAAATCTAGTCATGAATGAGCAGGGAAGGGAATCCTATGGCGATTTTAAAATTTTGTTGTCTAGTGAAATAGTGCATTTTAAATTAGTTCAGCATGCTGCTCTGATGCTGGTTACGTTCTGTAATATTTGAAAAACTACTGACGTAGCAGTCCATGTGACAGCTCATAATGTATACCTGATAACCCCTTAAAAAGCAAAACTGTTGTCCAAATGGACAAATAACCCGAGCACATGAGTATTCTACATTAAACATGCTAAATATTCTATGAGATGAAATAAAAAGAATCATTTTTAAAAAAACTTTCTACCACCTTAGTCATCAGCTAATTCCAGTATTTTGAACTAGTTTGTTTGGTTATGTGGGTTTAAAGCCATTTTCCAGCACATGATAGGTTATGCACTTGGTGGAGGAAAAATTTGGGACAACCCCCTGCCAAAGAACCACAGACCCATAGGAAGCTACTGGCAAGCTTTCGCATAACAAGGCTGGCCGAACCACAACTCAAACCCACGTGGATAGGTGAGATGTTGGTAGTCTGTAATAAAGGCAAGTGCCTTAGTGCCTGCAATAAATGGACACATTCAAAGTGGATTAGTACAATTTATAGAAACATTGAAGATTTTGTGGAAACATTTTATTTGATCCCGTCTTTAATTTTTCTCACAATTTCATTTAGGAACAACTTGATGTCATGGGAAGATTAGGAAGTGCCCAGTCAATATGAGCATCCATTTTTGAGTGGTAGTGATATGATTTTCAAATTGGCCATGGTGGTAACCATAATGCATGTCCAAGGAGTACCATTTTTATTTAGTACCAAATGGATATTGGGATAAATGTGCTTGTAATGTTTGGTGGCTATCCTTTCAATAGTTTAGGAGTAGCTTTAATAAAATTACATTAATGGATGACACATAGTGGATGAAGAGGCCGTCATAAAATCTAGAGAAGTCTAACCAGCAAAGCTAAAAGCTTAAGTTGTAAGAAATGTAATTATAATTTGGTCTTTACTTACTTTGGGATTATTTTAACCTCGGCTACCACTCCTGCCCATGAGAACTTCTTTCTCACCAGCTGAAAATTAGGTACAATGGTTTTAAAAAATATACATTTAATTAGGTTCACATGATAATGCCATATATTAGTGGTTTTACAAATTTCACAGATGCCAAGATTTGCATTTTTAGGCTACCTTGGAATAATCCCAAGGCTCACTGGAATTACGACTTGCACAGTTCTAAAACATAAACAAGCATTCTTCAAACAAATATGACAAGTTAAGTTCCAGTTTCCTGTGACCAGAAATATTTTTGACAGAAGTTAAATCTGCCATCACTGAATTTGCTTGAACATTTAATCCCTTCTTAAAAGCTTCATGATTTCATCATGATCTTAAAAAACGCTGAAAAACCTACCTAACTGCAATCTCAATTACAGCAGAAGAATTAAGCTTGTTTGCTTGTACACGATTGCAAATGATTTAATCAACTTCTTGGATTCAGATCATCATATTTATGCTTTGTGTTAGCAATGAATAGCTTGCCTAATCAGCCTATTTGGAATTAAGCCCATCTACATGGAAATGAATGTTGGTATATGTTTTAAAAGGAATATTGATCATTATAAAAATATTTTTTCTCTTTCCCCAAATCACAAATTTGTGAAATTTGTGTCAACAAATTTACATCTGTCCAAAAAACTATAGAGTAAAAAATTCATAAATTTAAAGTGAATCACACTCTTTCATATACAGACTCATATGACATAGTTCAGAAAGGGAAACTTGCAGTAGTGTTGCTGATTCTACGATTTCTAACTTAACAGTACCACCTCAACCATACAAGAAAACCATATGCAATCAGAAATGGTCTCTTAAGAGCTAGTTACAGGGTACTACTACTACTACTACAACAACAAACATACAATTTAAAAACAATGATCAAGTAAGATGCTCTGTACGGTGATGACTGAGAATCTTGAGCAATTATTTAGTTACAGAATAATATCAATACTGCAGCATTTGCAGCAAAACTGAATTTCAACAAAGACAGAATACTAATGATATAATGGAAAAAACAAACAAATTATGGGATGTAAACTTCAACACTGTCAGAGGCAACACAAAATTCCCCTAGATCTTTTCAACATACCTCTTCTGTATTGAGCTTATTATCAGGTCTGTTTGGAAAACAGAGACAATACAAGCCTCGGCTATTTGGCCATATTTCTTCTTCAAACCTACTTTGTCTTTGACGGCCTTTATCTGAAATTTAAATTAAATTTTAAAAAATGCATGTTGTACGCCAGAGACGGGACATTTTTTTCAGAAGTAAATTAAGTTTTCCTCAGAATATTAACTTTACAACAAAAAACTTTGATACCTCCTGAATCCGTCCTACCCAGAAAGGTCAAGAAAAAGTTATTTCCATCTCTCAATGTATGTATGTATGTATATATATATATATATATATATATATATGCACACACACACACACACACACACACACATCTTGATAGACCACTGCTATGTGAGACCAGCTGTCTTGAGAACACATTCTTAATGCACAAAATTATTGATTATATAGAATTGTGACCTGTTATGGGATTCCACCTGTCTTGAGACTACAACTTTTTAAAAAAACAGAGATGGTCTTTTCAAGACATATTCTACTCTGTGTGTGTGTGTGTGTGTGTGTATGTATATATATATATATATATATATATATATATATATATATATATATATATATATATATATATATATATATATATATATATATATATATATATAAGCTCTACCGATTATCTCCCCTCCTCATCCATGCTGACTAGGCTTCCCTATCCTGGATGTTCACCAATTGAAGTTAGGACAAAACCAATAAGAAAATGCTCACATTTGGAAAATAGAGTGGGAGGGATTGTAAATTGGATGACGGAGCATCACCATTTTAATTTACTTCAACAAGAATATGATCTGAATGAATGTATAAATTCCATATCAACCCTGAGGTAGCTATACAGCAAAACCTGTCTTGAAAGACTACTGCTATGTGAGACCGCATTCTTAATGCACAAATTTATTGATTTTATAGGATTGTGACCTGTTATGGGAGACCAACTGTCCTGAGAGATCATAACTTTTGGGCAAAAGAGGTGATTTGTCATGACAGGTTTTACTGTAACAGCAATTTCAAGATTACCACAACAATGGACATACTGGTTATCTAAGCAGCACCACTGTAATTTGAGACAGAATCCAACCATGTACATGTATGTACAAATTGTATAGCAATCCTGAAGCAGTTTTCAAGGAACAGTGATGGATGGACAACAAAAAGGCCATTCTAATTAATAAGCCAAGAACCATATAGCCATCTACTGTGTAGCAGTGGGATTATCAAGATTAACACTAATTCTGGCAGTAAGAAGTACACAATTTTCATTTAGAACCAGAGAGACCCTGTGATGAATGTGTGCATCAAATTTCAATGGTAATTTTCTCTGAGTAGTCTAGTAGTGGTGATATATTAATAGACAGGTGTGTACCAGATGACAGGTCATTGCATAACCTCTTATGGTCTTCGATGAATAGTTAGAATGAGAACCAATTACAAACCATAAAATTAAATAACAAAACTAATTTTTCTACGAAACCAGACAAATTTCTAGCTGCAAAGAAAAATTATTTGTCTCAAAATGTGAGCTGTGTTACATGACTTCAAATGTTTTTACAAGAAAATACTAGATATTAAAGACTGTAAGGTAAAACTAACCAATTAATATTTTCTGAGGACACGTTTTATTTTCTGCAACAAGTCAGAACTAATACAAGGTAAAACTGTGATGCTCACAGGAGAGTATTATGCCTGTTTCCCCAACAATGTTGATACCACCCTATTTCTTGCCCATGAACTGCAACCATCCATCTTTTTCTGTGTGCAAGACTGTCTATCTTCTTTTGCACATAATGTGCCCCTTCTTAATTGGCATATCCTCTTTACAGAATGTCACACTGTACAGTCAAAAATCAATGTTTGTGCCAATATGGTGTAAATAGTTTGGACTTTCCAATCACTAAGAAGTAAAAGTTTGCAAACCAAAATAATGGATATATATTCATCAAGCCCAAAAATAATATAAGGGGACTGATGATCTACTGGGCATAAAAATTTTCCTAAAATTAAAGGTAAGACCATTTCTATCTTTTAACTATCAATTGTTAAGAACATCTCTGACATTTTTCAGCAATAAGATGTTCAAATTAGCTGCTGTTGTACATATACTGGATGGCAGCTTGAAACCATTTACATTTAGGCCAAAATAATAGCATTTAAAGTGTTCTGATGAAAACACAATTCATAATGATCATCCATACTTGGACAGTAGTGACATTTTCAAGACAGTAAGCATGACTGCCATATTGGAAGTATGACTGGCACAATTTTCATTTAGGACTTGGTGAAAACTCCATCACAATGATCACCCATTTCATTGGAGTAATGAAAAGATTTTTACAACAGACATTGTGATAGCCATATTGGATATATAACTGTCACCAATTTCATTTAGGACCAATCAGGTATCATAACAACTCTACTGTTTACATGACCATCTTCTCTGAAGGCAGTAGCCACAACAAGTTTATCAAGATGGTTGCCATGGTGGCAATATTGGACGCCAGATCTGCACCATTTTATTCAGCACCAAAAAGACAGACATCTTAAGAAATCTTTAAGTGAAAAGCCCATGCTTGCATGACCATCCATTCAGAGTAACAGCCACAACAAGATTTTCAATTTAGCTGCATCCTTTTCTTTTAGAACCAAATATGTATCATAGGAAAAGAAACGGAAACGTCATGTTGAAATAACCTTCCAGCAAGAGGATTAGTTATAACAAGATTTTCAAGATGTCCATGGTGGCAGCTTTACTGAACATCAAATTGGCAAAATTTTCATTTAGCACCAAACTACACATGATAAAAAGTATTTTAGTGAAAACCCTGTGATGTTATCACAATCCATTCAGAAGAAGTAGCAGTAGAAAATGACACAAAAAAAATCTTTCAGCAAAAACACCATACTGATAATGCCATCCTTTCATGAGGAGCAGTAATACAAATATTTTCAAGCTGGCTCCCAAGGTGGCCATGTCAGATCAGCATCATTTTCTTTAGGACCAACTAGACATTAAAAGAAGTCTTTTAGTGAAAACACATCATTTTGCCCATCCAATGTTTAGAATTAGTTACAAGATTTGCAAGATGGCCATTATGACCCATGTTGATATGACCATCCATTCAGGTGGAATAGAAATAAAAAGATTTTCAAGACGACTGTCATGGCAACAAAACTGGATGTCAGATTGGCACCTTAAACCCTCATGCTGATATGACCATCCACTGAGGAGTAGCTACAAGATTTTTAAGATGGCCACTGTGACAGCCATATTTGAAAAATGAGCAACATCTACTTCATTCAAGATAAACTAGGTCAGTAGATCTAAAATTGAATGTTGTATTTCGGGTTAGAAAAATTGCATGATATTAAATGGTGCATTTGGGGTCAGAATTGTTTAGAAGCAAGTGGTATCAGATGAGATCAGCAATCAACCAAATTAATGCAAATCACAAAATAGCAGAAGACCTAATATTGAAAAATCTACAGACTGTTTAAACTGAACTCGAGATATTTTAAACACGTCCTTTTTAAAAATATACTTGTTTCAGAGCACATTTCAAGTCTTGGGGCTTATTCAAAGTTTGAAGGGAGTGTACAAAGTTGCCTACTCTTGACACAGTGTACAAAAAAGATAAACTTAACATCTAAGTACAAAATGTACCCCATTTCAACAATTATTTTGGGAAATCAAATTCTGTAGCAGTATCAACAGCCTCAATATGCATTTTGAAATTGGCAAATTGTTATAGCTGGATTATATACCATCTCCTGAACAATGATAAAAATGCAAGTGCCTTTTTGCAACATTTTACATGCTAAATGCCCTTTGGGTGGGGTGGGGGAATGGTACCTGGCCATTTTAGATTCTAGCCAACTTTAATACATCAGCAAAATTATAAATGCACAAAACATTCAAAACTTAGATCCTCTTGCAAAGTTTTCCAACTACTTAAAATTCTGCTTCATTCCAGTGTACTCACAAAAATTGCTTCTATATAACGACCAATTTATCCTAAATGATCTCTGACCCTGTAAGCCATCAATGCATAAAGAGCTATTAGGTCAGGTTTAACAACTATTCAAGTGCTGACTGATGTATAGTGAACATTAAGATTACATTCACAAATAAAAGACAACTCTATTTTTATATTCTTACCTTTACCTTCCTTGTGTGATGATGATTTATCATCTGCTTTTTGAACAGCTCTGTGGCTGTCCTCTCTGGCCCTTCTGCTCTCATCTGCAACTTGGACAGCCAGCTCGTTTTTAAACAACTGAAGAGCTCTGACAGCTGAAACCTTGTCCTTGAACCTCACAAATATAAACCTACAATGGGGAAATAATTTCATAAACAGTGAAACCTGTATAATCCAGCCATAAATAAGAATAAAAAATGTATTGTCTGGAGGAACTGAATAAATGAAATACGCCCTCACCCAAAAAGAACCCATGCAGACAGAGGTGAGATTTTAGTGATCTGAAAAGGCGTGCACCTTAGAACATTTATAAACCTATGGCCTCAGTACACACAGAAATGAAGCAGTTGAACATTTTGCATTCATGTATTGACCGCTACACTGACTGGTGAAAAAAAGAATTTTTTTACACCCCCCCACCTGAAATTATTACTTTTTACCTCTATAACAATAAGGAATAAAGAGATGAAATGATTAATCGATACTTTTACCCTATTTATACCCATATTGATACAGGAGGTGAAGAATCAATAAAAGATGATTATTAACAAATACAAATTAGTTTAATCTTCATCATATCCCCTGACAAACTCCATGCTAATCATTTTATTCTGTCTAAATGCTCAGCCAGAAAAAATGTATATTAACATAATTAAGACATTTCAGATTTTTTCCCCCCAAAGTATTATTTAAAGACTTTACTGTCTAATTACCAACCACTTTATGCAAAGTTTTGCTTTTGCTTCACATCTTGTCTACTTGTAGTAAATATAAAATATATATTTCTGGTGTGTCACGCAGTGAAATATATTGCATTCAATTCTGACTGATGGTTATTTCTGTTGAAGCCAAGAGAATAACTAGCAACCGGAACCAAGTGTAGCTTATTCACTAACACTCTAAATTTCAAAAGTATTGGCATCCAAACATGATCTAAATAGATACAACATAGAAACTAGGGGCAAAAGAATGTGATGTGATTTTGTAATTACGTTTTTTAACATAGCTTTAAGAATTTTTCAGTCATATCACTATGTCTGCAGTGAGGAAGTTTATAGTCATGTCTAGCACTAGGTGGGATGTAACATGATGTCCCCCAGAGTCACATTATCCAAACACCAAGCCGACCAGTCCTAACACACTAACCTCTTAATGCTGAGCATCAAGCGAGGCAGCTGTTAGTACCATTTTTTAAGTCTTTGATAAGATTTGACTGAGGATTGAACCCACGATTTCCCACATCAGAGGCGGACGAAAGAAGCTATTTTATATATATATATATATATATATATATATATATATATATATATATATATATATATATATATATATATATATATGGCACCATTCTACCACTGACACACCTACTAAAGATTCAACAAGCTGATATGTGCATCAATAATGTATTGTCACAGGATGTGTATCATGAAGCTTAATGATATGCGCTGGTGTATAGCTTCACCCCCTAGTACCGATCCTGTCCTTTTTTGCTTGACATTATAAATGTAATGTACTTAAAAAAGTAAAAATTAAAAATTGCATTCACCATGTACAATGTTATTGTAATCTAATATTCTGTAATTACTTACTTCTGAATTATTTTCACCTCTGCTACCTCCCCTGCCCATGAAAACTTCCTTTTCACTAGCTGAAAAGAGTGATCAAAATAGACGTCATTATTCTAAACAGTCCACAGAAAATTGTGATCTGAAAGAAAGTTCAATGGTACAGTTTTCTGTCCAACTGGGACCATAAATCCATGAATACATGAAGGGTTTCACTGCATCTCAGCACAATTTGTTTTATGCAGTACCAATGAAAGCCAAGTGAAAACAAGGGACCATGACTGCTCACTATGCCCTGCCCATATCTAACAGCCAGATGCAATGGATGTGAGCCAAAATATCAGTCAATTTGGAAATTTTCTGCATAAATTCTTCCAATGTGTTTGATTGTGTCTGTTTTTTAAAATGGCTATTTCCAAGCTTCTCAATATTTTTGCATTTTTCATCCATATTTTAAGCATATCAGTATCATTTGTTTAATACTAAATGATCTTTCAAAACGGTTCCAATTCTGTTCTGCAGTGTTTGAGACATGTTTCTTTATTTCCATTTGTAGTTACGGTTGATGGCTGCTCAGTACAAATATGAAAGCCATTTATGCCATAATGCAAATTTTAGCAAATTCTGTTGAGATTGTAGCACCTATTGATGTGAAAATGGAATGACAGATGAAACAACCTGGAAAAAAAGCTAAACATGAAAATAGGAATTCTTCAAACTTTCATCTAACAAGTTACCTGAAGCATTACATCTTAATGTCTTAAGTAGTTTTTGATTGAAACACATGTCCTATAATCATCTTTCCCACCATGTGATAAGCGCAAGTCCATTGAAAACAAAGATGGTAATGGAATGGCATTCACCCAATTTGCATATTCCATTTAAATTATCTAAAGCACATTTTTTTAGTTTAGATAACAACCTAATCACCCAATTTAACTTAACAAATTACTTGAACAAATTACTTGAACTTTTTCAGGTGAATCTGCTAAGTTGATTTTCTGAGTGTTCAGCATTCAATTGCTATTTGTCAAATCAGTATATTTTTTCAAAAGAAATTATGATAAATATTACATGTACTTCGGTGATCAAGATGAATTGATGAAAAAGTTGCAGTTTGTCAACATAATGTGTGATTGTGATTTTTAACGTAACTTTTAACAATTTAGTCATATCGCTACGATGTCTGCAGTTTGGCAGATTATAGTGATGACAAGGACTGGAGCATCATGCCGCAGACATGTAACTACAGTCATATTTGATGGCAGATTGAAATCAATGGTATACACATTAAAGGTCATCACATGATGCTGTTGTCTGCCAAGTCTGGTTTAATCAGTTTAGTGGTTGTTGACAAGTTAAAATCAGCAGCTGAAATAGACATGATAACACGCAAGTGGTAAGCACAGCCATATTAAAAACAGTTTTGTTCTTTTCAATTGGCGAGCCAAAATTGTAAAAGTGAAAATTGAAAAACTTCTGTCACAAACATCTTTCCATATATGGTATTGCTGGACACAAAAATATTGATGATGTAAAAGGTTCTCAAAGTGATAGCCAAGAATCTTGTTTAATATAGTCGCATCTTAATTCAGTTATGCAGCATCAGAACTATGTCAATACTATGAGTATTTAAAATCAAACTGGTTTTCAACCCAATATTCTAATAATGTCATGGAAAAGGCAAATAAAGGACAGAGTCCTGCACCATCAAATACAATATTGTACTGCTTGTGACTTTTTTCCAACATACCTCTTCTGTATTGAGCTTATTATCAGGTCTGTTTGGGAAACAGATACTGTATAAACCTCTTGAGTTCGGATACAGCTCTTCCTCAGACCCATTTTGTTTCTGACCACCTTGATCTGAAATTCATCAAAAAATTGTGTACATACATATATATATCTATCTATATATATATATCTATATATATATATCTATATATATATCTATATATATATATATATATATATATATATATATATATATATATATATATATATATATATATATATATATATAAAAGAACCAAAGAAAAAATAAATTAACAATTGGTCAGGTAGTATATCTGTTTTGCGCTCTAGATAAACAAAGAGGTCACAGATACACCAAGATTGCTCTTGAGCTGACAGCTCCTTAAAGCAAAATGCTTGATTGGCAGCTCAGAAACACTGATTAGTAGGAACTCTCAGACCTTTACAGGTTCTCTTTAGAGAGGGGAGGGGTAAACTTTTGACAATACCCACTCTGCTTTAAAAAAAACCCATACCCCACCGAAAACAATTTAAGCAATGTGTAAAATGGTGCGCTTTTTGAAATTTGCTTTTGTGGATCCTGTGTTATCTTCATTTATCCAGTCAGTATGGTTAGTGACTTATCAAACATCTTAGTATAAAATTAGACATTCCAAATTTGTTCCCCATGTATGATTTAATTCATTAACCCCTGGCACCCCATTTACACATCAGGAGGTTGTAACCTACTTCCAATCTCTGTAGAGTCAAGGTCATGTACACTAAAGTGGATAGTATTACAGAAATGGAGACAGATGCAGCTCTACAATGATACCAAATAATCTGGATGTTCTTGTTGCACTAGAACATATAAAGGGAAAAAAAATGTTGGCCCTGATTTTTTCCAACCCAAAATTTGTCTTTGGTCAGTCTGATTTTATAACCATATTTTAGACTTTTGGGACTCAGATCTAAGACAGACCAATCTGAACTGCACACAGAAAGGTGAACCTTTGCAAGAAGTAGGATAAGATGGACATTTGGAAAAAAGAGGGGCATTGGTACAAAAATGATGGGTCCATTAAGCAAAAAGAAGAAAAAAGAAAAGAAACAAATAAAAAATTAAATCAACTTTTATCCTTCTGCTCATGCACAAGCCAAATAGCCAATGAAAAATGATGTTTTTTATGCAACTAGGCATTAGGTTAACTGGAAATCTCTTGTACGTCTATGTATTATGATGTATTCAAAAAAAGCCCCCAAAATGTGTTTCCACTAGTATTTCAGGTGAAAACGACAAAGTACTTTAGAGATCATTTAACCACTTTCACATAAAGTTTCTATGTTGCTTTCCCAATACTACCCGTGTTGTGCAGAGAATAAGCTACATTAAGTTCGGATTTGTGGTTACTGATTACCATGTAATGCAACAAATAATAATAATCACCAATCAGAATTTAATGTAACATATTTCACTGCAGAACACACCAAAGTTTAACCATCAAATTAGACCCAAGCAGACAAGATATAAATCCAAAGAGTAACTTCATGTAAAAGTGTTTATTAAATGACAAGTAATCCATAAAACATGGGGAACACATTTGGAATGTTTCCTTTAGGCTGGAAATGCTGATGGGATAAGATAATCTTCATGAAATCTATGAGGTGGTTGTGAATGACATCACCTTGTATTCATGTACAGAAGGTGTACATGTGTTGTCAACAGGTTTATCTTTTTTTTAAAACTAATACTGAGTGGCTGTGCCATCTGTCTCAGATGAATTCTCAATATCAGAATAAAAAGGTATGTGACTAATAATTATTCATGACTGCTGAATATTAAAATAACTTCTATATGATAAGTATGGTTTTGGATTGCTTCTCCATCCTTGGTATTGATATGCATATTGGTGTGATAAAAGTATTGATGCTAACAATTTTGCTTATGGATGACTAAAATCCCAAGTCATCACTAATCTGTTGGAGCAGTGAAAATTTCTGCCAGCTGCTATCATATAAACTTTAAAGACCATGGTAATGACAGAAAGAATATCATGAGGAAGTAATGCAAAGATTAGATGAGATGTGATATTAATTTTATAAACATTGATAGTAATTTCACTCATTATAATGTTACATTCAAATGTATTTGCATTTACAAATTTGTGTCAATTACATGGCAGCTACCAACCATTCATTTAAAAAACATTGCTTAACTTAGGAAAGTTTTAGAATCTGTCTCCCACATCCACAAATTTAAGCTACAATGAATTGGCATCAATATCATGTCCATGAAAACAAATCTTTTCAGTTTTTGTTAGACCTTTACTGAGGTAAACTTTTATAATGCATACAAAAATATCATGGGACATTTCTTAATATGCATTTGAAATGGGCATGCAAATGCATACAAGAAAACAAAGATTCTGAAAAGAACACTTACTTCAGTTAAATCAACTGAAAACACCATTAAAATACACATGACTCTACAGGTCATGGTTAATAATATCAGCTGCTTTTAACATGCACCGTTAACTGTAATCCCTCATTTCTCAATGAATGCAAAAGTAAGGTACGAATAGCATGCATATGAACATTCTGGCTGGTTTCATGTGAAATTTGTCCTTTTTTCAATCAGAGTTGGATTGTTTAGATTTGACTTTTCTATGCTTTTCAAGGCTAGCTTGATTTATTATGTGGAAGGACACTACAAAAATCAGCTTCAATACAGAAATAAAATGAGATGATGAGATAACAATGATGACCATGGAGTAGAGCATGAAACCTTTACTCTGATTAAATTAAGGGAAAAGAAGGACCATACCTGGTCTATTCTGGTTTCCTCCACCAAGCTTTACAGTTAAATTCTGGATCTGATTCAATATTGCAGTTCTAGCTGCCAATAGCTCATCTGTTTTTTCATTTTTCGGCCACTCTTGTGTTTGATCACTACTTGGCCTCTTCACTGCACTCTTCTGTGGCGATGACCTATTTTCCATTTTTGGTGTTCTATCCATCTGCATCTGCTTATTTTCCTGTTTAATACTCCATCTATCCTTTGGATCACTTTCCATATGTTGTTCAGTTTCATCAGAAAAGCGAGACTTTCTTGACCGTTTTGAAATAGGTGGCTCCTCTTTAATCTCAATTACTTCCTCTTCCTCTTGGTTCATGTATTCAGCTCCATCCTCATCCTCCAAACTGTAGTCCTTGACCTTGACCTCTGCCCTTCCATCAGTCTGCTCGACCTCTTTACAAATCTGCTCCAAAGTATCATGGTCAATCTGAGTTGTGTCGTGCCTCAATTCCTTCTCTATCATCATGTCATGAATGTCTGGATGCATTATCTTCTGCAATCAGACAACATTAACACATCAATGGCAAGACCATAGTAAGCCAAAACATTTTCACAATTATTCAACAAAATCTATGTATTCCTCCTCTGCTGTAATATAATCAAAAGTCACAAGTGGGCCTGATACTATTCACTTTTGGCATACATAGGGAGTCATGAAACCTCAGTCGATCAAGTGTCAGACTTGCAATTTAAGGGTCAGATTAAAGCTCACAAAAAGAAAGATATTACCTGGCTTACATAACTTAACACTTGACCATTTCAGTGAGCAGTCTTATGTAGTACTATAAGACAAGCTATTCGTTGTCAAAATGGAAAATCACACTCTCATATCTGCATAAATATGGAATACACAAGGTGAGCTCAAATTTTGCCTAGCCACTAGAATCAAAAAATTACAAGGCACAGTGACCTTATTAGTAAGTAACTGAGGTGATAAATACATAATTACAGTAAACCCCAATTTAAGTTTGTCCTGCATTCCAAAAACTTGAATTTATCCATCAATAGGGAGATAAATGTTCATCCTTGTAGAACAAATAAAAAACAGCCGTTTTTGCTTTGTTAACCACACTGCACGTTTGTGTCTATACGTGAATGTTGTGAGTATGTACAGCCTATATTTCAAGTCTGATCAAATTATCTGAAAAAATCATTTATGTGTTGACAAGCTCAGCCGATCTGACATAAAATCACCTTATTAATATGCCAAATTTTTGTTTATTACGATATTCATCCAGGACCTTGATCAAAACTGGATCAGAAATGGTCTCAAGAGTGGTGCCTGCAACTGTTATCATAATATTCTCTAGACTGGTAACAAGCCTAGCCAATCAACTGCAAGATCACCTCATTACTATGCATAAAATGTGTAATATTACTAGTACTAATATTAGAACACCTATTTTGCTGAGGCTATAACATCAAATCTATTATAATACATGCCAGAATTACAGTACACAGAATTTTAAAAAAAATTATATTTATTTTACTATTAACCTGGCTCTGCAGATCAAACGACTTTGCAAAAATGGGCAAAATCCATAAGATTATAAGTAGAATGCCAACAAAAAACATACCAAAAAATTATTTGTACTCCACACTCATTTTAGCTGATTCTGCTGAATAATCGTAAAGTCAATAAAATTATGCAATGCCAATGGACACATAAAAGTGTTCAACCTGATCGCTGCATTGCATCACTCTTACATCCTTTTTTACAAATTTGAAAAGCAGTGGAGTTTTTTTCATGTCTCTTATCAAACATGAGGTTTAGAAAACCAATCTGAAGAATTTTCATCTGGAAGTGGAATCTGGCACCATTTTATTGAAAAGTACAGACTGGTCTTCACTACTTACTTGACTAGGAATGTAATGAATCTGCTATTAAGCAAATGTTCAAATTAAAGAAACATGTTTGTTTTCTTGGAAATGGGTCATATACAGTTGCTATAATAGAAAATTAGGGTGCTCACCATCAAACTTGTACAAGATTTTGATCATAAAGACTATACTCAAAGTTAAAAAAAAGTTCAAAAAGTTTTAAAAAAATAAAAAGTTAAAAAAGTTAAAAAGTTAAAAAAATAAAAATCAGATGGCTTTCTGGTGGTTAACAAGATAACCCCTAAATATGCATAAATTTTGAGCATTCTCAGCCCATCAGCTAGAAAACACCTCAATAATATGCATAGATCCTAAGCATTCTCGAACTCATCAAAGATGCTCAATATGCATAAATTTTGAGCATTCTCAGCCCATCAGCTAGAAAACACCTCAATAATATGCATAGATCCTAAGCATTCTCGAACTCATCAAAGATGCTCAATATGCATAAATTTTGAGCATTCTCAGCCCATCAGCTAGAAAACACCTCAATAATATGCATAGATCCTAAGCATTCTCATCAAAGATGCTCAAGATATTCCATATTCCAATTGTGATCAACACTGGATAAGAATATGAGGCTTCTCAAATAGTAATAATTTCAGCCAATTAGGTGCAATATCACCTCATTAATATGGGTATATCTCACTCATTATCAAACCTGTGCAAGACCTTGATGACATAAGCCAATATTTCAAGTTTCATTGAAATAGGATCAGTAATAGAAACTCCTGAGAGGTAACAAACTCAACCAATCAGATGGCAGAACACCTCATTATGCATAGGTCTGAATCTTTATCAAACTTGTCCAAGAACCTTGATCATATAAGCTTGTAATTCAAGTTAGACGAAAATAAAATATGGACTCTTCAGTGGTTATAACCAATTGTTGACAGATGAATGATGGATTATGGACACAGCCTTACCTCAATCTCGTAACTGCTCTCAATTCAATGAGGGATGCCACTCAACAATGATGTGTTTGCTGTCCCAAAGCTTGCTTGTAGAACATTCATTCCACATATTTTCCAATGCAAACAGAACACGATTTATATTAATTTGCAGTCAGTACATGGAATCTTCCATTTGAAAAGTGAATACAAGGTAGATTTGGCTGGATTATCTGCCCTTGGATTACTCTCAATACCAACATGACTTCTGTGCCATTCACAGCCTCCCATACATGATCCAGTCAGATATAATCCTTATATTGCTAATTACACCACACTGTAATTTCCCAGATTAGTCATGTTTTCTTGTGATCTTCAACCTTTCATAATCTTACAAGGCATGCATTAGGCCTGCAGTACATTATGTTTCTCTCATAAGGTAAATGAGGTTCAAGTCAATAAAAAAACTAATCAATGGACATGCATGGAGATGCCAAAATGATCACTATGTGGGGTTTAGAACAAGAGAGGCTCAACAAAACTAGCAAGAACAAGGGATGTCAGCTCAAATTAGAAGACCTTGATTGCAAAAAGAAAAAGAAAATGAATAAATATGTACACATGAAGATCCAGGTAATACTTACTAAGTACTGTACAAGGTGTTGTCTTCCAAGTAAATGAGTCATTATGACTTTTCCCCTTACACATATGACGCAAAGGTTGCACACATAATTGGGTTCATCTTCAGACCTGCTGTCCTTGAACTCTGTAACGTACTGCAATCCTGTCCAAAAAAAACCAGAAAAACTTCCTTTACAATTTTCATTTCCTGGTGAACAACATCCACTTAAATGTGAATATTAACCAGTATATGATCAATATTCTCCATTTCACAAGATACCAAGTGAGCCACAAAGACTTTGGAATTAGTCTCCAAATTTTGCTCAGAAATATCAGTAAGAAATGTTATTTCAGGCTAATTTATTCAGAATGGACACTACATAATTAAAATTTGTTTCACTTCCTCAAAAAGCCTGATTTTAATATCAGTAACAACTTGCCTGCCAGTATTATTAGACTTAATTTGTCAGCAATGAGGGTGGCTGATGGTCTGTAAGAAGTACAATGTGGAACGATTATTCCATTTGTAGTCCAATGAGCCAACACAGCTGTTTATGCAGCAGTAGTCAGCGTCACTGTATATTAATTATTGGACTTTGCAAGAAAACAGCAAGTCTGTTGTTTTGTTTTTTTTGTTTTTGTGTATATATATATATATATATATATATATATATATATATAGAGAGAGAGAGAGAGAGAGAGAGAGAGAGAGAGAGAGAGAGAGAGAGAGAGAGAGAGAGAGAGAGAGAGAGAGAGAGAGAGAAAGACATAATGTGGAAATCAAAGCATAAACATCCCTTCTCAACTGATAAACATGCAGTTTGCTTCTTTTCCTAGCTGGGTCATTCCCAATGTCATCTGACCAATAGATAACCAATGTGTCCATTTGTGCACATTCTGTGCATGATATACAAGATGAGTGCCTTACCTAAGTGTCCACAATTACCATTCAAGACATCTGTAATTAAAGTTCTAACAACATGAAACTTTTCTATCCTGAAAAAATAACCAATGAATTACGATAATAGTTACATCAGCCCCATGTCAGCCTTTACTAGATTTGCACTGAAAATCAAAAATGTCAAGTTTTTTTCATTTAATTTCAATTATGAATTATAAAAATCATGGTTATGATAGAGTAATATAAAACACTACTGAAAACATCTCAAGTGCATGGAGTCCCTACTAATAACCAACTATCATGAGATTCTGTTTTGTGAGCTATTGCATTAATAACAATTATAATAATACTATGCCCCTACCCACATAAATTGTAAACACAGTTGTTTAAACTGAGAGTATTTTTTGGAAAAACCATTAATGGTTACATATTCTGATTACAATGTCCCACACCCTTACATAGGATGAATATGGGTAGGTAGCTTCTCATGTGACAATGCATAAAAAAAAATCCCCCAAACTTACTAGCGTTATTATGTCAACCCCAAACCCCTTCTTTTTTTATACACTCAGAGGACAATTCCACTACAACAATTAGCAAAACCAACACTTGCATATATTTTGTCTCTTAACATCTTTTCTTTACAAATGCTGACTCAATGGTTATCCAAAAGAGAATAAGGACACACTACAGTGTACGCACCAAGGACATGTTCCAACTTGGTATTTCCATTGTGTAAAGATAAAGCTTAAAAACAGTGGCAGGTAACTTATTACTGCATTAAAATATGATTTCCAGAATGTTTATGCTTGCAATGTAATAATACAATACAAAAGATACAAATTGCTTTACATAGCAAGTTGAGTAAACTTTTCCTAATCTTGTCAGACCTGCCAACCCTATAGAGACACATTCTTAGTTAAGTCAGTCAAAATTTTTCATAAGCTGAACCAATTTTCAGTAAGGTGTAAAATTTATTAAGTACTGGCAACAAATACAATTTTAATAACAATCACAGTTTATATTCATGTTGTAACTTGCAATATCTAGCTAGTGATGTGATGATGTGACTGGTACATGGTACTTTTGCACTTTCTAAGAATCTTTGGTCAAACTCCATTTTGAAGCATTTTTTCCCCTTCATTTTCATTGACTAGTATTACTTCCAAGGTATCAATTGACATAGATGATCCAGATTTTGTGTGTTTTTTTGCAACAAATGAGAACATCCTCTCACAACCTGCATTTGAATGAGGTAAAATAAGTACATTCTTCAAGGTACTGCCATAGGGAGGTTCTGAACTGAACGCCTTGGAGAGGGCGTAAGTGAATTCTTCAGCCTTGTCTGGATATGACGTCTTACATCGATGTGTGGTTTACCCACTTGCCTAGAGTGGTGAATCTTCTTTGGTTGAAGCTTAAATTTACAACAGACTAGAGAGTGATCGGTGTCGCAGTCAACGCTGTGGAATGTACGAGTAAGCTGCACACCCTTCATGGCTGAACGTCTTGTGATAATCGAGTCCAGCTGATGCCAGTGTTTGGATCGGGGATGCCTCCAAGACACTTTGTGCTGTAGTTTTGTCTGAAAAAATGAATTGGTGATGCTGAGGATGTGGAATGAGTACATTTCTAGTAGACGTTGCCCGTTTTCATTTATCTTCCCAATGCCAAACTTGCCGAGACACAAAGGCCAGGAGTCGTGATCGGCACCCACCCTAGCATTGAAGTCGCCCAGTAATATCAAGTTCTCTTCCTTCAGAATATTGTCGATGAGCAAGTCGAGCTCATTGTAAAACGCATCTTTGGTATCTGTGGTGGCACTGAGTGTGGGAGCGTAAACACGAGATTAACTAGCCCGATTGTGGTGTGGAGGCGAAGAGATAGCAGTTTTTCATTTACTTGTTGGCAGGGTTCTATCATAGCCAGCAACATTATGCTCAACCAAAAAATTTGTAAAATATACTTCAGCCTTAATGACTTCCGATTCGGTGACTGGCACTACAGATCCAAATCCCATACAGGTCAGCAACTCACAACTTGATTTCAATGCAACATATTCTGTGTGTTTTTGGAATTCATGTGGTGGCGACAGTCATCTCGTCCACCATGGGAAATGTTCAAGTCAACACAACATAACGTACAAGAAATGTAATGGTCACCTATTTGACTTTTTTCTAAGCATGACCAAGGATCTAAGTAATTTCTTTTATACTTTTGCAGCCATTGTTTCAGCTTTTTACGAGGCTGGTTGTCTACTCCACCTTTGATGCATTTTCATTTGGAAGATATTTTTCAGACGACTGGATGACAAAACCAAAAATGAAATCTAGAGCAGATGCACACTTCTCACGAACAAAATAAGCAAACTTAAAGAATCTTAGGCGCCACTGTATAGTCAGTCTGGTTCCCTATCAAAATCCATTCAGTCTAAGTTGAAACTCCAAAACCAATCTGATACAAAAAACTGGATCCAGAATGAACCAGTAGTAAAAATTAAACGAAACAGAAAAAAAAAACATATTTCGGTACTTTTTGCTATCATTCCATAAATATGCCATGTTAGAATTATTTTCTTGAGACTTATGGCAAAATCATAAGACTTGGCAGGTGTCTTGTGCACGAGACAACAGTGTTTCTAAAATGTTTTAATTTTTATCCATGTAGGTTTTTATGTACTTACCAAGAAGTGGCCTCTCTGAATATTCTTTTGAATAATACTCAAAGTTCAAGAGATTCCTTATTTGACTTGTACTCCTAGGAACCTTTTCTGTAACAAAAAAAAAAACATGAATAATTTAAAGTGTTTATTTATTCCATCAAGGCTATTAGAATGATATATTCATACAAGAAAATAATCAACTGTTGCCAAGAAAATGGGACAGATGGGCTTACAGGCAAGGATAACAGTATCTTTCCTTGCCAGATTTGTGAGTTTGCATAACTTTTCTAACAATATTTTACAATAATTATGTTTAGAAATCTGTACATGCACTGATAATGAAATACATTTACCAGAACAATTATGTTAAAATATACTTCCACATTTTACCCTACACACATCCAAGTAGTCAGCAAATCTATCAGCCATGAAACAATTTATATCTGACAACCATCAATCTCGTACCTACTTATCCCATTTTCCTTATACGAAGAGCAACCATGTCCCACAAAAACTGCAAAACCCCAAAAGATCAAAATTTATCATTTGGGCAACCAGCATTTCAGAAGAAAAAATTACTAGTCATCTGCTGATGGATTTGGATAAAGGGTGTTTTACTGTATAATACTTTATGGCTGACAATGATAAAGCATTTCTCCTATGATGATAAATGCAGTATAGCCTAATATTTCAAAAACTCAACCATAGGCATATTATTAGACAAAGATATCCTTGTAAATATTTTACCAAATTTTGTACGAACTCGTAGTCTTGCTATCAAGCATGGGTTTAGAATCAGATTAATGTTTATAATGAGATAAATATGTTATGCCCATCCATAACAGGAGCAAAGCAGGCACATGTGTTTAAAGAATGCCCTGTTCCATTGCAAGCCCACCAGGGCTACTCATTGAAGAAAGAGTTAAAACAGCAGGACAAAATTTCTACAATGAACTGAATGAACTTAACTTCAAAAAGAGCCAACATTTTTAGTGCATTCCCTAATAATTTTACTATGAACTCTTTGAAAAGTCAGCTACAACGGATTTTGCCAAAAAAAATGGAATACTGTTGAGAAAGAAAAATTACAGTAGTACTGTAAGGATATATCCTATGAATCTGTTGCAAGGTTTTTATAGAAAATTAAAAAGGTCAATTAGTGCTGGCCAATTTGCCTAGTTAAATTTTTTGTCTTCTAAAATAGGCAAAATTTAAGAGTTCAACAAAAAAAAACCCCAACTATTTTGATTAAGTGTTGTATTTGATTAAATATCCATGACAAATTGTAATGGAAGTGCATGCAACTGTTGTAATCCACCAACCAAGAAGCAAGCAACTCAATTTAAGTTTCCTCACTGCTTATCAAATCACTTACTATATTCTTGTCCAAGAAATGCAGTTGATTTCCTTACCGAAATTGGGAATCTCAGAATATCTATATCTTATGTGCTCAAACTCCTTATTTTACATGGCCCAATTCTGTTACAGGTAAACAAACCAGAAATGTGTACATAGGTCACAGAGGCCATTGCAGGTATAATGTAATTAAAAGTCAATGTTCCAAGTCAAAATGAGGTTCATAGCTCCATAAAATTGTTCCTGCAAATGGTGACAAAACTTGACCTAGGTCCTTCTTAATGTAATACACATACCAAATTTTATATTAAAATCATCACACCCTTCTAAAACTGCTGCGCAGAAACTAAATGCATGAGGACATGATAGTATGTGACAGACAAACATGGGTCAAATTATATACATCCTCTATAGATTTGGCAAATACAAAAATGTCTACAACATCTCACTTCGTTAGTTCTGTAATTCCTGGAATAAAGTTTTTTTTTAGGTGAATTTGAATCATACTTAATGGATTCTATGATCAAAATCTGGTAATGAAAAGTTAAGAAATAATCTCCCCATCTGGTGTTAAGGTCATGGAATAAAGAAAGGATGGTATATTGTAGTTTTAAATAGTGCATGTGTGTGTGTGTGTGTGTGTGTGTGAGAGAGAGAGAGAGAGAGAGAGAGAGAGAGAGAATGAATATATAAATATTAGTAAACTCATTCTGATAGGTGGTTGTATCAATTAAGATTTTTATAATAATCAAGTGTTCAGTGTTCTCATTATCACACAATCAAGGAGCACATGGCTTTATGTGCAGGAAATGACCTGTACTTGTCTCAGGTGTTCATAAACACAGACCCTTTTTAAAGAACTAATATCCAAAGTCATGTTCATTTGTAACCATCATAGTAACCTTTCCATGGCAGACTGTTAAATTATTCTCTTGCACAAAAATTTCTATGCATTGGATTTTTTTTCTTCACTAGATAGATTCCAACCCCTTTAAATCTTTGTTCAGGAATGTGCTGTAAGCTTTTGATCAGTTGGCATCTATTCTGATCAAGAAGCAAAAAACAGAACATGTTCTTGAGGTAAATCAAGAAATGAAGCTGGCAAATTACTCAGATCCTGCTTTATTTCATATACTACAATTCGTTTTCTGTTAAACAAAGGGTATTCCTCACTTAAACCTGATGTGATTCTATGACAACCAAAGTTGCCAAAATGCTGAACAATGTTCCGATTGAAAGTTGCAAAATGATTATCTTTTTAAGTGGGGTCTGTGTTTTGAGTATTTTTTTCTTTTAAAACCTGGCTGGAAATTCCCAGCATGGTTTTAACCCTTTTACACAAGTCAACTCAACATAATATGATTGCAACCAATAAGACATTTTTGACTGAAGCAAGTTTACATTTTCAAAAATCTTCACTCTTTGCTGTCCTGAAAAGAACTACAAGGGGATTTGACATTAGTAAAATGCCGGATTTTTTTCTGTTTAAGTGATCTGGTCAAACTGTTCCTAAGCACCTTATTCACAATCACATGCTCTAGCCACAACAAGATGCCAAGGAAATCATTTCATCGAGCATCAAAAACTCACTACTGAAGGTTAACAATTAAAATAAACCTTAATGAAGTGGGACACAAAAATGTTCCCCAACAAGCAGGCAGGTCAGTCGGGTTATACTGCCAGAAGCTGAAGCAACTTTGTAATCAATTCCTTCTCGATGTAGGAACTATGGCAGTTAAGTTTGTCAAGAGTTTGATTCATAATCCTGTGGTCACGAGTTTCATACAAGCCCAGGTAAGCCAGTCATATGTTCCATGTGTCCTTGGGAAGCACATAACTCTTAATTTCCTTGGCATGACAGCCAATAATGTGCTTGGAATGCCTTTAACAACAAATCGATTACCACCCATCTGGACAATACTCTAATGCAAAACAGGTTAAGCCTCAGCAGATGCGGATATATTTAAAACCTGGCTCAAGTGGAACCACTCAGGTAAAGTGATCTGTGCAAATGCACAAAAGCACTATATTGCGACTTGAACTCCAAGTTGATCCTGTGCCTGCTACGCCAACAAGCCACAGAATCTCTGGTTTTTGGCAAATGCATCTGTCTTTTTAAGAGTCCAAAGGGTGACACAGCAGAAGCAATAGGCTTAAAGTATGTGATGGCTGTATATGGTAACCAATGTTCCTCAGAGTAGGTGCTCCATGTGAAAAGATATAGCGGCTCAGGTTACTTGACAGATGCGATAAATTGTTGCCGGTCAACTCTTGCAATATGTAAAAATTGCTTTTCTCTTGCATGAAGAATATGATACATTTCTATAAATTTAAGGTGGCTTCTATGTGCTTCCAATTGTGCTTTAAAACATTTCCATATCATACTGCCCTTCTTTTGGATCTGTATCTGTTATCTCAGGTTTTAGCTGGGTGGTCATCTCCTTGAGCAGTCTAAGTCAATGTCATTTAACTATGCACAATTTGCTACCTGCCTTCTCCAATTGCTGTCACCTAATGTCATTATGGAGAATATTACACTGCCAGATAAAAAATAAAATGTGGATTTCCTGGATTCTATCTGATACATCTATTCCTGGGCAAACCATGCAAATCAGGGTGTGACTATGAAACAAGTCACTGGTACATCTGCTATTATATCAAGCATCCCATGTAGATAAACATGGTTATGTTGATCCCATAATTTGACAACAAAAGTCTAGACTCAGCATGGTATTGTATTTCATGCCAACTGGAGCCTGGCTCAAAGAAGGCAGTAGTAGCAGTACCAGAGATGTACTTGCACTGGTACACAAGTGGAATACACATCTGAGAATACTGTTAATGTCCCTCCGTCTTGTCAACACTTCAAAGCATGAAAACCTAAGATGGCATAATGTATTTTCTGACAAATCCTCTTCATTTCAACTGTAGTCATAATGATGCAGTGATGTATCGTTGTTAGTCTTTTGCAGTTTTATATTTCCTCCATCCTAGATTTCAACTCCTGTTTCACGAGTCCAGATTTCTATATCTATTCCTGTCATCTATAAGAATCTTAACAGTATGTGAAATGATTGCAAAGGTCACAATTATTATTTTAATAGTATGGAATTTTGTGATCAGAACTCAAGTGTACCACTTTATGTGCAGAGCCATCTGATATAAACCATATTGCAATTTGTTGCTGTGGAACCACACCGTAATCAGTTCTCTTCAGCCAAGAGCTAGTATCAATATCAATAACAGAACTGAATCAAGCCAATCAATAATGGTTTTGCAGCGAGGGATCAGGATACATAGCATCATAAGGATCGACCAATCATTTTCAAATTTAACTGATGTTTCACGCCTTTGTACACTTTTTGCTGTTTCTGTGATTTAAAGCATAAACAGCAATTCCAGTTCCATGCTGGTCTTCCATATACACTTACAACTTCCAGCAAATGATGACTCTGAATCTCAGATGCAAGTCTAGATATTTGATTGGTCAATTTTAAGCCAGACTTATTTAGCCAACACCACCACTGAATTTCAGATATATTTTCTGCTGCATAACACATCTGCAGGCTTGAGATGAACAACTGGATTGATTCTGCATATCATAAAATATGACCAACAAAGGCAGGAACCAAGGTGGCTCAGTGGCTATTGTGCCCAACGTGCGGCTGAAAAATCCCAGTCAGAAAATCCTGTCTTTAAATCGGCAGTGTCAGCTACCATGGTGTTTCCTTTGGCAAGGCACTTTACCTCAGTACTAAATAACCAACTTGTTCCATAAAATATTAACCCAAAACCAAACCAAAATCCTGGACCCATTTTATAACCATAACAATTTAATGTTGCCAAAAAAAGGGTAATCTTTCCTAACAAACTTTCTGCAGTGTTGTAGGCAAATGGTTATTTTATAAAACTTTAAAACCTAACAATCTGTACAATTAACTACACATTTAACCTAAACAATGCAGCACTAAATGGGTGCAATAGAGATGGTTTAATATTTTTGACCAAGACTTTTCTTTAAATTTGCTTACACCCATATTCAAAAATGTGTAAAGAAAAAAAACATTACGAATTTTACAGAAGCTTAATAGTAACCATAATACATTTTGGATGTCCAATTTTTCAAATATGATCTCTTTTACAATGGTTGCAGTATGAGCATTAAATGTGCTAAATATCAAAATGTGGACATCATGGATGAAATTTATTAGCCTTTTTATAGAGAATGTGAATAAAATTTAAATAATAGAATCAAACTTGGCTCAAAATTAATTGGTCATATTTCAGTTTCATCTCGTCAATAACTTTTCAAATGATCAGCATTTGTTAAAGTAAATTCTCAGTCTCAACCTTTTAAATTGTTTAATTCTAAGACCAATACAAAGACAGAAATTAAACTGACAGTGCACAGATTTATCTGGAACAGCAAGTCAAGTAAATTATTCAATCCATCAGTATCAATATGACCAGATTCTTATTAACCCTATGAATATGTATTGATCTTATGGGTATTTATTACCTCTCTGCAACAGTAAGTAATCCTTGAAGTAAGATACATGTACATTTTCAGAATTTATAGTGCACTATGATTTAAAGTGCAATTTCTATTTTCATCTTTATAAAAAAATTGATCCTAGCTTGCTGTTACATATCATTTCCAAAAAATCATGTCTGAACAATTTTCTTTTCTTTTGTTGCTAATTAATTTGGATCAATCCAAACTTTATTACTCGAGACAATCCAAGTGAACATATTCAGCTGTAGAAAGACAGAATTATGCTCAAAAAGTGTCCGAAACCAAACTTGCACATGTTAGATAATAAATTCCATATGCAATGAAATTGGGTAAATGTTCAACAAAGCATGTGATGAAAGATTATCACATGCTGGGAAAAGAGAAGCAAAACTAATATATTGAAGAAAAACACAACAGGCATTCAATGCCAGTCATATTATTAACTAGTGTAGATCAAGAAAAGACAAGCTGCATATGTTGAACATGAAAGTTCATGACAACTCTGCTCTGTTGATCTTCAACTGTCAGCAGCAACTTACCACCTTGAGATGCTTTCTTAATGTTCTGAAAATGAAACAGAAGTTTTTATAAATATAATGGACAATAACATCAAGTGCTTTCAAATTTTTACATTAATAATGAAAACTCATGAAATAAATGTACTCGAGGAACCTTGGTCAGTATCTACACTTACTGTTAACAAATGGCATCAAAATAGGTTCCAAGGTTACCCAGGTTTTTTTTAGAAACAACTTAAAATGTGTGAAAAGACTGACAAAAGATATTTTGTCACAAAAGGGGACGGAGAAGCTAATTATAATAAATTTAAATGCAGAAGGGTTCAAGGCCTTGAAAAGATCATGGGAGTTGATACAAAATGTAAAGATTTGCTGAATATACTGAAAAGTAAAATAAGTGATTTCAAGAATAATCACATATTCAATAAATATGTGTTCGTGTAATAAAGTGTGTGTACACAAAAAGGCAGTCAAGAGAGTCAACCACATTATATACCAAACAATGGTATAGTAAAAAGAAGAAAAATATTTTTGGATAAGTGTAAATATGATGGGAAAGGGTGAGGGGAAAAGAATCAAAGCCAGTCACATGCACACTAATGATTCTAGTTTATAAAAATGAAACAAATTTTCCAATTTATCATCTTTAGATTTAATACTGTCAAAAATTTAGGTTATAAGAAAGAAAACAAAATAAAAAAACTTCATATTCTTTTCTTTCAACAAAGACTGTCATATACATAAATCAACAATTTAAATAAGCTGTTCAGATAATTTTTTTAGGTAATGGACCTTTATATATTCTAAATATTTAATTGTTTCTAATTTTTACAGTTTTTGGCCACATGGATTATAGCAGTACTATGACATACCCTAGACATGAATGGAAAATAGATACAATGCTTATTTGTCTTTAAGCAAGGTCCACTTGCAAAATCCTATGGTTAGAAAAAAAAATATTGATGTCTTTCTGGAGTCAAAAAATATTTGAAATACAAGATAATGGAAGTTGCACTGATTGATCTCACATGGGCAACTAAATTTATATTAGTATAAAATAATGAAGATTGAAACCAGATTCTAATATGGCATGCCATCAGAATCAATGCATAATGATAGGAATTTTAGAGGCATTTTTTTAATAAATGCTGCTATAAATAGAATACGTTAAAAGAGCTGCTGAATTTTACTGAATTTTTCAATGGGAGTCCATAACCAATTTAAAACGGAATCCAGTAGTAAAAAATTTAACACTAAAAATTTAAAAAGCAAAATGTGCTCAGTGACAAATGTTGGGCCTATTAGCAGTAACTCCTAGACATAAAATTTCAGTCTTTCATTGTTTCACAACATTATTGGATTGGAAAACTTTGAGTACCCAATGCTTGGGACAAGACTGATGTCTCTATCAGACAAATGCCTGGTGGCATGAATTTTCATACCTGGGATATTTTTAAGAACAAATCAACATTTCTTAATTACAGGTGTGCACTGGATTTTTTGTTGTTGATACAGATCCACATGTTCTACTCTACCATGTCATTATCAGCACAATATGAATCTGATTTTTAGTATGTGCCATCATGTTTACTGCATCTATCATTACAACACAGCTCTGGGTACATCATGATACTCCTACACACTGCATCAAGTGTGACTTCATTTTAAATAAACTGACCAATGGCATGTAGATTATCTGGAATAGTAACAAGCATAGAAATGCCTGCCAGTAATTACTGATGTGTTTTTAAGATTTGCTTTTGTTGTCTATTTCTACAGCAGGCAAGATATAACAATGACATCCTGTCCGTTTCCTTCAAATATTTTACATGAAATCACTTGCAGCAACAAAATCTATACCTCTACATTATACGCTAGATTAATTTTGGTGGCTCATGATACAAAGTACTAGGAGACTCAAATGTCTTTTCTATCTCCCCACACCATAAAAAAAAATGGTATAGGAGCAAATATTTCCAAGACCTGAAATAATAATTCAAACTTGAAGTGGTGTGTGTGTGTGTGATCTGTTAGCCACTCACGTCATGTATAAAGGAAAATACATTTGGGTTACAGCGGGAACAAAGACAACAAATGTTCTTTTATTTAGGACAAATTCTGAACAAATAATGAAAAAAAAAAAAAATAATAAATGGAAGTGTCACATGTCCAGGACATAAATAGGAGGAAAAAAAAACAACAGAAAAACCAGATAATAAGCGCATATATGAAAATAAAGCATCTACAGAAAATAAGCACACACAGAACCTCTGATATTTTTGCAGCAAACTTAAGAGGAAATCTGTGTGTAAATGGCAAGGTTAAGATACCAAAATGAAATTTTTCAGGGATATAAATCATTTTATTGTTGTAATATTACCTCTATTACAGTACTTTCATGTGTCCCAATGCTAGTTTTTGGAACTAGCTGAACTGCCTTCTACAGTTAGCAATTGGTGGCAAAGAAAAAAAAGACAGATGCCAATGTCACTTGCATCATTAGGAATATTAGGAATAAAAGGATAGGGAAGGTCTACATTTGCTAGCAGATGAAACTAAAGAGGCTCTATTTTAGGACAACCTAGAGGACCTACATCGACTGCCACATTTAATATTTCCATGAGAATGAGGCTGAACTTAGCAGCCAATGTCTTCTCGAACACTCTCATTATCAGGAGCAGTATATGTGATCCTGTCAGAAGGAACACTGTCCTTTGAATTGAAGAAATTATCCCTGTGAAATTATGAACAGGATTCAGATCAGACCTTTCCTGGTTGTGTATTTATCTCCAGACAACTCGACTTAAGGCCTTTAAAAGTAGCCATTTTATGAAACAAGAGCAAGGAGTTCTAAAGGTGGTTTGGTGATTCTGTTAGAAACCCTGCTTAAATGGGTATAGCAGGCAAGCCATAGACCACTTGAGATGGCAGTCCCAGATGGTTCAACTGATACTGGGATCATGGCCAATGGCCAGTTTCATAGTCTGGTAGGCCAGTATTTGGATTATGGAGCTGAATAAAGACTCCGTGTCATGCAGAGAGATACTTGCTGTGTTCCAGCAATACTTTTGAGGCAGCTAACTCTGCATTCCTTAAAAAAGGGACATCATTGTTAAAATGCGTGTCTTGCTCCATGAAGTTTCTGCGAAGAAGCCAATGGAAGAAACTCCTCCCTTAAGCGGCCACTGTAAATATATTAATATGTTTGAGCATAAAGTTCCACACGTTTCAAGTGATTTAACAAAGATGCATATTCAAGTCCCCATCAATATCCCCTTCTCGAGATGCTCTTGAATCCATTGCACAAGTCTTCAGTAGATAAGTGAGTGCACCTTGTAGCTAGACAGTGCAACAAGAGGCTGCACGTTGGAAGAGGAGACTGATAAAATCCTCAGCTGTTTAGCCACCTCTTGGTCTCATATAAACTTCTTCACTATGCCATTCACCTTTGCCAAGTTGTAAAACTGCAGAATATTTATTTCTAGTCCTAGAAAACCCAAACCAGAGAGGATCCTAGTGCCCAATGATCATGAAAGCTATGGACAAAGATCTGGGGGTAAAGGAAAAGCTTCGTTTTCAAATATTCATAATCTTCATCTTCCATCACATGACCAGTAGGATGGGATAGATATCGAGACACTGGAGGAGACTGAATGATGCAATTGGGGCCTTCACAAATTTATTTATCACCACTGGTACAAGTCAATCCTCCTGTTTCAACGGACTAGGCGAAAAAGACAGGAATATCCTTTTCCTTTTTTATGTATCGAGAAGGAATTGGATTGGTAATCCTTTTGATAACAAAGCTGGAGGCTGATGTGTGTGTTGGGGGGGGGAGCAACATCCAATGGTACCATAAGAAACTCATTCATGGTACTATGAAAAGAAAAGGATCATTGCAGTCCTCTCAGCAAGCCCAGCTGGGACTGAATGGACAAGTGGGGCTGTTGATCTAGTATTTTTTTCTTTGAAAGATCAGGTAATTTCCTGTTCTTGGTCAGGAAATAAAGTTGTAGACTTTTTTCCCAAAGGTCTCAAAAAACTGGTGAACTGCCCAAGCCACAACCTTCACAAATGCCTGTTGACTGGTGGCAGCACAGCACAAGAGGGAGAAAAGTCCAGTTGGGCAAATTACTCAACCTTGATGACCAGTGACTGGTCTATTAGGCTCAGTATAAGTGCTTTGCAACCAGTACCATATGACGGTAATAAAAAACCACATGCCAGCCCTGGAAACTGATGATCAGTACTGGAAGCTCTACTTGTGGCAGGTTTTAGTTATATGACTGGAAGGAGACAAGATGTCCATGACCAGTATTTTTCACACACACCCTCGTGTAACTCGTAATTAGATCTAAGGACTTTCTTGCAGATGATTCCACTGATCCCTCCCAGGATTAGATGAAATCTACAGGAAAAAAGGAGGTGGCAGCTCTCCTCTTGCAACTACAGGAGCAACGAATTACTGCAAGACCATACCATGTCTGGCCAAAAGGAACAGAAAGGATATCCATTCATGAAAATGTAATCAGCACATGTCATGCTGGTGTGGCAAATATCATAAGCCTTCTTAAGCCATATTTTCCAACTTCTTTTGGCATAATGAAGTAAAAGAAAAAAACTAAAGAAATTTTATTCAGGTGCATACCTTCTATTCAACCAGTACAAACAAGAGGTTGAAACAGTATATTACGTACAAAATACATTTCCACTAATTTAAAAAAAGCATATATGCTTTTATCTCCAGATTTTACTGTATCCATGGGGAAACCATAATCCTGGTGCATGCATTTTAATAGTGGTTACACTTTTGGAAGCATTAAGCATGTATGTAAAGGGTGTAACTGCATGCCAAAATAAGTGGCTATCTGGTGCAGAATAAAAGGTAAGTTTGAAAAATGTAAAGATAAAAAACTGCCTTAAGAAAAACTTTAGGAAGAGCAAACCTGCTCAATAAATGTATTAAAAAAATGACAATAAGATAAAAGGTAAAGATGTTAAAATTAAGGCACATAATGCAAAAGATAAAAAAAACACAAAATTATTAAAATATGAGATCAAACACTGCATGTAAACCAGGCTTCTGTCTCGTAGGATGAAGTCAATATGCTCAATAAGAATATGCACTAATGTCAATAAACACTGGCAGGGTATACATTCCTGGTTAAGGTTTACCATACAAGAGGCATGCACGAGTCAGATATGTATGTTCTGTACATGAACAACACATTGCCACCTCATCTGTGTTTTTCATATGAGGATGCCACTCTGATGAGGGGTGTATGTTCCAAAGCCTTGTGGAATTTTTATTCCATATACTTCGACAATTATACAGATGCTGATGTACATTTTTTACATGAATATATGGCATCTTCCATCTGAAGCATGGCCTTTCATTACACTTTATTCCAATGTGACTAGGCAGTCAACAGTATTGAATACTTTCTCCAGATTGTAATAGCAAATTAGCTCAGGATATAAACAGGCTTTCATAGCAAACGTTTTGCAAGACTTTCAGTAGAATGGTAATCTGAAATTAGCTTTTTAAAAGGTTTCAATGTACTTCAAAGAAAATAACATGGTTGCAATTGTAATATCTGTTGTAAAAATGGAGATTTTATCCAGTAAAGCAGCTGGAGATGGTGCAATGGAGTGTTGCAATAGCAACACTAGTCTTGTCAACATCATTCAAGTTATTTGTATACAGGTATAGCCATAAAAGAAGTAGTAGTATTTAATTAACTAAAAAAACAACAACAAAGGATCTGTCATGGGCTTTTTGATTTTGTAAAGCTAAAGCATCATGGGGGAGGTGAATGAATTTGGTGATTTATTGAGATTGGGAAGTTTTTACAAGATGAACATCCAGATGAGGATAAATTTGTATGCCAGAAGGGGAATGAAATCTTGACATCTGCACATACAAGGCTTGATATTTCAGCCTAAAGCCATGTGTGGTGTAAAATCAGAAACATGTGCAAGGAACACAAATGCAATACCACAGAAACTGAATCAAAGTACTGATGTCTTGGCATTGTTTAAGCAATAATGATTTACATAAGACCAAGAGAACAGATGCTCTGTTGGACAAAAACAATTTCGAAGAATTCAATACTATTTATTCCTTTCAATAATTCAGCAATATTGAGACTTAAATCAAGTCATTTGATAAAAACCTCATGTCATAATGACTATCCATTCCAGTGGAATAGTGACAAAAAGATTAGGATAGTCATTGTGGCAGCCATGTTGGATGCACAACGGGCACCATTTCATTTTGGACCAACTAGGTGTTATAAGTCTATTGGGGAAAACCCCCTATGGTGGGACTGCCATCCAAATGGACAGGATTAAAGTTAATAATGTTTTCAAAATGAGACTTTTAGTCAGGAGTAGCAACAACATGCTTTTCAAGATGTCTTCCGTGTTTACCATACTGAACATTAGATAGGCACCATTTTCATTTAGAACAAAGTAGACATTTTAAGACTTTTGGTGAAATTATTATGTTGATACAACAATACATTCAACTACACTAGCAATAACATGATTGAAAAGAAGGCCACCACACAGTGGTCATACTAAAGCATAAAAAAACCCTCTCAATAAAAACCCCATATTAATATAAACCTCTATTTTGAAGGAGTAGCAATAACAAGATTTTCAAGTTGGTTGTCTTGGTGGTATTACTGGATGTCAGATCAGCACCATTTTGATTTAGAACCAACTTAACATCATAAGTCTTTTAAGGAAAACCCAATGTTGATATGACTAATTGATGGAAGGAGTAGATACAAGATTTTCAAGATAGCCACTGTGGTGGCCATGTTAGATTTATAAGCAGTATCATTTGTATCTTGTAACAAATAGACTATGGAATTTATGTGTAAAATTGCACAACAATCATTGAAGTAGTTTTATTAAGAGTACATATAACTTGGACAGAAAGATGATGGACAAAATACCATCCCATAAGCTCTTTCGATCTAGGACCAGTAGAGCTAAAGGTGTGGTTCTAGTAATCCACCTACTCTATTGTAATATGACTCAATATTATGCAAGAAAAACAAAATGATTCTGTAACAACTGTGCCCAAGAATGACCTGAAACAAAACAAAAGAGATGCCTAACAAGGGTAACACCATATGCCCCTGCCACAATTGTGCTGGAGCATAAAAGACTAAAATGAGAGCAGAAAGGATCCTTAAAAGTTGGAAAACAAAAACAACTTGTACTATCTGAAAAGCATGATAAGAAACTACCAAGAAAGGCACTATATTAAAGAAACAGTATATTTTGCAAGTGACATATGAGTAAATGTACCCACCTTTCTATGAGCTTTGCTGTTCAAGTGTGTTTTGAATGCATTTGCATCAATAAATCTTCTTTCACACAACTGTGAAAAGAAATATTAAAATTAGATAAAGTTTGAAGGTTTCTGATTTAAGTTAGAGTAAATTGGATACTGCCAAGAAAAGTGAATTTAATATGTTCTAGAAATAAAATAGAAAGAAAACTTGGCGCCAATCATAAATCACACCATAAATTTTGACAGACCTCATATACATGTAAGAATCTGCAGCTTGTAATCTATACATATGCACAAAATGAAAAAAAATTTTTTAAAGATATGCTCTGATCTTCTCCATAGGTCTCATCAGATAAAGTAGCAAACCACAAGTTTATCCCTATGATTTGCTACGGATTAGGGTACAAGTTTTTTTTTATTTAAAGGAGGGGGGGTGTCAAGCTCATGATGTTACCACATTTGCAATATGGTAAATCACTAAAGTTCACAAAAATGCTGGCAATAAAGATGCTACACATCTTCCTATTACATGTACAATAACAGGAAAATAGCAAGTCTGAAAACCATACAGCTTTTAAATGAGGCCCATCAAACAAGTTAAACATCACAGATGGTTAAGCAGTGAGAAGGCTGTCTTTTTAGTAGTCATGAGTTGATAGGCAGTCATCACAGTCCTGGAATTTTGTGCTGTTGGAAATGATCCTCTTGGAAATGGATCACTGAAAAACACGAAAAACCTTGTGATGCTTTCTCCTATGCAGATATGCTGCCACATTTTGCAGCTCAATCTTTGTCCGTCTAAAGAAAAATATGATCACGGGACTCATGAGGATAAGACAAAACTCTAATGATGCTGGAAAAGTGAAAAACAGATGCTGGATCATTGACCATGAAAGTGAGTGGAGAAAAAAGATTGGCACAAAAGTTGTGGCATGATTTTAATAAGACGGTCAGAAATCTCTTCCTCACAAATCTTTTATCCATTACAAAACAAAGATTTCCTGGAACAGCAGAACCATGCCAACACTCCATGGGCTGATTGACATTAAGGCCATCACTTCAGAACTGTACTTGGATCAGCTACTTATCCAAAGATAAACCTATCTACAGTTGTTGAGGGATAGATTTGGGACATCATTCTTCAACAAGTCTACTTAAGCCGATGGTTGCTGGTGAACATGAGAACAGTCTAAAGGAACAGTATCTACTGGATAATAGTAATGACCTGGCAATAAAAACAGCAGTTGTCTAGAGAATATTTTCACAAATAAAAATGATGATGACTGGACACTCGAAGAATCTCAAACATTATCAAATCTGCTGAACTGATCAGAGATTAAATTTGAGAATTTGACTGCAAGGGTTTGCTGGAAATAACAGAAGGATTGCCAGTGACCTAATGAAGGAAAACTAAAATGAAACAAATTGCTAATTAACACAAAAATCAGGAGTTAATTGATGAACAATACGATGTTGGATGTGATCCTGATAAAATATTGTTTTACATGACCTTTTATAAAGTTCTCAATACTTGTTTCAATTTAATAGCCTGGATCAGGTTTATTCCATTTGTGCATGCACAGTTTGAACTGCTGTTTTTCAATACTTTATTTTCTTGTCAATACCAACTGATGTGATAGTTAACCACTGACTTTTTTTGTGTAGTATATTAGTTATTCATTCCCAACATAATTTATGTTTCGAGGTTTGATTTGTATTTGGTAATGGAGATGAATGCCAGTGTTTGGTTACATTCTTGCTGAAATAGTGAAAAGTTTAGTCGAGTAATACATGACAGTAAAAGTTACTTAATGGTATCTCGTTTGTAATGACTGCTAGATTACAACCTTTCACAGATAAATTGCTCTGATCTTGCCTTGGGATGCCATCACAAAATTGGAAACTGCTTGATCACTCTTCAACATCCTCTGGTCAACACCCGACATTTTAAATCCAGCTAGAACACTACAGCTTTGCCAATTACTCTCATATTCAAAGTAGTGTACACAAGTTTTATCAATTTAATGATCTTATGTAAGAAATGAGTCTTCAGATTTGTACCTGTATAACAATTCCCTACAGACATTTACCCATAATCCATGCAAGTCATCTGGGCACCCTATGGGCACCTACTGACTGCATTCCAAATTCCTTTGTTAAAAAAATTAATTACAAAATTTTTCATTATGGCAGCAATGTGGTCAAATCTGCACCATTTTTATTCAAGACCAACAAGCCATCATAATTACTCTTCTAGTGAAAACCCTGTGTTGATATGGACTTTCATTTAAGAACATCAATAACAAATTTTAAGATGGCTGCCATGGTGGTTTGTCTGGTGCAAGTTTGGCACAATTTTATTTAGTTCCAACAAGATGTCATAAGCCCTCTGCTGAAAACCCAATGTTGACAAATCTTTCCATCTAGTAGTAGCAACAAAGTATGTTGAAATGATCATCCATTCAGGAGTATTGACAAGATTCTCAAGATGGCATCTGAGGTGGCCATATTAGAAGACTGGCACCATCTTCATTTAGACCCAACTAGACAGCACAGTCTTTTAGTGAAAACTCCATGTTGAACTGATCTTCCAATCAGCACAAGTAGGACAAAAAATTTCAAGACGGTTGTCTTTCTGGCCTAGTGTTATCTGATTGGAACCAGATCTTGTGATCAAAGTCTGTATACAGTTTCATGGCAACTTCTAATCAGTTTTGGAGGAACATTAGAAACCAACTTTTGCTGACAACAGATGGCAGGTCACCCAGTAAGCTCTTTTGGTCTATGACAAGTAGAACTACAAATAATGTAAAATATTTATACTTTGCAGTCTATTAAGTCTGGACACTGTCCACTGTTGAAATCACTTGGGGTGAAATCTCGCTCTTCAATTGGCACAGCCAGAAGGTGTTGCTTCTCGCTTTCATTCAATCTGGTCCACTTCCCCTTTAGTACATTCAGTTTCTCCTGATGAGCTGCATTAGGAAAATGAGAAGTGTTACTCTAAAGCAAAGAATTTTATTTTCATTACCTTGTCTATGTTAAGTTACATGCAAATGATCACTTGTTCTGCAGATCTTTAAACATACCATGAAAATGAATTATTTACAACTGATAACAAATTTTTCATTTGAACTGAATACCATATACACTCCCTTATATGTCAAGTTCATCTGTAATTTGCACAAGTTCAGATCTGCTGTCACATAATGTGCTGACCAAGCTGGTTCTATGCAGTTTGTTAGGAGTAACCAGTAGAATAAATACAGACCCCAATCCAAAGACCAGCCCATATTAGTTGTGTATCTTCGTGAAAAGTGCTTAGCTTCCAGTCCATAAGCATGACACAGCCAAGGCACTAAAAGTGCCATTACAAAATAACTTAACCTTTGTATGAGCAGCAATTTGTATTGATGAACTGAAATGCAATCAATTAAAAGCTGGATGCTAACATTATTCCTGGGATGAAGCAGTTGATAAAAGTCCACAAATCACTTCTATAATACAATGTATATGAATTACATAATGATTAACCTGCCAAGATTAATTTTATTCGCATATGCACATAGTGAAGTGTCAGTAAAAACATTCAAAGTTCTACATATCACAAAATTTCTTGCTCTTCAAGCTTTTTTTCAGAAAAGAAAACTACTGACAAAAACCAACCTCGCTGTTTGTTCTGGGTTCTTTCAGCCTTTTCAGGATTATGTGGTGTCCTAAAAGGCAAGTCAAGCAAGGATGGTATCGATGTTTGGATCTTCTCTGGTTCTGAAATTGCAAGAAGACTTTATGCACTTCTATGAGAACATTAAGAAACATTACTGGTAGCTCGCATCTCAATGTAAACTACAAGTCTCTTTGGAACTGTAATTTTCTTTTGATTACTTATATTCCCAACCATTCCAAAACATCAGCAGTGTTTCCCTTTATGCATATTTATGCATCAAGGGATGCACACTGGAGAAAACTGACGCACATAATTATTTGCAGTGTGCCTGATGCAAAGTAAAATAATCCTGGTAAATTAACCAGCTCACGGCTAACAAGAAAAGCCATGACATCGTGACCTTCAGATGTTCACCTATAAAAAACTAAAATACCCCTGCTTGGTCATTTTCACTTCTTGTACTTCAATAGTAAATTGAAAAAAATTTTTTGTAAAAAAATAACTTATTTTTACCTTTTATATATTTGGCAAAATTTATTTTCCCATTTTCAATAACTGCTTAAGTCAGTGTACTTTGAACTACTTCAGGCTGGTATTTCAAGCAGGAACAACCTTTATGATCATGTGTGCTTAGACCATGCATAATTTGACAACTTCAACATGTAAAGAAATTTCAGCAACAGTACAAGAAATACAGATTTGCCAACATTCTCCAATGTTGCAGATGCAAATAATTCCACCTGATCTGGTTTCACAAACAACATCCTTTGGCTGATTCAGTCTGCAATTCCATGCTGGGTACTTCAAAGTTCCTGCATTATGGGAGGATAAATTTCAAAGTCAATGTAAAATACACAATCCTTATCATGGTAATATTTTCAATACAATAATTTGTTATCTCTGCTCTGTACAGATGAAACTATACAAACAAGAAACTTTTTCGACAAGACTACACACCTTCACATATTTGATTCCGCATTTGACATTTTAGTTTTTCAAACAACTGCATTAAAGATCCACCTCTTTAGATCACTATTCTGGGTTCTCACAACTACTGTAAGATCCATAAAAAACGAACAAGTATCAAATTTTAACCGACTTACCAGGAGCATTTTTCTGCTGCATACGCATTTGTTGGTATTCCTTCACATTTTCCTTGTGATGTTGTGATCCAGCATGCCTATAGTATTCCTTAAAATATAAAAACAGTAAAAAAAAAATATATTACCCTTGCTGAATAGCAAATGCTTTAGGGTCTAAAAAATTTTAACGAGCAAGTCCAATCAGTTTCATGTGATATTCTAGGATTGCAGTACCAAACAAGAGAAATATTGAACCATTTATTCACATAAATAAACCACTGCCCCTTCCAAATCTGAAGACTTTCTCCCTTGGCCTTTGTGGTCCTCTTGGCTTACAAACAATGAATAAGAGAGTGGTTTAAATTGATCTTGCTTTGGAGACTGTTGAGACTATTTCTGCTTCAAAAATGTGGGTGATGGGTTAAAGAGGTGGTCAGTGTCAGGTATTTTCTTGGCCCGTTTCAACCAGCCAGGAATATGAAGGGACCAGTGTTGTCAATCCCTCAAATTCTGAAATGCCACGACTGGGACGAGGTCACCAAAAAGCATCTCAATAGGTTCATAAGTCTCCAAGGCAACATCCTCATGTAAATGGAGCAGCTCTGCAGACAGCACAATTGTCATTGACAACGGATGCTTCAATGCCATTTATACCCTCCAGTAAGCGAAAGTGCCACTGGAAATGGAGTTCGTCTTTGACTGGTGTGTTCAGAAATAAAAGGCAGCCATCTGCAAGAGCACACGATGTAGCAAACATGTAGCACCCACAATCAACATTTATCATCTACAACAAGATTTATTACCTGTAGAACAATAAACATGTTTAAACCATGGTACATAATGCCTAAGGGATAAGGGGTTTCTTTTGTTGCATGGTGCCAATGAATTTACTAATCCATACAGACTCTCTGATGTAGTGTTTAATGATATAAAGCAATGCTTATGATTTCTAATCAAAGCCATAACTGTCACACCTGCATGAAGTGGTTTGGTGTCTACACTGACAACAAATCATATTGGCGACCAAAAGACATGAACTTTATATCAGTTAAATTAACGGCAAACATGCTGTGAATTTTACTTTAAAACGATGCTGATCTTCTTGGATTGTGTCCAAAAAAGCTATGTTGTAGAAAAAATTATAGTGGAGCAATGTTTAAAAATTACAAGGCATTTAAATATTATATAATATTTGCCCCCCCCACTTTCCACCCAACGATCTCTGAAAACAAACTGTGTACGAAAACATGCTGTAAATATGGTAGTAGTATTATCTGGCAGGTTCTACACTTCATCACTGCAAAGACAGCAGATTAGGCAAACATCCATGTGCAATCTTATGCCCCACACTCTACCTCGCTTTGAGACATTATATGCTAAAAATGAATATATATACAAATACATTCTGAAAAGGTATATTTATGTAAACAGACAAAATCCAGAGATAAAAAGAACAGCTAATACACTCACTAGTAACAATGAGTGAAAACATTGGAACAATGAGAAAATGATTTATTAAAGCACTGCTTGTAAAGCAAGATACAAGCAATGCCTAAAATCTACCAAGACTGTCTAATTAACTATCAAATGTAGCAAGGGCATGGAATTAGCACTTTATATAAATTGTAACTGAAATGCCAAAATACTTTTTGTAACTAAAGAAATGAAATTTTTCACCAAGCAAAGTTTCACATTCGAAACTCCAAGGAAAAGATAATCCATATGGGCTTATGATGTTGTAGTCAGACTGTGTTCCGTTCGTTCTAGTGTCCCAAAATACCAACTACAGACCTGCCAACCCTAACAAGTCCGTCTCAGTATGGCAGTTGATTTCTCTCTATAAGATTAAAAAGTTTTCAGTAAGGTGTAACAAAGTATCAATAACTGCTACATAAATAAAACTTCAACACAGCGAAATAATCGTTATGTTCAACTGAAAAGTTTGTAATGTATGCATAGACTTTATTTACCACATACAGTTGCACAAACATTAATTCCAAACCCTATGCAACTCAATGGCTTGCTGCTGTCTCTCAACTTGATGTAATTCTTGGAAATTCTTTTTCCATTTCACATGACAATGGCAAACATATCTCCCACCACAAGACAAACTCAAACTGGCATGTGATGTCCAATAAACATAATTATGTCCTATCCAGCTTTAATTCACAAGAATCTGAATACACCTTTTAATTCTTCTGTGTTGATTAGTAACACTTATGTTAGCTTATTTTTCCTTTCATCTTAAATCATGCATTGCTTTCTAAACAACATATTTTTAAAAAATTCAATAATCAACAGTTTGATCATGCAGACGCTTTGCATAAACAAATATGTGCAGTTTTAAAGTGTCTGGGGTGCTGCTGTAAAGTTAGTCTGATTCCCAGACTAATTTTTCTAATTCTAATAGGAAACCAGTATCCATATCAAACACAGGTGAACCAATTATATGGATTTTTTTGGCAACAATAATTATTTCATAGTTTTTGCTGTATTTTAAGGGTAATTTTCGTAAGACTTATGGCAAAATCATGAGTTGGCAGGTCTGCAACTGAAGGTTGGAATTTTAGTTGGATGTTGGTCCTGCTTCCAAGAAAAGGTAAGCAATGTAACAATAATACATAATGTATTACTGCTATTAAATATAACCATCCTCCCAGGTGGAGTAGAAACAATGTGATTGTTTCCTAACTGCTGCCATGGTGACCATACTGATGTTAGATCAGCACCACTTTCTCTGAGGACCAGCAAGACATCACAAGAATTATTTTAGTTGAAAACCACATGCTGACATCAGCATATGTTCAGGAGTAGAGAGAACATGATTCTCAAGATGGCCACCACAAAAGCTATATCTGATGTCGGATCAGAAACCATTTTCAATTGGGACAAATTAGACATTTGAAATCCAAGTGAAAACCAGATATTAATACAACCATCCATTTCACTCGAGATCAGCAAAGCATTCTCAGACAACCAGTCTAGAATCATACAGTGCATGTATGCCAACTAGTGACAAATGAGATTCAAAGTTAATTTCATTACGATAGATGATCCAAGACAATCTTAAACAAAAACTTTTTTGATAGTTTTGCCTTACCCTTTGGTCTCTGAATTCCATATTGCAGTAAGTGCAGAAACCTTGCTGCGCTGCACTGCTGTTATCCTGCCTGTCCATACTGTTGCCATCTGACAAGTTGCTCTGTGACTCGTTCATCCATGAAGTGTCATCAACTGTGATAATAATGTATATGGTAGGAATGAAACTGATTCCCATGACCAATAAAACATAAAACTCTATTATAGTTTGAAACATCCATGCGAGTTTCGAAAACTGAGTCTCATTTAGAAAAGAAATATTATTAGGGTCTACAAAGGACTAACCTTTTTTGGTGAATCAACTTCTCTTCTTAACCAAAATATGTCCAAGTTGTTGGGAAAATGGGAGATTTGTTTGCAAAATAGATTACAAAAAAGTTTAAAGCAGTTAAATTCAAAAGCTGTTTTATTGATTCTTTCAGTAAAACAATTTAAAAGCAAAAAAAAATTCAGTCAGATCAAACAAAATTGTTGCATGACTTTATTACTGCTGAAGAAAACTACCCTTGAGAATAGATTTGTTAAAATAGTGACAATTTTGAAGGTCCAAATCCTCACTTTGTACTTGCACAGGATGAAGTATGGAATAATATATTTACTTTCAGAGCAATCATCCTAACACCTTCAGTGCTCAAAGAAAAATCTTTTTAGATATAGGCCCAGTGCAGGTGACTTAAAAAAAATAATAATCACAAAGCCCCAATTTCCATATGCCCAAGATTTCTTTTATTCTGAAAATTATTGTCACACTATGTTGCAATTGAAATATAAATTCAATAGGATTCACAAAGGGATATGAAAGTAATGCAAATATCATTAGTATTGATCACTACACTCACTAGAGACTGGATGGTCCTGGTGTTCAAACCTCTCAGGTGGATTCCCTGAGCCAATCGTGATCAGAACCAAGTTGACGTATGTCTATATGTTGTTTGCAGTATGTGCAAATAATCCCCCCCTTTTTTCCTGGTGTACTTCACTAAGTAAACCTCTGCCACTCATTAGCTCAGATATTTTATTATGTTGGGCTCTTATAATAGATAATTTCTTCCTAAATCAGCTTCAATAATGACTCACATGAACACTATTGACAAGTGAAATAATCATGCCTTTTGTTTTCAATATATGCATTAAAAATCTAACTTCAAAGAAATGTTGCCACTGTTCACAATCTTGTCAGAACTCTATAATACATATAAAACATTCAAGGCAATGATATGTAATAACTTCTCTTTTATACACATGTAGCATCTGATTTTTCTATATTGGGTTGTTTCACTTTCTGTGCATATTACACCATGTTATGCAGGTAAGCACTCTGTTATGGTATGTATGTCAACATCATGAAAATACATTTCCATATTTCATCTGCATAATCCAAGTTTTCTCGGCAAACTAGATGTTTTTTACAAGCCCAAAGGGCATATCACTAAGAATATAGAAAAGGTCTGATCTGAAATTAGAGGGGCCAAGTCAGGCTATTTGATTCTTTTAAGCACCAAACTTTCACAAAATTATAATTGTGATGAGCTGATAATGCACAAAATTTCCCTTCTTACATCCTGAAGTGATAATTTTTGCACTGAAATATAGCTGCCGCATATTGAGATATTTTTTAAATTAATATAAAAACTGATCAAAAAAGCAAGAAAATGCCACATTAGAACTGTTTTGCACTGTTCTTTGAATTTGAAAAGAAAATTACAGTATTTTCAGAACTCAAAAACACAGATGTCCTCCAACAATTGTGATTTTAACATCCATAAATTTCATACTAAAGTGATTTCATGTGAATTTTTAAGTTGTATTTTGTTTGTGAAAACTGAAATGTAATGAAATTATTTGTCTAAAACAAAAAAAATTTGGATTCATAAATTAAATAGCATTATAGGGCTTACAATAATGCACAAATGTGCGTTAACCCTGATGCAATACAATTAAAACTGACACATTAAAAACCCATCTGGAAACTCCTGTCCAATGCATAAAAATTGCTGGTCTATGTTGTTGTTATAGGGTTTAACGCCATTTTTCAGCACAAGATAGGCTATACATGGTGGCCAGTATTAATGGTGGAGGAAGAACACTGGAAAACCCTGGGAAGAACCACCGACCCACTAGAAGCTACTGGCAGGCTTTCTCACTTACCTACGTTAGCCAAGTCTCTGGACTAGAACTCACGCAGAGGTGAGTGAGATGGCAGTAATCCGTAACGGTCAGCGCTTTAGACCACTTGGGGCCCCCGATGGTCTATGTTGGTTTCCAGCTTACAGAAAAGTTTAGGTTTCTCAACAAGCAGCACCTTTTGTCTTCAAAATGTAGTATGGTTCCCAATTTCATATTCTTCCTGCTTTGTAAGTATAGAGAAATATCTGAAATGCTAATCATGCACACTTTGGATGCAATTTTTTTTTATCTGGGACTCAGAAAAATCGCTTACATGGGAGTAGTCCATAGGCACGCTACCTTTTTATACACTACATCAACCTAAGTTTCGGCGAATGTGGTTTGTGAGAAGGAATGCCAGTAGCTTTTTGGGGGTCGGTGGTTCTTTCCGCAGATTTCCTGGTTTCTGCCTCCACCAATAATACTGGCTGCCATGTATAGCCTATCGTGTGCTGAAAAATTGCATTAAGCCCAACAACAACACTACTACATCAATATTTACATTCCATGAGTTATGCACATGGTTTTCTGATTGCTAAAACTATGCTGTTATTCAGATAAGCCAATCAGCACTAAGAATAAAGGTCATGCTCATTAATTACACATTGTGTTCATTTCTAGGTGAAGCCAAATAAGCAGTACATCTGACCTCAAAGCCAAGGACTCAAAATTAAATTGGAAAATGCACCATACTAAAATAAACCATCTATACTTCAGCATACATAGGACAATTGAATATAAATTTTAATGCAAGAAACTGTGTTAATTTTTCTGATGGTAGCAATGGAAGGACAACAGTAACTGTGCCCCCAGTTTTTAATTTTTCATTCAAACAAGAATCGGACAAGCAGGCATGGTTGTAATGTTTTCTCTATTGTACATTCTAACCGATAATACAGACTTGAAAATGAAATTATTACTCCTGCCATGGTGAAAGCAGTACACAAATTTTAAAGACAAAATGGCAAAATGGGAGAGGAAGAGGCAGGGATATCCTTACCATCTTCATAATCCACAATTTTTCTTGGTGGCAATGGTGGGGGCTTCCATGTGGAGGTCTGTGCCTTCTGGTTCCAATTTCCCTCACCCATGGAGGCTTGGTTTTTCTGACTTTGATTGGCTGTATTCCTCTGACGTGTCTGCCCAACTGCTTCCCATGACTGGCTGTTGCCTTGCTTCATCCCTTGGGGCAGATTTTTACGGTTACCTTGAGCCCCGCCACTCATACTCTGACCTTGACCCTCACCTTGACCTTTATTCTTCATAACCCCACCAAACCTTTGATTTTTTCCAGCAGTGTTTCCACCTGTGCCTGAATAAACAAAATTTATTAAGTACCCAAGGTAATTGTACTGGAAATCTTCTCACTATTAGGTTTCATAATTTCACTTGCTTGTTTCACTAATGAAAATAATCACTGGTCACAGAATAGCTATCACTGCTACATTGAACTTTGCTCTGAAATTTACATGTGGGGCTTTTTCACACATGGAATCTGCATCAATATGGCATGCAAAGGTTTGATGAGCCAAGTAAATTTCAATAAGGTGTCAATGGTGCCTCATCAATATTGTTAGCAAATACTGATGTCAGAATTAGAAGTATTTAATAAAGGGTTTTTAAATAAATATTCTATTCCACATTTCATTATGCTGCAAGCTGCTTGCATCAACTGGCATATTAGAGGAACTTTTTGAATTTCATGTTAATTGAACAAGTATGTATATTCAATGCAAGCATACATTAGATATTTTGCACAACATTACAACCATGCTGTCATAATACCAATAACAGTGATTGTTGTTGTTAAAGGGTTTAACGCCATTTTTCAGCACAAGATAGGCTATACATGGCGGCCCAATAACAGTGAAAGTTCTGTGATAACTTGTTGAAAGTTCTTTATATTGTTCACTATAATAATGAATAGCTTCAAACATTTATAGTCTTGCGAATCTGATATTAGCTTAGCAGAAAGAAACATGCAAGCCAGTATTGAACCATTCCTCAGGTACTGTTAGTCTAATTGACAAAAATTAAGTCACTCTGGTACAAAAAATAATTTACATGTATGAACAACAGGTATTCCACTAAGCTTAGCATAATGTCAGTTACTTCCAACATGACACCCATCACAATACACAACTTTCAATATAGATTATTTACAGACAACATACATTTATTGCTATTCATGTACACAGAACTGTCAACTGCTATATCTAACTTTCTGCTCATTATACAGAAAGGTTTCATTTACAAACAAGGGAACACACCATGTGGCATCATTAAAATTGTGCTGAGAGATGTGAAACCCAAGTTTTAAAAATTTAGCTTAACACAGTTCATTTTGTTTACTTCGAGCTTTGTGAATAAATTCATATAGAGAAAACAGTTGTCTTATCGAATCACAAAATATCACAATATTAACAGTGATATTTTACAAACGAACAAGACTTTAATTTTACTATTCCAGTCTTAAAACTTTTAGCTGACTCTGCAAGACTGTACAATAGCAGAAATGTTTTCTATCATATCCAACAGTAGTATCTAGTACATTACATGAAGTTGTAATGCATTAGAAGCAGTGTTGTCACAAATATACAAAGAATGATGAACAACCTACATTGTTTTTATCTTCATTCCCTAAAATATGCACAACTGGTAAAGCATACAACTGAAGGTCTTTTAAGAGATGCTGTTTGTGTACACTTACATAAAAATTGCATCCTCACTCCCTTAAAACCTAAACACAAAACCACTAGGTTACAAAAAAGCCAGAACAGAAATTCATGTGTGAAAATCCTGCAAAATATCACTGGACAATGCAATGAATGCAACTTATGTCAATCTGTATTACTCTGCCAGGAAACCAATCATGTATGCTTGGGTTAAACTAACCACACCGAGACTGTCACTAGAAATCATATGCAGTATGTAAATTATAAAAAAAAAAAAGTCTTTAATTTTAAATTACCATAAAACAGGAAACATTGCTGAAAAAAGGCAACAAAAGATCTACTAACCACGTGCTTGCACAAACGACTGATGCATAGGCTGAATTCCCAATCCGATTCTTTCCATTTCATTTTCGTGTTCCATCCTAGCCTTGTTGGAACGATGAAGCAATCCTTTCTCATGAACTTCTAAAGCCTACAGAAAACAAACAAAAAAAAATGTGTAATTTGCTGTTAATTGGCCCAAAATAGTTACTAATTGTCAACCATGGCCCAGGGTATCAAACCCTCACACACTGTATCATAAAATATGCCCCCATCCCTACCTGAGGAGTCATAACCGAAAATCACTTACATATATACTGTAGTTCCTGAGATCAACAACTGGATGATGAAGTGTTGATAGGATTGAGAAATCTATGTGACTTCACCATCTCCCCACCAAGTCCCAATGGAAAACAGATCTACACACCAAGTTTTTTCATCCATCATCAAATATTTCATAATAAAAAAAATGGAATTCTTTGGTTGTTAAAACGCGATAGATCCGAGTCTATCAAATCTATGCATGAAAAAAGCTGGTAAAACAACAGCTTGCTGCTTGTTGGCCAAGAATTAAGTGCAAATATGGTGTATTAAATCATCAGATACTTTCACACATGTACGAAGAGCAATGTTTTCAAGACTCCACAAGACATTTAAATGTGTACTCGTATTTTCATGATGCACATACCACCTAAAAACTATAGAAACAATAAGAGATAAAGTTTCATATGTTAGTTAAAATGGGCCTGATCGAACTTGTAAAACATCATTCTCATTATAAATGCACCTGTCGCAGATACCTCAACAAGTTGACTGTTGGTGAAGATGTTCTTAGCTACATGGATATTAGTTCTTTTTTATACAGCTATAATTCACTTTGTAACATGGAGAGAGGGTAGGTTTTCAGATGTTGCTGATAAATGCACTTAAGTATACCATATTACATCTAGAAGTTAATAGGCTTATTTAAATTAACCATTATTAGTACATGAAGTAAAATTAAAGAGCAAGGAGAGAATAGAAAGCATTAAGAGGAATAAATTTGAGTATGTGCTGACTTAGAAACACCAACTCGATTTCATTATCATCTAACTATCATCCAAAACTACCATTCACAAATGAACTAATTTTTGGAACAATGTTGTATATAGAATTGCCTAGGACAGACAACTATTTGACCATGTATAAAATGTATATAAAACAATCCATTACTGATGGGAATTGGTCATAATTTCATAATTAATAATCGGTTTCACTAAACCAACTGATAATCAATTATAGTCAGTTGCTAGTAGCAAAGTCTAATTTTTGTTGGCTATACAGTCATATCTTTGCACAAGATTTCCAATGCTAATAATTGTACACGAGTAATCTCTTTTAATGATGTTTACTTTAACCTGATAAAAATATTACATTTTTTTTATATTATTTCTAATATGCATATTTGTTACATGAAAGCAACTTTTATGGCTGATCAGTCTGATGAAATGCTGTTGAAATCCCTCAAAATCCTTTCTTTCATATGCAAAGTCTTCATAAAGTAGAAGAACATGGTTTACTAGTCATTATTTACAAATACTATGAGTTTTACATTTAAACTGAAATAAATAAACAAAATATTTTTAAATTTATTAAATTAACAACTTAACAGCTTTGTCATGTAATCATTATTGCATGTTCCTAATTATGAAACTTTGTACCTACAGAATATGGTATGGTTTTAAATTTATAAGTTGTGATAAGAATAAATAATTTAGATCAACTTTAGTGGACTGGAAGTCCTATTAGTTTACCATTTACACAGGGAGTTTTACCGACCTTTGTATTTTACATGCAACTAAAAGCATGTAGTCCTCCTTTACACAATCCATTATGGAATTTCACAATCAATTATCTTATTGGTTTGCTCAACCAATTTTTGATCATTAATCGGAATGCTACAAACAATGGCATGTGACTAAGCTCTTTTTCAGTTGCTGAACTGAAAGGTATACATTATTTCGTATTAGGTGTGGAGCATATATTCCTACTATGACATGTCATTGCACAAAGCACTTAACATATTTCTCTGCATAACAAATATGAGCAAATTAATATTTTATAATTCACTCTGACTTAATGCTGAAGACAGATTTTGATATTGAAAACTTGCCAAAATGTACAAATGCAAGCAAGCAAATCAAATTGGCGCAAGATTTTTCTCCTTTGGTTGAAAATAAAATCTTGAAATCTTTACTGCAACTTAATTATCTGAAAAAGAGTGACATCAGTAATCCTCACAAATTTTTCACATGGTTATTCATTTCAGCAATAAATTTAAAAAAGATTAACTCTGGACAATCAAGAAACATTTTTGTCTATGTAACCTGAACCACACACAATTTTTGAGGGGCCTAATCTAAAGACGATTGATTCTTCAAATGTTATCTTGCTATAAATCACTGACATCTCCATCTCTCCCAAGTTGTCCTTCAAGCACTGAGTGTTCATGATAACCAGAATTCTCCTGGAAAGTTGCAAAGATAATCCATATATATTTAACACTTCACCCGAGCAGCAATGAAGAGTGAGCATTAAGAGGAATAACTATCACAAAATGACTCATGGTGAAATTGAAAATAATGAGCTGTATTACATTACACATTCTCCTGTCATTGCATGTATAAAGTTTGGTTAAAAACAAAACAAACATTGTAATAAAAAAATTATGCACATTTAACATCTGATCTCCTGAAGCCTTGGGGAGGCCCCAAATGATAATGATGTAGATGGATACTACAGAGGCTAGTGTGGTGAACTTCTACCAAAAATTTAAGGGATCAAAATTACAGGTAGATGAATTGGATGTCATAACCCGCACTTCCTCATTACAGTGATAATAACAGAATATGTGCTTAAACAGATACAGGCACCAGACCAGTGGTTCCCAACCCACAGGACATGATCCAAAAAAGGGTCACGAGGACATTCTGGAGGGTTGCCAGGATTTATTTTACTTTAAGAGTGGCAAAACTTCTCAATATGTATTATCTGGCTCACAAAGCTCAGAAAAAAATTATTTTGTAGGGTTATGGCCAAAAAGGTTGGGAACCAATGCTAGACAAGAGTGTGCAAAATACAACCCAGGGCAGGATACAGCTTGTGACCTGGTTTTATCCATCAATTTATTTCATAAGGGCGTCATTAAAAATCACATCCAGCAAACACCCAGGAGGAAGTTGTCCATGCCTGCACCAAGAACAATGTGACACTTGTTATGGATAATCTAATAGCTGATTATTTTGCACATAATTTTCAATTAGATGCATCAGACTTTACTGTGAGATCTGAAAGATTATTTACCAGGAGACCAAATGCTACCATGTTCAGAACTATCATTTGCTGCAATCACAAGACGTGAAAATATATCAATACTTCCTGAATATGTTTATTACAAATTTTTTAATACAAAGTACAGACGTGTAGAAATATTCCAAAATCAAGATTATTATTAAAAAAGAAATAATTAAATTAGTCTAAAAACAAAGTTTCATATTAAAGTGCCTTCTCTAGACTGCTGAAGAAAAAAAGCCAGGCAACTGGGTTCATTTCCAAGTAAACAATGCAAATAACATGCAATTCTGAAATCTGTTGATCCTTGTGCTCATAAGTAACTCAATTTCTGTGTTTTATTACCCGGAAACTAATTCACCCAAAACATCATGATGTTACAGTGATCACTAATAAAACAGCCTAGGGTCAGATGTGAAATGTGTGTATATATGTTGCCGATAGATTTCAATGTTATAGTTACCTCTGCTGATGGGAAGGATACTATACACAGATCACAAAAGAACCTTTTCCCTGGTCCTCCACCTGCATTCTGGTTATCTGTTCAAAATAAGGATAAATGATACACAACAAAATTAATATCTACTGGAAAAGCATGTCACCACATGTTAGGGTGGTTTGTCAATATGAAATAAGGATTTGTTTATGTAACAATAACTTCAGTGCATTTTTACATCCTAGTTTGCAACGCCCTGACATGACGCTTTTGATTTTCTCCACTCTAAACCCAAGACTGTATATACAGTTTTTATTAGCCAAAAATATTGCCAGATGGTATATTTTTATGCCAAAAATGAAAACAAAATCGCAATTTGCAACATTGGCAAAGCCCAGTGCGATCACTGTTAATGATTTAATTTCTGATTGTTACCGTATATTTCCTGCGAGATCAAATTCAAGAGACTTGGACAAAATGCCATTTGCAAATTTAGACACATATTTTGGGATTAAATGGAAAAATGATGAGTTCAATGAGATTCAGAACTGTGCAAAAGTTGCTAGAACTGATAGTTTGGATGTGACAGTAAGCAAGTAAAAAGAAAGTATGTGATGCCTGGCTTAGTGAAGACTGCAACTTTTGCTAGTGGGAATCTTCAACTTATCAAATTAGGAGTCCTGGACAACTGGTTTTAAAATCTTAGCAAGATCTCCGATAGTGCAAGCCTTATGTATTTCAGTAATGGTGTTAATTTTTAGAATTTGATTCAAAATGCCTTTAGACAGCAAGTATTCGCTTTATTTAGATTCATATACATCCATATTCCTTTGAAAGGTCATTTTTTTTTTATGCTTCAAGAGGTGCTTACAGCAAATTCAATGTTAATGTATGTAGACATTTTAGGATGAAATAAACCTAAAGGTGCAATCTGGATTGAATTCTGCACTGTGATCTCACAATGAAAGCTATGCACATTGATAAACAAATTCATCCTATTCTATAATGTCACGCTTCCATTCAGCACTTATTTTGACCAAAGTTTAATACAATGCAACCTCTGTAAAAATCCATATCAATAGACAATTTTCGTCTGTTAGTTTCTTGGTGATGGTTAACTCATTAAGCCCTGGCGCCCAGATAACTCGGCCCTCCCTCATCTCCTGAGCCCCTTGATAGCGAGGCAGAGTTTACCTAGCTTGTATTCTGGGCGCAGAGTTTGAGTGACAGTATTTAGCATGGCTTATTTCCCGCACGAGTTAAGTCGTCACAATCCATTGGCTAATTTCAAGCCATTTCCTAATTATGCAGGCTGTTGAACCAATAAAAGTTTAGCTTACATAGAGCGAACACTGATCCACACAGAAAAAATTGATTTCTATATCAGCATAAATAGTGAAGATATTTAGATTCAAAAATTATGCAAATTGACTGGAAACAGCCAGCTGGAGCAGACTTTTACAAACTCTGAGAGAATTTTCAGGATTTTTATCGGTTCAGATTGATAGCAACTTCAAAATAGCCATTGATGATAACAGCGAACATGATGAGAAAAAGTTCAAATTTTATTGTTTTATCAGGTTTTACATTTGCATTGAGAATTCTAAGGAAGAAAGGTATTTCAAGAGTAGGGCTGTCAAAAATCATGAAAAACCAACCCAGGTACACGTTGCCAAATTTAATGGGTATCCGGGAGCACATGAATGACATGTACAACCATAGACCAACTAATTATCCCCATTTCTTTAATATTTTGTATGGCGATAGAGGCTAACTGTGTAATGCACTACTATATCTAATGCGTCCACACTGATGTAGCTGCGAATGATCTGACTGCATGCTATTATTAAATTTATTTAGAATGACTTTTGTATGTAGAAGGTAGGTATAATCCAACTTTTAATGATCACTGTGATCAGCCACGTTAAATTCTTTAGAAAACTCACCTTTTTATAAAGTCCTTGTTAGAACAGACCACGTTTATTCATTGGCTTTTGACCACAGATCTGAATTACCCACGCATGCATGTAAGGAAGCTTTACCACATGTCAAGAGTAATGCATTAAAACCATCTTTGTGTGTGTGTATGTGTGCGTGTGTGTGAGTGAGAGAGTGAGACCACAAACTGAATTCACTACACAATAGTAAGAATTCAAACTAGATAATAGTAAGAATTCAAACTAGATAATATGTTTGTAAATGTTATTTTTATGAGAAAAACTCAGAAAGAATTTAGCAAATCTCAATAATGCCAGTCTGCCAGTGAACAAGTACATGATCATTGTTCACAACACATTTTCCAGTTTATGTTAAAAAAAACTAACATATCAACCATATCTGGTGACAGCGATGCCTGTTTCTTGTTTATAATGTGTCTTGACGTCGAAAATGCACTTTCTGATGGAACCAACGTTGCAGGAATACAAAGATACTTTCATGCAAGGGCAGCCAGCTTGGGATAACATGGTGTATTGTCTCTCCAATACTGAAGAATGTCACCATTAACATTAAGTGGCGTCACAGACATTTTGACAATTTGTCTACTAATGAAGCGTTGTCATCAGCGGCACACAGAAAAGCAAGATTATCAAATATATTTTTTTCTGCAACATTTTCCAGTCTCAGTCTCTTCGATTCTGGTTCATCCGTTTTGTCAGTGATGGCATCATTAGTTTGCGACAGTTAGTGGATCCGGGATTACTACTGCCATCAACTCCAGTCTGACAGCAGCGTACATCTCCTGTCCTGGTGCTTCTTATAACACGGATCGACAACTGCAGCCTTAGCTGCATTGAGCACGCTGTATCCAGTAGGATAATAGCAGGTTTGAAGTTCATCTGTGATTGATTTCCTACATTCTTTAATTGCAGTTGCATCATCTGATTTTAAATCGGAAATGTTTTTTATTATTATGTACAAGTGCTCATACACAGATGAAATAGATGGGTATTTTTCTCCAGATGACATGACAATAACTTGCTTAAATAGCTTTAGTATTGGTATGAGAGCTTCAGCCAATGACCAGTTTTCGTCCATCATTTCATATATAGAAGCGATGCTGCGGACTATTATCTGTGGGTCAGACAGAACTGCACCGATCGCCCACTGTGATTTGATGAGGCATTCCAACATATCAAGAGTTGAATTCCACCTTGTAAAACAATCTATTATAACTTCTGAAATCGGTGTCATTATTTTTAAGAGCTTTCTGTTTTTCAAAGTCTGAGCTGCAACTGTACTGCGTATGAAATGTGCGGATAATCTCTTGGATGCACCAAGCATTCTGGCTATAGATTTCACTTTTAAACCAGCGCTAATTGCCAATTGCAACATATGCGGAAAGCAAAGTTTATTTGGCCAGTCATCCAGCAAGTTCATGGCTGCATTCATATTAGATCCTTTGTCATGGACTGTAGCAGCTATTTTATTTATTGGAATGTTCCACTCATTGGCACAATCACTCAGACAAACTGATATTTTTCCCAGTGTGTCTTTCCGGAGTCTCTCGTCTGCAAAATTGCATATACTAGTTCCCACACAGGATTTATCCAATGAGCAGTCACACACATATATGTAATGTTCTGCAAAGATGTCCACAAATCAGTCGTAATCGCTACATATTAAGCCTTTTCCAATTTCACCAATAGTTCTTGAATGCCTTCATCATATAGTTTCTTTATCAAAGCAGTTGTCATTGTTCTATATTTTATGATATCTGGCTCCAGAAAATTAGGCTTTTAAAGCCGTCTCCATCCACAATACCTATTGGCCGCCCATCTTGTGCTATAGAGACCGCAAATCTGAGATCAATTTGATAATTTTGATAAGTTTGGTTTTTCAACTAAGAATGAAGCAATGCTCGGAGTACTATTTGCTCTCTCATTCTTATCAATGTCGATGCGATGTGTTCCAACGAGATGTTTCTGCAAAGTACTTGTGTTTCCACCTTTTGCAGAAAGTTCACACACTTGCAACGAGCAATATTATCATTTAGTCGTTCAGCATGCACCCACACTTTATAACATTTGCCCATTACTCTTTCTTAAATATTTAAATACAAGAATAATATTACTAAGAGTCGCTATAATAACTGTTTTGTTCAACACATGAAGCTTTTTTAAAATGGCAATAACAAATATGGCTATTATGCCCCAGTTATACCATGTGACCATGCAGTCACAGAAGGGTTATTATTTTGGAATTATCAGTATATGTATGATGGCTAACTTTCAAAATTAGCAGAGCTAAAAGACTAAAATAACAATGAGCTGCTCAAACATTACTTTGAGTCATTACGAAGATTTCAAAGTGTCTCGGTGATAATTGTTCATAATATAAAATGTGGGATTTCTTTGACATGTGTGTTCAGAAATCAAAGGTATCCATCTGGATTTCATTAAAAGATCATGCAATGTACTGATCACATTTAGCATCCATATATAATAGTTATTGTCTACAAAGAGGTTTATTATCTGTAGAACAATGCTATGTTTTAACCTTGGTATATAATGCCTCGGATATATAAGTTTGTCCTGTTGCACAATGCCAATTAATTTTAATTATCCAAACAGACTCTCTGATGTATTATTTATTTATATTAAGCAGGCATATGGTTTCTAATTAAAGCCATAGCTGTCACACCTGAATGAAGTGGTTGGCAAGTGTGGAGATTTTATTTTTTTTTTTTATGGTTACCCACAGCGTTTATGTTTCATTACCGGGTTTTTCAATAAGGTCAGATACCCGGCTACCCTTTGACAGTCCTATTCAAGAGCAAGGAAAATATCTGCATCTTTGAACGGTATTTACAGGAGGAAGTGTGGAGATTTTATTTTTTTTTTTTATGGTTACCCACAGCGTTTATGTTTCATTACCGGGTTTTTCAATAAGGTCAGATACCCGGCTACCCTTTGACAGTCCTATTCAAGAGCAAGGAAAATATCTGCATCTTTGAACGGTATTTACAGGAGGATTAGTTTCCAAAAGAGATGACAAGTGGAATTTCTGTGTACATTAAAATTTAATTATTTTATGTATTAATCCCCGTGTGTGTATTCCTAATGAATTTTAAGGATAATTTATGGCAAGAGAAAGAAATTGATAAGTACATCATTTATTTTCACCTTTATGCACAAGTTTTATTTCTGCATGCAGAAAGAAATTTATACCATTATGTACACAACTTTATTGAGAAATGTGCCAAATTTCAGCCTAATTTAATTAATATAAATATAATAATAAATTTACTGCAAGTAAATCCTCTGGAAAAATATGCATACCAAGTGCTGTAAGTCTCAGTGATACAGGCACTGGCAAGACCAAAACTGGTATAAGTGATCACTGCAAATATGCTGTATGGGGCTGCCTAGCTATCTTGCTCAGGGGTTAATGAGTTTAGGTGCAAGTCATCTAAAAATCGGGATTGAATTTGACTTTGGTTAATACTAGTGTAAACTTTTTAAAAAAAACTTTTAAAAGAACAATTTATACTCAATGTAAAATGAATGCGTATATAAGACCCATTTGACTTGTACTATAGATAGTTCCCAATCCCTCGGACGAGACAAAAATCAGTTTTACACCCCACCCCCGAAAGCGACTCAAATCTGATTTTTCAATCTTCTTGCTGTTGCGAGAAAGACGCAAACTAGAGCCAAATAGGGAAGTGGGGTTGGTTAGCGCTTGCACTCCTTGGATTTAGTTTTATTCCATTCATTCGTGCTTTTTTTAATACAAATTTTCGTTTTTTGGGGGGGGTGGAATTAATAATGTCAGACTCTAGTTATACAAAGAGCCTTCATAACAGGCCGATGTGTTTTATTTTTTTTTTTCGCAAATGGACGCGAATTTCTACTTATCATGCATGCTTTTAAAAGTACCTAAGTTTTAAACGTATGCACGATAAGTCCGTTCGCAGCGTGGCCTCGACGATTACAGTAGCTCGCAGAGTACGGCCATTTTGTTTCATTTGTGTGGCGTGTGTGGACAACATACCCTGACTAGATCTATTTCCTTTATCAAATGCAGTGCCAGCACGCTGAGATGGCATCTGAGATCCCTGTCCTTTGTACATCTGGCCCGCATAATTCTGATTACCACTGTAACCACCACCACCGCCGTAATAACTCATTATTTTTTAGATGGAAATCCTAGCACATCTACAACATTTATTCAAATACCGACTGGTTTTTCACTTCTTTTTACTTTAGGAACAAACCATTTAATTTCCTGTTGTCGATATATGTATTTCTTACGAGACTGAATTTTAGTTGTATATTATACCTCAATACAATGTATACACTTTGACTAGTATATTTGGTATTATATATGTAAATAAGAACAAGAATATATTCTTTTAAAGCTATTTGTGTGGCGGAAGGCGTTTCAAGTGTCACATCCCCAAAATTAAAATGGTCGTGCCTTTGATCCTTATATTTGTAAACCAGTCTAGTTCACGCTCTCCTGATTAACGTTAGAGTCTAGTTCACGCTCTCCTGATTAAAGTTAGACGGCTAAACGTTCTCCCCATTCGATTTTTTAAAAAAAAAAAATATATATTTAGTTTCCGACATCGCTAGTAGATATCAGCAGTCATGTCAGAAACAAAAGGTGGAGAACAACTTGATGGTCTACATCAACGCATAAACTACTTTAATAAGTTATATGTGATAAATTGAAACAAACGCAAAGCCATTCCTTTACAATAATAACATTAAAATTAGACAAAAGCATCCCCAAAGTTTCTGTTCTCTGATCTCGATATAAAAAGTAATCGTTATTAATTTGGTGAAATTTCAGAGACAAATTATCAACAAAATAATATATATTTTATGTGCTAACTAAACAAGTTGGATTTTTCCTTCCTCGATACTCAGTTTTACTGTATATTTAAATCTTCTTGGCACTATGACATTCATTTAAATTGTGTGTGTTTGTGTGTGTGTGTGTGTGTGTGTGTGTGTGTGTGTGTGTGTGTGTGTGTGTGTGTGGTCTTTTATGTTTACAATGTTTTTACTTTATATCTATATTTTTTTAATTTAGATGTATGGACTATGTAGTCTGAAATAAAGACGTATTATCTTATCTTAACTTACTTTATTCAACTAGGTCTAGAAGATGTCGGATGTTCCTGAAAGAGCGTACTGCACAGAATGGTTTTGCCTTGTTTTGTTCCATCAGACATACCATCCAGAGGAAGGATGGACCTTAAACCGGAGGATATTAAAGAATGTGTACAAAAATAACCTTTCGGCTCTTAGCCAGTAGATACAAACCCTCCAACATAACAGATAGCACATTCGTTATGGACTGCTTCGTTGCTAAATAAAATTACTATCCATTTATTCAAGTTTCATGCTGCTAGCAGACCTAAGTTTGTATTGTTTTAACTAAAATAAGTGTCATCCCATTATCAATATTTTAGATATTTTTAACATGAAAAATTCAATTGCTGCACTAACCTTTTCCAAAAACGTGGAATAACCCCCATATGAAAATGCTATTATGGTAAATTAAAAGCAGTATGTATTTAAATGTAGACTAAAAACTCAGATGTAAAGCCATTAAAGATTACTTAGAAGGCTGCTGGGAGGAGAGTAAAGATTGCTAGTAATTTGGCCTTCATTGCAAAGGAAATTGTTTTATCACAGAACTTCATTATCCTACAGCAAAATATTGAGATTCTCTCCGATCGGGCCTATGTGGCATATGTATTCAGAGATTTCTTCATCAATGTTGCTAAAGACGGACAGCAGCTACCTAACCTATGAAGAACATCCAAGCATAAAGGCTGTCAACAAGAACTTTAACAAATCTAAAATAAATTGATTTCTCTCATGTCATTGATGACTTTACATCTAAAGCCATAACCAATATCAACATTGAAAAGGCATTGAGGATATATATATATATATATATATATATATATATATATATATATATATATATATATATATATATATATATATATATATATATATATATATATATATATATATAAACAATCGATCAACTTGTCAACATGATACAGAAAATTAAATTCCTGTAAGTAGTCTCCCAACTTTACAAAAAATCTTTGAGTTATCTGTGACCAGATCACAAATTTCTTTGAGAATATCTTACACCCATACCTTTTTGTTTTCAGAAATTACACTCAAATTAAAATCAAATTCCCTTCATTCTAGAACAAGTGCGTTTCGCTTGGCAATAAACAGTATGGCAGGTTACCTCTCAAACCTAAAACTATGTACCAAAACCGGGAACTCATATCTAGTTCGTGGTCAAGTATATTTAAATGGTACCCGAGGGTAATATTCTTGGAGCCATACCTAATGACATCATTTTCAGAAACGATTCTATACCGTCACGACTAAGCTCGTGTTACCAAAAATGATGGCACTGAATCGGTGTTATATAAGCTCGTGCGTAGCAGACACACTCGCATGACGCCCTAGTAAATAATTCTCATATATATATATATATATATATATATATATATATATATATATATATATATATATATATATATATATATATATATATATATATATATATATATATATATACACACACACACACACACACACACACACACACACACACACACACAGAGTCGTTCCAGATTCCTATGAAAGAAATCAAGGTATATAGGATTTTTGTATTACAGGGAGAGCACTGTCTGTTCTGTCTGGTATATATATATATATATATATATATATATATATATATATATATATATATATATATATATATATATATATATATATATATATATATAGATATATATATATATATATATATATATATATATATATATATATATTGGTTGCCTCACAAGCTAATTTGTGTCACTTGCACATTGTTTTGGACGGATTTTGCTAAAGACATTTATTAGTTATATGATTCCGATATAATAATACTTCTCATATATTTGTTCTTTCTATATATTTTGCATAATCTTGTCTTGTCCTTGCATATTTAAAATCGGCGTGCATGTAATTGGCATCTTAAGTGTAGAATTTCAAATATTACCTAAAATTGCAGATTCAACAGATTAGTTCCTAGTCTATGTATTACTACATTATTAGTTTTATTATTTTAAAGGATACGCCAAAGTTGTACTTTATTGCCACCAATCCATATCCCACTGTTTAACACACGCTTCCCAAACTGAATTGATTTTGACAAAATTTGATATTACGCGCTGCTTCGTATATTTTCATGTATCATCATCGAACTCTCAGCCTTCCGCACCTAACCACTAAGGCCACCGGAGCGGGTATGAATTGTAACGCTCATGTTATTATATTGTGTGAAGCTTTTAAAATCGACACAGAAAGTGTTTCTTCAATATATGCTTAATTTATTCAAAAACTCTCCCAATTCTTTGCCATCTTTAATTTGTCCAAGCGTGTTAAAATTTGTCTATTTTCAGAAGTACTTCCATTGTTCGTACCTCTGAAATAAATGCCGCGTGACGTAAGATTGATATGTGACAGCTAGACCAAGATGTATGAGTCGATCGTTTATCATGTTCCTGTATTGTTAATATTTGCATCTGTAATATATTTAATTTCCCTGAAACGCATATTAACTACAATAAAACACTTATAAATAATGATGAAAAATCGAAGATATTTAAAATATTTTCTTTCAAGTTTTCAACAAAATATCAGATTTAAAGATGTTTAAAATTGTTCTCACTATTTCATAAGAAAGATATTTTCTCTTCATAGTAAAATACTTTGATGAAAAAAAATTAATTCTTTAAAATTCAAATTTCAGATTCAATTTCCTCAACATGATATAAGAAGTTCATGTTATAGTAACCAAGTTTTTGCATTGCCTTTGCTGTCACACAAATAGAAAGGTAAAGAAAACTAATATGTGAATCCTGAATTTAGCAGCTAACACTCACTTAAGGGCCACAGACTTGTATCAGATATGGCATTAGTTAAATTGGACATTTCAATTGTCTTCTTTCGTTTAAATTGTAGCCAAGCAATACATTTGTATGATTTAAAAAAAGTTCCATCTGATTTTATTATGGAAAATTATGAACCAATAATGTTTAAAGGTTCAATCTCACTTATTGGTAGTTCTGCAAGGTTTTCGACTGAACAGGCGTCACTCCTGGTTATCATCTATCTTAGATGTTTTGCATCATTTGCTGCCAATTCCTTGAATCTGGCCAACAGGCAGCAAGATTATGAAAAAAGTATTACATTTGCACAGCCGAAATATACTCCGATCTCAGAAGTATATTAAATTTAAATAAATGAATGAAGTAATTAATGCGCTTCTATCGCCACTCATGATTTTGGTGTTGATAATGTGAAGAACTGCTTGGTTATAAATATTACTTAGTACTTTTTTGCTTCGTCTCCATTCGACCCCAAAAGAAATATATATGTGCTATAGTTGGCTATAGGTCCAAAACGGTTATATCATATATATTCTGAGATAACTACCCTTGGGCCACAATTCTGTTAGTATAATTACAGTGAAATACATTCCCGAACCTAACGCTATTCAGCCTGCACCGTCTGCCACAAGCTTTGCTATGGTAACCCTTGCATTAAAATTATACCATTCTTAATTTCACACCGGAATCTAGCCGAACATGTTAGATTTACTAAGGTATATGACACCCTAATATAGAGTGTAGCAGGCGTTATTTAGAATGTCTAAGCTCGAAGGCCCCAGGGCACATAGAGCCTGGTCATTTAACAATCTTAGAGTGTAGCAGGCGCTATTTAGAATATCTAAGCTCGAAGGCCCCAGGGCACATAGAGCCTGATCATTTAACAATCTTAGAGTGTAGCAGGCGCTATTTAGAATATCTAAGTTCGAAGGCCCCAGGGCACATAGAGCCTGATCCATTTTAGCAATCTCATAAAAAGAAGAGTACATTCTAGACATTCGGAAACTGGATTCGAAATCGGAAGATGGATTCGAAATTCGGAAACTGGATAGGATCAATTAAGATGGATTCGAAATCTCCGTCTTTTTTAGGTACAAATCCAAGAAAAGGTACAACTCCACGGAGTGAACAAGTAAAGGTTTGTATTTGTTGAACATAAATACATTTTTTTAGTGTTTTGTCCAATGTTTTTTGTGTATAAGTTTCATTAGGCGACAAAAACGTTTCAACTGACTCCTGGTTTTGAAATTAACCTAAACTATAGTTTTCAATGTATTCCTATCAATTCGGAATTCACATGGAGGTAAGTGTCTTGACTTTTGAAGACAAGATAAAGAAACCTTAATAAATCCAACAAAAAGATCCCTGCTATATGACGTTTGGGGATAATGTTTCAAGGCTTCCCGCAAGTTTTAATATATTTATACATGTTCTAGATAACACAAGGAACCACATATGAATGCAGAGCTCATAGATAACTTTCTGTTTTTCCATGCTCACAGCTGTGGTCTGAAAATTACATTGACTGCAAATCCCCTTTCGTACGTAGAGTTTTTAAAATTATAATTCAAGGATAATACGTGAGTTCAGATATATAATATGGTAAAAAGTTCATGCTATATATTAATTGCTTAATAAAAATAATAATCTAGCTTCTTTCATTAGGTTCTTCCTGAATTTAGGTTATCTTTCATTGAGATTAGGAAATATGCAATTAGTAATTGTGATCTGCAATGCTATGTTAAAATTTTTATCTAGCACTTGAGATGCGCTCTTAGGATCCATACACTCTTCAGAAGTCGGATCCAATACTAAATTGAAGTCACCACATACAATAATATTTGAATTGATACTCATTTTAATGATTTATCGAGCTATCTACACTGTTTGGACCCTCTGAATAGAGGAGACTTAAGTTAATAAGTGTGATTCCACTGTTCGCAGTAACGCTTCCGACACCGTCATTCCGTACGTAATTTAACTTTAAAACTGGTATTAAGTCAAAAGGCATCTATATACACATCATGCCTCAATATATAAGAAAATTATACATTTTACCTTTGAAGAAATTTAAGTCATGTTTTTTTTTTTTCGGTGGGCGCGTCCTCTTCCTGATTTCGTGCAGACGCTCTTCTAAAATGCATTTTTGACCATTTGATTTTATGATATCTACCGTGTTTGGCATGGATTATACATTTATACGACACAATATTACCCTTTTAGCTCGTTGCTATGCATTGACATATTGATGCATTAGGAACATGTGTTAACCCTCAATTGAAAGTCACCAGTAACAAATATTATTTTGTGATTTATAAATTAGTGTATGCATGATAGTAGGCTAAAGCCTAGAGAGAAAGAAATGAAAGATAAACGATAATGATCGGAAAATACATGTTAAACACAGTCACAAAAAATGTTTACACACATTCAGTTAAATATACTATATTTTGACCAATTATTCTGGCAATAAATGGCAAACATCGAATCATAAAAAAATCGTACGCACAAATTGAACTGATTTATGACAGAAGGACAGTTCGCACGTGCAGAAATAATGTTTCATCTCATCGCATCAATTTCCAAAATGCCAGAGAAAAGCCTAACGTTGGGGACAAGTAAAGTGTGATAATGGTCAAAGAAACAATCCTCCATTTCTTCTTTTTTTGAGTGTGGGTGCATAGTAAGTTTCCCTTTTCTTGAAGATATTCATGAACTATCTTGAATGCACGAGATATGACATCTCATGGATACTAAATCTTTATTGTGCTTTCTATGAAGGCTAATCTTGCTTGTCTATACAATTTGTAAAACAACTCGCAAAATGGATATTCATTTAGAACACGATTCTAAGAGATATGCTTGAAATGAAGTCTGGAAGACTGCCGAATTTATACAATAATAGCGTAATATTTTTCCCAACAAAGTGATAATATATATGAATAGATTTTTCATCATTCAATACATTATCTAATTTTATTGCATACATCTTTCATTTTTCTTTATGAGGTGATGTGTTATGTATAATTAAATTGCATTGATTTTGTTAAATTTTTAAAAATATTTTTTTATGTGTTGTGAGCAATGAAACATTGTATATAGTGGCTAACCTTGTTCAAAATCGGTGACAACTTTAGTTAAAAAATATTTCTTTTCCAGACTGAGTATCATTTCATTAAGCTGAGTAAAAGACATGGTTTATTTTTCAGCTAAACTTACGTGGTGATTGTCACATGCTTTATTGTGATTTCGATAATGGAGTTTCCAAAAATAACATAGAAAACAATGTACTTTTGGTCCTAATCCGGGATATGTTTTACGTCTTAGTTTAATCTTGTTTACCGGAAGAATTAGTCATTTGTACTTTAAGATCTAGCAGAATTACATTGTATTATTGTTTTTAGCAGCATTTCATTTGGCTAAAATATATTTATTCAAATTATTTGGAAATACAGAAATGCGTTGATAATATCCTTGGAAATAGAGACCTGGATTTATAGTGAAATTTCAAATAAGGATTTAATTGAACTGAATTATTGAATTATTGTGATCTAGCAAAATGAATGTTGGTACATCAACTTGACACGGACCATTACAAGCACATCAACACTTTCATCGTTGGATTTAATTTTAACTTCCACTATTATTAAGACTAAAGTCTGTAATTCTAGGATCTATTTGGGATTTAATTCGCAATAACGTCAGTTCATTTTTATTTTCACCTTTTATATTGCGAAAAATAAATTATATTATGAATTTTACAAAGCTTGATGCTTCTTATTCTTTTTGATTACTTATTTAAAGACCATAGTGTCGTAGCAAATATAAATATAAAAAATGAATATATATATATATATATATATATATATATATATATATATATATATATATATATATATATATATATATATATATATATATATATAAGATGCAAAAATGTATCTAATAAGTTTAGATTCCATGTCCCCCTTTTAGTGTCATTACTTTCCATAATCCATTTCAAAGAAATGTGTATTTCCCATTAAAATTTCAATAGCAGACTCAAACCGCTTAATTATCTCTAAATTTATAATATCAATTTGAGAGTAACGTGGTATTGAAGTGCATGAAAAATACTTTGCGTTGGTTATAGGTATCCCGTGGCAACATTTGCAATAATCTTTCATTTTTCAATTGAACATCTGCATCAGAACTTATATTGTTGAGCATTACTCGACGTGGTATCTCGTGTCACTACAGTATTAAACTAAATGTAGAAATCTGCATTGATTTTAGCACTTATGGTCTATAACTGTTCTGCGTGTTCGGATATGTATTTATGTAATGCGAGGTGGGGGAATATGGTTCACCATGACCTCGATTCGTATGCGTTCTGTTTCCAGGTGGATTAACTCCTACCCGTCGTTTAAGTATTTCTGGTTAACTGCACGTTATTTATGTGAATTATCACAAAATTTAAGAATGGTATTATTTTTTTATAACTTTTTTATTCTAATAAAAATTATTGAGTTATTTCATATAGCTGTATATCTATATAGAGCAATGAAGTTGATGAAATCACATCTGTCGGAAGTGGTTACCAAGAGATCAATATTATTCTAACAAAACATTTGAAGTCAAATATACTCTTGTAGTTTTCTCCCATACACTAAAAGAATATGCCCCATACGATTTTATTATTGTTAAGATTTCTAATAAGTTGATTCATACTACCAGTTACACTGATATTAACTCAAATTGTTAACAACATGGGTAATTTATAGTAGAATTTAGCTAGATAAAGTTTAATGAAAAAACGATCTTGTCTCACAGGAATTTAGTTATATTTTTTAAAACACCTTGTATTTGCCATACTTTGTCGAAATGCAGTCATTCAATAATTATGTAATTCATGTTGATATTTAAAGAATTTACATCAAAATATTTACAGTAAAACAGGATGTAATTAAACTGATTGCAATCCTTATAATGCAAGTGGCCAAATTAGTTAAAATCATGTTATTCTGGGTATTCATAAGTTATATACTTTAAACATATCGGCCATTTTCAGAAATATATGTATACTTGACTTATAGGTCTTTTCCAATACGCATTCAAGTACAAAGACAGCACGAATAGAACAAAGTATATTATGAATTGATTCGGTCTGTACGATCTAGTGCTGATTATTTTTTTCAATGTGGAGTCTTTGAGAGGATAATGTAAATTTTGCAACTACATTTATTTCTTTTTTTTTTTTTTTTTAAAAACACGGATAATATTAAGTTTTGATCCCAAATGTATAAGATGTGCATAACATAAAATACCCCACTGTTATGATGACCGATTTAATTTAAATGTCGTGCTTGTTACGCGTTATGCATTTACTGGGCATATACAGAATTGCTTTTTTTTTAAAGCAAGAATCACTACCTATATTACATATTAGCAACAAACAAATTTACACCCAGCACAAGTACAATGAAAACGTATTTATATGTGACTTGAACATCAAATGTCTAGTAGAAATAAATCATTTTTGTCTGCTTCTGTTAGGTTTTCCTAACCGTAAATATTGCGTGAATCTTTTTTATGCAATCATCACTGTCAGCTGACACATACACAGCAAAAGCATGATCCAGGCTCTTTATGTACACAACAAAAGCATGGTCCAGGCTCTTTATGTACACAACAAAAGCATGGTCCAGGCTCTTTATGTACACAACAAAAGTATGGTCCAGACTCTTTATGTACACAACAAAAGCATGGTCCAGGCTTTTTATGTACACAACAAAAGCATGGTCCAGGCTCTTTATGTACACAACAAAAGCATGGTCCAGGCTTTTTATGTACACAACAAATGCATGGCCCAGGCTCTTTATGTACACAACAAAAGCATGGTCCAGGCTCTTTATATACACAACAAGAGCATGGTCCAGGCTCTTTATATACACAACAAAAGCATGGTCCAGACTCTTTATGTACACAACAAAAGCATGGTCTAGGCTCTTCATATACACAACAAAAGCTTGATCTAGACTATTTATGTACACAACAAAAGCATGGCCCAGGCTCTTTATATACACAACAAAAGCATGGTCCAGGCTCTTTATGTACACACAAAAGCATGGTCCAGGCTCTTTATATACACAACAAAAGCATGGTCCAGGCTCTTTATGTACACAACAAAAGCATGGTCCAGGCTCTTTATGTACACAACAAAAGCATGGTCCAGACTCTTTGTGTACACAATAAAAGCATGGTCCAGACTCTTTATGTACACAACAAAAGCATGGTCCAGACTCTTTATGTACACAACAAATGCATGGTCCAGGCTCTTTATGTACACACAAAAGCATGGTACAGGCTCTTTATATACACAACAAAAGCATGGTCCAGACTCTTTATGTACACAACAAAAGCATGGTCCAGACTCTTTATGTACACAACAAATGCATGGTCCAGGCTCTTTATGTACACACAAAAGCATGGTCCAGGCTCTTTATATACACAACAAAAGCATGGTCCAGGCTCTTTATGTACACAACAAAAGCATGGTCCAGACTCTTTATGTACACAACAAAAGCATGGTCCAGACTCTTTATGTACACAACAAAAGCATGGTCCAGGCTCTTTATGTACACACAAAAACATGGTCCAGGCTCTTTATATACACAACAAAAGCATGGTCCAGGCTCTTTATGTACACAACAAAAGCATGGTCCAGACTCTTTATGTACACAACAAAAGCATGGTCCAGGCTCTTTATGTACACAACAGAAGCATGGTCCAGGCTCTTTATGTATCGAGACACTAAAACTGTTTTCTCGAGGTCTTTCATTCAAACTGTAAAGCCTTTTTTCTGTTTTTAATTATTTCTACAGTATTTATGCAGCAACACATTTCAATTTCTTTGTCGAGCTATTGGCGAGTAACAAAATTTGATACTAATGCAACGATTTATTTTGCTGGGAGCATCGTGTTTCACTTAAAACGAATGTTCTGTATCAGATAATTTGTGTGTAATTCTTTTACGTATTATACCCATTTTAAGAACTGGTGGTGAAAGTAAACAATTTATTATTTGTAACTATTCTGGAACAAAACCTTAGAAATGTTATCAAATTTAGATTTAATAGGTTAGTTCGCAAGTATCTTATATAGGTCTAACTTTTTATTTGAACGAAATTATTTGCAATTGTTTAATAGTCATAACGCGTTTCAAAACAAGATGCACGTAGCAATTTGAATTTTATTTTGAAAGAAACGATTACACTGTCAGCAAAAAGCAATGGACTTGTCATAATGTGATAATCGTTAAGCAGTATACATTTGTGCGTTGTTTTATTTTTATCAAACGCCTTGTTGTTTTTGTTTGTTGGTTTCCTCTTTCAGTGTTATGGAACAGTATCATGGTATCTACGCCCGTGTATAAGTTTAATTCAGTTTTGAATGTCTCTATATTTTCTTTTTCATTTCTAACCGTCTTGTATCCGCTTGTGTCTTGAATGCCCATGTATATGCTAAACTTGTATCCGCTTGTGTCTTGAATGCCCATGTATATGTTAAACTTGTATCCGCTTGTGTCTTGAATGCCCATGTATATGTTAAAACATTTATACCATGAAATTTCAATCTATTATCATTCTTCGTCTTTAAACAATTCTACCTTGCACATCAATAGTCACTTGGATGAACATAATATTTGCATATATGTTTAGATATGTCAACGCTAGCTTGTACATACTATTGTAATTGTGTGACTAAAGCATCTTTAATCTTTTTGATCTTATCATTAAATATATTAAACACAAATCATAAGATAATCTTAGATATCAAATCATGAATTCATTACCGTTCATTTGGAATTTAGAAATTCTATCCTAAATCAATTTTCTTGTCCACCTCTGACAATGTATTAGTGTTAACTTTTTTGTTGTTCTTTATATTACAAATGTTTGTGCCAACAGAAGTCATAGCGTTTAAGTTTCTTAATCTCTCTTCTGGATTTTGTTTTTAAAATCTCGAAGTAACTGTTCAGACTAAAATTACTAAATTCCATATTTTCCTGAGCCTTTAAATTTTTTAATATCACTTTCCAAGGCATTGATCTTTATATTTATCGTGCTCTATCAGAAGTAAATTATATGCTTCTTCTATTTCTATCTGCACGTCTCGTATGGCAGTAGGAAGAGTTCCAAGTCAATGTGTATTTGGTATCACGATACAACGTTACTGCAGTTAAAGTCGTGTTTTGTTAGCAGGACACAAATTGTTGTCCACCAATGGAAACAAAATTCCAGCCCAGTTGATCTGTCTTGGTGTTCTATAAGGTTCTGATCTCGACTCCGTTGTTTTCATTCTGTACACTCAGCCATTCTCAAGTGTTATAGATCGAAATCAAGTGTCTCACCACTTGTATGCTGATGACACTCAAATATACAAATTTAGCTGCCCAAGTGAAGTTACCTCTACCATCAAAGCCGTAGAGAGGTGCATTTCTTTTGTAAAGTCATGGGTGATATGTAACAACCTGTGAACCTGCATGTGACTGATGATAAATCCGATGTCACCCTGATCACCACATAAAGACATTTACAACTTTTATCTCAAATAAAAAGTATCAGCAATACCAACATTAAATTGACACAGTCATTGTTACCACTGTTAAAACTAAGTCATATGGGCAACGTTCATTTGTGTATCTGGGCACAGCTACGTTGAACGGATTGCGCATTGATTTTAGGCGCATAGACAGGTGCATCTTATTGAAGATTGCTCTTAAAATTCACCTATTTCGACAACAAGAACAGACTTAAAAGGATTAATAATGTTTACTTCCTTATTTATGGTCAGAATATTTTTGCTTTGTACCTCGACTCTGTGGTCTTAAGATATATACTAGAAAAGGGTGAGAATTAACAAACTTTGTAAAATTCAGCAAATATTTTTTTTTTACTTAGAATACGAAGTGAAAATACGAAAGAATTTAAGATATTGCAAATTAAATCTCAGAATAGTCGCACAAATACAGACACAAGTACTAATGTTAACAATTCTGATTAAACTTTCGTGGAAATCCAAATTAAATCCAATGCACAAAGTGCTGATATACCTGCAATGGCTCGTAAAGTGTTGATGAACCAAAAATCTTTTGTTGGATCACAATAATACAATCCAAGAATTAAATCCTAATAAAAAATTTCGTTATAAATCCAAGTCTCTATTTCCATAAATGCTATTAGGGTACATGTCTGCATTTTTAGCGAAGAAATAATTTGAATAAATAAATTCTAGCCGAAATGAAATACTGAATACAATTTATACTGCTTCATGATCTTACTGCACGAACGAATAATTTTCCTAGCGACAAGATTATACAGTCCTCTACTTGACCTCAGGTCACAATTAGCATTTTTTAAATGAAAACCTTTAATGAAAGTCATTGTCTAGAAAGCTTTGAATGTTTACCAAAAAAATCATAGTTATAATTAGAAATTATATGCTAAAATTAATATATAACATGTAGTAAGCAGCATATAGACCTGGCAATTCATTGGGAATTTTCGAAAACCTAGACCCAGACCCATATAAATATGTTTACTTCTGTTAAAAATGATCTTAATAATAATAATAATAATAATAATAATAATAATAATAATAATAATAATAATAATAATAAGTACTTCTAATAATAATAATCATAATAATAATAATAATAATAATAATAATAATAATAATAATAATAATAATAATAATAATAATAATAATAATAATAATAATAATAATTACTTCTAATAATAATAATAATAATAATAATAATAATAATAATAATAATAATAATAATAATAATAATAATAATAATAATAATAATATTAAAGCCATAAACAAATATTTTAGCTGTGTATTAGTTGTTTACAGAATTAAAAAAATCAATAATTCAGATGAAGTAGAATCTGGAAATGATATTGGACAAGGGTAAGTCCAACATATTATGTTACATTACAACATAAGATAATAAAAAAAAAGCTAAACAAATAATGCAAATTAAAAATACATAAATTTGTAATTTCATGGTTTTTGTTTTTGCAATCTTGTTGTGTATGTCTTTATGTTATCTAATATTTTTAAGTACACATTATTATTACTATTATTATTATTATTATTATTATTATTATTATTATTATTATTATTATTATTATTATTATTATTAAACAATTCCCATGAACCTAAAATTCAAATAGTGCTGTTATCATCAATCAGTTATAAGTTTTGAGATTGTGTTATCTCTTTTAATGTAAACTTGTTTGCAGTATTTGTGCATCAGCTCTTTCTCGCACAAAATTTATATTAATCGCAATACGCGTTCATAATGGGTCATCTAGCTTAGTAATCGGTGATTGTTGAGACAGATTCACTGCTAACTGTTTTGAATCTGTTTTGTGTCCGGGTGTTAGAATCGAAGTTCGCTAGGGAATAATTTGCAATATTTCTCCAATCATCATATGGTTGGTCTTCTCCTTGTGACGATTTTTCATTACCTCTTCACTTTTTTGTGACTAACATTAATTCTTGACTGGTATACGATTATCGCATGATCACCAGGTATGCTATCTGCGTCGGACTTGAGTGGGAGAAAACATTGTATAATGTGAGGACTGAAACATGAAAGAAAGAGTGTATATTGCATGTTTATACGTACCATCTAAAACACCTAAATGTATTAGGTGAAGTCTCAAGTGCACTCTGGGAGCAATGATTTTTAGTAAAGTCCGGTCTCGATGACGTCACAGGAAAGGCTGCCTGAAAATTCGGATTATCTTTAATTATATTATTAATTATTGATGATGTTTGCTCTCATTTACGTAAGTTCAGATACTGAATATTTTCCATCTATCTTACCTTCTTTCGACATCGTACAAAATTGTATTATGATATTTTGGCCCGATTCTTCTCATAGGTTCAACGTAACTTAAAGATATCCTTCACTTAGAAATCGAGAGCGTTTAAGAATCACATCATTATCCAAGGGATTGTACATGGTACATCTATTGTTAACTTTTAAAAAGGCGAATTTAAGAGGTTAATTTTCTTAAATAGGAACAATTAATTTGCGCCACTAAAAGTCATAAAATTTATAAATGTTAAAAGCATGACTTTCACAAAAAACGCTCGCTTTAAACACTGTAAATATCGTAAAAGTCAATATAAATTACACATTGCGCAAGTTAGTGCGTTTGAAACCTATGGTCGGGATTATTATTATTATTATTATTATTATTATTATTATTATTATTATTATTATTATTATTATTATTGTTTTTGTTGTAGTACCCATTGTATCTAAGTATATTCAACAGTCATCGGTCTGTCTAGTTCGAATATACAGTTATCCACAGTATGCCCCACTGATGCAGCAGTTATGCACGCATTGCTATTTTTTTTGTTGCAATTTTCAGTTACCATAGCGTACCTTTACATACAATAGTAACAGTCTTAATCAAAACTACTAAAAACTGTTATGCATTTAGAAAAGTATGAATACTATTATTCAAATATTGCTAGCATTGCTTTTGCACAAATGCAAATAGTCAAAAAAAAATAAAACTGCAGCTCTAAAAGGACGAGATATTTACACACACACCTCTGCGTCTCTCTGTATGTCTCTGAGAGAGAGAGAGAGAGAGAGAGAGAGAGAGAGAGAGAGAGAGAGAGAGAGAGAGAGAGAGAGAGAGAGCGTACGGTTATTGGAATGCAGAGCTGTTTTAAGAAGTCGGGGGGGGGCCTAGACACAAACTCTAACCTTAAAAGTAACCAGAAATGCGCCTCAATATCAGATAGAGTATTGCATTGCGATTCCTTGTGCATATGTGTCATTCTGTTAAATTTATTAATATAGTACTAAACTGCTAACACAACCGACACCGAAACTTTGTTTTTGGGCTGCCACGAGGCACCCTGCTGCGCGGAGCCCTAGGCACGTGCCTCGCGGGCCTATGCCTTAAAATACACTGTTGGTATGTAAATTGTTAGAGAAGTAGATGGTTAGGGCGAGAGGAATTATTAGAATCGGTGGTGGGGTGTGCACCCAGTCCTAGTTAAGAAATTGCATTTTTATCTCCCATCGAGACTGCTCAGTAAGTGAACTGAAAATTTACTGATTTGCTAATATGAAAATTTCGCGAAGCTGTGTGGAACAAACTAGTTTCTAGCATAATACTAAACATCTCTACTTCGTGTACGTGTCTGTAGGGCCATATTACCCAATATGCACAGCAGGCATTGTACCTAGTGCCGACGAATCCTTACTGAAATAGGCCTTTACTAAAGAAGTACCTATAGCTTAGAACCTGTGTACCTGTGCTTGTCTCTCTCAAAATGTTTACTATGGTGTGTTATCAAAATTAAAGGGAACTCTAGTTGATTTATGATTTTAGCTTTTATGTTAGATATTTGTTATTGCTGTTTTGATTTTATAACAAATCCTTAAGTCACAGCTAAAGACAAAAAAGGTTTCTTCTTCTCATAAATAGTTCCTAGCGCAAGGACACCGTGACTGAGACAACATCACCGAGACAACCTGAGTAAGAAAAGTAAGGTTAGCAAAACAGCTATTCTTCTCTGTCACACGGGTAGGAAAAAGTATATTCTTAGTCGTGAATTATTGAACGGGTAAAAATCCCTCATAAATGGATAAAAACACGAAGATATGGATAAAATAAAAGCAGATAAGATACTGACAGATAATAGACTTGATCTATTGCAACATTAGAAAGCTTTCATGATTACAAACGCTTCAAAGCAGATATGTTTTTCTCCCATTAATATCTATGAAACAGTATGTCATATGCCGTTGTGGCTGTGCTTACTGAACATTAATTATATAGTAGATTGAGATAATTACAGGTGAATTGTGAACAGTACATGTTACAACTGCAGTAGGCCATAAATATCGATTTTTTTTGTACTATCAACATTGCTTTTTGATTCATTGTAAATGTAATATTCCAAAATTTAACCAGGAAAAAGAGCCGTTGTTGTTGTGTGGATTAACGCCATTTTTCAGCACACCTATATAGGCTATACATGACTGCCAGTATTAATGGTGGAGGAAGAAATCGGGAAATTCGCGGAAAGAACCATCGACCCACGAGAAGCAACTGGCAAGCTTTCTCAGATATCCACATTTTATACATTGTGGGTTGGTACAATGGGATGAGGTCAAATTGTTTGAGTAAATATGTTATTGTGGCCTTTTGACCTTGGAAGCCGTAGAAGAGATCATGTTGACAAATATGATGGGATTTAAGCTCAGATCATGGATTTTGACCTTGGAAAACCAGCTGAGGTCGATGTTAGACGACACAAGTGCAATAATAATAATAATAATAATAATAATAATAATAATAATAATAAGAAGAAGAAGAAGAAGAAGAAGAAGAAGAAGAAGAAGAAGAAGAAGAATAACAAAGACTAAAATGAATTGCAAACATTCTATTTTCCAGTTTGTAGTTTTGGGATATAATGTTTATATTTATCTACAAATGTAAAATATGTCATTACAATAAGAATGGTTTCATATTTCTATAAATTTCGAGAAAAATATTAAACTTGCATGTAGGTCTCCAAGATTGTAAACTGAGTAATAATTCTTGAATTATGTCAAAGAATGGTGGACAAGATAGACAAGGTAAGGGTATAGTGAGTGATTAAGTTTGAAATAAATTTGTGCTATAAAAGATTCCAGCGACAAGAATTAAATAGACTGTACGACTGGTAGGTACATGGCTACTACTGTCTGAGTTTAGACGTCTTGATAGCTATTATGTCAACTCAGACTGGTCACTGTGAATGGCACCTAATATAATTTACTCATAAAAGACATGGTGCATTACCACTCACCCATACCACTTCATCCACCTAAAGTGATCAATCATCGATCTGAGATCGAACGTTGATTACCAAAATGTAATTCTGCGTGGATAAGTAGAATAAATCCACCCATAAAAAAGGGAAATTACAGACATTCAGCTATTACTGTGGGTGCCCACCATAAAATCTTAACTTGTTTCAAGGCATGAAATGATTCGCATAAATTTGTTTACTAATACACAGAAAAAAAAACAAACAATTTTATGTTGAATTATCAAAATCTACGTAGTTAAACTGACAAAAAATTAAAGTGACAAAATTCCTTCTGACTTAATGTTTGAAAGTAGTGGAATAAAGACATTAAAGTCAGGGATTAACTATCTCTGCTACAAATATCTGGATTGTAGATGACCGGATCGAGTGGTCAAACTTAGTCTATATTGCAGTATATCGCGTCAGACGAATAACTCAACTACATAGGGTTATTATAGATTATGTGATAACCGAAGAAATTACTAATGACGATGTTGTAATAAAGAAAAAATTAGCGTCTTATAAACAATGTGACAAAAAATAAAAATAAACGTGACTTTAATATTGATACTGAATTTATTATAAAACTAAAACAACTACAGAATAATCACTGTGCAAGTTGTAACACAATAATGTTATGGCAATATTCGAATAAGAATCCAAGACAATTTACCGTAGACAGAATAAATAGTGATCTTGGTCACACACGTGAAAATGTAATGTTGACCTGTCTTGAATGTAATCGACGAAGAGGTGCTAATTTACATAAGTGAAGGTGGTGGTAATTGTGTATCCGTAGGAATTATCTGCAATTGTTCACGCACAAATCCACGTTGAGGGGCAGTAAAATCTAGTCTGTATATAGTAGGTCTTCCAGTGGATCTAACCACGCTAGAAATTGTAGGTGTGGTCACACTCCAAATAGGGTCAGTAGCTCGTCTTTTGCCACCCTCCAACTCCCCTGGTTCGTATAAATATCTCACAATCACATTACCTAATACTGGTTGTTGACCTCGTTGTCCTTATTCGTCGCTAGGTGGTATATATTTTTTTGTTATTGCATTAGAAGATTTCATGGAAGTTGCACGAGTTATTTCATTATTTAATGCAGATATCACACTTGGTAACCTTGCAACCCATTCACAAGATCGCTCACCGGACTTAAAAACAGCAGATATTTCCTTCGCATATTGATATCCAAATAACCGCTCAGCTCAGATTAAATCGTCCAACGATTGCTTGATCACGCTGAATTTCCGTATGCCCTCGTCTGAGTGTAATGTTATGTTTTTTCATCAAAGTTAATACTACACCAAAAATTACTTTGCCAGGATCTACTTGTAATAGCTGTGGCCATCGTAGACCACCACGTTGACAAATTCGCTCAAACAAGGACAACTTCAGATGCTGTCTTTGTTGATAATGGTTCAGCTTCTTTATATCTACTTGCAATATCAACAACAGTCAATGGGTATTTGTACGTGCGTGACTTTCGTCCACGTGTTTTAATAGTATCGTGTGGTAAAAACAAAATATCTGCTTGATGAACTTCGGTAGGAACACTGACATCAAAATGTGCATATTGAATTTATTTTGGTGGTGGTAGATAAATTTGCCATATTGCCTGTCGTGCTAACCAATTTGCAGCAACAAAACGTGAAACGATTGCTGCTTTAGCAAGTTTAGTGATCGCTGCTCTACCTCTCCAATACCCTCTTGGGCTATAATAAATAGATTCCATTATAACAATTATACAATTAATTACCAGCCCCTAACATTATTTTACTGTTCCTTGCGGATTTTATTAGAAAACTGGCGAGTTTCTCACTAACAGATTAATTAGGTATAGAATTTAATGCCATATACAATATCACAGAAAGCATGTACCTAGTGCGCGAAATCCTTTGACAATCTTTACTAAGAAGTCACCTTAGCTTAGAACCTGTACCTGCTTGTCTCTCTCAAAATTTTACTATGGTGTGTTATCAAAATTAAAGGACTCTAGTTGATTATGTTTTGCTTTATGTTAGATATTGATTATTGCTGTTTGATTATACAATCCTTATGTCCAGCTAAGACAAATAAGTTTCTTCTTCTAATAGTTTCCTAGCGCAAAGACACCGTGACTGAGACAACATCACCGAGACAACCTGAGTAAGAAAAGTAAGGTTAGCAAAACAGCTATTTTTCTCTGTCACACGGGTAAGAAAAAGTATATTCTTAGTCGTGAATTAATGAACGGGTAAAAATCCCTCATAAATGGATAAAAACACGAAGATATGGATAAAATAAAAGCAGATAAGATACTGACAGATAATAGACTTGATCTATTGCAACATTAGAAAGCTGTCATGATTACAAACGCTTCAAAGCAGAGATATGTTTTTCTCCCATTAATATCTATGAAACAGTATGTCATATGCCGTTGTGGCTGTGCTTACTGAACATTAATTATATAGTAGATTGAGATAATTACAGGTGAATTGTGAACAGTACATGTTACAACTGCAGTAGGCCATAAATATCGAAATTTTTTTTGTACTATCAACATTGCTTTTTGATTCATTGTAAATGTAATATTCCAAAATTTAACCAGGAAAAAGAGCCGTTGTTGTTGTGTGGATTAACGCCATTTTTCAGCACACCTATATAGGCTATACATGACTGCCAGTATTAATGGTGGAGGAAGAAATCGGGAAATTCGCGGAAAGAACCATCGACCCACGAGAAGCAACTGGCAAGCTTTCTCACATATCCACATTTTATACATTGTGGGTTGGTACAATGGGATGAGGTCAAATTGTTTGAGTAAATATGTTATTGTGGCCTTTTGACCTTGGAAGCCGTAGAAGAGATCATGTTGACAAATCTGATGGGATTTAAGCTCAGATCATGGGTTTTGACCTTGGAAAACCAGCTGAGGTCGATGTTAGACGACACAAGTGCAATAATAATAATAATAATAATAATAATAATAATAATAATAATAATAATAATAATAAGAAGAAGAAGAAGAAGAAGAAGAAGAAGAAGAAGAATAACAAAGACTAAAATGAATTGCAAACATTCTATTTTCCAGTTTGTAGTTTTGGGATATAATGTTTATATTTATCTACAAATGTAAAATATGTCATTACAATAAGAATGGTTTCATATTTCTATAAATTTCGAGAAAAATATTAAACTTGCATGTAGGTCTCCAAAATTGTAAACTGAGTAATAATTCTTGAATTATGTCAAAGAATGGTGGACAAGATAGACAAGGTAAGGGTATAGTGAGTGATTAAGTTTGAAATAAATTTGTGCTATAAAAGATTCCAGCGACAAGAATTAAATAGACTGTACGACTGGTACATGGCTGAGTTTAGACGTCTTGATAGCTATTATGTCAACTCAGACTGGTCACTGTGAATGGCACCTAATATAATTTATTCATAAAAGACATGGTGCATTACCACTCACCCATACCACTTCATCCACCTAAAGTGATCAATCATCGATCTGAGATCGAACGTTGATTACCAAAATGTAATTCTGCGTGGATAAGTAGAATAAATCCACCCATAAAAAGGGAAATTACAGACATTCAGCTATTACTGTGGGTGCCCACCATAAAATCTTAACTTGTTTCAAGGCATGAAATGATTCGCATAAATTTGTTTACTAATACACAGAAAAAAACAAACAATTTTATGTTGAATTATCAAAATCTACGTAGTTAAACTGACAAAAAATTAAAGTGACAAAATTCCTTCTGACTTAATGTTTGAAAGTAGTGGAATAAAGACATTAAAGTCAGGGATTAACTATCTCTGCTACAAATATCTGGATTGTAGATGACCGGATCGAGTGGTCAAACTTAGTCTATATTGCAGTATATCGCGTCAGATGAATAACTCAACTACATAGGGTTATTATAGATTATGTGATAACCGAAGAAATTACTAATGACGATGTTGTAATAAAGAAAAAATTAGCGTCTTATAAACAATGTGACAAAAAATAAAAATAAACGTGACTTTACTATTGATACTGAATTTATTATAAAACTAAAACAACTACAGAATAATCACTGTGCAAGTTGTAACACAATAATGTTATGGCAATATTCGAATAAGAATCCAAGACAATTTACCGTAGACAGAATAAATAGTGATCTTGGTCACACACGTGAAAATGTAATGTTGACCTGTCTTGAATGTAATCGACGAAGAGGTGCTAATTTACATAAGTGAAGGTGGTAGTAATTGTGTATCCGTAGGAATTATCTGCAATTGTTCACGCACAAATCCACGTTGAGGGGCAGTAAAATCTAGTCTGTATATAGTAGGTCTTCCAGTGGATCTAACCACGCTAGAAATTGTAGGTGTGGTCACACTCCAAATAGGGTCAGTAGCTCGTCTTCTGCCACCCTCCAACTCCCCTGGTTCGTATAAATATCTCACAATCACATTACCTAATACTGGTTGTTGACCTCGTTGTCCTTATTCGTCGCTAGGTGGTATATATTTTTTTGTTATTGCATTAGAAGATTTCATGGAAGTTGCACGAGTTATTTCATTATTTAATGCAGATATCACACTTGGTAACCTTGCAACCCATTCACAAGATCGCTCACCGGACTTAAAAACAGCAGATATTTCCTTCGCATATTGATATCCAAATAACCGCTCAGCTCAGATTAAATCGTCCAACGATTGTTTGATCACGCTGAATTTCCGTATGCCCTCGTCTGAGTGTAACGTTATGTTTTTTCATCAAAGTTAATACTACACCAAAAATTACTTTGCCAGGATCTACTTGTAATAGCTGTGGCCATCGTAGACCACCACGTTGATAAATTCGCTCAAACAAGGACAACTTCAGATGCTGTCTTTGTTGATAATGGTTCAGCTTCTTTATATCTACTTGCAATATCAACAACAGTCAATGGGTATTTGTACGTGCGTGACTTTCGTCCACGTGTTTTAATAGTATCGTGTGGTAAAAACAAAATATCTGCTTGATGAACTTCGGTAGGAACACTGACATCAAAATGTGCATATTGAATTTATTTTGGTGGTGGTAGATAAATTTGCCATATTGCCTGTCGTGCTAACCAATTTGCAGCAATAAAACGTGAAACGATTGCTGCTTTATCAAGTTTAGTGATCGCTGCTCTACCTCTCCAATACCCTCTTGGGCTATAATAAATAGATTCCATTATAACAATTATACAATTAATTACCAGCCCCTAACATTATTTTACTGTTCATTGCGGATTTTATTAGAAAACTGGCGAGTTTCTCACTAACAGATTAATTAGGTATAGAATTTAATGCATGAATCAATTTTACATCTGCAAGATGCCGCTGCTGCAAATCTTTACTTTTATAAGCAACGTCACGAACATGATATGCTTGATCAATTTTATTTACTGGATAGTCTCCTGGTTTTGGTTGATATTGATCATCAAGTCGGATATCAAGTCTAGTTCCAGGACCACAGTAATTATATCCTGGAAGGTGTTTCTCACCAACATAAACAGCCCATGGTAATCCAGGTAATTTTCCTAAAGAAGCAGCAATATCCCCGCCTATCTTTGTTGTCCCTGAGATAAATTTATATTTTTGTGTACCACATTTTACACATTTACCTGTTAATGCATGTCGATTATTTTTCGTTATTATTGTTGTTAATCTAGTGGTGGGTGTAGATGATCTACATCGAACACAATATAGACTCGTTATTAATAATATGGATACAATAATTGATTTTTTGGCGACACGAAAACAGGAACCAGTGAAGCACCATCCAGCATTACCAAATTTGATAAGAATGATTATAATAGGTCCATCTGGATCAGGTAAAACACAATTATTATTAAATTTAATAATGAGGTGGTTAAGATGGAACAAACTATATGTTATATCATGCAAAATAAACATACAAAATAATAGTACAAAATGTACCATTCATAAACGATCCAATTTTACATTATTCATCTACTGACATGTTGCCTCTTGGTAAATTATTGTTCATTATATATCATGTCTCCATAATATAAAATAACTAAAATTGGTATTTCACATAACATGCTAGAATTTAATCGTTTCATTCATGCACCATGATGAATATATTTTGCATGTATTTATTAAATGCTATCCTCACAAAGACATTCTATCAGGCAGTTCATCTGTATGCAATCTGTTTATTCATTTCATCGGTATGCAATCTGTTTATTCATTCATTCATTCATTCAGTGAATCAGTTGATCAATTGGTCAATCATGTGGTGACCATTTCAAACGTAATGAATATACTCTAATTTAGAAATATAACCAGTCTGCTGTATATTCCTGCTTTACCATGGCACTATAAAGTTCATATTCTTATTTACCTTGCTCAATATGGTGTACAACCTTATTCACTACAATGCTTGCCTTTTTTGCTTTCCTTCATTAAAAAAATTTGTTTATATTGTTCATTTCATATGTAAATAGGAGTACACTTTTAGAATAAATGTATTGCAAAAAGAGCACTAACATATTTACAGCATGTTTTCAGATGGCAAAATATAATTATTTTTGTTGTTGTCTGAATACATATTAAATTCTTTAATTAGGTGTCCAAAAACAAACAGTAGAAAAAGTTTTTGCCTTCCCCCATATCCACAACAAAGTTACAATTATATAGCTCATATGACGACATGCTGCCATCAAATAAAACAAGTAATTTGTCTAACACCACTGAAAGGATAATGAATAAAAAACAGGCATTACTTGCCTATTTTGTTTATTTGATACATGTCCCTCTACCAGAAGATGAAGCCATACATGTATTTGAGCCACGATTGTGTGCGTATTTTCCAAAATAACCACCATGTTAGTGATCATGCAATCCAGTTGAACCCTTTACTAGCCTAATCATTGATGAATAAAATCTACCGTACAATTGCATGCAAGCTTTATGTATGTGCAATTAAGATAGTAATATAAACTAAATATTTAAAAAATGGGAATTATAATTCTTAAGATAATTATGACAGAAACATTTCAGTATCTAGAGTAGAAATACCAGTACATGTACAAGTGCTAATCTAAGAGCACCAAGGATGAGAGGCTCCCTATGGGGTGAGTGTTGTAATCATGTCAAGGAAGAGTAAAAATAAAAAACAAGTTGCAATATACTAGTCATTAATATGTTGGTATATTTTGTAAAATAAAGGTGATCTATTTGTTGTTGTTCTCTCCTCTTTTTGTTTCCCAGCTAGCTTCAAAATGAGTAGAGCCTGCCAACTTGAAACAATCGACTGCTCAATGATTGTTTTGATGCTTGTTGGAGATTTCAGGGTGTCTAGGTGGTAATTGTTACTATGATAATTTGCAAGATTTCTTTGACAGGTGTGTTCGGAAATAAAGGGCAGCCTTTTGGATTTTATTAAAAGAGCACAGAATGTACCGAACATGTTGAACTGAAACCACAATCAATATTTATCATCTACAAAGAGGTTTATTACCTGTAGAACAATAACTACATTTAACACTGGTACATAATGCCTCAGGGATAAGGGGTTTGTTTTCCTGCATGATGCCAATGAATTTACTAATCCATACAGACTCTCTGATTTTAATTTTAATGATATAAAGCAGGGATAATTATTTCTAATCAAAGCTATAACTGTGACACCTGCATGATGTAGTTTCATGTGTAATGATGTTCACACCAACAGCCAATCCATGTGGAAGTTCCTGATCAAATTAAATAATTGCCAATCAAATGAAGCAAACTTTATATTAGTTAAATTAACGGCAAACACAATGGAAATTTTACTTTAAAATAAAACAGAAGACGATCTTCTTAGATTGTATCCGAAAACATAATTGTAGAAAAAATTATAGTGGAGCAATGTCTGAAAAATCACAAGGCATTAAAATATTACATTTGCCACAAAAAAGTGTCCAAAAACAATGTCTGAAAACATGCAGTAAATACAGTATTTACTACTCAATGTAATGTTTACTGCACACACACACACACACACACACACACACACACACACACAAGTGTATGTGTGTGTGTGTTAAGATAATAGTATTTTACTGCTTCCATTTTCATCCAATAATTTGACAAATATCTGGAAATACACTAACCAGATTAAATATCAACAAATACAATACTGTATAGACATGATCACCAACTTGAAGCAATAGAAATGATTTCAGTTTCTTATATCAGGAGCTAAACATAACTGGTGTTGGATCTAAGATACACACATTTGGTGTCATTATTCTCCAACATATACAAGCAAAATTTTCCTTTATATGTCCTTGCAGAGCCACATCTTTGTTTAACCTGATGCTCGAATGTTAAGCGAAACATTCATCAAAGATCATGTAACTCAGCAGCCCTCCTCAGCTGGGTGTGATACAGGTTTGATTCACATTCTAGGCACTACCATATGAAATTTTTAAAATTTGTACAAGTTCATTACAAATCCCATAGATTTTTTTGAACTGGTTATAAAGAACTATAATAAATATTTTTCTTGACTTAGAAAATATGGACAATAATGGTTGTCTTTCTTTTCTGTTCTCTAACCTACAGATTCAATAGTTAATTCTCAAATGTGTGTGTTCTATGTGTGTCCACCTCAGGTTAGATTCAACTGGTAATTTCTTGAGGGATATGACTGAATGTCCATTCAAGCTGAGTGGTTGGCGATTTTTACACTGAATGTGGCTTTTGTGATCATTCATTTGCTTTCTGAAATTAATACCTTTGCCAATATATTGAATGGCACATCAGAAGATAGATAGTATTACTGACTCAACATCCCAACTTCTGACTGATTGTGTAATTAATTCCCGTTGTTGAACTTCTGAAAGATTTTATCCTTGTCATACAGCTAAAAATTAGGCAATGCTTGTCTTTGCAATTTTATATGCCTGATTCTGTGATCGTTTAAAAATCAAATGCATGATTTTATTGCAAGCCAGATTAAAATAGCTAACAAATATGACTATCCTACAATGTAGATAATTCGAAGGATGTAATGGTAGAAGTGGGTTTATTTGTACAATTTGAAAGCAGTAGAAAACTATTAAAAGTTATCAAGTTATTTATAGTGATTTTTAAAGTACAAATGTACCAGAGACTGTAAAACATACAACAATGAAAGCAAAGATACCTAGTACAATTTTGCCACAGTTGATGCATGTCAGAAGAACAGTCAAGGTTAATATAGACAGTCAAGCACCTTAAATCAATACAAAAATGATATAAACCAATAAAGCACATAGTTAAAGTGTATAATATTTATAATACATTAAGTAAGATTAAAATTTGTAGCAAATAAATGAATCTATAAAATGTAAAACATGTTTTTTGTTGTTTTTATTATTAAATGAAATACATTTAACTCGGTAACATTTACTATACATTAGAGACAGAAAGGTAAAAAGATAAGAATATGGTATGAGATGGCAAATGGTATACAAGTGTAACTATTTAATGACAGGTAAATATAAAAGTCCTGAACATAAAAAATACACTTAAGTTTTAGAAACCAAAATATAAATAATTATTTACTGATATCTTGTCAGGTTCAGGTAACTACACGCAGACACCAGTTATCACGAAGAAATGATACAAATAATATTGAATAATGATAATGATAATTATCATTAATAATAATAATGATAATAATGATACAAATAATATTGAAAAATGATGAGAAATTTAAGTCGCTCAAAATTTTGTTGTTGATTGTTTCATGAAATGAAAAATCAATACTTAAAAAGTAAGTGGAGATATTTAAAATCGCTGGATAATCTAAATATCTCTGACTAAGACTTAAAATTAATTAAACATTCATGGAGACGCTTAAGACTTCATAGCCTTTACAGTCAAATATCTGCAATCTATTTGAATGGTTTACTGAAGGAAGCTAAAGAACCAATATGCAGATTTTACGAATCCCTTAAGGATTCAAACATATCAACTGATGATAATCAGTGAGATATTTGATGAAAAAATGTGACCGTTAAACACCTGGAAATTTAATGATTAAGATCTAGTGAAGAGTATGTTGACGATATGTGACAGTTGTGTGTATAAAGTAGGTCTCTTTTATACCAAGAGTGATAAGATTTTTAAGACGGTCATATTGGATGATCCTTGTGCCAATATATTCATTTAGGATGAACTAGATCAAGGGATAAATGTGTGTCTAAGGTTTTATAGCAATCAGAAGTAGCAATAACAAAATTGTGGTGGTGGATGGATGGACAACAGATGACAGATAACTGGCGACACAACATATAAGCTTTTCTGATCTATTACCAGTGCACCTAAAACCCAAATTAACTCCCAAAAGTGTCTGTAGTTACATGATTACTGCATGAACTCTTCATAATGAGGATATAAATGTAATCAAAAGGATAAAAGTAAAAGTACCCCAAACTCTCCGATGTTTAACAAGGAGTTGCAGAGTGTGACTGAAACTCAAGTCTTGTATTCCTATACTCCTAATGATGTACTATGAACCAACTAACTGCTATCCACAAACTTCAGTGCAGGTATGTTATTGTGATGAAATCATTTGGATCCTTCAGTCAGTGACCTTAACCTTTAACATTTTAAACCTAAACTCAAAATCTGGGGTGCACATTACGTCGATCATGAAGGCAGTGTGAGTAGATTGCGTAGCATTGAAAGAAATTGACATCAGCATATATATGTTATGCATTTTTGTGGTAGGTAGATCATTCTGGCTTTTATTGTAATGATTATTGAAAAGATTCAAAATTCTTTGATATTTTCTTTTAGCAAATGTTTATTTAAGATGTAGAAGTGCTACACGAAATTATTTTTAGTGACCCTAGTTCATCTTAGGCTGGCAAAATCGTAATTAGGCCGTTAAAATGATTGGTCTGCATCAGGGCCATACTTTCTTTGCGTGATTACCATGTATAAACGTTTGTTTATGATTGGTTTTTAAGTGGGGTTACACTGGTTTACATGCTGGATTTCTTGTAGTAACAGACCACATGACCAATCTCATGAGACTTGAAATGATGTTTAAATACACATTCTTAATATTCTTCTGGCAGAGTTGTTTTAACATCTTAAAGGAACAAGGTATTATTTTTATTTGTTGCCAGATTGTTTTTCATCTGATTATGTGATTTAATAATTTATTTTCCTGGAAACTCAACAAGTTGACTTTCTTATAAAAAATTCTGAAAGATATTCATGAAAATTTATTCTGGAATTATTCAGAAACAAAAACTGTGATTTAAGTGATGAATTGTTGATATTTGTACATTGGACCACATCTGACGTCATCGCCTTCCATATTTATACGCCATCGAGATTTGAACCTGGATTCTAATAGAACTATTTAGTGATAGGACTTGTGTTTTCATTCCTAGGATCAAATTTTGGATTATATTCACGAACTTTAAGTCCTATTAATCAACTTTTACATTGTTTTCTAAATTATTTTGTTAAAACATACAAAGCTTGTTGACTTCACTCTTTTCTGTTACATTTGTATGAGCCTACACATAACGGTAAGTAATCTGATTGAAATGATTGATACTATGGCTTCTATACCTGTCCTGAGCAGTGCACTAAATACACAAACCACTCAGGAAACAGCTTACAAAACATGAAGGACTAATGATGTGAATGGAAGTGAAGCATCCAACATGGAGAACATTGAACCATGAATCAATGAAGACCAGCAAACAAATTTAAAATGTAGACTTTATAACAGAAGTCTTGAACATCAATACAAGAGAAAGATATAAAAGTTTAAGTAACACAAATACTTGCTTTTAAGTCGAGTCCAACTTCAAACAACAGATTTTCTGATTTACCACTGCATAATGTGCCAGCAGATCCGATCCTAATAATGTTTGTATCAATGATTACTCCTAACAAACTGCACAGACCCTGATTTGCAGATGTGTTAAGCAACTGAAGATAAGGAACTATGTAGTTCACAGTTGGATCTAACTTTTATGTAAATATATATATATATTATATTGTTTGTGAAATTTGTGATGTGTAATCTACAGGTGCATGACAGTCAATAACAGGATTATGCACAAATGTTCTTCCAGTCTTTTTATTTATTTTATCTCTCTCACATACACATCTGAACATGTAAAACTCATTCTTTCTCTCTTGTATTGCATTTTCATCATTCCTCCTTTCACTATTTCTCACATAGCCATACAAAGAGAAAGAATATTTCCAATCCTGAAGAACAATTCCCCTGGGAACCATCAGTGCCACATTTAAAAGATCCGATTATAAACTTGTCATGAAGATCTTATCCATCATGATGCTTAAAATTGTCCAATTTCATGTATTTGAATTTCTTTGGATTAATACCATATGCTTTTAACCTTTCATCCGATAGTATCTGATTGTGTTTCTTAAACATTTTATGCTTTTTCTTTCTTTGTGACATGTTTGAGTTCGGGGAAACTTCTTTATTGGTAGATGTCTTCACAGAATTGTCATTTTTACCAGCGTCAAAATTTGCAACAAATTTTTTCTTGTTCTTCTTTTTCTTCTTTTTACCACCAACTACATCCTGTGAATTATTCACCTGAAATTCTTTCTCATCTTTTGCATCATCAGCATTCTTAACTGAGATGGCATCTGAAGTATTGTCCAACTTTTGTTTCTTCTGGAGATCTTCTGACAGTTTATTTTTCTTCTTTCTCTTCCTTTCTTTGATTGGAGATGAAGGCAAATCTGAATTTGCAGATGTTTCCTCCCTGAAATATATTATGATGATTTTTTACTGACAAAGCCTGAGTGACTTATACAAGAGCATCGAGAAGAAAATATTTAACACAAAAATTGGTAGTGTGGCTAGAACAAGAATTCCACAGAATGCTAGATCTCGCCTCATCAACTGATTCTTGCCACAATGAATCTGCCCATCATCTTATTTTAAAAAAAATAGATCAAGTACTTCCCCTTTATCAACCTTATACAGAGGGAAGTTCAAACAAGTTTGTATCGTAATAGTGGATTAACACTGAGTATTTAATGAGGTGAAATCATTTAATAATTGGTTTTCATGAACCAAGAGCTAAAGATATGTAAATAAATTCAACCCCAATGATAAAATCTGATGCATTTAATGGAATCCAAATACATTGTGGGTCTGACTGCAGTATTCTGAGGAGCTTTATATTTAGGGATCATGGTACATCACAACAATAAAAGAAAAGGAACAAAATAAGCCTGGAGTGGACAAGCATTTCAGACAAAGGGGATTAAGGAGTTAATTATACAAATAAGAAAAAAGCATTGGTCATAAAATAAATCAGTCAGACAATTGTGTGATGCCAGGAACAAAGGTCACTGATAGAAATAGAAATAACTCTGGCACTTTGATCTTGATTTTGTTCATCATTTCAATCTACAATATATCTGGCAACCCACTTAAAGCATATACAGACAAAACTACATATGGGTTTTGTACCAAGTGGGTGGAAAGAACATGTCTGATATAGTGTAGGAATTTCAAGGCCATCAAACACCAAACAAGTCAAGTATGATTAAGCATGTAATAATACCTACTACCTAATTCTGTACAAAATGAATATCCCTAAGAGCAGGGGTCTCAAACATGTAGCCTGCCAAGTTGCATCTTGTGGCCAGCAAAATGATTGGCGTGACAAGGTGTCATTAGAGGTAGTGTTGTCCTTGGGCCTTCGAAAATGCCTTCATGTGGCCCTCAAGGTGGTTTGTGTTTGAGACCCCTGCCTAAAAGCTTACAAGTTATATTTGGTGAATTTGAAATGCATAACACACTGGGTAAAAGTACTTACTTCTCCTTATTCTCTCTAAGGCTAGTGAGAATATTCAGTTTTTTCCTTAAATTTTTACTCTTGGATCTGTAAATCCTCACATCCCTTTGCTCCTCTTCCTCTGTTCTGCAGTGATAAATGAAATGTTTCCATAAATTTGAATTTTATTTTCTATTGTCCTTTATAGACATTGGAATTTACATGGTCTATACGGTGGAGCAAATGGGGGAACTTGAAACACGAGTCTCTTAAAAGGACTGATACAACACTGACCAAAAGAAATTGCCTAGGAATTGAAGATAAGATTATTTCTTCTTTATAATTGCTGAGTGTTGAATCCATCTCTTATCGTGAGTGTTTTGATTTTCAAATCAGCAGCCTTTAAACTATAACTATTATAACTTTATTACAGCATTACTGGATCCAAGATAGGTACAAATGAATACCCATCAGATGACCATCATTCAGGTGAATTAGTGACAAGATGTTATAATGTTTAATGTGTTCAGTATGAAAACTAGGACTGAGGTCAGATTGGTGCCATTTTCATTTAGAACCAACTAGACATCATAATTAGCCTTATGTTGAAAACCCCATGTTGATATGACTTTCCATTCAAGATTTTCTACCATGGTAACCATGCTGGCTGTCAGATTGACTGGGACTATTTTTACATAATGCCATCTATGACATCACAATAAGTCTTCTGGTAAAAATCCAATGTTGATATGACTTTCCTTCAAGGAGGAGTAGTGATAAAATTTTCAAGATGGCCACTGTGGCAGCCATATTGGATATATCAGTAAAAGTTGTATTTCAACCAATTAGATGCCATGAAAATCCTATAATCTCTTCTGTTTAAAAAAATAACAAGATTTATAAAATGGCTACTGTGGCAGTCATACTGGATGTCAGGTAGACATAATTTTTATTTATACCCAACTAGACATCAACAGGAGTTTTCCATGCCAAAACACAAATTTCTATTGGGGAGAAGCAATAAAAAAAGATGGCTGCTGAGGAGATCATACTGGTTGTTAGATCGGAACCATTTTTATTTTGGACCAAGAAGACATCGTAAGAAGACCTTTATTAAAAACCTCATGTTGATGTGACTATTCATTCACTAGGAGCAGCTGTAAAAATATTTTCAAGATGGCTGCTGTGTTGGCCATACTGGGTGCCTGAGCAGCACCATTTAAATTTTAGGACCAACTAGAATTTGGGATGAATATGTGTGTAAAATTTCATGGCAATCGTCCAAGTAGTGTAGAAGCAGTAGTAATAACAAGCTTGTGTTAACAAACAGATATCTGATAACAGACAACAGCTGACAGCCAATCCCGTAAGACAGACAACAGCGCATCCCATTAGTTCTTCTGATCTATGACTGGTACAGTAAAAATGATGACCATATATGGATGAATCTGATGCCTCTGATAATTGAACCTAGAACAAAGAAAATTTCTTATCTATACAAATTACTTCTGGCACCTTACAGTATCCCAAATGACCTCCAAACAAGGATGAATATTTGTGCTATGCTCTTTCATCTCAGTCTGCAACCATTTAAAACTCCAATAAAATACATGATTCTTTCTTTTAATGGCAAAAGAAGACCATTCTGCAAAAGCCTGAAAAATGACTGGTAGTCTACAATATCAGCTTGGAACTTGACCAGTAGTAAAATGGGATGGGTGTTGAAATTTGATCTGATTGATTGGTATGTCATGGATAAGTCTTTCATATAAAGCTTGCAAAGTTCACATCTGATCCATTTATTACAAGTCATGACAGGGTAAGTTGCCATGGGTGTCAGTTTAGATGTATGTGTCTTTGATGCACTGGATGTTGATTGAGATATTGTGCTATGTTAAACATGAGACAAACTGCCATACTGCCAGCACTTCCACCACTGCAAGCCAGATCAAACTGGACAATATTGCTGTTAACCTTTTACTTCTTCCTATCACCCAACTGAACTACAGAATAATATTTCCACATTTCAGAATATCTTGAAGCATTGCTCACAGTTGCTGGTAACACATGCAGCTTCTCACATGGCCTATCTATGTGGTAGTTTCTGTGTCCCTAACAGCCACATGCATTTCGTTTAGATGGTTACTAATTTTTACACATTTACAAATAATAAATGAAACAAAGCCATTTCTATATCTAAAGATATAAGCCTTAATGCAGCCAAATTTCCCTGTAATCTGTGAAAAGATCAGTCATTGTACCTAAATGCAAGCATGACATCCATTTTTATAACAATGACTATCATGTACTTTAAGCCAACAACTCCCAAATCTTATTGGCTATTTCTTGGAAACAGGATTGTAATACATCATGGCTGGTACAAGGCAATATGATGCTATGTGTGAAACTGACATTTGGAGCTCCCCTCTAAAAATGATTCACTGTGTAAGAACAATACTGGCACACAGCTTGCGCTGACCATGTAATAAATAAACCAAGTTTCACTGAAATCGGTTAAAGTGTATTTTGGTTCAGAATGAAATGCAAGGAACCCAAAACAACAAGTTTCTTGGGCTTATGAGTACACAGATTTGTAATACAACTATTATTATTGTGTGCAGTGTGTGCTTAGCTGTTTAACAGTGTTATCATCAGCAACATGCAGTCCACTGGGGAACTTTGTTAGTGGACAGTTGTTCACAATGTGTGACATGGTCTGAAGAGCTCCAAAGCAATAGGAAGAGTTAGTGGCCTTTCCACACTGGACAATGTTGACTGCACAATGACCCTGCCCTGTCCACAAGTGGTTCAGTGTGGTTCACAGATGACGTGGAAGGTTGAAGTCAGGAGGGCAGACAGATGACTCAGCTACGAGTTGTTTACAACATCTGTTGAAGACTATTCAATGCTCCATGCTGAAATAGCTGTTATATCCTTTGGCAACAGACCCAATCAGATTGGGTAGCAACCCCAGTCTAGCATGGACAAGGTGCCAGTTTACCTGGAAATCTGATGAAACTGTTGACCAAGTGTAGAGTTTTCATTGCAGCATCAATACATATTATCTAATTGCAACACATTGTATATATAGTAAAAGCTAATAAAATTATCTATAACAGGTATGTTTTCATTTTATATTTATTGCTATATCAATGGAATTATTACTTCATAATCATCAAAAGTAACAATTTCATGCATGATTGGAAATAAGCATTTATCATGCTTGGGTTGTATGACACTTCTCTTCTTATTTACAAAATGCGGTTATTAAAACTTCATGAATATTCATGAAATTTTCAATCCAATCAGAGATGTAAACAATTCTGTCAGTGGTAGTAGCACGTTTCTATGATATTCATACATGAAGAAATAATCCCTTAAACTTTACACAAATATGACCAAAGTTTGGCAATTTAAATAAATGCATCATGTATCATCACAATTGGCATATTCCAAGATTTATTTTGCTACCAAATTTAAATATAGGAAATGTTTATAAACCAACTGCAATGAGCATCAAATTTTAAAAACATTTGAATCTCCCCATGTTGACATTTCCATATTTGAATTTTCTAATAGCTGATAACAATGCTATCTTTTCCACAACTTGTGTTCCAAAACTAAACTTGTCATTGATTTCAAAGAATTTGAACATGGAAAGATGATTTTTTTAAAGTATGTATTTTATTAACGCTTGTTGTAAAGATTTGGCCAGTATACAGTCACAAAATAAGCATGCAAAGTGCAGATTTTCAACCACTATATACAGACTAAGTTGTCAATGCTGTAAATATCTGAACTGACAAATGGTAATTGATTTAAAAATATATTTTACATTATATTTATTATGCTATTGCATTTGTTTAGATTTTGTAATATACAGTGATGAAATAATGAGAAAAAAAATCATATAATGAAAAAATCGCATAACTATCAGGCAATTGCAAAATTTATCTATACTGGGTTGTTTCTCCTCCTGATCTTACCTATACAAATTAACTGAATTGGCTCACCCACTGCAGTCTTCAAACACTTTTCAGTAGCTATTGTTAGCCAGTTAAGTAATATGTGAAATGTGGTTTATACGTTAACTCTGCCTTTGAAGTACCGCTAGATACTTTTACATCAGCTCCAATCATGACTTTTTATCATTTATACACACTGTATGTAACAGGCATATTCTGAAAGTGGTGCTTTTGTTTAATTTTTATTTTTTAAGATTACTGAAAATTGTGTTTTCTTTGAAACACAACTGGGTCAGGGGTTTGGGAGTACAAAATCATGTTTTTAGCATGACATGCAGTTTCAATTTGATTAAAGTCAATATCCACTTCATGTGGGACATTGGTGATCTGATTTTCATGTAATTGCACCATTTTATGGCAGGTAGGTCAAAAACTTGAAAATACATTTCTCCATTTTATCAATATGATCCAAGTCTTCTCAGGCAAATTAGAAGTTTCTTTGAAAAGCCCAATGGGCAACTCTCTTAGAATACAAAATGGGTAACAATATGAAATTATAGAGGCCCTGGGCTATCAGATTTTTGAGTACTGCAGACTGGTATAGGGACAAAGAATGCATACATGTATGGGCAGGTTAGTATAGGAACAACATGTGTGTGTGATTTGGATTTATAATGCAGCTTTAGCAATTCTCCTGTCATATGATATCTATGATATCTGCAATGTGACATTTTATAGTTATGTCTAGCACAAGGGCATCATGCCACAGACATGTAACATCATGACCCACCTAGTCACATTATCCTGACACCAGGCTGACCAGTTCTAACACTAAACTCTTAATGCTGAGCGTCAAGCAAGGCAGCTGCTAGTACCTCTTTTGTATGTCTTTGGTATGACTTGACTGGGGTTTGAACCCAAGGCTAATGCACTAACCAACAATATATATATATATATATATATATATATATATATATATATATATATATATATATATATATATATATATATATATATTGTTGCATTTGCCTAATTTATTCCCTTAAGTTTCTTAGCACAATTAAAATAGGCACAAACCTGTATTGACACGTTTTCTTTAGAGATACCCAGGCATTCAGCTCTTTATCTCGACACTTAAAAATCTGCATAAAAGAAAGAAAAAATGCGAGACAACAAATATTGATGCTAAACAAGATTTATAAGAATACTCCTGCAAAATCCACAAAATACTTTATCACCTTACACAAAATATAAATTTGAATAAACCAAATTGAACACTTCATAGGCCTTTAATAAGATATAAATTTGTGACTGAAACTACATGCAGAAGAAAATATACTAGACCTTTTACCATACATATCAGTTCAAGAATATATATATATATATATATATATATATATATATATATATATATATATATATATATATATATATATATATATATAGTTGTAGGGTTTAATGTAATGACATTATTCAGTGTAAGATAGGCTATACATGGCAGCCAGTATTAATGGTGGAGGAAGAATCCAGTAAACCACTGGAAAGTACCAATGACTCACGCGAAGCTACTGGCAAGCTTTCTCACATACCCACATGCACTAAAGCTGCATGCATCAGTCATGTACATTGTTTGTAATATACATTGTTTAAATTTGATTCTGTGTATTATAACTTACAAGTTAGAAGATGAATAACCATGACAAAGACATATTTCATCACAATTTTCTTCTTGCACCTAATGATCAAATAAAATGTATGTTCCACTGCATGAGAGAGAGAGAGAGAGAGAGAGAGAGAGAGAGAGAGAGAGAGAGAGAGAGAGAGATGAATCACAATTGTAAATCTGTATTGTTCACTCACCTGATGATTGAGATTTCTTATATTCAGGTGCAATATCATATTCTATTATCAGTTAATACCACTAGTCATTTCCAGGCTAATATCTGTTTGTGGTCATAATTCAGTAGACTAGATCCTACTAGCAAGGTTACCAATGGGGAAATGAGGCTTTCCATGGGTATTATGAATACTGAACCATATAATGAAAGGAAATGCCAGGTGGTTACTCATATAAATTTCTAAGTCTGTGACATCTTTTGAACTTGTATATAGAATTGACAGCAATTTAAAATAACATCTAGCACGAGCAATGATCAAAAAACAATTGCCACCCAATTACATGAAGAGTACATGCACTTTAAAAAGAATCTCTTTTGTTGGGAATGGAGAGGTCATTTTACTTGTAAAGAAAATTTGACAGCATGCAAAATGGTCATTCTTGGGATTTAATTTCAATAGATTCTATATTGATGTAACTATAGTGAATATTTCAACCCTGAAGGAATATGGCATATATTTTCAAAGTTTACATTTACCATTTCATTTATTAATATTTTCTCTCTTTGACAAAAGGTTCAACTAAACGAGGGCAATAAGGTAAAAAAAAAACAAAAAACCCAATAAAAAGCTGAAATCTCTCTCATATAGTGGACAATATTTTATTTTGTTCATGAGGAAGAAGAATGTGATGGAATACATATGCATCCTTCTCTCTGTACCTCTACCCACCCCACCCAAAAAGGTGGAAAACGCATCTTAGCATTAATAAAGCAATTTCCCAATTGCAGGTAATCTGAAATATCACATTGATACTTTTAATATTTATGAAACCAGAATTTATTATAGTTTAATACCACACACTATCAGGAGTTTTATCCCATCTGTAACTCAATAAATTTTCAGATCAGCATCATTATATGCAGCTAAAAGTACATAATACATTTAAAATACCTTGTGTAAACAATTTAGTTACATTTAATGATCCTGACTGGGAAGGTTACTGAGTTACAGATAGGATAAAATTCACTATGCTCTGTGGATAGATGTGAAAAAGACAATCCAAGGTATTGACCTGGCCTTGTCTTATACTCAGCATTGACTTATCAATGGATGAAGGAAAATTTGCCCAATATGCCGATTCAACTTATATTGACTTATTGGCCTGCAAATATTGTACTTTTTCCACACTTTTTGTTCCTTCATCTTGCCAAGCACTTTGAAATCTGAAGGCAAAGTTCCAAATATTACATCTCTTAAATGAACAATGCTGATTATCGGACTTTCTCCATCATTCAATCTATGCTTTCTAGGCAATTTTTGGAATAAAATAATTCAAAATTAATGTGTGCTAAAAGTTAGCAAAGAATATTTTGATGGCATATGCACTTTTACAACAAACATTAACGTTATTAAGATATGGCCTTTAATCATAAATCTCTTAAGTGAATACAACTTCATGCAAATCACAAATACTATTTTTCATTAATACCAACTTTATCTGCCCAATAATTTGTACACACCATATAATAATGATAATATAATATTTCCATAGGAGTAATCAACAATTAAGCAATCTTCATCAGGTCTTATAAACAAAATTTGTCAAGCAGAAAATAAATTAGGCTCAAGTTACCTTGACCTCTAGACTCATAAAATGAAAAGAACCATAACAAGGTATAACCTCCTATGATGTGAACTAATCTAGTTTTCTAAGTTTACAAATAGTGATGGTGACAATGACACCAGGGGTAGTAAACTGATCACTCTCTATACCATGTCCACTTTCTAATATGGACCTGCTCTTGGTTAATATTAAATTGTCTCATCTTTGTTTCATGACTTTTACTCAAAATATTCCACCTAATTTTTGTTTTAGGAGAATGACAACCAAATATAATGTAATTTCATGTAACTAAATGAAATACATAGCAGACAACCAAATATAATGTAATTTCATGTAACTAAATAAAACACAAAGCTGACAGCCAAATATAATGTAATTTCATGTAACTAAATGAAATACAAAGCTGACAACCAAATATATTGTAATTTCATGTAACTAAATGAAACACAAAACTGACAACCAAATATAATGTGATTTCATGTAATTATTAATTATATGAAACACAAAACTGACAACCAAATATATTGTAATTTCATGTAACTAAATGAAACACAAAACTGACAATCAAATATAATGTAATTTCATGTAACTAAATGAAACACAAAGCTGACAACAAAATATAATGTGATTTCATGTTAACTAAATGAAACAAAGCTGACAACCAAATATAATGTAATTTCATGTAACTAAATTAAGCTCAAAGCTGACAACCAAATATAATGTGATTTCTCATAGCTAAATACAATACAAAGCTCCCTGTTAATAATGCAGGTCAGTTGTATAGTTTTCATGAATAATATTATAAAGCTACACCATCGTCTCTCGAAGATGGACGGATGCCAACAAATTATAAAGCAGGAACACTGTATAACAACTCCCATTTAATGTGCAGAAGTGAACTTAAAAACAAGAAAAACAAGAGACCCTTGAAGGAACTGATGCTCTACTGGGTCCTATTTCCAGGAATTCACAAAGAGACTATTTCTTCTTTTAACTTGCTGAGTGTTGAAATCATCTTTGATATTCATGAGCAGAAAGATTTTCAAATTGGTTACTGTGGTGGCCACAACGAGTGCAAGACCAGCACAATTTTCACTGAGAAAAAACAAGATATCATTAGAAGACTTTTGGTTAAACTTTATGACAACATGACAATCAATTCAGGAGGGCAGCAAAAACAGGATAATAAGTAACATTAGTACCATTTGCATTTAAGACCAATTAAATATCATGTGAAGTCCCTTGATGAAAACTACATACTGATATTGATATCACCAACATATATGGAGTAGTGATAACAAGATTTTCAAAATGGCCACCATGGTGGCCCTACCGCATGTCAGATCACCATCATTTGCATTCAGAACCAACTTGACATCTTAAGAAATCTTCTGGTGTAAACCCAATGCTGATATGATTCTTCAATTAAGGGTAATAGCAATAACATAATAAAATTTTCACAATGGCCACTAGTGTTACACTGGATAAAAGATTGGCACAATGTTTCATTTTAGAACTAGACACTATAAGAAGTATTGTGATGAAAACCCTAAGCTGAAAAGACTTACTATTCAAGAGTAGTAGAAATTACAAGACTTTAAAGATGGTTGTCATGGCAACCATAGTGGATGTTAGATCAGCACCTGTTCCATTTAAGACCAAGTAGACAACAAAGCAATAGCCATTCAGAAAGAGTGCAATAAGATTTTCAAGATATCAAATGTTGTAGCAATCAAAGTGGATGTTCATGCAGCAGCATCTTCATTTAGTTCCGATCTTTTAGTAAAAGCCTAATTTTAATATGACCATTAATTCAGCAGATGATGTGATAAAAATTGTTCAAGATGGATGTCCATGCAGCTCAATTTTCATTTAGGACCAGCTAGACCTTAAGATGAATGTGTGTGTAAACATAATTCATAAAGAAATTTCAAACCAAACTTTATGGATTTCTTTTAAAGGGCATTGTTAAGGGCCCATTAAAAAAAGTTAATCTTACCTTTTACCACTGTGTTATTGACTGCACTTGTGTAAGTCTTCATTATTATTACATCCGAGTTGCAAGTTGTTTTTCTAATGGATTAATACACATTAATATATTTAATTTGCTGAGATCAAAACCATATGGGTCATCAATAGTATAGATATCTGTAACATCTGCTTAGCCTGTATTTGCAACACTGTGACGTCCTTACAAAAATGTTTAACTGTATCTTCTGTGGTTGCATGATTCAGAAATTGGAAACCAAAGTACCAAGTCTTTACAGTGTCTATATACCAGTACCTTACATGAAAATCCAGTCTATTTTTTCTTTGAAGTCTCATCAAACAATACACAAAATCTCTCATTTTCAAGCTTACCATTTCCACTGGAATTAAATCAGATTTTTCTTTTCATAAGGAAGAAGAAAACTGCAAAGATTTGTAATTCCAAAGATTTCACTAGTGTTTTGTGCTTCTCACTTTTCGAATGCAATTATTTTGCACTTTCAAAATTTTTCCCAACATCTACATTTTTATTACAACATGCACAGTACGCCTTGTACCTAGTGCCATTTACTTGTCTGAATCAATTGTTGATGTTCTGGAACTTAACACCATTTTTCAGCACACGATAGGCTATACATGGTGGCCAGTATTAATGGTGGACAAAGAAACAGCGAAATCTGCGGAAAGAACCACGACCTGCGAGAAGATAATGGCAAGCTTTCTCACATATCCACATTCACCGAATCTTAGACACTTACCCATGCAGACAGAGATTCCAATTGGTTTCCAATGATTCATAACAGAGAGCGCTTTAGACCATTTGGCCACTTAGGGCCCCTGAATCAACTGTAGTGAAACAAACACTTCCTGTAGAACACACACCTTCCAGGCATGACCAAACAAAATAATTCTTAACCATGCATGTCGACCATTTGTATTAATAAGTAGGACATTACTTGACCTTTTCCATCAAGTCAGTTTTAAAAAAATTTCCTCAGCCAATCTGAACATTTGTATTGTTAATCAGGAAATCACTTAGTCTTGTCCACCAGATCAGAAATTTATCTTTTTTTCCTAAACTAATTGGATCATGACTCAATTGACTAAACAAAGTGAATGATTGGATATGTATAATATGAGATACAGATATAGTGATAACCATGCAACTGTATTCTATTGGTGCATTTCGACAACAGGTGTACACTATTCATTAGTTCAGACCAAACAATTTAAACTACTTCAAACGTGAGCTTTCTGTAGAATGAAGTTCTCATTATGTGAAATTGAAGAGCTTTAATGGCCAATTGTTAAAATTCAAAGAGTTTTTGAGTACTGATTGAATTTATTTAAAGACTTCTAAAGGCAACCCATGAAATTCAAGGACTTTTCAAGGCTGTGCAAATCATGGTAAAGTTTCATGGCAATCTTCCAAGTACTTTAGGCTGAGTACTGACTACAAATTTGTTCCAATGGACAGATGGAAAAGGGATCACATGCCATCCCATAAGCTCTTCTGGTCTATGACCAACTGAGCTAAAAATACAAGTATACATGTACTAGACAATACATGTATATCCAAAGTGCACATGAGTATTCTGTACTGTACCTCATCTACAGTAAGACCAAAGTCATTTGGCTGGACTTTCCTGTACTTGAATCGGCAAGGAATGTCTCCAATGATGTCCTCATAATCCAGCTTGTAGTATTCATCCAAGTACTCCTCAAAGGACTTCTCATCTACAAGTAATTACAGTCATGTATGTTACTATGTATATAACACAAATCCTACTTCAAATAATATGGACTTTTCATCTACAAGTAATTACAGTAATGTATGCAACTATGTATATAACACAAATCCTACTTCACATAATATGGACTTCTCATCTACAAGTAATTACAGTCATGTATGTTACTATGTATATAACACAAATCCTACTTCAAATAATAAAGACTTCTCATCTACAAGTAATTACAGTAATGTATGTTACTATGTATATAACACAAATCCTACTTCACATAATATGGACTTCTCATCTACAAATAATTACAGTCATGTATGTTACTATGTATATAACATAAATCCTAATTCAAATAATAAAGACTTCTCATCTACAAGTAATTACAGTAATGTATGTTACTATGTATATAACATAAATCCTAATTCAAATAATATGGACTTCTCATCTTCAAGTAATTACAGTAATGTATGCAACTATGTATATAACACAAATCCTACTTCAAAAAATATGGACTTCTCTTCTACAAGTAATTACAGTAATGTATGTTACTATGTATATAACACAAATCCTACTTCAAATAATATGGACTTCTCATCTAAATTATAGTAATGTATGCTACTATGTATATAACACAAATCCTACTTCAAATAATATAGACTTCTCATCTTCAAGTAATTACAGTAATGTATGCAACTATGTATATAACACAAATCCTACTTCAAATAATATGGACTTCTCATCTACAAGAAATTGCAGTAATGTAAGCTACTATGTTTATAACAAATCCAACTTCAAATGATATAGACTTCTCATCTACAAGTAATTACAGTAATGTATGCTACTATGTATATAACACAAATCCTACTTCAAATAATATGGACTTTTCATCTACAAGTAATTACAGTAATGTATGTTACTATATATATATATATATATATATATATATATATATATATATATATATATATATATATATATATATATATATATATATATATATATATAACATAAATCCTACTTCAAATAATATAGACTTCTCATCTACAAGTAATTACAGTAATGTATGCTACTATGTATATAACACAAATCCTACTTCAAATAATATGGACTTCTTATCTACAAGCAATTACATTAATGTATGCTATTATGTATATAACACAAATCCTACTACAAATAATATGCACTTCTCTTCTACAAGTAATTACAGTAATGTATGCTACTATGTATATAACATAAATCCTACTTCATATAATACAGACTTCTCATCTACAAGAAATTGCAGTATGTTACTATGTATATAACATAAATCCTACTTCAAATAATATAGACTTCTCATCTAAAAGAAACTGCAGTATGTTATTAGGTATATAACAAATCCTACTTAAAATAATATAGACGCAAATATGTTGTTGCATGTACAATTAAATTTTTACACAGATTACTATGTTACATTAATATTTTACAATATTCATTTCCAATTTCAAACAATGAATCAAGTTTGGAATAGTAAATGACTCGAATGTTGATTGTACAGTTATTGTTTTACATTACAGCTAAATTCTGCAAAGTTTAAAGACAATAAAATAACAAGAAGACAAGACCAACAAAATCATGATCTTATTAATTTAATGAAGAGCAGCAATGTTGCTGTGTTTCCTAAAATATTAAACTGTTATAGATATTTTTTAGAATATGAACTTTTATAGAGCAGGCTATCTATGTCAATATTAAAAAAAGAGTGATACAAAGTTTGTTCATTAGAAGTTGTGAACTTGCAATAAAATTTCTGAGGGGGCTAACTGTAAAGCTACAGAAAAGCTGTAAAACTGTAGAAACCACATCAATGGCAAGTAGTATGTACAAAGGGTGATGACATTAGACAATAATGTCATGTTAATTGACTACACTATGTAGTTCATGCCATTTGATGAGTATTTATGGATAGGTGACTATTTTATTCATTTTGAATACATGTAATGGATAGCTGCAGCTTTGGTCCTACATTTAACAAAGAGAATATAGAGTCATCATGAAATATTTGAGATGGCTCATGGTGAGGAAACTAATTAACTGGTTAAAATGGCTCTATTGTGGTTTGCTAATTTGCTAAATTATAGGTGTCCTTTCATAAGAAATGTGGATCAAATTTTACAGTTTAGGATTTCAATGATAAACAGAAAAGGATGATTCACCATATCCCAGTATTTTAAGCTGTGTTTATAATTAAAAGAAGCCCAAACACATTTTGGTCGATTATTATGCTTTATAAAAACCTGCAGGTTGTATATATCTGTGAGTAATCTAAAATATTTTTTACATACCATAGAAAAAGTAGAGGTCATACATGAGTGTGTATTGTACTTGGATGTATCTAAATATATTTGATATTAAATAGGATACAGGTACTAGGTGCATTATTACTATGCACCATAATTGGCAAACATTTAGCATGAACTTTAAACTTTTAATTCATAAAATTAAAACAAAAGGGCAACATTTAATCCAAAATGAAAATCAAAAGCAGAAGTGGTTATACTCAGGCAAAAATATATCATCTTTTGCTACATCCATATATAAAAGTGCTGCAAACTAATTTTAATTTCGTCCTTCTAAATACTGCAGTTTCCTAATGTCAAATAAGATTTCTGCTTTTAGATCAAATTCCTTGCAAATATGTGATTTGCACCAGTTAATTTTGCAAGGCAACCATAGAGCAAACTCCATCATAAAAAAAAAGATACTAAAAATCTGGGTTACAATTTCCACTCTCTCTACTTACTGGGGTCAAACACTGGCTTGCTTGCCTCAACTGCCTCAGCAAACTTTGACTTTTTCCGTTTCTTCTTCTCAGGTATCTTTGTGGGATCATAATCAGCATCCATCTACCAATAATAATAATAATAATAATATATGTATGTATGATCCAGTACAATCTGGATTGAATGTCGCGTGCTGTGATGTCACAATGAAAGCTGCAAATATTGATAAATAAATTCATACTACCCATGATGCACTATTTCTTTGACCCGAGTTTAGTATATGGCCACCATTGTAAAAGTCCTTAGTGATAGATAATTTTTATCCAGAAGTTTCTTGGTGACAGTTAAGGTGCAGAACATTCAATAATCAGGATTGAATAGATTTTGGTTAAAGAAAATTGGGGGTTAAATTTTAAAAGAATAATTTCTATTCAATTTAAAATGAGTAAATACATAACTCATGTGACTTGTACTATAGGACTGGACTGACATCACAAGAAGTCTTTCAGTGACAGCCAATGTCAATAGGATGATCCACTAACAACAATGTGATCAGTATCTTCGCTGCTATATGCTAGATGTCAGGGAGCACCATTTTATGTTTAGGACCAACTAGACATTGGGATGAATGTGGGTATAATGTGTTATGACAATACTACAGGTAGTTTAGGTGAAGGAATGGTAATAAACTTGTTGTAATTGATGAACAACAAACAGGAGAGAAAAAAAAAGTCCCTTTAAAGGGACTGATGCTCTAGTGTCCAAAAAGAATTTCCAGGAATTCAAGATATTAGATCATTTCCTTTTATTAACTGATTGCTGACACCATATCTAATACTCTTGTGTGATAAAAGTTTAAACTTAGCTATTGTTGGAACCTTACTGGATGTAAGATCAGCATTATTTTAATGTTTGACAAACTGGACATTATTTATGACTTTTGGTGAAAACCCTATGCCATTTTAATGCTCCATTCAGTAGGAGCGGAAATTACAGGATTTTCAAAATGGCTGCTGTGGTAGACATCTGGCATACATGCCAACACCTGGCAAGGCAAAAGTGTAATCCAAGTGGACAAAAAGAGTAATCCAAGCAGAAAATGTGTAATCCACATATAATAAAATTCAATACACATATGTACAAAATGAATTATTTATCCCTCTGGTATTTTAACATCAATTACTGTTTCAAGTTTTCATATATAGCATTTTGAGCTTTAAAAAGCAGCAGATTCCTATCACATTTCAAAACATTTTGTACCTGCTTAGACTATGAATATTTTGCACACTAGCGGAGCACTAAGTGCTGGATTACATAGCCTGGATCTGAATTTAGTTTTGTTTTTGTTAACAGTCTCTCACAATCAGCATTATAATGGCACAGTCAGCATTATAATGGTAATGTACCAATATTTCTTTCATAACCTGACAAAGAAGAGGAAATTTACATCTCCCAGTTATTGGGTCTTTCAGCTGGGAAATAAGGTGCCATTGCACATCAACTCTGTTCGCATTAACAGGGTTCCTGCAGACTTAACAAAAACAAATTTCATTACTTTTCCAGGCCATTTCATTTAACTCAAGGACCGCATTATCTTGCATTGTCAAGTAAATGAACATAAAGAATGACATCTTTCAATCTAAAATAAGAAATAAGTTAACAACAAATATTTTTAATATGTACATTTTAAATTTACCTGGGCTAGCACACTTTGACTTTATGTAGTAATTCATGTCATAATCCAATGATCAATGTAATTTGTATTCAAAAGAAAGAAGGAAACAATTCTATGTAGTCTTTGTATGTTTCTATTTAAAATATTAACAAAACACATTACTTTCCAGTTGCTTTCCTTTATTTAGTGAAATACTCCGGAAATCATGTAATATTTCTATTAGGGGAACTTACTCTTATTATATGAATTGAAACCATTTATCGATTGTAATTTTATCATTTTATTTAATCAGTTCTCGGTGCTCTATGAAATTTGAAGTAATCAATTTCTTTAACTCCATTGTCACAAATTCCATGACTTTTCAAAACTTTGCAAGGTTTTGACAAATTCCAAAACTTTTCAAGGCCCATGAAATTTATTTTTTAAATTCCAAAACTTTTCCAGGATTCCATGACCTGCAGGAACCCTGATTAAGTACATTGTCAGATAGAATGCCAACTTGATACTTTAGAAGTTCTCCTATTTATCAGCAGCCTTTTCTCCAGCAAGGTGCATGATATGACTAGGACAACCTGATAGGAGAAATTTTTCAAACTGATGGAGAAATTTTTCAAAATATAGTATGCAAATTCTTTATGAATTCCAGTCATCACTGATGCATTATCAGCTGAAAACCCCAGACAGTCCTGCCAACTTGTGTTTATTCACAGCATTATCAAACAATTAAAAGATGTTTTCTCCAGTGGAATCTACTGTTAATTCTCGTAATGAAAGTAGAGCATTCTGCTTTTCCCTTTTCGTGGTCAAAGTCTCTTACACAGACTGTGTACAACTTTTTTCTCATCATAATCACTGCTTCTATCTGTTGCGATACTAAATGGCCCAATTTTCATGGCTTCAGCAATTTTGAGTGACTTATCTTCCGCTGAACACCAAACAATATTTGATGATTTTATTCTTGCACATGCATACTTTCAGCAATTTTGGCATCAGGAAGCGTCCGTTTGAACATAAGACCAACATTGTCTTTTACCGATAGAGGTAGTCCATATTCTATTAAGAACTAGGTAAATAACACCCCTGCATTTATAAAATTTGTGTGCACAATTTGGTTCTGCTGTAAAAAAAAGTTACCTTAGTAATGGAGTTAGTAAAACAAGCTAATTAAACGCTTCTTTGTTTTACCACCATGACCAATTTTAAAATCCTTTCCACACAGCTTGCAATGGTAGTGAAGCTGCCATAGAATGGAATGCTCTACAGTAGTCCCCCTCTTGAATGGCCCCCCTCACCAGTGGCCACCCGCTCCTTACGACCAGAATCCAAATGCAAAACAACAAATATATGTTTAAAATTAACCCCTCACGAAAGGCTTCCCAGCTAACGCGACCAGCATATTTGTGCAAAAATATAAAATTTACCTCTCACAAGTGGCCGCATTTTATTTTGTAATATGTATCCAGAACTAATTTTACTCATAGCATGTGTTAAGTAATCCTATTTCTGTTTCCCAATGTCAGGTTTTCATTCTTGAAAGAAGTGTGGACTAAAGTACATGTGCCACTAAGTTTAATATATTATATCATTTACACCTCACGAGAAGCCACATTTATTCCATAAAGCAGAGAAAGACTAAAATTTTAATACATACAAAAAAGTAAGGACACATAATCCGATTATTCTTACTAGGGTTCCTGCAGACTTAACAAAAACAAATTCCATGACTTTTCCAAAACTTTTCCAGGTTCATTTCATAAAACTCAAGGACTGCACTATCTTGCATTGTCAAGTAAATGAACATAAAAAATGACATCTTTCAATCTAAAATAAGAAATAAGTTAACAACAAATATTTTTAATATGTACATTTTAAATTTACCTGGGCTAGCACACTTTGACCTTATGAAGTAATTCATGTCATAATCCAATGATCAATGTAATTTGTATTAAAAAGAAAAAAGGAAACAATCTTATGTAGTCTTTTTATGTGTTCCTATTTACAATATTAACAAAACATTACTTTCCAGTTGTTTTCTTTTATTTAGTGAAATACACAGGAAATCACATGATACTTTCATTAGGGGAACTTATTCTTGTTATATGAATTGAAACCATTTATCTATTGTAATTTTATCATTTTATTTAATCGGTTCTTGGTGCTCTAGGAAATTTGAAGTAATCAATTTCTTTAACTCCATTGTCATAAATTCCATGACTTTTCCAAAACTTTGCAAGGTTTTGGCAAATTCCATAACTTTTCAAGGCCCTTGAAATTTATTTTTTAAATTCCAAAACTTTTCCAGGATTCCCTGACCTGCAGGGACCCTGTCTTACTGTATGTTATCATAAAATGTCTGGTCTAGCCACTGATAATTGTTAAGATTGCAATTATCAATAGCAGTAACATCAGAGAAGTGGCAGAATTGATGTACAATACAGAAGTCAGCGGGAAAATGGTTTGATAGCCTTTATGGCTTCCCTTTGTAGGATGTTGAGCTTGTTTACTTCTATGATTAGTGACTATTACTACTATTACTACTGACAAATCCTAACGGCCACAATGTGGTATTTTTTAAGTCAAATCTGTATTTGTATCATTTCTCACTTAGTTTCAATAAATGTAAAAACAATAGGGTACCAGACTGCGATTAATGAATCACGTGACAATCGCTGCCTTTAAAAACACATGGCATCTTGTTTAAATGCAGAAAAAAATTGTTTTATCAGTCTTGAGTTGGCAACATTGATGATTATAACCGGACGTAATTGTCAAGATCACAGGGTCAGCATTGGCTAAAAATAGAACAAAGCTGGGTACCAGACAAAAACTGAAAAATCATGTGACAAAACACTTGTAGCTTCCTTTACAAAGGCATTTCGTCTGCTCAACAAATGTTTCGTCTGCATAATTAAATCGCATACAGTTAGCAGCATCCAAATAAATCATTACCAAACATTAACATGACATCACGTAAACGGAGATGATTATTTCAGAAAAAGTCTGCTATTATAGTCTATGCCATCGGGTGAGAGGTGGGGGTTTGTCGAACAATTTTAGGTAGAAAAGACTTGAATAAAAGAATTTTATGTTGAAAAGACTCGAATAAACAACATCGTAACTGATAAGGAATTGATTCAGCAGCAGTGGGAAAAGAGAATTGCGTGTGTACCAAGATTTCAATGACTTTTTTGAATGGTTTTGCAATGTGCTTGACAGCAACACCCGCTCGCATATCACACTTACACCAAGAATAAGAACTATTAATGCATATTTGTATGCATCTTGAAAAAAGTCAACTATTATAACAAGAATCGTTTAATAATTAATGTTGCTTTTAAACAAAGATATTAAATGCTTTAAAAAATGAAGCTTTCTTACTATGTACATTACATTACATATACTTCTCACAGAAAAATTGAGTCCCCCTCTGGAAAGGCCACCCACCTTATAAGGCCACTTTCTCGGTGCAGAAGGCGTGGATGTATAAGATGGGGACTACTGTATTGTGTAATTCATGTATTCATCTTTGTCTTTTTCTAATGCATTTATGAAATCATTTGAGTAACATTTTTGCTGTAACACATGCATCAACTAGAATAAATATGACTTTTAGCCCCAAATACCTACAGACTGGTTCGGTACAAGATATGAATTATAACAAACAATATGCAAACAAAGGTTAAAAATTAGAAAACCAGTCTATTCTCTCCTAACTAAGCCAGACAACTGCTATTAATAGAAACTGATGTTAAAATTTTAAGTAGAAACCAGCATGTTTCTTGAAAATAGAGCAGCTGCTATAAATAGAACATAATGCTGTTAGGAAAGTGAATGCTAGTCTATGGACAAGCATATTATGTCATAGTTACACAGAAGCTGGCAATTAGTGGGATGTTAATAAAATTGGGAAAACAAATTATTAATTTTTTGGGGTGTGGGATATACTAAAAATGCATAATCCAAATACATTTATGCGTAAAGTGTTAATTTAGTGAGAAAAAAAAAACGTAATGATTATGCCAAAAGTGTAATGGTTGGCATGTAGGTACTGGGTATCAGATCAACACTGTTTTAATTTAGGAGCAAGTAGTCATCATATTAAGTAGTTTAATGAAAATCCCACATTGATATGACTATCCATTATGAAGGAGTAGTGAGAACATGATTTCAAGATGGCAGACATTTTTAACTGTATCATTTTCATTTCAGACCAACTATATCATGGGATAAATATGCATAGAAATACTAACTGCATTCTTCCAAGTAGTTCAGGAGGAGCAGCAATTAGAAACTTGTGTTAACAGAAAGACAGATACAGACCATCCCATAAACTTTTCTGTCCTATAAGAGCTAAAAATTTATATGTTTGTTACATTAATAAAAAAGTAGGTTACTCAGACCTACTTTTAAAAATAAGAATATTAGTCATGAAAATAATATACTTATCAACTATTATTATTGTACAAGTAACAGCTGAAATCTGATAGGTCACTGTGACACATTTTTAATAGGTGCAAAGAAATAAAATACACAATACACTAGTACTTGCAAAAACAGCAAAACACAGAATTGCTGTCATGAAAGAGATGTATGTATTGGTAAGCCGAGCAGGCCAGAACAAAAAACAAAATCCAAAAATAAAAAAGGACCAAAATGGGAAATGTCAAAGCACACAGTGGACACTGCCAATATGCCTCTGAACAGTGAAGCAACTTTTCTTGTGTCAGTTAACTCACCTGTAAACAGGTATCAACATCAGTTCAGACATACTGTCATTAACCAGTTCAGGTGAAACTAAGCTCATGCAATTCTTCTATTTTGTTCTGTATATTTTTTTTATTAGGTAACCATTATGGTTGGGTACACTTAAGGTTTCCCTTATCAATATATCATTGATTTTCCAAGTAAGTTTGTAACAAGGCAATGTACGACTAAATAAATACCATGTAGGTGAACTTACAATGAAGTCAGGGTCATCGACATGTGGTTCTGTGTCCCCTTCTTCCCAATCCTCTCTCTTTTCTTCACTGTTGTCTGCTTCATCAGCCATCCCTTGCCAGTTGTCCCAGTTTTCTTCAAGAAAACAAATATGCAGGTGAAGAAGTAGGTCAGAAATAAAGTTGTGTATCAACAGGATACAACTGTTAATGGCTGTGTTCAAACAAATTCTAGTATTAACTGTCAAATAGGAAAATAACACTTTCACATGTGGCTATTTGTGCATGTTAGGAATTACAGAAAAATTAAAAAATAATAAATTTATTAAATACTTCATTAAAGTTTTATTGCCTCAGTCATAACCAAACAAATTCTAGTATTAACTGTCAAATAGGAAAATAACACTTTCACATGTGGCTATTTGTGCATGTTAGGAATTACAGAAAAATTAATAAAATAATAAATTTATTAAATACTTCATTAAAGTTTTACTGCCTCAGTCATAACCAAACAAATTCTAGTATTAACTGTCAAATAGGAAAATAACACTTTCACATGTGGCTATTTGTGCATGTTAGGAATTACAGAAAAATTAAAAAATAATAAATTTATTAAATACTTCATTAAAGTTTTACTGCCTCAGTCATAACCAAACAAATTCTAGTATTAACTGTCAAAAAGGAAAATAACACTTTCACATGTGGCTATTTGTGCATGTTAGGAATTACAGAAAAATTAAAAATAATAAATTTATTAAATACTTCATTAAAGTTTTACTGCCTCAGTCATAACCAAACAAGTTTTTTAAAAACCATTTCTAACCAATCATCAACAACATTAAACTTATGACTCACTAATGCAAATTCCCCCACTTTTTGCCATAAATCCCAAGTCAAAATGCATCTCTACCCCCTCTGTACCATTCTACTCCACCCAGACAGTATCCCAGGAGTCATTACAAAATTGATTGGATACATAGTTAAGTTCCTGATATGAATGCATATAACAAATACTGTCAGACAACAGTTGCAAATGTCACTGTAACTGAAAATACTGTACATTTGACCCAGCACAAAGGCCAAAAATGACATCCCTCTTAAATATTGTTATCATGGGGCAGCAAAACTACAACATTATCACATTTAAATCTGATGGTTTAGGAGATGTGGTAAATGGATAGATGAATGGAAGGACTGATGAAGGATATTGCAGTATTCCAGATGTCTTGACAAGAATTTAACAAATTGTATATTTTACTCCCTGGTTTATAACTAATTAGGTATGTAAATTCAATGTGTTTTTTTTTAATGAACAATACAAAATGCAAACATGTGTTACCAAATGGAGTTTTAATTAAGATATTAATTACCCCAGTTAGAATTGTGAAAGATGGCTGAATGACCAACACTTCCATGAATATTCACTTATAAGTCCAGTCCAATTGCAAACTGTACAGGCCCAGATCTGTCATCACATACAATAATGGTAGGTTTGTTTCTCCACAGTGTACTATGAGTAATCAGTAGAACAAACAACACAGATCTTAATTATTGGGCAATAATGTGATGGAAGATCAGGGCCTATGGTGTTTGCACAGTTGGACTTGACTTAGAAGTTATTCTGTGTGTTCTATTACCTGGTTATATCACATGACTGGAGCAATATGGTGAGAACTTTAGACTAAATAATTAAAATTAAAGTGCATTGCATAACCTGATTTCATTAAAAAAATTTATGCATTTTTTTGTCAATTTACATAGAAATGCAAATTTTTGGCTGATCTTAATCTGATATCTCCAGGCCTAATTGTAAAGCAATGTGACAGCCGATTCAATATGTGACATTACATCAAGCAAAAAGACAGCCAATTCAATCTGTGACATTGTATAAAGCAATGTGACAGCCGATTCAATATGTGACATTACATCAAGCAAAAAGACAGCCCAATTCAATCTGTGACATCATATAAAGCAATGTGACAGCTGATTCAATGTGACATTACATCCAGCAAAAAGACAGCCAATTCAATCTGTGACATTATATCAAGCAAAAAGACAGCCAATTCAATCTGTGACATTAAATAAAGAAACAGGACAGTCGATTCAATCTGTGACATTACATAAAGCAATGGGACAACCGATTCAAGCTGTGACATTACATAAAACAATGGGACAGCCGATTCAAGCTGTGACATTACATAAAACAATGGGACAGCCGATTTAATCTGTGACATTACATAAAGAAACAGGACAGCCAATTCAATGTGACAGTACATAAAGCAATGGGATAGCCAATTCAATCTGTGACATTACATAAAGCAATGGGACAGCTGATTCAATGTGACATTACATAAAGCAATGGGACAGCCGATTCAATGTGACATTACCTAAAGCAAGGGTACAGCCAATTCAATGTGACATTACATCAAGCAATGGGACAGCCGATTCAATGTGACACTACATCAAGCAATGGGACGGCTGATTTAATGTGACATTACATAAATCAATGGGACAGCCGATTCAATCTGTGACATTACATCAAGCAAAAAGACAGCCAATTCAATGTGACATTACATAAAGCAATGGGACAGCCGATTCAATCTGTTACATTACATAAAGCAATGGGACAGCCAATTCAATGTGACATTACATAAAGCAATGGGACAGCCGATTCAATGTGACATTACATAAAGCAATGGGACAGCCGGTTTAATAAGACATTACCTAAAGCAATGGTACAGCCGATTCAATGTGACATTACATCAAGCAATGGGACGGCCGATTTAATGTGACATTTTACATAAAACAATGGGACAGCCGATTCAATCTGTGACATTACATAAAACAATGGGACAAACGATTTAATCTGTGACATAAAGGAGCATACAGAATACTAAATAAAAAATGTTGATAACCTTGACCTCTGATATCCTCAAACTTGATTGTAAAAAAAACTGGATTCATCAATACATAGCATACTGAATCACATACCTATCTGCAAAGCATCATCTTTGTCATCCCCTACTTCCGGTTTAACTTCTTCAGCTCCCAGCTCGTAATAGTCTTCATTGAAGTATCTCTGACAGGTAAAAAAACAGCCATTATAAATAAGTTATGGTAATGGTTCAAAAGCCCAGACAGTGATAACTTATATGAACTGTTCCATCTTTGAGTAATTATTCAGAAAAAACAAGGTATTGTATAAGTAAAACAAGGTTATGTATAAGCAAAACAAGGTTATGTATAAGTAAAAATGGGTTATGTATAAGTAAAACAAGGTTATGTATAAGTATACAAGGTTATGTATAAGCAAAACAGTTATGTATAAGTAAAACAAGGTTATGTATAAGTAAAACAAGGTTATGTATAAGCAAAACAAGGTTATGTATAAGTAAAACAAGGTTATGTATAAGCAAAACAAGGTTATGTATAAGCAAAACAAGGTTATGTATAAGTAAAAAAAGGTTATAGCAAAAATACTCTGATGAAGAATAATATGTGTTGTATAAACATGTTTAACAGTTGAGTAGAACAGCAAACAAAATATACCTTGCTCTGCTGCCACATAATACATTGCATTGACTGGGCCTATGTTATTTGTTCGAATCAAACTGCATAGACAGAGATCTGTTAGTGCATTATGTGATCTTATGACTTGACTTGTAAGCAAATATATACAGAATAATGCAAATAAACTGTCATTTCCTGAAAAGATACAGCATTCTCTAACTCAATTTTTTAAAATTAATTCTAGAAGTATACGGTAGAGTGAGATTTATTATTAAAACAACTGTGCCAAGCAGGGTCTAACTGGTACCATATACATAAGCTAAAATAATCAAACACACTGATTGCACTGGTGCTATATACAGCACAGGAACTTGAACTGGAAGCATACTGAATTGTCAAGAAAGAGTATTTGTTTACTAGCTTTGAATATGTTGCATCAGATAATCAGGAAGACTGACTTACAGACAGGGTACGCCAATATAAAGCTTAAGCATTCATGGAAAATTTAAGTATGACACAACATCCTTCATTCACAATGAATGGAACGTTCAACCTTTATTGCCATGGGTATATTGAGGGGCAATGAATGAACTTCTGAGAATATGTACAAAAGTCACGAAAGCATGAAACTGGGTCACAAAGGCCTAGTTATTGTACTTTTTAATTACTTTCATTCAGATGCAGTTAGATACAAATTACTATGACTGAATGTAAAATAGTAATGAACAGCTGAAAATACAAAAGTTACATCTAAACATTGGTTCACATTGACCTAATTTTTCCATTGCTTCATTACTTATGTTGCGATGTACTTAGATACCATTTTTCATTCTGTGCGTTAATTATGGTTTATGGCGTAGAGAGTTAATGAACTGAAAATACAAGTCATTACATGTGATAACTGAGTCACACTGACCTACATTTATTGAGATGTATCCACTTACTTATTTTCACATATTGGTGAAGTATGGTATATCATGTTAAGGTTGTAATGAAGAAAAAACAGCTGACAATACAAAAGCCACCCAAGAGTAGATGTTTCTCCATGGCCAAGTCATTCTCCCCAAGATATACAATGCTGCTGGTCATTTCTATGCACCAAAGGTTTCCATCACCAATATTAAAGCAAAATGCATACCAAATTCGACCTATTGAGGAAAATAAAATACTGCAATGCTTACCATTTGAAAAGAGGCAATTGACACCAGATTATTCTGTTCAAAATGATATTAATTCTGAAAACACTGGATACCACTTCTGTTTTCGTGACTCGCGATATGTCAGCCTATTCTGTGCAAATCTTATAAAAGACGTAATGTTTCTTAATTGAGCTATAGAAATGAAATACATTACTTTTGACAATTTCTGTCAGCATTTTGATTGAATAATTAGGTCAGGTTTATATCTGGTTTTACAAAATTCAATGCAATAATGCCAATAAGTTGCAAGAGATTTTAAGCAAACTAAACTGATCATGTAAAGTTCTGCATTTTATTAAAAAATAAGTTATTATGTTGAAGAGAACCAACAATGAATAGGATGTAATTGTGTTTACAACTTCTTGCTTATGGTAAAAAAAATACTGAATTTAGAAACAGACTATATGCCGGGAAATTTCCAGAGAATCCCATTCTAACGGCAAGTTAGCATTTTGTATAGCAGACAATAAAACTATGTGTGGGATAACTTCTTGCACAATTGGAATCTTGGATTAAAATGCAGTATTGTTTTAAGGTATACATTTCCATCTTTTATATAATGTATTTATGATTCTAAAAGATACATAGTAAATAGAATTTTCCAGGTTACAAGTTCAAGATGGTCATGGAGTGAGTCTTCATGTTGACATTTAGAAATCACATTTTCGTACACAGTTAGGGTAGAAATGTGGGATATTTATGTACACTTTATGAATACCACTTCCTTAATAAAAGGATCATTCTCTTTTCATACAAATTGGATATTCAACCGAAAACAACATTTGATCCAATATTTACAGGAATGTATCATTACACATAATTATCTGATGGGCAGAATTAGCTGACATGGTGATATACCAAATTTTATGAGTGTATATGTAATTATCTTCAAGATATAGTGGGCATAACAATGAATGGAAAAGCAAATACAGAAAAAAACAAACAAAGGAATGAATGGGCAAATGTCCGCACCAAGCTTCATTGGCAAAGGGGATAAAATGGCATTTATAACATTATATAAAACTGTGTTATAATGTAGACCGGGATCTGAAAGCATTAACTATGAACAAAACTAACTGTATATTTACCAGTAAAACTTGATTTGTGACACAATGCCACTATTCTGATGCAATCCATGGTTGCCACTGATCCAAAGGATGAGATTTGTGCAAATAGCCATTATTTTCAAATATTGCATCCACCATGTAATAATGTTGTTGTAATTGTTTTGGGTTTTAATGCCATTTCTCAGCACAATATAAGTTATACAGTATGGTGGCCAGTTTAACTGGTGGAGGAAGAACCCATGAGAAACCCACGAAAGTACCACCAACCCACAGGAAGCTACTATAAGCTTTCTCATATACCCACACTGGCTAAGACTCTAATCCATAAGGACAGGTGAGATGATAGTGATTGGTAATGGTAAGAACTTTGGATTACTTAACCACCTGGAGACCCATTCCATGTGATAACAATTGTTTTCCACATGTTCATTTAAAGCTGTGTAAACATAAACTGCAGACAACTGGGCAAAAAATGAAACCAAGACAGGACTTACTTGCACTTGTTAATGCTATTTATAATACTGAAAAGTATATTTATAAAACTTTAAAGAAAAATCAACTCCAGGGATTTATATTGCAAGACTACACAGTTTGGGATGAGAGAGTATCTTTTAAGTTAATCAAAAGATCATGAAGGAATGTTGATCATGAACACCTGAGAAAGTTCTCGAATCACCAATGTCAGTCTTCGACAGAATACTTAATTATTGACAGTCTTTAATATACTTCCTAGCCCTTCAGCACTGAAATTTCTGTTATAATTATCAAAAACATTCTTGTTGAAATGGTCATTGACCATAATCTGAATACCAAGTGATGAAAGAGAGCTAGTTTGACCATACACTTCATTTCACATTTTTGTCTTATTATTGTGTGTTAACTTGGTTAATTGCTAAAATATACTGCACACACACACACGTGTGTCTTCATGGAACACTGCATGAAAACTGGACCTAAATGGAAAGCTTAAGTTTATAGATGACTGGATGGATAAGGTTAATAAAATTTGCTCCTACTGCTTTTTGATAGGGCATGAAGTTCCTGCACTTTTTATTTTATTTTCAGATAATCAAATTTAATAATCACAAATCTTTTATCCCACTGATTCTGAAATAATAAAAAAGTCACTACCTTCATCATTTCATCATGTTTCTTGGGATCAAAATCATCTTCCAGATCGTCTTCATTAAATCCAATGGTCTGGTTTCCTGTAATTTCCTTGAGCTTCTCAATCTTTGCAATGATTTCTTGTCGCTTCAGATTCTTTAGCTGTTTCAGTTCCTCTTTTTTCTGCTCCTTTTCCTAAATGTGTTAATTGAGTTAACTTTTAACATTTTGACTTTTATGCGAATGTTCAATTTGTATTAAAATGAAATGGATATAAATGTAAGATTCAGTTTAATCAAACATAACATACATTCTATATTCAAATGATTTGAAAATGGCAACCAAAAAAAATATCAAAAGTGCAGGATTTTTAATAATATGTATACTTTGAACATTAGACCTACAACTGTGTGAAACCATTACAAGATAAAAATTTCTGTAGTAAAATATTTCCTCTATGCTTACCCAATCATGATTTGTTTGTATGCTTTCACTACCTGACTAAAAACAGCTATCTCAAGCAAAAAATGATTTTCTGTATTTTAAGCTGGTGAATGGCATATCAGCCCAACATCTTATGGCTCGTCAGCAGTTTTGCTCAACTGCTAGGCAGGTTGTGATATGTTGATAACCCAATCCAGGAAGAAAGAAAAACTGTATGGAAAGTTTATTCTTTACTACTTTGAATGATGGGAACAAGCAAAATCTCCCTTTTCTGTCACCTCCATGCATTTCAAAGAATAATCCAATGCCCTGATGAGGTTCTGTCACCAACAGTGCATTTCACCTACCATATCATATAATGAGATCTGACTGGTACCCACTATATGTATTGCAACAGTGCATTTCACCTACCATATCATATAATGAGATCTGACTGGTACCCACTATATGTATTGCAACAGTGCATTTCACCTACCATATCATGTAATGAGATCTGACTGGAACCCACTATATGTATTGCAACAGTGCATTTCACCTACCATATCATATAATGAGATCTGACTGGTACCCACTATATGTATTGCAACAGTGCATTTCACCTACCATATCATATAATGAGATCTGACTGGTACCCACTATATGTATTGCAACAGTGCATTTCACCTACCATATCATATAATGAGATCTAACTAATACCCACTATATGTATTGCAAGTCAAGCGATTCTTTGTTGAGGTAGAACATTTCTTACAAGCTCCATTTATAATCCTGCCTACTGCTACCCATCATCCAAGAAAACACAGCGATGGCACATAAACAATAATACATGGTGCATCCTTCTCTGGCCCCTTGCTGGGCCCCTTTTTTCTACTATGGTTTTTTTTGCCCAGACATGTCATTGCAGCCAATATATTTTAAAAAGCTTATAACTAAATTTAGATATAATGTCATGTTGAACCAATCGGATGACTGGGTTGGAGCATGTGATCAAATATTGTGTCAATTAGGGTGTCATTCATCTAACTGATATGCCTGTAGAGATGCATTTCATTCTGTGGAGATGCTGCATTTAATCTTTAACATTATCTTTGGCCCACTGCTACCCATCATACAAGAAAATCATGATGAAATATAAACAAAATCAGTCAAGCATCATGTTTTATATTTCATTATGATTTTCCATAATTAAATATAAAACTATAATAATTTCCTTTCAACTGTTTGAATTTTTGAGACAAAATCGTCTAGTAAAAGTAAAATATTTGAATAATACCTTACAGTTGACAACTTCTATTGTTTTGTTAAACCTAATAAATCAACAACGTGACAAATGACAAATTTGCAGGGAAACATATATTCCACTTTATAAGATGATGCAGGGGTACATGTAAAATCCTGACACACACACATAATTCTACTTTAGAGGATACAAGTAAATGTTATCAGGAACTATGAATATATTCAATTATGTCATTTTTGTGAAAAATTATATTTTCATTACAACTTATATTCATGGACTGTGGAAGTGGTTCATATATTTCTATAGATGGATCATTGTTTGCCTGGACTTTCAATATGTGCTTCATAGCAACCATGAAATACAAGAGAAATGATGACTCACAAAAATAGTGAGATCATATTATATCAAAATGACATAAAAAAAACAAAAAAAAAATACTGAAAGAAAATAAATCTTGCTGATTGCTGATTTAAATTGATGACTATTTGGTTATGATGAACCAATCACAGATCTATAAAAATCAATCAACTGGTGCACACATATCCCGTAGTGATCTGAAAAATAATCCAAACAAAACAGACATCACAAAAAAATTATGTACTGAAAGATGTAATAAATTCTGATCCAGTCATATTACCATCTTTTTCCTCTCTTTGGTTTCTTGTCTCTTATGTGCCCTCTTTGTGTCTTTTTGACGTACTGAATCCTCCACTTTGCGGGGAAAGCTTTTAATCTGCATGAAAAAGATAAAGGATTAAAATATGATTATGAAAAATATTAGGGTGCTACAACATATTAGTGAAGTCAGCAGGTGGCATTTTAACCAATCAGAACACAGAACCAAGTCATATGTTAATATCCATTTGTGATCATGTTAGGACCCTATAACCAATCAAAATACAGCAAACTTCGAAATCATATGTTAATATTAATTAGTGATCACATAATATTATATTCAAAAAGCTGCTTTTTTTCTCTCTCTGTGCATATATATATATATATATATATATATATGTGTGTGTGTGTGTGTGTGTGTGTGTGTGTGTGTGTGTGTGTGTGTGTGTGTGTGTGTGTGTGTGCGTGAGTGTGTCTCTTTGCCAACCATCTACAATATGAAACAAATCTGTACTTTCGTTCCAGCAAATAGGTAATGTCTTGTCAAACTTCCTATAGCAATTACCTATTTATATAGATCACTCACAATAAACACAAATTACATGTATACTTATCACATTGTAACATATACAATTATGGCTGCCATACAAAGGTTTAAGGGATAAGTATGTGGCCTACAATGGTTACCACTAGTTTTAAGTCCTGTCAAATTATTTCACATTTAAATATTACTTATTTTATGAATTGTACGAATTTTCAGAACTTTTATCAAGCCTTCCTAATAGCTATGATGTTAGCATGGTCTCTTGTGGTGGAGAGAACTAAGGCACAGAGATGAAGACTAATTTCACACCATCCTTACTACAGCTTTTAATCTACATTCTCTGTCACAATAAAGCTGTGCAAAGTTACATATTAATCTGACAAGCTGTGTGACGTTACATGTTAATCTGACAAGCTGTTTGACGTTACATATTAATCTGACAAGCTGTGTGGCGTTACATTAATCTGACAAGCTGTGTGGCGTTACATATTAATCTGACAAGCTGTTTGACGTTACATGTTAATCTGACAAGCTGTTTGACGTTACATATTATTCTGACAAGCTGTGTGGCATTACATATTAATCTGACAAGCTGCTCGAGTGAAGTGGCAATAATGCAATTGTCAAGATGGCTTCCTTGGTAGCAATACTGAAGATCAGAGTAACACTATTTTCACTTAGAATCAATAATATGCTGTAAGGAATGCTTTCATAAAAACACTGTATCCTAATGTATTATAATTGGGTAACATATCTTAAGAAATACCAGGTCAATATGAGAAATAGATGATGAGGTGTAGAAATCATAGAGTTTCAAGATGGTGATCAGGGTAGCATCTCAGAAAGACAGTATTTTCTTCAGGACCAACAAAACTGAAGGAAAAAAATACACATATATGAGGCTTCAGAACCATCTTTTGCCTAGATACCTTGATTAGGAGGAAAGCCTATTATAAAATTATCAGTTTTGCATCTATCTTGGTCATAATGATCAGTACTACATTTCTTTCTACAAGGATTCAGTGCACTCAGTGAGGATAGCCTGAATAAAAATAAAACCTAACTCAAGAGATGCCTGGAAAAAAAGGTCCTATTGAGTATCACACAAAAGACTAACAAGATTTCAAGATGAATATGCGCCAAGCTTCTGCAGATTTTGGCAGCCCCAACTTTCATTTAAACTGAAACAATCTTGTTCCATGATAAATGTAGAGTTTAATTCTGGAAATACTGCACAAAACATACCACATCTGCATCAGGTTCTTCATATCTGAAATTGTATTTTCTCTCAAATTTCTCTTGTTTTTCCAGAATATCTTCTTCCTCAGAAAACCCCTCCCCATCATCCACTACTTCCTCGTATGTTGGCACCCTGTGAAAGATTTTCACTCCATAAATAAATTATGATTAAAACATTCCAAATTTAGTATACTAGACCAAATTTAGTACAGCAGGCCAAATTTAGTACAGTAGACCAAATTTAGTACAGCAGGCCAAATTTTGTACAATAGACCAAATTTAGTACAGTAGGCCAGCAAATGATTGACATGAAGATGACATGTAATGTATTACAGTGAAGCCCTAGCTTAAATCTCACTACTTCATGAGACCATCATCAATGGCAGCTGGAGACCCTGATGTCCAGCATTTTGGATGAGTTATGCATGGATCTGGATAAGCTGGACAATAAGCATCATTGTCTTGGTCAGTAAACACTGACCATGTTATGCTGAATTTAATAACATGTAATCAACTTCACATATGATATAACAATCTTATTTTTCTTTATTTTCCATGTATAAGGATACCTCACTAAAGGCTGATGTGTATGTTGATATGTATTAACTATTCAGTAATTTGCAACATTTTTGTCATATATTATTAAATGTACGACCATTAACAATTTCAGGTTAATGGTCTTGTGAGCTTGCAGGATTTTGTGGCAAGTGTAATGCACTGCCTATGCCTCTCCTACTTCCTGTGGTGTTCCAAAACCATGAAGCAGAATTTAAATTATTGTGATCCACAGCCTGTAACTATCTAGAACTTACTGCACATGAAGAAAAAAAAAACAAAAACAAACTTTATATCAAATACTGTTTCTCCCAGAATACTTATTGCATTAACATTTCTGATACAAACCTGCTACCTCTCAAATCCAGTGGTAGTAAAATACAAAAGTTTTTTCTTTTTTATCTATATCATCTACACCAAGGACATTAACTCCCCTTGCTACCACAAGGTATTGCTAGGTTTTAAGCTGATCAAACTCCTGATGAGACTGCTTGCATAGAGGTGGTTGGGATGGTCTTTAGTAACATGATCTGATAAGCTTTCACACTAAACATTATTTGCTATAAAATTTGCATTCTCCTTTGAATAAATCCCCTGGTCATGGAAATCCAGTGAAGCCATTTGGCTATGTTAGTTTAAATATATCTGGTGGTCATCTGTGCCACAGCCATAGGACCTACCAGATTCTGATTCTGTCTCTGCGAAGGTAAATACCTGATACAAAAAAACACTGAAAAGGTTGACTCTGCATGCCAGCCAATAGTTTATCTGATGTGTTTTTTCTTAATGGTCTTAAATAAATTTACAGAAAAAAGGCATAAACCAAAAAGTTTCATATGTGAAAATTAACTTAAAGTATTGTAAATTAAATACCAAATACTCCTAAAAGTTCTATCACAAGCCAAAAAGTATGGAGCATTCCAAACGTGTTCCAAATGAAGTCCAATCTATTGCGATGATGTGGAAAAAGCCTTGAATAAACTTGATATGCAAAGTCATAAATTTGATATGCAAACAGTCTTGATATCTTGCAATTATATAATCCAAAATGCCATTAAATGAATTCACAGTAATTCCAAAATATTTATTTAGTCCTATAGCTAATGAGCACCTTGTAATTCCAATGAAGAATTAAAATAAATAATTCTCACAAAAAATAATTAAAAACAACTTAATGACTGCTTCCACTAGAGATGTTTAAAATAGGAATAATACTTCTGTTATTCATTATCTTATATAAAAAACTAAGACACAATTTCAGAACCAGGCTGAGGGTCAAAAGTTCACTTTTGGATAATTTATAAGTTGTAAAAAGGTCAGGTCCTTTAATAGCCAACTAATCAAAAATCATTTGAGCAAATGCAATCAAATTCAACAACAAGATTACTTCTTTACATTTTAAAGTCAAAAGGTCATTAAAAGATGTTTACTCAAATGAAATGACCTCAGTTTGATTAAAATAAAATCAATACATGAAGATCTGACAGTGACCACTTTGGGTTCATGTTCTGGTGACCTCTGAATTAGCCAGTGGAAATGCAGCTTTCACACATCTAAAAGGAAATCAAATTGTTTTGCTCTTCAGCTACAATGCTCAGTCTCTGAATGTGACAATAAAAGACTTCATCTGATTGGCTGATAAAATTAGTGATTATGGTAATATCATGGGTCACCAAATCATGACCCCTAAGCATCTGCTACCAGATCTTCATGTTGGACAGTGAAGATCTGATTTTAATTAGACTGGAAATGACCCCATCTTAAAATACAAACTCAAATTGACAAAATTAGCTATGTAATATGATGTCTACTAAATGACCCTTACAATTATTAAAAAAATATGAAAAACATAATATACATATTATACATACATATCAGATTTTCAGACTAAAATATTGTGATCAAGCACAAAGCCAGCAGAGATTTCTCCAATTTCATGAGATACTCATGAAGTGACTTGGATGTATTGAGATGGCAGCAGTTTACACATTGTGCATAACCTGCTTAAGCCATGAAGACAGGGATTGAAAGGTGTTTTCCTTCTTTCTTGCCTCTGCAAGGAGAAAGATTCATCTGTTCTTGTCCTGACTTGTCATGTGTGCTGAAGACTGAAGTCATGTTTGCTGAAGACTGAAGTCATGTGTGCTGAAGACTGAAGTCATGTGTGCTAAAGACTGAAGTCATGTGTGCTGAAGACTGAAGTTATGTGTGCTAAAGACTGAAGTCATGTGTGCTGAAGACTGAAGTCCTGTGTGCTGAAGACTGAAGTCATGTGTGCTAAAGACTGAAGTCATGTGTGCTGAAGACTGAAGTCATGTGGTGGCGCTCACCAGTTATTATGTACTTTTGAGAGAGTGATGTATGTAAGGTGAAGTTGTTTGCATTTTAAACATGCACAGTGCAAAGAATGTTGGCATACCTATATACTACTTTCATGTAATTTGGATGAAATTTCTTTGGATATTGTACTTTTGGAAATTATAAATGATCTTGGGACACTGCTAACTAAAATGACTGCTCCCTTGTGCTCCAAAAATCAACCTAAATTTGTCTAAAGTACACTATTCTTGGCAGCTATTAAAATATGGAAAATGAATTTTGCCAAACTAGATAATACCAGCTTCTAAAAGTGCAATGACTGAATTACCAAATACATAACATGTAAAAAAAGTTATCGGCTCTTTTTTTTACAATTTACCTCTGAAGTTCGAGAAGTGAAAATGAGCAAGTAGAGCTAGCACGTTTTTGAAAGATGCACATCTGGAGTAAGGCCAAGCTGTATATTCTCTAACCCATATTACACCCATCAATCATACATCAAAATAAAGGGAATTAAAGGTTCTTTGAACAACACCTAAGATATACAAAGTCTCTTTTAAATAACCAGTATAACTAGTGAGGCAACCCGGGGAAACTCTTTTTCTTTAAAATTTTAACCCTATGCTAAATACGAAACTGTAGAGCGCCACCTTAAAAACAAATATAAACATTTATGAAATTATTTTTCTTATTTTCATATTATTATGTATGATGTTCTGAGTAAAATGGTACATTAACAATGATTTTATTCATGAAAATAAGCTAATTATGCTTATTTTTGCTCTAGCATACATAATTTGATATGAGGCATGTTTGGGTTATTATGGGAAAATTAGAAGTCTTAGAATATAGGAATAAAGTCAACTTAAATTGAAAAATGTTGCATTAAGTAAAAGAAATCCATAGCAAAAATGTTTTATTTCATTTATTTGCAATGAAATTAAAAAATAAATGATAACAAAGCAAATTTGCTTTCTTCCATATCAAAGAATTAGTTAATATCTACCCTTTGACCTTTGACCTTTATGAACCTCACCTGTTATATCCCTTTTATAACTGTAAAATTTATTGTTGACATCTCAGGAATAAATATGGCTAGTTTCATGTTCCTGTCTATCAGCATAACACTGGTTGCTATGTTGACAAAATGCAATGCGCATTTTTAAAATAGTTCACTTTTTATCATAAGGAAGGGGGGGGGCTGTACCGGTTTAAGACTCTGACTCTAATAAATGCTGTTCTGAGGGGGTAAATACATGACAATTATTACAAAGGACTGTTTTGATGCTTGCGACTTAAATATTTCAGTCGTACAATCAAAATTAAATCATACAATAATAATACCTATATTCTCTTTATGGTGGCGCTCACCAGTTATTATGTACTTTTGAGAGAGTGATGTATGTCAGGTGAAGTTGTTTGCATTTTAAACATGCACAGTGCAAAGAATGTTGGCATACCTATATACTACTTTCATGTAATGTGGATGAAATTTCTTTGGATATTGTACTTTTGGAAATTTTAAATGATCTTGGGACACTGCTAACTAAAATGACTGCTCCCTTGTGCTCCAAAAATCAACCTAAATTTGTCTAAAGTACACTATTCTTGGCAGCTATTAAAATATGGAAAATGAATTTTGCCAAACTAGATAATACCAGCTTCTAAAAGTGCAATGACTGAATTACCAAATACATAACATGTAAAAAAAGTTATCGGCTCTTTTTTTTACAATTTACCTCTGAAGTTCGAGAAGTGAAAATGAGCAAGTAGAGCTAGCACGTTTTTGAAAGATGCACATCTGGAGTAAGGCCAAGCTGTATATTCTCTAACCCATATTACACCCATCAATCATACATCAAAATAAAGGGAATTAAAGGTTCTTTGAACAACACCTAAGATATACAAAGTCTCTTTTAAATAACCAGTATAACTAGTGAGGCAACCCGGGGAAACTCTTTTTCTTTAAAATTTTAACCCTATGCTAAATACGAAACTGTAGAGCGCCACCTGTGTGCTAAAGACTGAAGTCATGTGTGCTGAAGACTGAAGTCATGTGTGCTGAAGACTGAAGTCATGTGTGCTAAAGACTGAAGTCATGTGTGCTGAAGACTGAAGTCATGTGTGCTAAAGACTGAAGGTACAGACAGGATCTTGCATGGCTGCTTTTCTCAAAATTATCTAATAGATGAGAGGGACAATATGCCAATTCTCTGATTGGGTAAGTGGTTCTTGGCCACAAATCCTGGTTGTGCCATGAGGATTACCAAACCATCCAATATGAACTGAAGAAAGTTTAGGTCGACTGAAATGGCTGTTAACTTGTTCACTCTGCATGCCAAAACTAAAGCTGTCAGCAAACAAGTCTTGCATGATATCATCTCCAGTGAGGATGGAGATATTGACTTGACTTTCTCGGATTCAGCCATGTTAGGACCAAGGACAGAATTCATTCTGGAAAAAGGGTCAGATATTTTGGTCATTTAAAATCAAGTTTGGCTTGGCAATTCTGACAGACCTTTTTCTTGATCAATTTGTCAGATTTGGTGCTATCTTCTTTCTTCTCAGAGACATAATTATTTGGATGAAATCTTCGCACATTTCTACTGGTCTTTTGTGGTTTTCCCCTCTACACTTTGTATTTTGCTGGCTTTTGTGGTACTGCAGACCACAGGTCAAGAGTTACTGTCCTTTGTGTACAAGCTATAGACAGAAAAGATGAATTTTCATCTTTTAGCAAGGTCGGTTTTCCAGATTTTGATGTGATCATGGAATATATTTTTAAAAAAACAGACAAATATCTACCATTAGCTCTTATTTTATTTTTTTCCCCAGGCATAGATTTTGGGTGTTGGTGGAACAAAGTGGGACAGCAAAGGGATATGTGTTTTACTATATCACTAGTTCATGTCTGAAACTTTGCAGGAAAATCTATCCTGTATTATCTTAATGACATTAAAGAAAATATTTGCAAAAATATGTTCTGGAATATTTTAAAATCTGAGTTCTATATATATAACTGATAATAATATAAGCTGAACGGTCGATGATCACTATGAATTATTAAAAATAAGTATTGGTTAAAATTGCATTATGTGACACAGACCCCTTCCAATTATGAGTTCACATCACCAGAAATGAACTATGTAATAATATATGTTCATGTGTCTGACTTGTCTTTTTTGACAATAGATGTAACATTGTTGTTAAAATATACTTCTGTTATATATTTAATCAGATTTGTAACTATTTAATCACTATTTGTAATTATAAGATTTAAAGTTCATATTTTATAAGAATATTGAAGACATAAAGCTTGAAATTAGAATACACATAAGTTTTAACAGACTTTGCTTCACAATCAATTTGCAAGTTTCATGGCTTCATGAATCATGGAAATTATGTAGTTCATTGTTGAAAAAAAAATGCAAAACGATAAAACATTTTCTTCCACTACAGAAAAGTCTTTAACAAAAACAATATTTTCAATGAAGAAAATTATATATTAAAATTGTGTTCTTGTGAAAGTTAATTCTTAATAAAGGCAAAGCAAAAGAAATAGCTCATTTACTTCCAAAACAAAGACATGAATAGACAAACCTGTCCTTTTCCTTATCTAGGTATCTCTTATTCAAGATGAAGTCACGGATAAATTTTTCTCCTTCATCTAACTCTGGGTTCTGCCAATATTCTTGCAGACTGTCCTTGAACCAAAACAAAATTTAAATCGATTAGCAAGGATTCCACAAAACATTCCCCAACAGTAAATGACTTCAACATATAATATAAACATTCTTGATACTGCCAGTATGTCTGACTGACAGTTTGTAAATGCCGGCCAGACACTAATCACTCCATAATGAATATTGCTGGATTTTCTTTTACGGACAAGCTTTTGACAATGCTTCTACCAGAAAATGATTGTGGCATCCTTCTAATAATCTGCTAATAATAATTTGAGATAACTTTTTCAAAATAAATGTTCAAATCTTTACATCAATTTCAGGTCACTGAAAAAAAGTCAAGGTTTGACAACCATAATTCATAGTGCTTTACAATCTAGTGGAATCATGTTGTCTCAGAATTTCTCATTTGTAAAAATCATTGCCCCATATTGGACTTGAACATGTCAAAACTACAACATAGACTCTTACTATTGATGATGTCACTACTAGTAATGAAGAAATGTGATACCTGTGTCTTACATTTTTGTTGCAGATGAGAATTAATTTTTATTTTAACAGTGTCCAGACACTAAAAATATTTACATTTAGAGAAAAACTGCAAAATTATTGTGTAAAACTTGTGGTTTAATATCAAACTGTATTGACTAAAGAATAATGAAAGTGGAATAAAGGATTGAATTTAAGATAAAAAAACAACTATTATATAATGACTGAGTAAAAGAAACAAAAAGAGACTATAGGCTGAGTTACATAAACAGTCAAAGACATAGACATCAACTCACCATTTCAATTCCTGCTTGTGATCCTTTGCTTTTCTTTTGTACTTTATGCCATTCTTTATATTCTGTCTCTTCCTTCTCCTGCAAATTTTCATTATATTTAAAAGTAATTATTTTTGACAAAAGTAAAACCCACAATTACAATTATAATTTCTTGGACCTTGACCTTGACCTCTAGGGCTGTGACTCATTAGGGATAGACCTCAGCTATAATGTAGACTAACTATGAAGCTTGATGAATACAAGATGGAAGACACTTGATGTATATAGAGTAAAAAATCAAACAAATCACAATGTCAGCTTTCTTGATCCTTACCTTTCACCTCAAAAATCTCGGAATTGGTTGGGAGCTGCCCTTTTTTAACTGTAGTGTTATTATGAAGTTTTGACTAAAATATGGCCATAACTTATCCAGTAGAAAGGAAATCATATTTTTAGCTCCATTGACATTGACCTTGGATATAGCAGCTCTTAAACTCAACAGACTTCTATCTTTACACATGGGTAGGGAACATTTCAGGTTTGAGAAGAAAAAGCAGAAACCACATTGTCTCTATGAATGGGTAGGTAGAAATGTGAATAGACAGACTATCACTCAACTCATCGTGCATTTGATCATGGGTACAAAAAAGTCAGATTCATAAAGCCCATTTTGACAAAATGGAGGCAAATGGAACAAACACTTACCATGCTGCAACTATTCTTGTTTAAAATACAGTTGGAACTTCGAGTACAACAACAAATCTTTGCTATACAGAAATTTAAATAAAAATTTATGATAATTTCTGCATCAAAAAAAAAAATAGAGAAGACATCTAAAATAAAGCAAATTATATTTAAAAATCTATCCATTAAAAATTAAACCTTACCTTTATCATCTGATTTGTACCCTATTTCAAAATGGGAATACACAGCAGGCTATGTGAAGAAATTTTGATTTTGTATTCTACTGAGAAGACTTTAACCATCTCTCTTGTTATGAAGGTGCCACTTTTCTTGGATTTAAACATTTTTTCCATGGCATAAAAACAATAAGGAAATAGTCTAGCCAACTGGGAGGCAGTTATCCAGGCAGCATTTGTGTATGATAATGGAAGGGAAGTGATGCATGCTTCTATTCCATTTTATCCATGAAGAACACAACAAAATTGGTACAAAACTCAATCCAGAACTTTGTGTACTTTTTTGATCACAAGATTTTTGTTTGAAAGCAGACACAAAACTGTTGCCAAGAAAACCTGATTTTACAGTTTTAATTTCAGCAACATTGATGAAATGTCATATTTTTTTTGTAAGACAAGGGTAAACAAATTATGCGCTATTAACAAGAGATCATTTTGTAAAGTGAATGGGACAGCTGTCATTTGAACAAACTGTGTCACAGACATCTATTAAAAGCTGTGCGATTGCAGAATTGACAGTGATTTAATTATAAAATTCCACTGAAAATCAAAGAACATTATAAGTATCATGTATATTTTTTTCTTCATTAAATCTTTCCTATATTCCAACAAAAAGCCCTCCATTTCAAACAGTGGGGGAAATTTTCCTGGTCCTTCATTTTTTGTGTTTGAACAGATTCTACTAAAATGGCAAAAACATTTCTTGATTCCCTGTTGCCTTTATCAATAATGCAATAGTGTTGTGTTTATTCTGACCTTTTCTTTCATCGTTTTCTTCCTCTCTACCAAAATATCCTCATCATCAGAGCTGTCAGTTTCCAGTGTTGCTTTAAAGCTGAAACAGGTACAAAGCATAACAATAATTCATGGTTATTTTTCTCTTTCCTGATTCTATTTGTTGTTCTGAACAAGAATTCTTCAGCATATGGCATACTGCATGTGAAGTCATTACTATGATGAAGCTTTCTGCTTAAGCAGGTGAGACAGGAACTTAATGCATTTAATACCTGGAGTTAAATATCAGGCTCACAATAACACTTTACAAAAGTTTCAGTTGATTCAGGAAGGTAACCTTAAAATGTTTGAACAAACCGTTTGCATAACTTATGCCACCACCATTGCCACTGTAAAAATGATACAGTACCTATATTTGGAAAAGTGATATGTACAGTTGACCAATCACAGGTGACATAAATTAAACAATGGTGACTGTGCTACTGACTTTTATCTAAAAATGTTAGAAAAAAGCATTTTAAGATCAAGTCAAATGAAAACTCAGTATATCCTGCTTCTCCATTTTCTTTCATGGAGATGGTTTTAAATCTCTCATCTACTCAATATTTCTTTTCAACATGTTAACAAAGACACACAAAAATTCAATACATTCTAATCAGCTGTTTCAGCATAATCAACTCATTCATCTCAGACAAAAAGAACTCATTCTTTAATGCTAAAAGGTTATGCATATAATTATTTTAAATATTTTTAAAATTAAATTGGCATGTAATGAGAAACCAATTGTTGGAGTAAAATATTTTGGCTTAATACTTTTGCATGATTGGTCTCAGAGGTAAAAGATGATGGAAGCCATCAGTGACTGCAAATACATAGTTTGAGCAATGCTGCCAAGAGAAAAATGTTGCTCAAATGCTCTGATGGTGATTGCCATAACTTCAAGAATCAACATTCCTACGAAATTAATTTAACTGGTCTTTGGTTAGTTCATTGTATGAGTGGATAACCAAACACAGCCAGCACAACAAAGCCTGAGTAGAAATATTGTCCCTTCCATTTGAGAGGGAAATAAGAAAACACCCCTCCCTCTTCTTATCACCCAGCCTGTTTAAGGTGCCACTGTGGGTTATTGCATCCCTGATGGGGAACTGTAGATGCCTTTCGTGCAAATAAGACAAAGGATTGAAACCTGTTCTTGGAAATGACAAAAAGAGACTCTAATGAGAAACTGAACCATCATGGTGAAACTGCAGATAGTTTGACTTGTCACATGATGCATATATCTCACTGATTCTGTAGTTAAAATCTCTAGAGAGCAGGTCTTGTGCAAAATGCAAGTCATGGAGGCTCTAAACAGTGGTTTGAATGGTACCTTATTCATTCAGTCACATCAAAAACCAAGGTCATTTAAATTTCAGACAGAAGACCTGGACGTCCGAATGAGACAAGACTTGGCAAAAGTTCAAGAGATCTTTGTTTTGGCCTATATTCTCTCTACCAAGATGGTAAAACATCTGAATTCATGAAATTTTATCTCTATGTTGTGATGTAAAGTAACTTCTTCTCAATGAGCCAAAACAGGAAGTCAGCTGTTTGTGTCACTGAGACTTTTAAGAGAGATGTTTCTCTGCTTGCAACACTGGGAAACATTTAGACTAGTGGACATTCTTTCCAAAGCAACAATCCACAACTTGTTAGAAGAACCAATTCTTTCTAAAGGTTTATCTGGTGTGAACTATGCATTTAGGTTCAGCATCTCTTGGCTTGGATGGAATCATTCCTAATTGTTTCAGCAGGCTGGAAGACGGTAAGACTTTCCTGGAAATCTCTGCAGCAAACTTCAGGAGATCAATGATCCATGACTTTTCACACTTGTATGGAACAATCAGGATTAACTGCAACTCTGGTTCCTATGTTTTATGCCAAACTGGGAATCTGAGTAGTTAGAAAAAAAAAAACCCAGCTTGTTGTGACTGTATTAATTAATGGAACGGGTTTTAACTACCATGACTTTCAGGTCTACTGAGATGGTGAAGGCCAGTGGCTTAATGTTCAAATTTGAAGGAAAAGGGTCACTACATGGGATATGGATACTCTCTGAGGCGATTTGCAAGATCCATGGATCATTTGGGCAGCCTTCCCCTCATTAACAAAGTATGCTTTCCTCAGCAACATTCAAATCCTCAGCAAAGAGAGTTAAAATGAGTTAAGGATGGTAAGCAAGACTGACAGTACAATGATGTGGTATAGTGATCTACAGGAATTCACTATGCTTGTCATCAAAGGTCTAAAACTGGTACCAGGTGTTTGGAAAAAGGGGAGTTGCCATATTCAGTATTTGGGTACAAAATAGTGAGGACAGGTGATCAACATGTCTATGTCTAGTTCTGGTAATTATTAGTGTTAGATGGTCCACATAATCCATACCAGTTATGTTAGCAATCCAGCTCCAGTTGTACGCTTAGCTGTGCCTGGAGTGGATGTAGTCTTGGTCTAGCTGACAGCGGTGTGGCAAAGTCTTGTATTCACTGTCCTGGGAATGATTACTATTGCCAGTTCCATGAATCTGCACAAGGTGATGCAATGTTTAGGACTGGTCCAGATAGGCCACTATAACATATTGATAATGACAACGCAGCATAGTAAGCTGTGGTTGTGGTACTTTTTGGTGATAGCAGGGCTGTAACTGTGTCACAAGCCAGTGATGGTAGAGACTGATACATCTTTTTCTGAATCATCCACATGTCTTGGCAGTCTTATTTGCGGGGATTAACTGCTTGGCCATGTGGGTGACATATCTTTCCTCAGAAAAAACACTGCAAGTTTTGATGAAACTGCAGCTTATATACTAAATACAAGTGGGATAATTATTGTCAGCTAGCATGAAGCACACATTTAATCCAGCATAATGTCATTGACGTCATTGACAAGTGCAACTTGAGATAGCAAAACAATGGCATACACTGGTGAAGTCAGTCAAGCGTCACACTGGGATTACTGTGTAGCCTACATTATGAATTATGATAAATGCCAGAGAAAATTACAGCAACAATCTTACTACATGTACCTGCAATAATTACTTGACACACCTTGCAATAAAGATCATGTACAGAGATGAATAGTAAGTACTCCATTCTGCAAGTTCAATAATTTTCAGGTGGTACCAATGTCTTTGGTTTCACTGTTGCCCCAAACCACAAATTTAAAGACATTGAAAAATTACCCATATATGATATAAATTTAAATGTACCCACAAACCCCAATTTCTAAATGTTTTATCCAAGAGATAAACCTAACTTTTTGATAAATCAACATTTCTGTAATCTTATAATTAAATTAGCTTTTACACATTACCTGCTACCTCATAACTCAACCTAATAAAAATATGTAAATTTATTTGATGGAGGATAGACAAAGGGCAATAACTATTGCCCATTAGCCTTCCTTGTCTCCACGATAAGCCACTAGTCTTTAAGCTCCAATTCTGTACAACATTATTCATAACACATCCTATGAATCCAAATAATGACAGTACAGTAATAAATAAAAGATAATTAAGATAGCACTAATTAGCTTGTCATATAACAAAGTTGCACAACTGAAGTAAACAATAATGAACATGATGAAAAAAAGACTGAGAACAAGATAGAACACAGATAAGTATACCTTCCAGACTTAAAATGACGAAAAGACACAAAGTGAATACTATTTATGAGCCTCTTGTCAATGCATGCTGACAGACATGAATGGAACTAGTTATAAAATAAGAACAAAATTCTAACAAAAAAGGACAATTATTTCCCTGGACTGATTTTGACTGAAAAATTAGAGGATATTACAAATAGACAGAAAATACAACAGTTCATACGAGTCATAAAAGACTAAGTTTTACAATAATCAGAGATCCAGTCTACACAGCAAATGCCATTAAAAACAATGGAAAAGATTTAAATGTCCAGTGTTATTAAAGTTAAACAATCTGGTTGTTATTAGCAGTTTATTTGGAATGACTTAACTTGTTAATCTGCTTCAGTAAGTCAGTTCATTTCATTCATGACTCGGGACCTTTCATGTCCAAAGACACTGGCACAATACATATGCAATAGTTTGTTACAATATATATAAATGCTCACCTTGTCTGATCTTTATGCTACAATAAATATAAAAACTTACCTTTGTCTGATCTTCTCTTGTTCCTCGTAGTAGTTTGGTTTTTTGTCAGCTTCATTTTTCATCTCCCTCTCCACCTCCTCATCATCACTGTCACTCACTATGCTACAAGATGACATCACATAGGAAACAAATATTTTTTATTCAACACTTAAGTAGATCATGTATCACTGATTGGTAAATAACAGATAAAGTTCTTTGCATCCATTAGATTTTATGGCTAAAAATATGATCAATTTATATCTAGCAATCAGAATAGAATAGGCAAAAGGAATTGTCTAATATAAATAAGAAAAGTTCCAGCTCAAGTTAACAAAACCCATAATAACAGTGAATGATTTTTTTTATAGGAGGAATCAGTTTTGTGCAATTTTTGTTGTTGTAACAAACCAAGCAATCTAAGATCCAAGGAACAATGATCCTTTTATTATACTATAAACTGATATATAAGGTCCAATTGCAAACAGAGACCCTGATCTGCCACTGCATAATATGCAGGAATATCAGGGTCAATGTTGTTTGTCCTACTCATTACTCATAGAAAATGCATGGACCAAGTTGAATGATGTACCAACAGCTCTAGGTCTACACAGTTAATAGGTGAACCGAACTTTAAGTGAGAAATATATTTTGGTACCAGTAATAACCAATATCCATAAAAAGAGGTGAATTTACATATAATGCTTTAGACATAACTGACTTGAAATTTAGTAATCAAGAAAAACTTCAGATTTCATTAAGAAAGTGTGTAAGGTTTTATGATTCAATCTTTGATACAAAGTTATAAATGTTTCAAATATTTAAATTTCAAAGCTAAATCTTAATCCATACACTAAATAGATTAAAAAATATCAAGTTCAACAATCAAACCAGAGCTAATTCCTTGGCTCACCATGGCAAATCACATTTGTTATTACCTGTCTCCTACGTGACTAACCCTAACACCTGACCACAACTCCCCATAAATGCCTGGACACTTACTGAAACAATTTGTCAAATTCTGTAAAGTTTTTTTTAAAGATAAAGTTATATGTTTTTATATGTTTAGCAATGGTGGCCATAATATGGCTGATCTGCATCATTTGCACAAATAACAAAGGCTTTCAAGCTAAGAGATTGTAAATCAGATTCCTTTAAAAAAAGTAAGGTTTAATAAAATGTAAGCATATTTCAAATTTGTAAGGACAGGTAATGAACCATGCCACAAATGAATGCTGAATCAGAATGTAGGTATCACTAATCACTTAGCATACAAATGTTGTTGTTGTTGGGCTTAACACCATTTTTCAGCACATGATAGGCTATTCATGGCGGTCAGTATTAATGGTGGAGGAAAAAACTGGGAAATCACCGGAAAGAACCACCGACCCACGAGAAGCTACTGGCAAGTTTTCTCACATATCCACATTCTGCATACAAATGAATATCTGAATACTGATTTTTCATTGGAATATATATTTTGATTCAAATGATAGGTTATTTTAGTTCTAATGTATTCTGATAAAATTCTGATGATCCTTTCTTGAGAAGTTACAAGCAACAGATGATGGATGACTGATGATGGGAGGTGAGCTAAGGAATTAAGTTCCATATATTTAAAGAAACTTACCAGAAAAAAAACTTACTATTCTGATGTTCCATTTCAAACTAAAAGAAAAAATTTCTGCTAAGACCAAATTATACTTTTTATACCTACAATAATTGTAATTTCTTACCCTCCTTTTTCTAGCAGCACCTTTCTTTCATAGTCTTTCAAATACAATGGCTTTTCTTTCTTCTGTTTCTTTTTCTTTCTATCAGAATCTGAAGAGTCTTCATCTAACAGAGAAGAAAGGACTAACATTAGTGAAGTCCCTCTGCATTATTATTTTATTCCCTGGATTGAGTGAATTAAAGAATTAGAAGTAATGAACACACAGCAACTCTTCTTTAGCAGCAAATGAATCATTTTTGGCCTTTACCAGTCACCAATAGAATGTACCATTTTTGGCCTTTACCAGTCACAAATAGAATGTACTATTTTTGGCCTTTACCAGTCACCAATAGAATGGATTATTTTTGGCCTTTACCAGTCACCAATAGAATGGACCATTTTTGGCCTTTACCAGTCACCAATAGAATGGATTATTTTTGGCCTTTACCAGTCACCAATAGAATGTACCATTTTTGGCCTTTACCAGTCAATAATAGAATGTACTATTTTTGGCCTTTACCAGTCAATAATAGAATGTACTATTTTTGGCCTTTACCAGTCAATAATAGAATGTACTATTTTTGGCCTTTACCAGTCACCAATAGAATGTACCATTTTTGGCCTTTACCAGTCACCAATAGAATGTACCATTTTTGGCCTTTACCAGTCACCAATAGAATGTACCATTTTTGGCCTTTACCAGTCACCAATAGAATGTACCATTTTTGGCCTTTACCAGTCAATAATAGAATGTACTATTTTTGGCCTTTACCAGTCAATAATAAATGTACTATTTTTGGCCTTTAGCAGTCAATAATAGAATGTACTATTTTGGGCCTTTACCAGTCACCAATAGAATGTACCATTTTTGGCCTTTACCAGTCACCAATAGAATGTATTATTTTTGGCCTTTACCAGTCACCAATAGAATGTACCATTTTTGGCCTTTACCAGTCAATAATAGAATGTACCATTTTTGGCCTTTACCAGTCACTAATAGAATGTACTATTTTTGGCCTTTACCAGTCACTAATAGAATGTACTATTTTTGGCCTTTACCAGTCACCAATAGAATGTACTATTTTTGGCCATTACCAGTCACCAATAGAATGTACCATTTTTTGGCCTTTACCAGTCACCACTAGACTGTACTATTTTTTGCCTTTACCAGTCACCAATAGAATGTACCATTTTAGTCTTTACCAGTCACCAATAGAATGTACCATTTTTGGCCTTTACCAGTCACCAATAGAATGTATTTTTTTTGGCCTTTACCAGTCACCAATAGAATGTACCATTTTTGGCCTTTACCAGTCAATAATAGAATGTACCATTTTTGGCCTTTACCAGTCACTAATAGAATGTACTATTTTTGGCCTTTACCAGTCACTAATAGAATGTACTATTTTTGGCCTTTACCAGTCACCAATAGAATGTACTATTTTTGGCCATTACCAGTCACCAATAGAATGTACCATTTTTTGGCCTTTACCAATTGCACCAATAAAATGTACCATTTTTGGCCTTTACCAGCCAACAACAGAATTGATCATTTTTGGCCTTTACCAGTCACCAATAGAATGGATCATTTTTGCCTTTACCAGTCACCAATAGAATGGATCATTTTTGGCCTTTAACAGTCACCAATAGAATGGATCATTTTTGGCCTTTACCAGTCACCAACAGAATGGATAATTTTTGGCCTTTACTAATCACCAATAGAATGGATCATATTTTGCCTTTACCAGTCACCAAGAGAATGGATCATTTTTTACCTTTACCAGTCACCAATAGAATGGATCATTTTTGGCCTTTACCAGCCAACAGAATGGTTCATTTTTGGCCCTTACCAGTCACCAAATGAACAATATTTTTTGCCTATACCAACCACCAACAGAATGGATCATTTTTGGCCTTTACCAGCCAAAAGAATAGACCAATTCTGGCCTTTATCAGCCACTAAAAGACTCATTTTTGGCATTTAGCAGCCAACAAAAGAATGGATATTTTTTGGCCTTTACCAATCTTTAATAGAACAGATCATTTTTAGCCTTTATGATTCATTTTTGCCCATGAAGGGAGTTTGGTGATGAGGGAGGTAAAATACAGTAGAACCTCTGAAACCTAAACAGTGATAATTAAAAATGCTGGCTGCTGTAAAGGTACCCAGTATACAATATACATAGGTTCAATTATTACTAAAATGGCCATATTTACAGACTTTTGTTGAATATAAAAAGTTAAGATTTTACTATGCTTATAAAAGGACACCTGTCTATAACAAATACTATTTTGGAATCTATTTTCTTCATTCATGTTAGTTAACTTCCATATCAGAAACTAAAGTGTCGACAAAGACAAAACTGTATGGTCCTGTAATTGTTCTTAATTGGTCCTGTTTATGTTTTTAATAAAAAGTTTTACTTTACTTATGTACTAACTGAATGGATTCTGAAATGTTCATATTCATTATGGATTACTGCATGTTCTTGAAGTCAGGATAGAATTACTTTTCTAATATTAATAGGTCATATATTGCAAATTTACCCTGAAGAATTATGGACTGTAAAAAAACAACCCCTTCTAAATGTTTTGGTCAGAAGTTGATGTGTACATTAACAAAATTATTTTGAAAGTTTTCATGAATTAAGCTCTGACAACATAATATGTGAATCCTAATGATATTATAAAGGTTGTTCCATTTATACAGGCATGGTACCCAGGTAAGGCAGTTTTTTTAAAATTATATGCCAGGGTACTTTGTTGTCATAGAGTTCATATTAAAATTTAAAAAATTCTAAAATGCATCAATTGGTGAGTAGCCCACTTGAAAAGTGCCTTACCTGGGTCCCAGGTATGTTTTGCTGAAACAGCCCTAAGTAATGACCTAATCATGTACATTCTATAATAATTATCTACCTTTACCTATATTGGGAACTGTCCACTTTAGAAGATCACTGTACCGTCCAATATTTTCATATTGAATAAAACGTACGCAAGATTTTTTATACCACTTTAAGCCGTTAATTGCCACTGTGCATGCATCGTAGAAAGTTCTATGAAAATCATGATATTTTCTGTGAGTTTTAACAATCACTTCTCTTCCATAATGCACGTGTAAGTTCAGAAATGTGCACTCATAAACACAGCAATAAAAAAAAAACGGAGAAATTTTGTATAAGGTACACATTAATTCCACAAATGAATCAACTTGATAAATTTAATGTCACTGATTTAGCAAAACAAGTGGATTACAATGACTGATAATTATGAATGTGGCTTAAAATTAATGTACATATTAACATTCACAGCTGCATTTTAGAAGTTATGAATAATGGAGCTAAGCGGAAAGATGACAATGATGTTTTCAAGAACAATAACCATGTGGGAAAAGTAACAGTTATTCTGACTATTCTTTAAAGGTCCATTCTTAAGAGCAAATGGGCAAAATAGTTGTATCCTAAGGGCAATTTGGGCAAAATAGTTGCATCCTAAGGGCAATTTGGGCAAAATAGTTGCATCCTAAGGGCAATTTGGGCAAAATAGTTGCATCCTAAGGGCAATTTGGGCAAAATAATTGCAACAGTGCTTTTCATTTCACCCAAGCACAAATAGTTGAATTTGCCTTACTCGAGTTAAAATTTTTCAACCTTTAATATCAACTCTTCTTTTGCATTCAAATGTAAAACGTTTCCAACATGCTATTTTCATGCACCATGCTTCTAATCAACTGTTTGCAGTTAAGTTGGAATCTTTAAAATATCTGCCTTAATGTATATATAAAATTTAAAGTAAAATTTTATGCATCTAAAGCCTATTCCAGAGTAAATTATTACCCTTTGGATGTTTATAGGATGACTGATCATAAGAAGAGGGAAAAATTGATTTGATATTTTGTCCTTCTAAACATTGAGTTTCTTGATATCTGTCACATCTTTTAAATAGTCTGTCAAATTTGGAAGTTAGCATCTTTTGCAAAACAAAGTTATTCAACAAAATTTAGAGAAAAAAATCTTTTCATAAAGTTTAATGGATATTTATTTTGTTTTATACTATTGACTCAATGGTTTGATAAAATGTCTTTTTTTAAGCAAGTTTTAACATCTAAAATTTTGACCACCGGTCCCTTATTTTCCCATTGTGGATGGAGAGAAATGTAAATCTGAATCTATCATGGACTATGCAAAATGAATGTGTATTAATTGTCATTAAAATTATTATACTTTATTATACAAAGACTTATTTTTTTATTACTCTTGCAAATACTGAAGTGTCATGTATGTCTGTCAAATACTGTTTGTACTGTTATCAATATGTAATTAAATTGCTTGTGTTTTAAATTCATTTTATTTTATATTGTTTCATTATATTTTATTGCAATGATAATTTTTATTGGATTTGAATCTCTTTTTGGAAAATTCACTTTACCTAATTAGAACAAAGGTTGCTTTATCACTAGTTTTAGTTTGCCCTGGTTGACACGTTTGTAAACACTGAGTTGTAAACAGTCTTTCTTTTTTAATTTATTTTCAGTACGGGAAACTGATTCTTAGATAGAGCTATTCTTGCCTATGTGATAACAGCATTTTTTCTACTGCACTGTTCAAATTAGTGATCACATAGACGGTCATGTGAGCCACCATGTGACGGTTGCTTTATCACTATTTTTAGTTCAGATGTGATCTGAAATCGTGGGATAAAACAAACATTCTCTAGTACATTTATCAGTCATATACAACTTTAAGAGTTCTAAGTGTTTCTTTTATTGTTGATGCCAGTTCATTCTGAAGTTCATTTATTTTTTTGAGATTTAGTAAATTCATATTCTCTAGAAAACAAACAAGAGCATTTATTTATAGATATTCTGGGACAAAGACATTTAGTGAAAATTTATTCTGGAATTCTAAATAGAACACTATAAATTGTGTTTCAACGAGTAACTGTTGCCATCAGTACAATGACCTCATCTGATGTCATTGCCTTCCATACTGGAATTTCATTGAGATTCGAACCTGGATTCAATTAGAACTGTTTAGTGATAGGACTAGATATATTTCAATTCCAGGATTGATTTTTGGATTATATTCACAAACCATAAGTCCTATTTCATATTTTTATCTTGTTTATTTAGGAAAATAAATTATTTTGTTAAAACTTACAAGCTTGTTGGCTTTACTCTTTTCTTTTGTTACTTCTGTACGAGTCTACACATAACAGTACTCACTTAAAAGTTGCCCAAACATACAAAGTGATCTGCTATAGGCCAACAGTTCAGGGTCTATTTTATTTGTTCTAATGGTTACCACTAACAAACTACTTAATTTAATGACACATTACATGATGGCAGATCTAAGTCTGTACAGTTTGCAGGTGGTTGGTTTTGGCTTATAAGTGAGTACAGTTATACAGTTGTACAGTGAGTACAGTTAGTACATGAATGGACTATGATACAAATCATACCCTCATTTTCTGATTCATGATAGAACTTGAAATCTTTCTGGTAGATTTTGGGGTCCTTTTTCTTCAAAGCCACTAGAGTTGAAAGCCATTCCTTCTCTAGCTTGTCTGTAAGTGCCTGCATGTAAAGAACCAAAGTAAATAAAGTTTAATTCATGTAGGTATCCTTTCATTATCAGAATCAAATGGGATATGGTAAAGAATATAGCATCATAAATTAAGGATTACATCTATAGCATCATAAATTAAGGTTTACATCTCAAAGTTTTCTAAAAATGTTGTATTGTTGTATTTATTTTAAGTTGACCATGTTATTTAATTTAGAAATAGCACAATAAGGTAATTTTTCCCCCACATGAATGGAGACAGTTCCTTATAGGTACTGTTTTGAAAATGAACTTTTTAGGGTTTCAAAAAAGAAGTAATGTAAGACACTAATGGAATATTGTTCTAATGGTTTTTAAATATCAAGAAAAGTTAAAAGATTTAAACCGACAAAATTTGTTTTCATCCTTGTTTTGCAGTTTTGTTGGATTAATATTTTTAATCTGAGTGATTTTAATTTTTGTGTCTTTGTTACATCTGTGACTCCTTTTGGTTCAGTACAAAATGTAACATAAGATGCCAATGGGAATTCTTGTCACATAACTTTCACAATATTACTAAAAATATCCAACTGATGTTGTGACTGTGTGATAAAGGAGACACAAGAGAACCAGTCGTACTTACTATACTGAACAATAAAATGAGTATATGAAAACTATAATCTTCAACTGGATGAAGACATAACAGGATGAAGACATAACAGGATGCCATTTTCCTTTTTAACCAAAGATTATGAAGCAAATTAGAGGACTCTAAAATGAGTAATCATTAATTTAAAAGATTTAAGTTGACAGGATTTCTTTTACATCATTTTCTTGTACTTTTTCTTGGTCATTCTTCCTAAGTTGGTAATTTAAACTTTCATGTCTTTTTATTATATTCCTGAAAAGATTTTTCTTTACAATTTAACACTTCTGAAATCATCCCCAATCTCAATACATCATCTAATACAATTAACATAAAATGGGTGATTTTTTTTCATTTTCTGTTATTCTTACATATAAGTAATCACCTTTCATGTTTCTTTTTCTAGAAAAAATATTTTGTGAAACCTACATACTCTTTAATATTCCATGGACATGAAACAGTGGGGTACATATTACAAAGTTGTTATCCAATATGAATTAATGTAATTAACTCCTACTTATTGCATGTGACAAATCTTTTTCTTTCTTGAAAAAATTACTACTAAAATCAAAATCAAATAGTATTACATAAACTTGAAATCTTATGATGGATATAATGAAACTTGTTTTCCAACTAGAACAAAGGCTAAAAAACTTTAGTTCTTGAAAATCTGTTGCAACATTTAAACTGTTTCTTCATTAAAGCACAATATCATATTAACTTCTCTTTCATCCAAAAAGTTATAACTATCTTCCATCAACAATTCCACAAACAAAGTGTTTTATGCTACTGGATGCAGCTATGAGAAGAAAATGGAATAATTGTGACATAAAAACTGCTTGACAATTTCAGCCATTTTTCCAGTTGCTGGCAATATTTCATAAGAATGTGAGATACAACATTCGGACACAAAACTGATTTACACAGTGTGGAAAATTGTGTTTAAAAATCTATTTGTGTTATCTTTATCTAGTATGATGAATTATGTCATTATGTCTTGGTAACTTATGATACTGACATCCAACCTTGATAAAGAAATGTCATATATTATTTATTTCATTTTCTGCATGACTTCTAATGTATTTAATTATACTTCTCAGAAACGTGAACGGTATGACTTCTCTTACTGTCAACAGATGTGAATTAGGATAGTATTAAATCAAGACCTTACTGCAGATACAAAAAACTTGGGAATGTCATTAAATTTTGCTTACAATTTGTATTTTTTAAATTTGATTTACTAATATTCAATTAAATATATATATATCAATGTTATCTCTCCACCACTGACTGTAAATAATATATTAAAAGCAAAAGCTTTACCTTTTGTTGGCTAATTCAGGAAATACTGACCTTTTTATTATAGATGCTGCACATACTTTATGAAATCAAAATCTGTACCACTTATAATGTGTAAATACCCATTTCAAAAACACAAGTATAAACCAAGCTTCAAAATAATTTATTCAAATACTAAAATTAGACTCGGTGTGACACACAGGAAATATTATTAAAATATTATAAATCTTATATCTTTACTTCATTGCTCAAGAAATGCTAGAAAAATATTTTATATAACTTAAGATATTTCTGTCATAACTACTAAAATATGCACGTCTTTAAACTGGAGATGTTTTGCTGCTTTTTTTAATCCTCAAACAATAATAGAAATAACCATTTTTTATACATAAGTTTTGCATTTCACCATTCTGTTAAAATGACAAATTTGGAAATTACCTCAGCATCTTCATCTTCTGTTTCCGAAGAGCTTGAGTCAGAATCTGTGTCCAAATCATCACCATATTTGTCTTTTACTGGAAATACAAAGTTACATTACTGCAGTCTTGCACACATTACCTCATGGGCAAGAGACATCGTCTCTCTTTGTGCTCTAAATTTGGACAACACAAAGTTCCAAAGGGATGAAGAAAAATAGTAGATAGAACTTAATGCATTTGTCATGGTTAAAGGTAAACAAGAGATTATTACAGCCTGGAGAGTTCTGCCACCTTATGTTTGTCATCTGCATTACACTATCATACTTTCCTTGGACACTAATAGTATTGTTATAAACAGTTTAATTAAAAGATTGGGTAACCCAAACATTTATGCATTTGAATTTTCTGTTCTTGATTTTGCTAAGAGTTACATTTATTATAATAAATCACTTTTTTCAGAACTATTTTTCTTTTCAGACTAACTGATTAAATGCCAAACTGTATATTTCTGCTAGTTTTTCACCCAAATCTCTCCCCAATAGATCCATACTAATTCAACATCACAAACATGTTACAAGTGTCCATCATCTACTTAGCGTTGCAACTTTGCAGCATACTACTAAGAATACTGAATGTTCTAACTGCCAAAATGCTGTTTTAAAATTTAAATTAAATGTTGTCTTTAAATTTTGTTTTGCCTTTTGTGATTTTGGCTATTGTTAGAGCAAAAATTAATATGGACAGATGTGCACTTAACAAAATTTTCGCAGATTTTTGTTACTATCCTTATTGAAAGAATGCACCCAAGAGGTCTACAGAGTCAAGATTTGGGGAACAAAGAATATAAAATGTGCAGAAAACTCAAAGAGTCTGCACTTATGGTTTAACTGTTACTGTATGTTACTGGCACTGTTCCAACAATGGTGACATCAATCAATTTGTGATAATCAAACATGGGAATGGATAAAATTTATTGCAATGAATTATAAATAGCTTTCACACACACACACACACACACACACACACACACACACACACACACACACACACACACAAACACACACACACATATATATATATATATATATATTAATATATTCTTTAGTGTTGAGAAAAATACACTAAACAGAATTCCACCTTTTCTAAGAATTTTTGAAGAAATGAGTCCTAAAAAGGAAGTAAAAAGATTGAAAACATAATGCGATCTATTGTGCATCTACACCAATCACACATTGGGCCTACAAAGTGTCAATAAACTCATACTGAAGCAATGATGATCTCAATTCTCAAAGTACCCTTTATAGGAAATTTTGAAAGAAATTATCCCTAAAAAAAAAGGCAAAAGGAAAATGGTACAAACTTACTGTGCCAATACACATAACACATATCTATCCAAATTTCTGGTTACAATCCTCCAAGATGTGTGAGGTGGGAGAAGAAACTATGACAAGCATTGTCACTCATAGTGAACAAATGGTTGCTGACCAAATGGACAGACTGGCACATTGGGCAATAACTCTTTATTCACTCTCTCCTGAAGTACAGGGATAATAAAAATTTGCAAGCAGTTTAAGTGAACGTACAATGATAAACCTCATGTGAAAAATTCTCAAAAAATTTTGAAGAATTTCCACTTTAAGAAAAGTAAAACTTTATTGCACATCTACACAAACTATAAAAAAAAAACCAAAAAATTCCTTCACGCTGTAAGCAAGATGTAGCAAAATGCAAAAAGGTGGAAAAAAATTGTAGAACCTAATTGCACATTTGTGCCAAGCACATATCTAGCACAATTCTGAAACTGATGTAGGAGAAGAAATCATGAAAAGAATTCTTTAGATACCCTCTTTTCGTCAACTTTATTAAGAAATATCCACAAAAACAGAGTAGAGGAAAAAATAAAAACCTTACAGTGCATCTAAACCAATCAAATATCTAGCATACAATATTTAATTTCAATATAATCCTCCAGTATCGAAGGAGTATAAATAATGATGTGAAATGACAATTTTTCAACAAATTTCCATAAAAATGGATCAAATGACAAAAGTATAAACTTGCTGCACACCTGCACTAATCATATATTTAAACCAAAGTTTAATTAAGTTGTATGGGAAAAGCAATTATATGCTTTGTCATGGATTGATGGACAGATTGATAAATGGGTCGTTATCCCATTTTTGACAAAAGTTCTTCTATAATAAGTTTTATCATGGCAACTTTTTGCAATAATGGGCTCTTGATCATCACCTCTGACAGTTCTGATGTTCAAATCTTTGGTAACACATTCGTCTGTTCAGTGACATATGCCAGATATCAAGGAACCACATTTAAATAAAATTAACAGGAGTGAAGCTGTTGTTGTTAGGTCTAAATATAAATATTGGAATAATGGAAATACATCATGAGTGCAAAATGTGCATGCATATTTTTCTGGCTTAGATAGCAAAGGTTGTCTAGAGCTAATGAGGTTCCTGGTTTGAGCCCTGGAACCAGACATGCATTATTCTTTTCTGTGAGATATTTTGGCTGCACTGTGGCATCAACCATCTACAGCATTTAAGATGTAATTTCATATACAGAGATTTTAATAGAAGCCATTGCCATTCATGCTGACATGAAAACACATCTCCATATGGCTTTGAGAATAATTCACTATATGAACAAAGGACAAAGATATGTCAGTTTAGACAATTTTAGTGGACAAAACTGCATTTAATTCACAGGATCATGGCTCAAGCCGCAATACAGACATGAATATATGTGACATGAATGCCAAGAAGAAAGTCATCTTTGTTTAAAGAAGCGGAAAAAATATGTATTAAAAATTTCACAACAGATTCATCGAACAGGTTTGATTTCACACAGATGTGTGCAATAAAAATCGCAATCCACTTGTCAAAAAAATGAGGAAATTTACGTGATCAAGTAACACTGCCTACAACAAAACTATCATTTGTTTCCATGCATACTTTTCAATTCCACTCGAAAATTCATTACACAACTCAAACTACCCAAACCAACAAAATCCTGTATCTTTCGGGCAACTAGAATGTGAACATGTGCGATCTAAAGATCCTTACGTTTCTGAAGTTCTTCTTTCTGTCTCCATTTGTCGTATTTTTCTGCATACGCTTTGTTTATTTTCAACGATTCATTTTTAGGCATCTCGACAACGTGTTTATCCTTGGGCTGAACTAGGCTGTACTCGATTAGCTGCTTAACTTCAATAACTGTCAGTTGGTATTAGTATTTATAATATTGAAACTTAGTCAGAAAATAACAAAAGTTTTAATATTACACTTTATTGATTATAATTATATATTTTAATACTTACTGAATCGTACTCTCAGTCTTTCGATAAATTATTTCGTACGATTAATTTTCTTTTGTTCTTACTTTGTTACTTAATAAAGTGCATTAAATCTTAATTGGCAAAACGCTTTCTTAATTTCGTTTATTTGACAATCGTCCGTCGTGCACTGACGGAGTAAGAAGAAAGACCAAAACAAAAATGCTCAATAACTTCATTTTATTCACTTTCTTTGACTAGTAATTGAGATAAAAACAAGCTTTCACCAAATCAAAAGTTCGGTGATCGAAATTTACTTTGTGATAGTAGCAAAAAATACATGTTACATGTATAATGGATTGAAAATCTTCTGATCTAACACTACCAAACTTTTTGATATGGGGTTTACTTTATCATGGAGATGTATTTTTATCATCGACTTAGTTTTTATCCTGATTGGTATTGCAACTTTTATGAAAGGATTCTTTCCTTTGAAAAGGCATCTTCCTGGGTATGCTGAAGCAGGAAATGAGGACAATTCTAGCACAATAAAATTGAAATTAATTTCCCAGATAACACATTATGATAAGATTGTTATTGTCCTGATTGATGCTTTAAGGGCAGACTTTGTTTTGAATCATTCAACACCTATGAAATATGTGCAAACAATGATGGACAGGGGGAAGACTCTGAGTTACATTGTTAAAGCTAATCCTCCCACAGTTACTCTTCCAAGAATTAAGGTATATGTAAATCAGGAAGAAAAAAGAAAAAAATGCACTTGGGGTCATGTATATAAAACAGATTTTGCAATGTTTTTTTTTTAAATGCTGCTTTGAATATATTATATTGTATATATTAAAAGTGAAAGGGTTCAGCACAAATTATTCCAGCATTGAATAGCATTTCCTGTAACAAATGCCAAACAATATTTCACTAGTCATGTTAAACTAATGAAGTGTGTGTGTGTGTGTGTGTGTGTGTGTGTGTGTGTGTGTGTGTGTGTGTGTGTGTGTGTGTGTGTGTGTGTGTGTGTGTGTGTGATTTGGATTTGAAACAGCTTTAACAATTTTTCAGTCATATCACTATGATGTCTGCAGTGTGGCAGTTTATAGTAATGTCTAGTACTGGGGCATTATGCAACAGAAATGTAGCATGATGTCCCAATCAGTTACATTATCCTGACACCAGGCATACCAGTCCTAACACTAACTTCTTAATATTGAACATCAAGCAAAGCAGCTATTAGTACCATTTTTATGTTTTCATTATGAACCAGCTGGGGTTAAAAATCTGCGATCTCCTGCATCAGAAGATCTAACCACTAAGCCCCTGATGTTGTTGTTGTTGCTGAGCTTAACGCCATTTTTCAGCACACGATAGGCTTTTCATGGCGGCCAGTATTAATGGTGGAGGAAGAAACCGGAAAGAACCACTGACCCACGAGAAGCTACTGGCAAGCTTTCTCACATATCCACATTCGCTGAATCCTAGACTCGAACCCACGCAGACAGAAATGAGATGGCAGTGATCCGTAATGGTCAACGCTTTAGACCACTCAGCCACTCGGGGCCCCCTAGGCCCCTGAAAGAATCTTAAAATAATGAAGAAAATTACTTAAATGAGTGTAAGAACTAAATTATTTGAGGTGAGGTGTATGGGACACACACAATCAAGTACAGATACATGGATGAATATTTTAGCACTGATATTTATATGGTATTTTAGTGTGTTGATTTTAAATAGGTTAAAATGGCAGTTAAGATGAAAGAAGAGGAAGAAGAATTGGTTTAATATATTTACTCAAGGTTTACAGGGAGCCATTCTACTAAACTGAACTTAGTATATGTAATTCTACTAAACTGAACTCTATACATATAATTCTGCTAACCTGAGATCTCTACATGTTATTCCACTAAACTGAACCCTATACATCTAACTCTACACCAGACTGAACTCTAAATGTAATTCTACTAAACTGAACAATATACATTAAATTCTATTAAACTGAACTCTATACATGAAACTCTACTGAACTGAACTTGATACATGTAATTCTAGACCAAATGGAACTCTATACATGTAATTCTTGACCAAACTGAACTGTACATCATGTAACTCTACACCAAACTGAACTCTGTATATGTAATTCTTGACCAAATTGAACTCTGTATATGTAACTCTATACCCAACTGAACTCTGTACATGTGACTCTATACCAATTTGAACTCTGTACATCAAACTGAACTTTATACATGTAATTCTAGTAAACTAAACTCTATACATGTAACTCTACACCAGACTGAACTCAATAAGTGATGTAACTCTACACCAGACAAAAATCTATAAATGTAGTTTTACTAAACTGAGCTCTATATATGTGACTCTACTGAACTGAACTCTATACATGTAATTCTTGAACAAACTGAATGATATATGTTTAACTCTACACCAAACTGAACTCTGGACATGTAATTCTTGACCAAACTGAACTCAATACATGTAACTCTACTCCAAACTGAACTCTGTGTATTTGACTCTCTACTAAACTGCACTCTGTACATGTAACTCTACACCAAACTGAACTCTATACATGTAATAGACCACTCTTAAAATGTATTCATGTATTTATGTGACCCTGGGTCAACGAATCCAAAACGAGGCTAAGCTAGGCACCAGCTTATAGCTTTGTTAGAGCCAGGGGACAAAATTATGGTAGATAAGGGTTTTGTTAAAATGAAAGAAAAAAAAATTTTAATAAACAAATAAAAAGAATATTCCATTCATAAAATAAAATTTAAAAAAAAAATTGTTTAGACATAAGTCTTACCTATTATTTTTACTTTAATATCTACATATACATATTGGGTGTTAAAATTCATCCATCTACCAACTCCATAAAAATAAAATTAAATATAATCAGTGAAGAAGTTCAGATAAATATGGGACCAATTTCCAATTTATGTGTTTGGGGGCAGGGTGCATATATATATATATATATATATATATATATATATATATATATATATATATATATATATATATATATATATATATATATACGGCTTTCAATCAGCTTTGAACAAATAATCCTGCTGTTTTATGTGTAAATATACAGCTGCCAGTCTGTTATTGAAACATAAAATGCGTTTGTATAAATAAAATCATATCTCCATATTATCAGTTCACCAATGATTCAGAAAAGAAAAATGTCATTTAAAGGGAAAATCCCAGTCCCTCCCATCCCCAGGCCCCAAATGCAGCAAGCACCATAAAAGCAACTAGGCTGTGCACTTCTGATACAAGTTAAAATTAAAGCATACCGACATGTACCCAAAACTATTTAAAGCACACCATAAAGTCTCTACTGGTTTTGGGGACTTTTTCAGTTAAATGGGCAGTTTGTGTCACTATGCACATTTTGTAAATTTTTTTTCTGACCGTGTGTTTTGCCCACACTGATGATTAATCATAGATATACATTTAAATCTTACCTAATCAAAACAAAATTCATACTTTAAATAGTCTTTTTTTTACTCTATCATTAACTTGTATTATGTGTGCTGTTCAGAAAAAGGAAACTCAAGATAGGACGTAAACCATCTTACGTTTAAGAGAATGAACATATCAAGTAAGTTTTCGTCATTATAATATATGCAGTGGTAATTTTATAATATATTCTTACACAAAAGGAAGGAATCTCTATAAAATATATTACAAAAGAGGTGCATACACTTTTAAAGCATGTGAGCTACTTATAAAATGACCAAGCCAAAATGATCTACCTACCACAAAAATGCATAACGTATATTGGATGACATCTAATTTTTTTAATGCTATGCAGTCTACTCACACTACATTTGCAATCAATGTATTGTGCACCCATGAATTACATCCATTACAGCCGCAGAAGGAATCTAGTTAATATATGCAGTATAGTTGCATCTGCCTAGCTTAGCCTGGTTTTCGAAAGACATTAATATTCATGAGGATCTCATTAAGAATGGTCTATTCTACACCAGACTGAACTCTATACATATAATTCTATACCAAAATGAATGATGTACATGTAACTCTATACCAACCTGAACTCTATACATGTAACTCTACACCAGACTGAACTATATACATATAATTCTATACCAAAATATAATGATATACATGTAACTCTATACCAAACTGAACTCTATACAAGTGACTCTATACCAAATTGAACTCTGTACATGCAATTCTATTAAAATGAACTCTATACATGTTATTCAGCACTCAACTGACATCTAGACCAGACTGAACTCTATGCATGTAATTCTACACCAGACTCAATTCAATGATTCTTAATGTCTTGATTCTGACTTTTTATTTAAAGTTTCATATTGACTTTCACTGATTTACAGATTATGACTTCCAGCTTGATGTATAATTAAAACTGACTTGATAAACTCAGAAAATATCAATTACTATATTTCAAAATGAATAGCACCACATGTGTACCACACCATTTGTACACCCTACACGTAGCCTGGCTAGATGAGAACTTGATGTGACCATATAATTTGTATGTCATGCCATATTTTGTATGATCTGCCATTTCTCCACTTGTCCAACATCCTGCATAATATAGACCATACAGTTACAAATGACCAATAAACTCATTAACTGGTATGGAACAGTTGTGACACTTCATCATCTAGTATTGCAGATGCTTGTACTTGCATCACACATTTGGAATATAAGCCCAAGTGTTTTGTAAATGTTAAGCTTTAGTTATAAACTCTAATATTAATATCATTTAACATGTCCAGAATTATCTTATTTTTATTTTTCCACAAAACTATTTAAAATATTTAATAATATAACTTTTAAATTAGTAGGTAACTATATTTACAGTTAGCTCTATGATAGTATTTTAAGTCAGTTGTTTCAAAGAATGAATTCTCATAACCAGTATCTGATATATGTGCAGGCCCTGATTTCAAAGAATGAATTCTCATAACCAGTATCTGATATATGTGCAGGCCCTGATTTCAAAGAATGAATTCTCATAACCAGTATCTGATATATGTGCAGGCCCTGATTTCAAAGAATGAATTCTCATAACCAGTATCTGATATATGTGCAGGCCCTGATTTCAAAGAATGAATTCTCATAACCAGTATCTGATATATGTGCAGGCCCTGATTTCAAAGAATGAATTCTCATAACCAGTATCTGATATATGTGCAGGCCCTGATTTCAAAGAATGAATTCTCATAACCAGTATCTGATATATGTGCAGGCCCTGATTTCAAAGAATGAATTCTCATAACCAGTATCTGATATATGTGCAGGCCCTGATTTCAAAGAATGAATTCTCATAACCAGTATCTGATATATGTGCAGGCCCTGATTTCAAAGAATGAATTCTCATAACCAGTATCTGATATCTGTGCAGGCCCTGATTTCAAAGAATGAATTCTCATAACCAGTATCTAATATATGTGCAGGCCCTGATTTCAAAGAATGAATTCTCATAACCAGTATCTGATATATGTGCAGGCCCTGATTTCAAAGAATGAATTCTCATAACCAATATCTGATATCTGTGCAGGCCCTGATTTCAAAGAATGAATTCTCATAACCAGTATCTGATATCTGTGCAGGCCCTGATTTCAAAGAATGAATTCTCATAACCAGTATCTGATATATGTGCAGGCCCTGATTTCAAAGAATGAATTCTCATAACCAGTATCTGATATATGTGCAGGCCCTGATTTCAAAGAATGAATTCTCATAACCAGTATCTGATATATGTGCAGGCCCGGATTTCAAAGAATGAATTCTCATAACCAGTATCTGATATATGTGCAGGCCCTGATTTCAAAGAATGAATTCTCATAACCAGTATCTGATATATGTGCAGGCCCTGATTTCAAAGAATGAATTCTCATAACCAGTATCTGATATATGTGCAGGCCCTGATTTCAAAGAATGAATTCTCATAACCAGTATCTGATATATGTGCAGGCCCTGATTTCAAAGAATGAATTCTCATAACCAGTATCTGATATATGTGCAGGCCCTGATTTCAAAGAATGAATTCTCATAACCAGTATCTGATATATGTGCAGGCCCTGATTTCAAAGAATGAATTCTCATAACCAGTATCTGATATATGTGCAGGCCCTGATTTCAAAGAATGAATTCTCATAACCAGTATCTGATATATGTGCAGGTCCTGATTTCAAAGAATGAATTCTCATAACCAGTATCTGATATATGTGCAGGCCCGGATTTCAAAGAATGAATTCTCATAACCAGTATCTGATATATGTGCAGGCCCTGATTTCAAAGAATGAATTCTCATAACCAGTATCTGATATATGTGCAGGCCCTGATTTCAAAGAATGAATTCTCATAACCAGTATCTGATATCTGTGCAGGCCCTGACAACAGGAAGTATTCCAGGATTTATTGATGTTGTGATGAATTTTGACTCTGCAGCCCTGATGGAAGATAATATTATCACTCAGATGAAGCGAGCAGGAAAGAGGATCTTGTTTTATGGAGATGATACTTGGATCACACTGTTTCCAAACCACTTTGTAAGAAGTGATGGAACCACTTCATTCTTTGTGTCAGATTACACAGAGGTATGTAAACATGGAAGAAAAAGTTGTGTTTAGCTCCCCTGGTCTTAAGGCCAATTCAGAATATGGCTTAGTTCCCCTGACCTTAAGGCTAATTCAGATTATGGTTTGGCTTCCCTGGCCTTAAGGCCAATTCAGACTATGGTATTCATCTACATTAAGCATGTGTCATGCTTTGTGTACCAACAATTGCTATTTTTAATTTCTAAAATATTGTCAGACCATTTTCAGCCAAATTTTAACAGGAAACATATTCATGAAATAGCTTTCAAGCTTGTGCAAATGATGCTGATGCCAGATATGGTCAGTCATTAAAAATTGAACCCCCCTTAAAAGAATAGTTTAAAAAATTCACTGAAGAGAGTTTGATAAAATTTTACAGAAAACATCCTGGTGTAAATGCCTTTCAGATTTGTTCACATGCTAATTTAGAGACAGATGCAGTTAGCATTAATAAAATAGAAAAACTAGTTCAAAAGAATGACTAAATGTGGCTGTGATTATGTGAGCATCTTGGCATGAAGGCCTGTAAATTCTGCACAGATGATGCTGATCCATCTTGGATATGTCTGTCATAGCTGAAAATAAGAGCTTTCAGATGACTTCTTTCCAAAATTTTCTCAAAAGTTGAGCAGTTTACTGAGTGCATCCCCAAAGCCTGACCAATCCATCATCCAATATGGATACATACCATTATAAAGATGAAAATTTTTCAAAACAGTTCTCAAAACCTGGAGAGCAGAATTTGACCAACTTAAACAGAAATCATCATGTATTAAGGTCTCTCAAGTCTGTACAAATGAGGCTCATATGACCTAGAATGTGACCATGATTAATAAAAATAGAAAAACTTGTAAATGATTTCTGATAATCCACTCATCTTGTACTTCAACATGAAAAAGGAAATAATATTTTGGGGGTTTAGAGAACATTATTTTGATATATAATATTCATGTAACTGTATAAGGTAAACACTGAATTAAAAATTGCCTACAATTTGTTTTTATTGACACAAATCATTGGTATAGGAGTTCTTGATAGCTCATAAAGTTTGTTGTTCTTTGGTCATAAAAAATGCAGCCAAACATGAGACTTTAATGCTGTATATATATATATATATATATATATATATATATATATATATATATATATATATATATATATATGACCTTTTCAGATATAGGTTCATTAAATGTTTTGGTACTTACTTACCCTTTATAAACATCAGGACATCAAGACTTCAAACATCATCACTTTACTGTATTGTACCTTGACTGAACATAGGTAACATTCTTCCATCCTCATTGTCCCCATAAATTTAACAAATCCCCATATTTTGGTCATTAGAGGGGAACAGAGGTACATAAAATGTGTCCCATATAGTTCAGTCATGGTGCATCAATGGCTTTGAGATGCTAATTGTTTGCTAATAATTTTAGATAAATTTTTATTTATTAATTTATTTCAGGTAGACCATAATGTGAGTCGTCACCTCAATTTTGAGTTGCAGAGACTAGACTGGGATGTGATGATATTGCATTATCTAGGTCTGGATCATATTGGACACCTGGCTGGACCAAAGAGTCCCCTTGTTAAACCAAAACTGCAGGAAATGGATGATGTAATACAAAAAATATACAACGCCTTGGAGAAGGAGGTGATGATCTCTTAAAGATTAGAATCCTAAACTTCTAAATAAATAAAAATCTAGAGGACAGTACCAACTATACTCAGTTAAAAATCAAGTCCAAATGGATAGCCAGGTGGTTTTGTTTTATATTTAACGTTATTTTAATGCAACTTTTTCTGTAGACCAATTACCACATGTACTCAAAAGTCGAGGCCAACTGGAAAGTGCACAGACAGAGATCTGCATTTGCATGATGTGCCAGTAGATCAGGGTCTATCTTGTTTTAGTTATAAGCAAGTATGTGCTGTGTATTGTGCAAATAAGCAAATGTATTTATTCCATAATGAATTTAAATAGGCACAGTGGTCATTCTCCTATAAGGCCCCACAAGAGATAAGTCACACCAGTCACCCATCATCTTATAAAATGCAACTTCCTCATCATGTACCAAAGACAGTATTACATATTTACAATGTTGTTGCCTCAGAAGATGCCATTCCTCTAATAAGGTAATGGAGATGGGATGACATTATATGGGGGAAACCACTTTAGTGGTTATAAACCTTATGTATTTGCTTATAAGTCAAGTCAAATTGCAAACAACAAAGATCCTGATTGGCCATAGCATAATGTGCCTGTGGATCTGGGTTCATACTGATTAATCATAACTAGCTACACAGACCTAGATCCACTGGTGTATTTTTCAAAGTCAGATCTGTATCTGTGTAGATTACATTTGGACTTTACTTACAACTATGTATATATGGTAATTGGTCTACAGAAAAAGTTGTATTAAGAAACAACAGTATATAAAATATATAAAACAAAAACATCTGGTCAGTCCATTTTAAATGTAAACAGGAAAATTATAGCATTAGCCCTGGGTTGCACCTATTAATGACCTATAAAACAATCTCTACCTTTTGTTGTTGTTGGGCTTAACGCCATTTTTCAGCACACGATAGGCTATTCATGGTGGCCAGTATTAATGGTGGAGGAAGAAACCGGGAAATCACCAGAAAGAACCACCGACCCATGAGAAGCTACTGGCAAGCTTTCTCACATATCCACATTCACCGAATCCTAGACTCAAACACACTGCAGACAGAGGTGAGATGGCAGTGATCCGTAACGGACATCGATTTAGACCACTAGGCCACTCAGGGCCCCCTCTACCTTTTGAAATACCCATGACCTGAAGAGTATCATGCATGAGGGCTTTTTTGCCCCCCATTCTGTCTATCCATTACTAGATATCTTGGATAGATAATCATATTAACATGGAGTTGACATAATGATTAAACTTGGAACCATAGAGGTGCAGAGCAAGTGTGTAGCAGCTGCATTATTCAGTGCCATGATTTCAAAATGGAACTGGCTCTGAGTACACCTGGGTTTTTTTCTGGAATTATGAGATATTAAAACTAGAACTTTTTCATCTGAATATTGTTACTATGGATACAGAAAAACTAGGGTAAAAAGAAACATAAATCATTTGCATCATCACTTGATTGAGTTGTTTGGGTCCTGAATTAAATCATTGATGTTTGTCTGTAATCTACAAAGACTCAAATTGATCATAAACTGAAACAAAATATATGGCTCTGCAATACTTCTAGTTCTTGTAGTTTTCACTCTAATTATTTGGTTTATCGTAATACAAATTTCTTAATATGTTTTCAGTTTATGAAAATTTTTATTTGAAAGCTGAACAGAATATTTTATAGCTTTCAAATTTTATTTAATTGCTAAAAATGGACTTATTGTGGTTTTTATAAGTATAAAAATGGACTTATTATGGTTTTTATAAGTATATCAGTAACATTATTTTTCTCTCTATCTCAGACTACCATATCCAGCTTGATATTAATATGTGGTGACCATGGAATGAGTGACCAGGGCAGTCATGGAGGAGCATCTGTCAGCGAGGTGACTGTACCTGCAGTCTTCCTTAGTCCAAGCTTCAGTAACATTCCAGGTAGTACATACAATTTCTGTTTTAAAGATACATGCAAAAATTATAAAAGATCAAAGTTATTTAACTTACTAGTGACCAATTTCTAATTCAGTTGCCAATTTAAAGTGAATGCTATCTGATCAGTTCAAAACTGGTCACTCAAATGATTTTGAATCTGAAATTAATTTTTTTTTGTAGAGTATCATTATTTCCAAAATGAAGGTTGGAAAAGGAAGAGAGTATGCTTTTATTATTAATAATGTTGTGCACATTCTAAAAAATATTAAGTCACTAGTTTTTTTATTAAAAGTTTCAAAACAAAGTTTTGTTTTTTTTATAAACAAAATAAAAGAAACACCCTGAAAGAATCACTTGAGTCACAGAATAAGGTCAAAAGTATTCTCCCAATTTTATTTTAATGGCAGAGAAAATTAAATTATCATAATATAATACAGTTAAGCAGATTATGACAAACATAACTATTTTCCTACTTGACATTTCATTAGATTCAAAACATGTGCTCAGTCTGAGATTTTCTCTTTTGTGTTTTCTTATGTTCCAGAGAGTTCTCAGGGTGAGATAATTCAGCAAATTGACCTTCCACCAACTCTCAGTGTTCTTTTGGGAATCCCTATTCCAAAGAACAACCTAGGAAGTGTTGTTACAAGCACACTGATTGGTTACAGTAAAGAGGAAGTTCTTTGGTTCCTTTACAGTAATGCAGAGCAGATTGTTAAATTGTTTGAGGCTAACTTTGAAAACTATGACACAGGTATGCTAGTGAAATATTGGTTGATTTATAATAGTGTCTATGGTTTCTTTGTTACATTTTTTGTCTTTAGACATGGGCAGAAATGTTGTTTTTATTTTTGGCAAGTCAGATTTCATAGGTACATTGCATGTTTGAGTGTTTTTTGCAATATGATTAGAAAAAAACCCATAAAATAGAATTAATGTAATTTAATATGTTCAGGAGACGTTCCTTTAAAACTTTGTTACAAATGTTCACTCTTCATATGTTGAATTTCTTTACAGAGTTGAGAAATTTATAGACATATTCAGTAGGATCAATTTGTGCTTTATTTGGTCAAAAATCATCCTAGACATTATTTAAATAATTTTTGCTGTAATCTGACTGGTCATAGGGGTGCCACTGGTAACTGTGTAATAATCTCCTCCATTTGACCCTGTTCTTCAATGTTCTTTTTGGACTTTGCAAAGTCCTTGCCTGTCCACTCTTTCAATATTATCATGCCATCTGTTTTCTGTCTGCCTTGTTTTCTGTTTCCTCTCTCTGTGCACTGTAGGGTTCTCCTTGAGACATAACCATTCCATATTACTACTCTGATGGCCTAGTGGTTAGAGTGTCCGCCTTGGATGCGGGAGGTTATGGGTTCGATTCCTGGTCAAGTCATACCAAAGATTTCAAAAATGGTACTAACAGCTGCCTTGCTTGATGCTCAGCATTAAGAGGTTAGTGTTAGGACTGGTTGGTCTGGTGTCAGGATAATGTGACTGGGTGGGACATTATGCTACATGTCTGCAGCATGATGCCCCAGTGCTAGACATCACTATAAACTGCCACACTGCAGAAATCATAGTGATATGACTGAAAAATTGTTAATGCTACATTAAAAATCATAATCACATAATCACATGACCATTCCATATTAGTCTGCATTTCTTTCTGATTGCACCATGGATTCTAATGTTCACCTCTTCGTTAGTATTGTATTATAAGCATGAGATGTTCAGGAACCTTCGATAACATCTCGTTTTAAGGCATGTATTCTTCTGTCTAGTTCTTCTGTCAGGGCCCATGTCATGCATACATGAATATATACATGACTAGAGCATGCATAAGCTTGATCTAGGACCCAAGCCTTATGTTTCCATTCTTCCAAATAGGCTTCAGTCTAGCTAGTGCTGTTGTCTGTGAAATTCTGGAAAGAACCTTAGGTCTTCAACCTTCATTTGAGGCAATAAATTTCTAGGCACTTGAAACTTGTCATTGTGCCCATCAACTATTCATTCACTATTATCCTTTTCGATGCCTCTTGGATTGTTTGTCATTAGCTTGGTCTTTTCAGCTAAGATTTCCAGTTCTTGTTCATGTCCAGTTAAGCCATCAATATTGTCAGCCAATCACAGGCTAGTGGTTGTCCTGTCTCCAACACCGACACTGCCCTCATGGTCTTCCTTGGCGTTGGACATTATCCTTTCCAGGTAGATGTTGAAGAGAGAAAGCAGTTTTGTTTGACTCGGACTGTGGTTCGGAACTGATCTCCTATATTGCCATTGATGAGAACTGTACTAGTCACCATGTTGTACCAGACTTCTATATGTTGATTATGATGGCCCACAAAACTGCATGCCATGCATACATTGTTAAAAGCCTTCTTGAACTCATTGAAGATATGATAGAGGTCCTGTTGATGCTGCAGATAATTTTCACAGAAGATTTTATGACTAAAGATCTGTTCTTTAGTGATACATCCTACTCTGAATCCAGCCTACTCTTCAAAAATGATGTGCTTTGCTTGGGTTTTCATTCTGTTGAGGATGATATTAAGCATAACTTGTTTGAATGACTGATGGGGATAATTGTTCAATTGTTCTGGCACAGCTACAGATTCTCTTTCTTAGGAAGAATGATAATAGAGACATGGAGTGGGCCATTCTCCTGCTTGCCAGATTTTGTTGCAGATTGTTGTGAGGACATCTATCTTGAAGGTTCCCACTGCTTGAACAAGTTCTGCTGGCATATTGTCTGCTCCAGCTGATTTCTCTTTGGTGTGTTTACTGCAACCTCTACTTCTTCCCTGAACATCAGGTGCCCAACCATTGTTGTGGTCAGCGGGAAGTTTAGTAACATTTTGTCTTCCGAAGTCTTCCGTCCACCTGTTAAGAATCTCTTGGTCTTCTGTGAGACTCTTACCAGCCTTATCCTGGATCATGGTAGATCTTCCCAGTTTCTCTGCTGTCAGGTCTTTCACAGACTTGTGTGCCTTTTTACTGTTAGTTTTATTCAGGTTTTTCTTGATTTCCTTACATTTGTCCACTAACCAGCTCTTCTTCAATCTCTTTAAGCTTCTCTTAATCTTGTTGTTAATTTGTATTAATTTGCTCCTTAATGGTCTCTTCATTTCTCCTCAGTTTTCTCTTCACATCACAGAGGTTGAGGATATTTGCTTTGACCCAGGGCTACTATATCCCTTGCTGTGCTTATTATTGCTGATTTGAAGGTGGTGATGAAGGAATCTAGGTCTATTTCTTCAGCACCCTGAATTATGAGCGGTGCTAATTTGCCACCTATCAATGCCTCAGATTCATGTGACATGTATGGATCTTTAGGATTTTAATGTCCTAACCTGTCTTGGCTTCCTGGTCTTCCTCAAATGAAGTTTGGTAGTCCTTATCAGTAAGTCATAGTCACTTCCTGTTTCAACTCCTGGGAAGCTACGTGTTCTGGCAAATTTGACATTATACAGGAAGCACTTCCTCACCAAGATGTAGTCCATCTGGTTGAGATGTTTGTTTTTACCCAGGACTACTTTATCCTATGATGCATGCCAAGGATGTCACTTGCTGTGCTTATTACTGCTAATTTTGAAGGTGGTGATGAAGGAGTATAGGTTTATTTCTTCAGCAAACAGAATTATGTGTGGTACTAATTTGCCATCTATTGATGCTTCAGATGCATGTGACATGTATGGATCTTTAAGATTTTAAAGTTCAAGCATGATCATAACCTGTCTTGGCTTACTGGTCTTCCTCAGATAAAGTTTGGTAGTCATTATCAGTAAGTCTTGGTCACTTCCTGTTTCAACTCCTGGGAAGCTATGTGTTTTTGCAATTGTTGACCCTAGACAGGAAGTGTTTCCTCACCAAGTTGTAGTCAGTCGGGTTGAGAAGTTTTCCATCTGGACTGTGCCAAGTCCATCTTCTAGATAGTTTGTGGGAGCCAAGGGTGTTCATTAACACTAGGCTATTGAAGTTGGTGTAGTCCAGGAGGTTGTGTCCCCTCATTAGTTTGTGGACCAGTCTGCCTGTGCATCCTCTACCATGGCATTCTACTCTCCTAGAATAACTAGAATATCCTTCTTGGGTGTCTGGTCAATTTGAGTTTGAAGCTGGTAAAATAGAATGCATCTGTTTCTTGGTCATCTTGGTTAGATGTTGGTGCATAAATTTTGAAAGAAGATGCCATCATACAAATGGTAATCATTCAGTTAGGCACTGCTCAGCAACCTATTATGTCACTCACAATGTCCTTATGTAGCATAAATCTGACTCCATGCTCATGCTTTTGAAGTAAATCAAGTATCCTTCATATTTTGATTTCTCTTCAAAATTCTTCCATTGCATCTCACAAGAGTCCAAAGATGTGCCATTGATATTTTCCCATCTCCTATTTCATGGGTTATCTTCTCACATTTAACTTCTGATCTTAATGTCCAGACGTTCAAAGTTTTTGTTTGTAGTTGCACTAGTAACATACTTATAACCTCCATCCTTGTGTCCAGCATATGGCACAGTCACTGGTTACCCAGGCTGCAACTGATCCTGTAAAAGAACTCTATCTTTGTCATTTAGTTACCTCTGGTGTATCACTGGCAATCAGATAAAGCGCTTCCTTCTCCAGAAATTAGACCACAGCCAATATCTGTGTTATTGTATGGCTTGCCCTGGTCTTGAAAATGTGAATGTTTAGTTCATCTTAGAACCTCTTCACCCTGGCTGTTGACTTCAACTTGGAAGACTGGAAAATATATTATGTAATGTAGGTCGCCTAGTAACATTGATGTAAAGGGGAGTGAAAGGGGAGATAAAGCAATTATGCATAGCTGCTTAGAAGTCACATGTTTCCAAATGGAAGATCCCATATACTTCATATATTCATCAACTAGATCTTCATAACAGTGTTTAACAATTTTCTTTCAAGGCAATGGTGATTATAACATGTTTTCTTCAATATGCATCTCTATTACTGTTCCAAATTCAAATGAATTGGTTTTTTCCACTTCCTATTCTTTACCTATGCAAATTAACTTAAATTGGTTCTCCCACAGCAGTGTTCAAAGGACTTGACATAGCATTATCATACTATTCTCAGCCAGTTTAGTAATCTGGGAAATGGTGCTTGGTTACCTCTGTAAATTATTTACCTTTTAATTGACTCCTTGATAAACTTTATTTTGAATAATTTTACATGGGTTCTAAGTGAACTGTTTACTGTTTTTGCAGACTACATGCTTCAGATATGAATAGTTTATAGTTCTAGTCTAAAGAATTCTTTTCCTAAGAATTTTGAAAATTATGTTTATCAAAACATGATTGTATTGGTGGGTTGGGGAGTAAAAAATTGTATTTATCATGTGATGAGTCATGTTGTTGCAGGTAATCTTCTGGCACAAGCTTCATTTACCAAATGTTGATAATGAGAACCCAGAAAGCATTTATGATCACAGTTACCAATGTTTGCAGATGGAAGCTTTGAGATGTACAGGTTGGCTGTTCAAGAGCACTCTGATTGGCTGGACGTGATGAAGTCACATGGTGACAGTCCAGTTGTTGATGAGAAAAGTAGATCCATTGCATACAGGTACAAACTGGTGATCCAAAGCATGACAGCCCGCATTTCCAGCAGCCTCACCATGTATGATATGTACAGCATGATTACAGCAGTAATATTGTTATGGTTGGTGAGTTTTCAAATGAATAATGTATTGTTCTAAAATATGCTGTAGTCCTAAATGATGAACAAATATAAATACTTACTTATAAGCAAAGTCCAACTGCAAACAGCACAGATTCTGATCTGCCATTCCATATATCATGCAGATCAGGGTCTGTACTGTTTGTGCCCCTGATTGTTCCTAACAAACATTCTGCCAGATCTGCTGGTACATCATGTAATGGCAAATCTAGATCTGTGCATTTGTGTCTGAGCATGACGTATAGGTGAGTATATATGATAATCAAGCAAAGAAATTTGTTTTCCCATGTTTTGAATTAGAGGAACACAAAATACTGAGAATTAACTTTTTGTGGTTTTTGATTTTTGTGGTTGTACAAAAATGTCATTTTCATCAATATTTAAATTTGTGGTTAGTGAGGAAATCATATTGTTTCCACAAATGGATCATAGTTCATTTGGTTTTTGAATTTGTAAATTGCAGCAACTTTGCTCACAAAATCCAGTAAAACAGTTTCAAATTTCAGATTTTACCCATCTTATTATTTAAGTGAAGTGTCCATTGGGCTTGTCCCAAAATATTTAATTAATTAAATGACAAGCCTTTGAAGTTCTGACACTGTGTTGTTAAGAAATTGCTAAAGAAGAAAATCCTCTCTCTCTGTATCCCTCTATTTATATACACACACACACACACACACACTCACCTACATACATCGTAGACAATGTTAACAACATATTTACTTTGTGGGTGGTGTACAGAATGAAAATTAGTCACTTTATTTGATGCCAATCAAAACATAAAGGATAAAACTCAGTGCAACTCAATTTCTAAAGTTACTAAGAAATTTAGGAGTAGTTGCCCTTTTTAACTTGCAGCTGAATGTAATGTAGGACAAAATCTTCTGAATGCAGCTAGTCATGCTGTAATGGACTACCATGAAAATTCGAAAAATATTATGGTCATCAGCTAAAGATAATTCACTTTGCCCCTGCAAATTTTGTTAGAGTTATTGGCCTTTCTCTTTGTATTATAGTTTAATAAGTAAGGTAATAGTACAGCTAGTCTAAATTGCAGTTTTTATTGGATTGCTATCAAACTTGGTAAATGTTATATTCATCACCTGGAGATGTACATGTGCACAGATCTGTGTGCTGTAGTTTTTATTAGATTTATAACCCTTTGTATTGGAGGCTCTGAGTGGCCAAGTGGTCTAAAGTGCTCTCTGTTAGGGTCACTGCCATCTCATCTCTGCGTGAATTCAAGTCTTGGATTCGGCCAGTGTAGGTATATGAAAAAGCTTGTTAGTAGCTTCTCATGGGTCTGTGGTTCTTTCTGAGATTTTCCTGGGTTCTTCCTCCACTATTAATACTGGCTGCCATGTATAGCCTTTAGAGTGCTGAAAAATGGCATTAAACCCTACAACAACAACAATAACAACAACAACAACAACAACAACCCTTTGTAACTTAATTCTGAATGCATTTCACACAGATCTCAGTAGATTACTGTAAAATTTGGAAAATGTTATGATAATCATTTGAAGATATACAAATTGAGCAAGTACTGTTTCGACTGGTTTCTTGGAGTTATTGCTCTTTTTGACTTGTAACCAGATGTACTATATCACAGAATTTTGTGAATATAGCTTGTCTCTCATTTTTCATTGTATCACCAAGTAACTTTATGCATGTTATGGTGTTCATTTCCTCTCATGATTGTTTGTTAGAGTTATTGCCCCTTTTGGTCTTATAATTATAGCATAGGATATATCTCGTGAGTGCGGCAAGTCAGTGCAAAACATATTATGGTCATCATCTTAAGATGCATGTATCAACAACTCACAGTGCATTTTATGGTCATCATGAAAAGACACACATGCGGACAAATCTTTGTGCACCTATCATTTCTGAAAGAGTTATTGCTCTTTTTGAGCAAACTTTTGTGAATACAACTAGTCATTGTACTATTTTCAGAATAGTTGTTCCCTTTTTAGTTGATAGACTTATATTCATCATGGGATTTGGGTTGGATGCAGGACAGGTGTGAGAGTATATTTACATGAACTAATTGCTCACCATTCCTCTGTTGTTGTTTCCCTTTAACATGTAAATAACACTGCCAGTTATGGAAAAATAGATAATACACAGAAACATCTGTGATCTTTTGTGGATATAGCTTTAAACTGATTATGCTCTAAAATGTTTAATATTTAATTTTTTTTTTTAATTTTTATTTTATTTAATATTTTCTTCTGCACAACAGTGAGCAGTTGCAATTATAAAAAAATTTACAAAAGAAGTTGTAATTTAACCTTTTCATCACTATGGACTGGTATACCAGTCCAGGGAAGTGAGGCTGTAAACACTGTGCACTGGTATACCGGTCTGGAGAAGTGTTCTTCTCTAACGTCATAGTACCCGACTATGTAAATTTCATGGTACCGCTAATAACTTCCTACTTGTAATGTAGATGTTATATTTGGATTATCTTGTGGGTTTAGCTTGTATACCACTAAAAAATATAGAACAAAGTAGGCACTTTTAAGGAGTTTTCTGAAAGTTGAAATTTGTATCCAAAATGGCGGACTTTAAAGAAAGATCACATGAGAGTGAAGTGTAAGATTTTTAATTATCTGAGGATATTTACCAATTTCCACCTTATACAGTTGGATGAAGATGAGAGACAATGGCATGTGCTTGTCGGTGACAGTGATCATGATGATGATGAGGTTTTGAACTGGATGAATTGTACGCTTCACATAATTTTGTTTTGATGAAGTTGGAAAACCAAAGAGATTTGTTACAGTTTTCAGAGATTTGGACCCACCCAAGTGTTTGATGGCTCAGGGAAAGCTTTAGAATATTTTCAAATATTCAATTCAGATGAAGTTTTTGGAAACATTATGTGTCTAATGAATTTGTATGCAGCAATCAAATGAGCCAGAAGTGATACAGATGTGTGGACAGGTCTCACCTTGATGAAAGCTTCTAACTGCCAAATACCTGAAAGACAGACTTGTATTGCTACTGGAATTATTCATCAGTACATCTAAGGTCAATTGAACCAGTTTTGGGAACTTTCTGAGTTTTCTAAGAAGTAAATATTAGATAATTACTTGTATTGTACCTGTTGTGTTACTTGTTTGCACCTGTATTTTAGCAGTTATAATAAATATGCATATTGTAATGAAATATTCATAAAATTAATTTGATTTTTAACCTTGGGTTTGATAAAAAAAACCCAGATATATTTAAAATTGGCAAAGTTATGTTATTTCAAAGTCAATAAGTCATTCTGCTTTACAACTCCTAAGTTACTAAGTGTTGAGGACTCTATGCCTACAAAGTTACTTAGTGATGAAAGGGATAATTGTTTACATTTAAATAAAATTGGTGCAGACAGCCACATGACATGAACCATTTCATTTTTCATGATTTTTGTTATGGTGTCCACTTCATTGGTTGGCTTTTGTCATGTGTCACTGTCAGTACCAACAAATCACAGTTATGCTTGACCTTAATAAAGTAAGCATTTTGAGTGATTAGTAGTAGACTAAAAGTAACTATTACCATACTTTGCAGTACTCATCACTGGGTACTATATTATAGCTATATTCTGGCAAATGTTTAAAATTTTAAATATTTTCACTTTTCAGGTTTTAATTAAGTCTTCCTTGGCAAAGGTAAAGAGACTCCCAAGAAATGAAGGATTGCAAATTTCAAGGCATTCTGTATCATTGATGATGGTGTCAATTCCATTGGTTGGATTTTGTCATGTGACAGTCTGTACCAGCCATTTCCATGCAGAATCCTTTTTGTGTGGAGCCAGTCAAGGCAGTATTTTACTACAGCTGACAATATTTGTTGGCCTTATTTTCCAGGTGGTGGTATCACTCTCCATTGTTCTTTGCTCATTTCATAAGGTAAGAATTTGTATTTTCCTAATGGAAATGTTATACCTAGTTTTCATACTCATTTTTATACATGAAGGAAATTCAAAAGTTAAAATTCAAGGCATTATGCTGTTTTTCTTGTGATAATAAGGAAAATTGTTATTAGGAATTTTAAAATTTTTTAAAGGACCCCACAATTAATTTTAACTGTGTAGCAAATTATGTGCAGATTAAAATGGGTTTTGTTGATAGATAGTGAAACCTATCTATAAAACTCCTAAGAGACTGCACAATTTTGTTATTTATGGACAGGCTTCCCAGAAATATCAGGAAATGTAAGAAAGGTTAATAAATGCTTTATTTTTATATAGGTGTCCATTATATCTAAGTATCCAGTATGACTGGGCTTTCTTTAGTGTAAGTGTTAGGAATATTTGGAATAAACATTTATACTGCTCATAATTTCTTATACATTTGCGTATAGCTGCAAATAATATAGTCCCTGATCTGCTGTAGGATAATGCACTGGTGGAGCAGGGTGTTAAGAAAATTTTATTTTGATCGATATCTGACATATTTTTTGGGAATTTAGATTTTGTACCCATGTATTTGGTCTCATTTCATAGAGTTTAAAAAAAAAATTGTATGCTCAAGAAATTAAGGATAAATTGCAAAAAGGAACTAATTTATTTTCATAGGTATCAGTGGTTTTGGTTGAGCTAAATGTTGGCATGTGATGCAACTTGGGATGAGATTACTGCAATATTGTCTAATAACATTGCAGAAGATTAATATTATTATATTTTATTTTATATTTTATATTTTACTATTTGATATAAGTAATTCATTTATTACATATTTTCTTTGTGCAGCTTGGAGCAAAGAAGAACAGTTTTTGTTGGTCTCTGTTTATTGGCACAGTGTGCCACACACTCAGTCTTCTGTCCAGTTCTTTTGTGGAGGAGGAGCATCAGACCTGGTATTTTCTCACCATGACATTTCACATTCTTCTGTTGGCGAAAATATTTACCACAAAAATGTTACAGAAAGCTAAAAGAAGCGCAAATGAGACATCAGGTGAAGAAAATACAGAAAACTATTCTAAGTTGTCGCAACATGAAAGTCATGATAATTGTTCCAGTTATTTCCATCAGGAAAATTCAGGAGTAAATTTTCATGAAAGAAAATTTCAGACCTGTCACAAGCCCTCTCCAGACATTAGACAATTTGTCAATAGTCCTAATGAAAAGGAAGAAAAAAAATATGATGAAAAAGAAAGGAAGAAAGATGATTCTCTCCACAGCAAATATGCTGATCCTTTGTGCTCAACTTGGAATGCAGTTTTAGGGGTCCTGGCAGTCCTAATTCTGTCTCGTGCTCTAAGAAGTCTAAACCAGACCGGAAACAAATGGCTTGATAGACCAGATGTTGGGGACTGGCTTACAAAGTAAATGTGACTAGTTTTTCTTTTTTTGCTTATTATTATTTTACTTTTACTCTTCTTTATTTACTTATTTGTTGTTTTAATTTCACGAAGATCTCCAAAGCTTTAATTACTTTTGGAGTAGGAAGGAGTCTGTACTTATTCAAGTGGATTCATTTACTACATGCATTTCTTCGGATGACTCTCCTTTTGCTCTACAGTTTCATATTTAGCATAGGGTTAGAATTTTAAAGAAAATGAATTTCCCTGGGTTTTTCCACTAGTTATACTGGCTATTTAAAAAAGACTGTATATTTTAGGTATTGTTCAAAGAACCTTTCATTCCCTTTATTTTGGTGTATGATTGATAGGTGTAATATGGGTTAGAGAGTATACAGCTTGGCCTTACTCCAGATGTGCATCTTTCCAAAAAGTGCTAGCTCTTCTAGCTCATTTTCACTTCTTGAACTTCAGAGGTAAATTGTAAAAAAAACAGAGCCGATAACGTTTTTTACATTTTATGTATTTGGTGATTCATTTATTGCACTTTTAGAAGCTAGTATTGTCTAGTTTGGCAAAATTCATTTTCCATATTTTAATAGCTGCCAAGAATAGTGTACTTAAGACAAATTCAGGTTGATTTTTGGAGCACAAGAGAGTCATTTTAGTTAGCAGCGTCCTAGGATCATTTAAAATTTCTAAAAGTACAATATCCAAAGAAATGTCAGCCACATTACATGAAAGTAGCATATAGGTATGCCAACATTCTCTCCACTGTGCATGTTTCAAATGCAAACAACTTCACCTTACATACATCACTCTCTTAAAAGTACACAATAACTGGTGAGTTCCACCATAATTGTTGTATATAGCACAGACATTTTAAACTACTCATGCTAAGTTATGTGACTACCTCTTGTGTGTTTGTGTGAAATTTCCCATCCATCACTGAATAGTCTTTATATCTAATCTACAGATGTGGTAACTTTGCTTCAAATGCAACTTTTAAAACATTGGTTTAGTTATTCCTATATCTGTAATGTACAAATGTGGTTTCCTATAAATCCACTCTAAGGTGGAACATAGTATCTAATGGTCATGTCTGGCAGTTTGTCTGTTTGTCTGTAACTTGGAAATCTAATTATGCTCCACATACCTTCACTAAACTTGAGTTGCAAGTAGAATACAAATAAGAATCCTAATTCAGGTGTCCAAAAGTTCAAGGTATTTATCAACAACCAAGAGATTCTGCATCTTCTGTCCTCCTTAAACAAAACCCCCCAAAAGCTCTTGCAGATGGTTTGCTCTTAAAGATACAAAAAAGTATGTAGATTTAATAGTTTAAAGGTTAGAGTTCAAGGTCACAAAGTGGTATCTTAAGCTCTTCTATGCAAAGCTTGATCAGTCTTCATGGGTCCAAACCATTTATTGAATATGGTATCAATAAGTGACTAGGCATGATCAATCTGGTCTGAGAAAGGGAATTTAATTTGTGGAGTACAATAAAAAAGGTTTTGAGCAGCCTTTGTTGTAAGTGACCACCTGTCATTTATGATCCCAATTGTAATGCAAAGATCAGTTTTATTATATAAATGTACTTTCTTAAGAGGCCAACTGCATCCAGCAACCAATATTTTTAGGCAAAATATGAGTTTTGCTATGAAAGACTACATTACATAAACAGATATAAACACCAATGACCTTGTTTAATCCTCCATAAGTATGATAGCTTAGGAGAATCCATAAGCAAAATGTAGACTGTTCTAAACAACACTACTACTGTGACCATATCACAAAAACAGACCAACACTACTGACCTGTATTTAACCCCATTGAAACTACATAAAAAGTAAATACCATTCTAAACAAAAAAAAGAAATGAGGCTGGTTAACAGTTTCCTAAATATGACAGGTCATGTAGGCAGTGTAATTTTTAATAGACTGTCAACCAGACTAAAATACATGTCACTGGCTGCTCTTGTAGTGCCATAATCATGGGAAAACCCATTGAGATTAACTATTCTATCTTGAAAGGGAAAAGTCAATGGACACATAGTTTGAAAGTTTATTTTATTTTTGTGTTCTTGAGTAACTCTGCAATATGTCAATAATTTCATAATGAGAAATCTTTTTCAAGGGTTCAGTTGCAGGCAAGTATATCATTTTTATTTGCAGTTAATCTGTAAAGCCTGGGGTCATCATCTTTATTATTAGTAAGTGATTTGATTGTAATTGTTAATGAGTTCTGTTGTTTTGTTGCTTTTTCGATATTACAACGAATACAACTCATACACCACAGGCCATCATCTGTTCACCTTAGGGCATCAAGTTACACCCCAAAAATGTATTCTGCTTTTGACTACTCTTGGATTTCATTGAAAACTACTCAGCAACTGTTATTAAACAAACTATATATATATATATATATATATATATATATATATATATATATATATATATATATATATATATATATATATATATATATCCATACACACACAAACCTCATGAAAACTGCTGCAACTGTTATTAAAACAAACTACTGATACTCATAACAAAAATAGCTTGACAGTGATTTGTAAATAACTTATAATATGGTATGAATTCTTATAATATTTCCTAAATGTACCATTAATTTCACAGTAGCATGGAAATGATCCAAGAGTATTCAGAATGAAGGTTCTAATATGCTTAAGAAGAAACAATGTTCTAATATTCAAAATTTTTGACTTCAATGAAAATCCAATACAAGTAGAATTTTACACATGTTCTTGAATGTTTCAAAGAATTTTCATGGAACTAGTAAATATCCAAGTCTTTGAATGTTTCAAAGAATTTTCATGGAACTAGTAAATATCCAAGTCTTTGAATGTTTCAAAGAATTTTCATGGAACTAGTAAATATCCAAGTCTTTGAATGTTTCAAAGAATTTTCATGGAACTAGTAAATATCCAAGTCTTTGAATGTTTCAAAGAATTTTCATGGAACTAGTAAATATCCAAGTCTTTGAATGTTTCAAAGAATTTTCATGGAACTAGTAAATATCCAAGTCTTTGAATGTTTCAAAGAATTTTCATGGAACTAGTAAATATCCAAGTCTTTGAATGTTTCAAAGAATTTTCATGGAACTAGTAAATATCCAAGTCTTTGAATGTTTCAAAGAATTTTCATGGAACTAGTAAATATCCAAGTCTTTGAATGTTTCAAAGAATTTTCATGGAACTAGTAAATATCCAAGTCTTTGAATGTTTCAAAGAATTTTCATGGAACTAGTAAATATCCAAGTCTTTGAATGTTTCAAAGAATTTTCATGGAACTAGTAAATATCCAAGTCTTTGAATGTTTCAAAGAATTTTCATGGAACTAGTAAATATCCAAGTCTTTGAATGTTTCAAAGAATTTTCATGGAACTAGTAAATATCCAAGTCTTTGAATGTTTCAAAGAATTTTCATGGAACTAGTAAATATCCAAGTCTTTGAATGTTTCAAAGAATTTTCATGGAACTAGTAAATATCCAAGTCTTTGAATGTTTCAAAGAATTTTCATGGAACTAGTAAATATCCAAGTCTTTGAATGTTTCAAAGAATTTTCATGGAACTAGTAAATATCCAAGTCTTTGAATGTTTCAAAGAATTTTCATGGAACTAGTAAATATCCAAGTCTTTGAATGTTTCAAAGAATTTTCATGGAACTAGTAAATATCCAAGTCTTTGAATGTTTCAAAGAATTTTCATGGAACTAGTAAATATCCAAGTCTTTGAATGTTTCAAAGAATTTTCATGGAACTAGTAAATATCCAAGTCTTTGAATGTTTCAAAGAATTTTCATGGAACTAGTAAATATCCAAGTCTTTGAATGTTTCAAAGAATTTTCATGGAACTAGTAAATATCCAAGTCTTTGAATGTTTCAAAGAATTTTCATGGAACTAGTAAATATCCAAGTCTTTGAATGTTTCAAAGAATTTTCATGGAACTAGTAAATATCCAAGTCTTTGAATGTTTCAAAGAATTTTCATGGAACTAGTAAATATCCAAGTCTTTGAATGTTTCAAAGAATTTTCATGGAACTAGTAAATATCCAAGTCTTTGAATGTTTCAAAGAATTTTCATGGAACTAGTAAATATCCAAGTCTTTGAATGTTTCAAAGAATTTTCATGGAACTAGTAAATATCCAAGTCTTTGAATGTTTCAAAGAATTTTCATGGAACTAGTAAATATCCAAGTCTTTGAATGTTTCAAAGAATTTTCATGGAACTAGTAAATATCCAAGTCTTTGAATGTTTCAAAGAATTTTCATGGAACTAGTAAATATCCAAGTCTTTGAATGTTTCAAAGAATTTTCATGGAACTAGTAAATATCCAAGTCTTTGAATGTTTCAAAGAATTTTCATGGAACTAGTAAATATCCAAGTCTTTGAATGTTTCAAAGAATTTTCATGGAACTAGTAAATATCCAAGTCTTTGAATGTTTCAAAGAATTTTCATGGAACTAGTAAATATCCAAGTCTTTGAATGTTTCAAAGAATTTTCATGGAACTAGTAAATATCCAAGTCTTTGAATGTTTCAAAGAATTTTCATGGAACTAGTAAATATCCAAGTCTTTGAATGTTCTCACAATAATCCAGAAAGGTATTGTCTGTTTAGAATAAATCTTTTCCACTCTGCACTCTGTATCCTCTTGTAAGTCTTACAAAACTGAATTATAAGTGAAGAAAAAAATGCTGCATATTTAATTCATTTATATAACCACTATATTCTCATCAAATCAGTAACTCAGAATCACCAGAAAAGACTCCAGGTATTTAAATTATTCTGTATTGCGAAATATCTTACATTACAGTCCAATCACAGAATCAAAGAAATTTAAAAAAATGTCTTTAACCAAATGACTCAAGTAAAACTATATTATAAAATTATTTATACTTATATTTCTACTACTAGATATTTTTTCAAGCAAATTTGTGTTACCAGACATTGGTTATTCATTTACTGGCATCACTCTGATATTTTAAAGTCAATCAGCTAGGGAGTCATACTGATTTTCAAACTATTTTGCAGTTGTGTTTAAATGTTTTATAACACGAGTAATTTCTTTTGTTGTCTTTTTTGTTTTAGACCAGAGAACAAAGTCTGGCTTTCTGTAACTGTCATTATTTCCTTGGTGACACTTCTAGCCAGTATATGTGGAGTATTATCATGGCTGGATAGAACACTGCTTTTGATTGGTTGTTTTGGTGTCTATAGATACCGAGCTAATACAGGGGATCTTATCTTCTTTGAAACCCCCTCTTCAAAGTAAGTAGATTTTGTGCACTGTACAGTGCTTATATCAGCAGTGCTAAATTTTATTGCTGTTCTGAATTGATTTATTGAATAAGATAATATTTTGAAAATACTATATTGTATAAAATAATAACACCATTTGGTCATTGATTTTAATATTTTTGACATTTACTGTTATTTTGCCTATGAAAAGAACGATATAACATTTATAATCTGTTCATCTGTGTACTCTGTTAATTTGCGGTTCCTCTGTTCATCTGTGGACCCTTTTTATCTGTTTGCCCATAAAACATTATTTTAGGTTGAAATATTCAAATGTCCTTATTGTGCTATTCACATCAGATGGTAATCATCAGACTTTGCCCACAGTTGTCTTGGGTCATGAGTGTCAAGACCTTGGATGAATTGATTTTTATCTTTGAGGTAAATTGTTTAAGTCATGAAGGTTTTAATATGTTGTTAGATTTGAGGCACAGGTTTAAGACAGAAGATTAAAATACACTATCATTGTGGGGTTCGGTCTAGGGGTGGGGTTCTTCCTATAGACTTTAAAGAATTATGAGGAAGTTCCCCTGGTCCACTTTCAGAATGCTACTTCTGGACAATATATTATATATATATTTATTTATGGCAACGAGACCCCCCCCCGTCAGCAATGCCGACAGATAAATTATAAGGAAATACGAAGATAAAATTCAAAAAATAGCAATTTAATGAAATGATAACTTTAAAAGATCTTAAATTAATCACTGTCACTCTTGACCAAGTGACTGCCTAAATCATCATTTGATTCCAGTGTGAGTAGATTTTCCCTTCTCCTTGTGTGTTACTCATCTATTCTGTCTTCTTCCTCTTGTCTTTCTCTCCTTCCGTTCCCCTTTCTGTATTCCTCTCGACTGTCTCTCTCAACTTCCGTTTCCCTTTTTCCTGTATCTCCTCTGTCACTCAATGTCTCTCAACGTCACTCAAGGTTGCTTGACTGTCACTCTAACGACCCTCGACCTTCCCTCCAATGTCCCTCGATTGAAGCTGTTTTCCAAAGATTCCCTGAATCTGGCCAATTTACGGTTGGCAACAGAGTTCTACCTCTGAACAAAATCGTTTATTGTAGCGAACTGCCTAATTCCTATGAAACATCGGTTATTGTCCCAGGGTCAAAAAAAGGCCCACCCACCTCGCATTTCGATTGGATGGCTCTTGACTCGGTCAGTCGTTCAAACTGTCAATCATCTGAATGTCTGTCTGTCTGTGGGTCCATCAAATGTTACAGTCTACATGTTTGTTGGGTCTTGGTCGTTTGAAGTGGCTAAGTAAATATCCAACCGAGCGGAACAAAGACCACGTTAAGGGGATTAGCTAACGTAGGAACTTCTCCAACATCAAAGCTGTTCAGCCAGAGTACAATTTTACACAGGTATACATTAAGTCAGAACAACCAGTTATACGTATATATACAACACAAGGGGTTGGGGGAAAACGTCACAATCATCCATCCATGAGGTTTTAAAAAGTCAGAGGTCAGTGGTACAGGGATTATTTGGTCTAGTGTTTTTTAAGGCCATGGTGGCATTGTTGTTGGCAAAACAATAGATTTACATATATTTTTCCACCAGACTGCTGTTTATTATCCCATCGACAACAAGGCTGGGAGGGGATAGAGTGTTTTGCCCATTTGTTCAGGTGTTCTCATTTTTTCATTTGTATTTTTGTTCTTTTGTTATGCCATCAGTGTATTGGACCCTATTTCCATGATGTACTCATGAAAAGTAGTATGTTGATTGCATCTCAAAGAGAGTTACTCATACACACAATACAAAAACTAGTGAGTTGATTTGTATTTATGAGTAAATACCGTGTTATAATAAATTTGTTCTTGTTCTCAAACTGTGGTATGCAGACCACTGGTGCTCTGCGAACTCCATTCAGGTGGTCCATAGAAAGGTTTACCATAGTTAAGTAACAGTATAATCAGTATTAGGAAAGATTGTCAAGTGGTCCACTGAGACCCTTTGCAATCATCATTAAATGCTCTGCCAAGACCTACAGCAATGTTCAAGTGGTCCATGAAAAAAATAGTTTGCGAACCACAGCACTAGACCATTGTGGATCATTTCTATATTAGTCTCCATTTAAGTAAAAAAGCATGGTGGTTTTTTTATAGACCTCAGACTTGAACCAAATTCATCATGTGCATGAAGAATATTGTGGATAAATGATCAAAGGGCCAAAGGTCAAGACCTTGGATGAATTGATTTTTATCTTTGAGGTAAATTGTTTAAGTCATGAAGGTTTTAATATGTTGTCAGATTTGAGACACAGGTTTAAGACAGAAGAATAAAATACACTATCATTCATTCATGAGATTTGAAAAAATCAGAGGTCAGTGGTACAGGGGATGTTTGGTCTAGTGTTTTTTTAAGGCCATGGTGGCATTGTTGTTGGCAAAACAATAGATTTACATATATTTTTCCACCAGTAAAGCACAGATTAAACCATCTGTTATACCTTCCTTTCATTCTATCAGTAGACTGCTGTTTATTATCCCATCACCAACAAGGCTGGGAGAGGAAAGTGTTTTGCCCATTTGTTCAGGTGTTCTCATTTTTGCATTTGTATTTTTGTTCTTTTGTTATGCTCTCAATGTATTGGACCCTATTTCCATGAGGTACTCATGAATGACCAAGTTGTCATGCTTCAGTGATTTCATATCTTCAACTGTTTGTTCATGATGCACTCAATATCTTGTACCCTTTTCCACCTAAATTTACATAAGATATGCAAGTGTCTTAGGAAAAGTAACTCAACCGTACCAAAACTTTGTCAGTGTGACAAAATTGTCAGGCTAGTGACTTGTGTATTTTCAGCTGTATTCTTAGTATCTTAGAACCAGCTTCATCTACCTTCATACAATTTCTATATGAAAGCATCCCAAGGAGACTAACTTAATCATACCTAATGTAGGTCACTGCTGCCTATTTTCTTGCTTTAGTTTCTTTGTTACATTCCTCATTTTGACCTTATTACATATAGCTCATTAAACATTTTTTTGCATTAATGAAACTTGATATGTTGATGCATCCTAATTAGGAGTATATTTTCATCCACTTGGTGACTTAGCTTAGACTCACAGCCAATGGGTAATGAGTTCAAATCCTGCCTACACATGGTATATCTTTTTACAAGGCTGGTAACTACTATTTCCTTAACCTCCATACCAGTATATTTATTGTCATATACTTCGAATGCACCCCTTTTTGGTGAGTGAATTTTTATTTATGAGTAAATACTGTGTTATAATAAATTTTGTTTCTATAATCCAGCTAGTTCAACAAGAAATATAAGAAAGCTTTAGAAGAAATTGGGTATGTTAGTGTTTTTGCTATGATTTTGAAAAGGTCAGTTATGTTAGTGTTAGAAAAAAACAGAACCTTACATCAAAATGTAATATTTGAAACAACTAGTCAGCAGAAAAAACATGACTGGATAATTTCTGCCCACTGCCATTTTTCCAGAATAATTGATATCAGAAACTCAAGTCCCAAGCTGAATCCAGGATTTAAATAAATGATGTGGAATCTTCAGCAATATATAGGACTCTAGTGATATATAGGACTCCAGTGATATACAGGACTCCAGCAATATATAGGACTGTAGTGATATATAGGACTCCATTGATATACAGGACTCCAGCAATATATAGGACTCTAGTGATATATATATAGGACTCCATTGATATACAGGACTCCAGCAATATATAGGACTCTATTGATACATAGGACTCCAGTGATATACATGGCTTTGTGGAGTACTCCAGCAAATATTTTACATGAAAATTGAAGACTAAGATCTAGTATGCACATTGTATTGACCTCACCTATCTTTTTGAAGCATTAGAGAAGTCTGAGGTTGATTAGTCTGTCATCTTCTCAATGTCTCATTAGAAGAATATCAGTACATGTATATAGATTTGCTCTTGAGGTTTGTTAGGAATAATATCTGTAATTGAGTAATATGAAGATCACTAAATTTAAAGAATTGTTAGAAGACAATGAAATATTGTGTGTTTGTTTAAATTCTTCCTATACTGTTCTGGAACTTCACAGACTTTTTTCCATCAGTAAATTGAGCTTCACAAATAATGAATAATCCTTGTATTTGTATGACAAATTATGGGAATGAAATCCATGGTAAGTGTCCATCAATTAGTCCCAAATTATAAAGTCCCATAAACCTTAGCTGTAATTAACTGTATACTTTATTGTATGTTAATGAAACTGCAAATACAAATGGATTTTATCTTTTTCCTCTTTTCAGAGCTTCAACGGAAGCCTGGCTTGTGTATGCAGTCATATTTATATATTTTATCAAAAGTCTTAAATCTTCATTTAAACTTTCATCCATGATATCTTCACTTACCTCAGTAGGTTCAAAAACACCTCCGTCACAATTTAGTATACAGTCACCTGACAAACTGCACTGTCTGCATAGCCACTGCAAATTGGACTGTATACAAAGTGTAGAGAATATATCTAGTCTACAGCTTCAAAGTACACAACAACCTATCTTAGTCACATCCTTGAGTTTACAAAATTCTGGCACACTACACACTCTACAGGATCATGGAAGACTACAACCAAAATTTAGAATACCAGAGAGTCCACAAATTCTAGTTGCACCATGTAGTCAGCAGAATACAGGTAGTCTCCAAGTGATTCACAATTGTTGGATACTGCTGATGACTCTCTTGATGAGACCACACAATGTTGCTTTTGTTGCCATGGTAACAGTACAGGAGATATTGGTTGAAAGATATCTTTTGGGTCACATGACCTTATCAACATCATACCTGACATTGTACTGCCTGTGGATGGGAGAAGCAAGCTTTTTTTATCAGGTAATTGGAGACAATGTAATTATTTATATTCATACAAGATGCATCTTGCTGTGTATTAGATAGACACAGACCTGCTCTTGCATAATGAGCCAGTGGGTCAGTCTACACTATTGATTCTATATATTGATTTCATGTAAACTGGGAAGATCGTAACCTCCTAAAATATTATATTAATGTTTGGACTGGGTAAAGCTGTGATACTTCATGAAATTTAATGAAACGTCCTAGAACTATTCTCAAGCTTTAATTTTTCTTGTTTCTTCTGTAGTACCTCCTCTGGACACATCTGTACTGCCAAGTAGTTTAAACCAAAATCAATAGTTTCTCGATCAGCTAATTAAAAGTTATATTGGACATAAATGTTTTGTATTAGTCCTTAGATCTTTTGTAGTTTATATCACATGTATTAAGTTGAAGTTTATTATGTTAATCTTGGTTGAAAATCACCTCATTTTAATGTTATGGAGACATTTTCCCACAATTTAATTGAGTTTGTATGGTTATTAGGTCAAGAGAATTTATAGTATGGTCCAGCATGCATCAACAGTTTCAATTTTCAATTTTTTTCTTAAAACCATTTAACCAGTTTCACATGAATGCTTTGAAATTTTGAAGAATGTGCCTTGCCTTGTACGTTTTTAAAACTGTTTTACTGAATTTTTGCAATTTGTGGGAAAATGTTTGAGATTATTTGGCACTGAAGGTTGTTTATTTTTGTTTTTAAAGGGTTAAAATTTGTGTTTAGGTTTTTGATTATTACTTGCTGGATTGAACTTAGCATTTGAAATTAACTGTACGAGTTAAAGAACATGTGCCAGGATATATTTTATATATTTTATCCAATTTTTCTGTTTGTTTTACATATTAAAAGTACAAGCTTGAGATCCAAGTTTGTATTTTTTGTTTGTTATATGCACAGTAGTTTAAAGTTTGCATTCAAGGTGTGGTTAAATACATTGTGCAGGAGCTTTGCAATTAAACATGCTTTACATTTGGTAAATTTTCAGGGACTGTCATTTGCAATAGGGTCTTGTAATTTTGTTTGTAAATTGGAATGAACTTAAATGTAAATTACAAGTCACCATGACCTACATTTCATGTGTCAGTGACATATTATACATGGAGCTTTTGATCAATGTCATGTGACTTTGTGTTGAATATTATTATATGCTCATCGTTTTTCTCTGTTAACTTTACATTGTCAGAATCGTTCAATATTTGTTGATATTGAACACCTTCATACTGTACTTCACATGCAAAGTAACTGTTTTCTAACGTAAACATTTTTTATGAATGAACTAAAGCAGATATTTCATGGACGGCCAGCAAATGTTTCATAGACTGACACATACAGACTGCTTAGGCACATTCTGCATTTACGTTTTTAATGCAATGTTTCAGAATTAGCTAGATATAGGCGCTATACAGGGTCCTCATAATAAAATGCAAGTTATACACATAAACTGTCTTCTTTATGCTATAAATAAAAATGGCCAAAAATATACAATTTTACATCCTGAATTTCCTCAAAAAATATACTTTTGTAGGTCTCTAAATCTGAATTAGATGTGCCATGTCATGGGTTCTTAAATTTGATTACACATTTTGAAATTGTACTGTTATTTTGATTATATTCCAAGTGCAGTTACATCCTCCTTACTACACTCAAAATACTGCACTCAAAATAAAATAAACATTAAATTTCACAGCATATTTTTGATAATTGAAATGGAAAGGCTTCATAATTTTCCCACATTGTGATCTGAATCACTCAATGACAGAAAAGAAACACGCATGACGACGTCAACATAATTCAAAACGATTAAATTGGCAGATGCTGCTTGAATCCGATGCAAGTCACTTCATGTAGATAATTCCAGACCATAATTAAAAGATTGCATTGAATCAACAAAAATACCAAAAAGTAATCATTCCAGATCAAATGGAAAAGTTGTTGCAATGCATATTCATTAACAATATTACTCCAAATTTCAATTTTAAGTAGAGCAAACACCATTTTCATTCGAAAATTATGTCTAGCGCGTGACCAACTTCATATTTATCTGGGCAGAGTTATGTGCTCATTAATAATGTTGTATAATGATCTATCAACGCTTATGTTTTTAGTTTGGAATACGGCATACATTTAGTTACTTCGTTTTTTGCAGTATATTTTTGTTTATATATGTAAGCCTTGGGAAGAATAAGAAATGAGCATATAATAAAAAGGTTACTGTATTTGTATGGGAAAATATGAACTCGTTTTGTCAGAAGGATATACTGCACTCCCAAGGTTGTGCAGTATATCCATCCAAAAAACTCGTTCATATTTGCCTATACAAATGCAGTAACCTATAGCTACTACATCATATTAAAGTAGGTCAAAGTGGCTTGCATTTAATATTGGGCTATATTTTTAGGTCATTTTCTAAGCAATCTTAATTTTAAGATTATGTACCTTTGTGTGGATACTCTGATAGGTATGACATCATTCCAAAAGTAGGTCAATATGACCTTATTTTTGCACCATATTCTCCTTAAAGTTGTTTCAATCAGGGGACATACACTATTGGTTCCACATGTGCATGTTTGGTTATATTACCTGTTCATCTAATTCTAATATTTGCTGAAATGCCTAGTTAGAGATATTGGCTGTTTCTGAATGTCGACATTACACCATATCAGTGTCAATACTAGGATGCATAGTTATTAGAATTGCGCCAATTTTTAAAAAAATCATGCTAAACAAATCAACTAAATATGTAAAACACCTTTATTTCTTCTATGAATTCCTCCTCTATTCAGAAAATTTTCCTTTTTATTATTTATTATTTTTTATTTTTTATTATTTTTATTTTTGATTAACGTTATTACTATTATGTTGACCATCTGTTTTTTTTAATTTCAAACTTGTTAAGTAACACTATGAGGTTTTCTCTTTTTTTTGATTTCAAACTTGTTAAGTAACACTATGAGGTTTTCTCTTTGGAATACCCTCCTATCTTCTTGTCAGTGTGGTTTTTTTTAACATAATGGTATCTGGGTGCTCTGAGATGCTGAAATCCGCATAAAAGTATGCATATATTTCATTTTTGGATGCATGAAAATTCCAAGAGCCATGTCCTACATATGCAAGCTTGTTTGAAAAATTCTTATGCAATCTGTTTCAGCAAAACAAGACTAGCTGACCAAAATTAGTAGATATATCTTGCTTCTGATGACAAATTAGAATACAAAAGAGACTGAGATTTGTGGAATGAATAATGGAATAGGATTCACAGTCTAATAAAATTAAATACAGAAACTAAAGTGTGACCTCATCCTTTATTAATTCTAGCTGTACACAAAATTAGAGGATGACAGGGCAAAGGCATTGAGAATTCCTATTATTATAGCATCACAATTTGTCATAACTAACTGAATTTTTCATTGTTTTTATTATAGTACTAAATAGTTCTCTGTGAATCAGCATCAGCAATCTGGTGACACAAAATGACACTCATAATTTTCTAAATTGGGGGAAAAATTATTGTTTTGGAAATTGCAAGTTTTAGTGCAAGGACTTAAATTTTTTTTAGCAAAGTAGTCCTGTCTCACAACTTTCATATTACTGGAGAACCCTCGTTATAAGGCATGAATTACAACATGAGATGCACTATGGAGGCAGAGGAATAATCAAAATTCTTTCTTCAATACTATTGTAGCTCTTTCACAACAGAATGCTATAATAAACAGTCATCATAACTTTGATTTTGTGGAACCATGTTTACCTGAGAAGCAGTGAATCCACATGGACAAGGTACATAAAAACTCTAAAAGAAAATAAACCTGAATTGTAAGAAATCCTATGTTAACTACCCTTGTTCAGAAATAGCCAAAGTCACTCTACTTGTACCCCAGGAGAGGTATGATACCAGCAGTCAACAGGGTTTTAATGATGTGAAACCTTTGTAAAAAAATCTTTTAATAAAGTAATTGCTTAGCAAGATAGGATTTCTGTCTGTCTTTATGTATGCATGTTTAATTATACATCTGCATAATTCACACTAGCAGTTGAAAATATTTAAGTAAACAATTTGGTCTTCATCAATGTTATGGTTTGCATAGGTGTTTAAGCAAGCTAAGCACTTTTCTGATCGCTCTTTTTTAAATTTACCTAAGGGTAATTCCAATAGCATCTCAACTGTGGATGTGTCGGCAGGTTATGTGGGTTTGATGGTGTACCAGCCTGTTCTAGTTGGAATGCTTCTCTCCCTTGCCACCTATGCTGGGCCAATTTTCTGGTTGCTGGCACTTGTTAAATACGTCCATGCTCAAGCCAGTTGTCCAACTGCATCACTTCAGGAGAATAAAGCCAGGTACAAAAAATTTAGTATTTTTCAATATGATCACTTATATGAGTCTTGTGTCAAGATAATAATATTGTATTCTGTGCAACCAATCTTTAAAATGGCAAACAGTTGCTAAGTATACATAAACATTATGATGTTGAGGGACCTGCATTATGTGCATGTGCACAAACAACTACACATACATATCTACATAACTAATTACAGTGGCATAACTATCTCACCATTAGCCCCACAGCAAATTTTTTGTACTGGGCCTTTCCTTATTGTCACTTTTTTTTCCTGGATGGGATTGTTGGATTCCAGAGGTAGCAGAGTTTAATTTTTATCATTGTTCTGATCAGGTAAATATTCTCCAAGAAAAAGAATTTCAGAGAATGTACATTATATTGCATAATATTCTCTTTCAGGTTTGGAAAGGAATTTACTAAGGTGGTGCATACCCTGATTTTGACCCGAGCCCTGCCCCTGGCGGCATACACAGTCCTAGTCACAGCCCAGAGATATCATCTCTTTGTTTGGACCGTCTTCTCACCTAAGCTCCTCTATGAGGGAATGTTTACTGTTGTCATTGTTGTCTTTTCCTTAGTGGTTTTGCTTATTTGTCAGTAATAATAATTTATCACAATTAGAAATGTTGTGTCCAATTATCAGTCCAAATTAGCTACTTTAAGGTCAGTTTTCTTTTATTATAATTGAAGAAAAGGTAGGGTTATATAATTCTTACCATCTGTACATGCACAATTAAAGTTGCACAATTCCTCATATATCATTTAAGATTTATAGTTTAGGATGTGATTGAAAATATATATGCCCAACCACAAGAATAGTGACTTAGAGTATTACCTAAGTCCATCCATATGTCATTGTGCTTTCTGTCACACTTTCATCAAGTTATGTCATTTCAGACTATGGTTGGATGTCTACAAACACATTTCCTGTTTCTAATCAATGCAGACTTGATCTGTTTCATTTAAACCATTACCAATAATTACTGGATTATTTTGATTAATGTTTAACACTTTTAGATACACTTGCTGAGTGAAATTATAATACTTTTCCAATACTCTGGAAATTTGTGTCACTGGCTTCAAAAATAATTATGACAATTCTTTTATGCAGTAGAAACTGCTCTGGTGACCTACTGGTTAGAGTATCCACCATGGATGCAAGAGGTTGCTGGTATGATCCCTTAACTTATGGTACACTCCTGATTTTAAGATATCCTTCATATGTATGTATGTATGTATGTATGTATGTATGTATGTATGTATGTATGTATGTATGTATGTATGTATGTATGTATGTATGTATGTGTGTGTGTGTGTGTGTGTGTGTGTATGTATGTATGTATGTATGTATGTATGATGTATGTATGTATGTATGTATCTATGTATGAATGTATGTACACACACACACAGTAGTCCCCCTCTTATAAGGCCACCCCTATTGCAACAGGAAAGTCGTCTTATAGTGCAAATAGTAAATATATGTACATACATGTACAATGTATATAGAAAGTCAGAACTAGGTTTCATTCTAAAACATTTAATCTTTTCATTTAAAAATCATATGCACATTGTGAAATCAATGTGAAACAAACTATTTCATCATTTTCAAAAAAATGCTAGGAATAACTATTGATGGCTTAAAACTGACTTTATAATAATGTTACAGATCACATCAGCTGTCGCCAACAGATACTTAAATACAATTCCAATGTTACTAAGAATTCTTATAGAGGAAAATTTTATCCAGTGTCATTTGTCCCATGCTTTCTACAGCTTTTTTGTCTTTTTTTTTGTCCACAAGTTCAACATTGTTTGTTGTGAGACCATAATCCATCAATTTTGTGGAATGTGACCATGCAGTCTGCAGTGTAATGCACTGTTTGGCTGGTTTTGATTTTCAAATGTATCACTGTCACAGACACTTTCGGGGCCCTGAGTGGTTTAAAGTGCTCTCCGTTATGGATCACAGCCATCTCACCTCTGTCTTCGTGGGTTTGAGTCTAAGATTTGGCGAATGTAGATATGTGAGAAAGCTTGTCAGTAGCTTCTCGTGGGTCGGTGGTTATTTCTGCAGATTTCCCGGTTTCTTCCTCCACCATTAATACTGGCTGCCATGTATAGCCTATCGTGTGCTGAAAAATGGCGTTAAGCCCCAGAACAAAAAGAAGTCACTAACCTCATCTTAGCATATTTCACTTGAATTTCTTGCACCTTCTGTCATTAATGACTCCCAGTCATCACTAATTGTGTCCTCTGTAGCTAATCCATCATCACATTGAACATAATCTTTAAGCGATGTTTCATGTGGTATAAGGGGAAGATAGTCCTCTTCATCCCAGTTTTCCTCCTCTGCCTCTGCTAAACCCAATACCTCTTGGAAAAACCCACATTTCCGAAAGCATTTTTGAATTGTCTCATTTGTCAGGACATCCCATGTTGATGTCATCCAATGGATTGCATCCAGCAGAGTCACCTTTTGTGCTATCACTGATGCAGCTGTCGTATTATCCATCAGGAACAAAACTTATCTCAGTAGCTTTTTCCTGTAGTTTGCTTTGACTGTCTGGATTATCCCTGCATCCAGGGGCTGAAGTTTTGAAGTTGTATTTGGAGGAAAGTATGAAACCATGACATTAAATAAATCGTTTTTAGTGTGCAGCTCAGTTGTCAAGGAAAAGCAGGATCTTTCTGTTATGCACTTTCATTTGCTGATTAAGTTTTTTGATCCAGGACACAAATATCTGTCCTGTCATCCATGCATTTGTTTGCCTCATAACTCTCAAATGTGCCTGACTATATCCCTTAAAGCACTTTAGAGTTTGCAATTTTCCTATCACCAGTGGCTTCAATTTCTCACCAGAACTACTGGTGCAGAGCAAAATTGTAAATCTCTTCTTTGCTATTTTTTCCCACCTTTACAGGAGTCCCCTTTTTGTACAAATGACTTTGTTAGTAACAGTCTAAAAAATAAACCAGTCTTGTCACAACTAAAAATATCCTTCCTGTTATATCCCCTGCATATATTGTTCAGTCTTTTTCTCCAATCTTCAACAATTTCATTATTAACATCAGCTGATTCTCCACTAAGGACAGAACACTTAATATTGTGTTGGACTTGAAATCTGTGCAGCCATCCGTTACTTGTCCTAAAGTCGTCATATCACATTTCAGCTGATAAAATTGTTTCGTTTTCTTGGATCATTCATCCGGAATGTTCTTAGCACACACAGTGCAAAATCATTCGAAAACCTTTTCATTCAAATCAGGATACAAAGATCTTTTGGCTCTAACAATCTTCCTTTCTCCATCCATTCCACCTCTCCATTTCTGCAGAATTGTTTCCCTATCTTTCATGATATTGTTTATCTGAATCTTTCTGACATCCAATTTTTCTGCCAGAATCCTTGAACTTTCCCACTTTTCAGTCAATTGAATTACTTTCACTTTCTCTTCTAAACTGAGAATTTTTCTTTTCCTCAGCAAATTACTTATTCCAGTGTTGTCAACTACAAGATGGAATACAATTTTTTTTCTACATTTAAACAAAAGGCCATGTTTTAAAAGGATGTGGTCTTGTCATGTGATTCATTAGTCACAGTCTGGTACCCTATTGATTTTACCTTGTTTTACACTAAGTGACAGAAGCTAAAAGGGCTTTGATATGCAAACAGAATTGACCTAAACAGTAGCACCTCACTGCTGTTAGGATTTGCAATCTTTACAATTGTCAATAGTAATAGCCACTAATTATGGAAGTGAACAAGCTCAACATCTTACTAAGGAAAGCCATAAAGGCCATCAAACCATTTTCCTGCTGACTTGTGGATTATAGGTCAATACTGCCACTTCTCAGCTGTGACTACTATTGATAAAAGTAATCTTTACAATCATCAGTGGCTAAACTGGACATCTTATGATAACACAGCAGTAAGGCTAATCCAATTATGTGTACTTACCTTTTTGTATGGATTAAAATTTCAGTGTTTTTCAGCTTTATGGAATAAATGTGGCTTCTCCTGAGGTGTGAATGATATAATATTAACCTTAGTGGTACCTGTACTTTAGTCAACACTTCTTTCAAGAATGAAAACCTGACTGGGGAAACAAACTGGATTACTAACACACTCTATGAATAAAACTGGTTCTGGATGCATATTATAAAATAAAAGCAGCCCCTTGTGAGGTTTAAATTTTATACTTTTGCAAATATGTTTGCTGCTGGTTGTGTTAGCTGAGTGGCCTTTTGTGAGGGGTAATTTTGAACACAAATTCATCAGTGCCTTTAGATTTTGGCTGTAAGGAGCAGGTGGCCACTGGTGAGGGTGGCCGTTCAACATTAAAGAAGGGGTCTACTGTGTGTGTGTGTGTATATATATATATATATATATATATATATATATATATATATATATATATATATATATATATATTTATATATATATATATACACACACACACACACAGTAGAACCTGTCTTGAAAGACCACCTCTTTTTGCCCAAAAATATGGTCTCTCAAGACAAGTGGTCTCTCATAACAGGTCACAATGCTATATAATGAATCAATTTGTGCATTGAGAATGTGGTCTCACATATCAGTGGTCTTTCAAGACAGGCTTTACTGTACACACACACACACACACACACACACACTTGAGGAATCCTTCTACTACCTCTATAAAGGAAAAAGAATATAGATGACTTTCTGATGTTATATTTCTTTCAAAGATATATAAAACAAACATAACAAGCAAATATGTCAGCAATAAATCAGCTGATTATTCAATGATTGTACATAATAGTCATTCTTGAAAAATAAAGATATACAAAAGTGAACAGTGGTTAAATAGCAAGTTCTATTTATATTTCAGCAATTACAAACTTCAATCATCAACACACAATGCTACACAAGCCAACTACAAAAATGCCGACTTTGAACATCGGCACTGTTTAATGAAATACTATTAATTAACAAAAAAATTAAATATGAACACAAGTCAATTTTATTAAATCACACAATTGACCTTAATTAAAAGCAACAAGGCTAAACTTGCTTTCTTAGCACTAAATTCTACATATTATGTAGTATACTAAAAAGAGGGGATACGTTTCCTTATTAATGATGGCTGGCATAACTAATATCACAAATGTCTAAAGTTTGAGGCTCAAAATCGAGAAATATTGTAACCTGTTACAAATATGTAGGAAAATATTTCTTATCTAGTTTAGAATTATTTGTTACCAATTAGGGACATTTTTCTTTACATCTCCAAATTTTCTATCCTAATTTTCATAAATGGCATATAATCCACACTGAAAAAAGTGAAGAAACTCCTACTCATATACAGAAACTGCTACTGAATAAATTGTGTAAAATTTATGTATAAATCAATTTCATAATAAATTCACTTTTCAGCAACATCTAATGTTTTGGGGAATGTAATGAAATCAGTATTTGAAAAGACATATAAAGACATATGTATTCAACATGGGTATATTGAATTTTACAAGGTTTCTCCAGGCATAAAGATTTTAGAAAACAAGTTATGAAGATGTATCCATTTAGCTTAAATAGTTAATTTGTGAAATAATTAAATGAAAACCAAAACTAAATTTTTTTCAGCAATACAAGAGCTTATTATTGGACAAAACTTTTCAAATATTTCTGTATTACATATATAATAATGATGCATGCATATTAAAAGTAAAATCACTTTAAATAATAATTAAAAAATAATAATATTAAATATTAAAAATATTTTTCTGAACAATATAAATGTGTGTGATTTAGGTGTTATTAATATGCACTCAACCAATCATGGGCCCAGCATCATTGAAATATAGTGATGGTTGCTGATAAATTTTAGAAATGCAAACATACAACATGTACAAATCTGCACAATCTTCTTTCTTAAACAGGATTAAGTTTTTGAAACAATTACATGCAAATGTGTAGACACAGCTATCATTATTAGACAAACCAGTCAGGCACTGTACAAATGAAGGTATAAATTTTTGGCATTAAAGAGGATTAAGTTTTCAATTACACACAAATGGTTCTGTGTAGACACAGCTATCATAATTAGAGAAGTCAGTCAGGCACTGTACAAAATCAACCTACACATTTTTGGCAAACATTATCATATATAAGTTGAGTCAAACTGCAATCAAAACAAAGATCCTTATCTGTCAGAGCATAATGTGCCTGCAGATCAAGATCTATGTTGCTTTGTCTTACAGATTACTCCAATCAAACTGCAGAAATCCAGATATGCATTATGAAACAGCAGATCTGGGTCTATACAGCTTGCAGTTAGACTCAGCTTATAAGTGTGTATGCTGGGTAATTCATGGGCTACCAAAATCTTTGGTTTCTGTGGACTCCTTAGACCACAAATTTAATGTTGCAATGAAATATAAAGTATGATGATATTCAAATAAGCAGAACTTGTTTGTTCTAATACCAACAGTATTTATAGCAGAGAAATATACAGTGAAACCCCTCAAAACCCAAATCCCTAGAGATCAAATTTAATTTGAACTCTTAAGAGGTTGTTGCTTTACTGAGGATTTCACCGATGTGATAAAGAAAAAAATATCCAACATAACCTATGGATCATAAATGAATATGACTGAACATTTGTTAAAGCTATGTTAAAAATTCAAAATACACACACAAATGCTCAGTAAAAACAATGGATTTAATCTTTTAATTTCTTAAGTTTATATAAAAACGGTGCTGGACAATCATCAAAAATTTATTAAAGTATCACAGATGCTTACTATAGTGCCTGGAAGCTGACCCAAACACGAATGGATGGACAAGGGTGACAGTGTATCACATGTACATATGAAACACAAAATGGTCTGTTGTTGATGTTTTGGGTTTAATGCTGTTTTTCAGCCCATGCTAGGCTATATGTAACAGCCAGTATATATGGAGGAAGAACCTAGGGGAACCCAAGAAGAACCACTGACTCCAAGAAACTTCAGGCATGCTTTCTCACACACACCCACATTTGCAGTACCTGAGACTTGAACCTACATGGACAGAGGTGAGATGTGCATGAGCTGTAAAGGCAAGCGCCTTGGACCACTAAGCTAACCTGAGCCCCTGATATATTTGTATAAAACTCTGTATACTTGCTTCACTGGTGGCCAAGAGTTGTCTTTTGCTTAAAAAAATTCTCTTTTTTGAAAATGTGTGATGTTTCCTTGGAAACAAATTGGCCAGATTTAATTGCTTTTGGAGAATAACTCAAAACCTCATCTGACTTACTATTACAAAACTTTGTGAACATATCAGGGTAGTAACCAAAGGATGCTTATTGCTGTCAATTATTTTCACTTTCAATCATACACCATGATGGTATAATTTTTTTCATAATGATGTATATATATATATATATATATATATATATATATATATATATATATATATATATATATATATATATATTGTTACTCAATATTTTATCATGTTATTTGGTGTTTGATTTTTAATGGCAATCCATTTCCTACTGAAATTCATTTAACTCTTTCAATACATGAGATGATATACAATTTCAAAATCAACTGATAAACATACAATTTGGATGAAAAAATTGATTTTTAAAATCAAAATATACACATTTATATATAGTAAAACATATAGCAAAAACTGCATAAAAGAAATATTCCAAATATAACTTCTCCAATCCAGTCTATGAGACTGTTTTTCTAATCTACCAGATTGCATCCCAAGTTCAGCATTATAGCATGTAATCTCATGGGATCATAGGCAATTCAAATTACCATATATGCTCAAATACAAGTCAAGTACAAACACAAACTGCACAGACCCAGAGCTGCTGGTATATAATACACTGGCATATCTGGGTCTATACAATGGACTAGGAATAATCAGTGAAACAAACAACATATAACCTTATGTGCTGGCACATAAAGCATTATGATCAGGGTGTATGTTGCTTGCAGCTGAACTTGACTTGTATGCAAGTCTGCACTGTATTTCATTTCCAATCCATTTTGTATTTAGTTTGTAGTCAGAATAAAGTTGGTAATGGAAGGTTTACGCAGTGGAATCCCTCTCTTGGGTATATAGGGTGTTGTCCTTGGTATCATTTTGATGCAGTCAATGATGGGACACACTGACACACACAGAGTACAGCCTGAAAAAAGGACAAAAACCCAAATCATTGCAAGTCTTTTGTGTATACAACAGTTGCAACAATACATACAATGCTGATAGATGGGCTTGAAACCTAGGCAAGTCATACCAAAGACATAAAAATGGCACAAACAGCTGCCTCGCTAGGTGCTCAGCATTAAGAAATTAGTGTTAGGACTATTTGGCCTGTTGTCAGGATAATGTGATTGGGTGGGATATGATACTACATATCTTTGGCATGATTCCCTAGTGCTAGACATCACTACAAACTGCCACACTGCAGACATCATAGTGATATGACTGAAAAATTGTTAAAACTATGTTAAAAATCGAATACACACACACACACACACAGCTGACAGTGAATTTATAAAACAATCACATTTTCATTAGTAAGATAATTGAAAGATATGCCTTCAGTGGGGTAGTGGATTCAACTGTCTTTACACTGTGTTCGTAGTCTCATTCAATCCAGACTCTTGCTTGGTTCCATGAGCTCACCAGTGTATGAAGATTTCCGATGTTATTATCATGCACTTTGGTCAAAAATTGCTGAAGTATTTCTCACTATCTAAGAATTTACCTAAATAGACATGCTGTAATAAGTCAAAATTTTCTATTGTAAGCTTAAAATGATATCAATGAAGGCCAAACAGGTTTGGTTTGGCTGGTTTACCACCATTTTTTTCAACACAATATCTATAGGATACAAATGGTAGACAGGATATGTGGTGGGGGAAGAACTTGGGAACACCCTGGTATGAACCACCAGCCCATGGGACACTACTGGCAAGCTTTCTCACATTTCTCTCCTGTTGAGTCTCACCAGATCACCAAAGTGACCAAAACTTGAGTAATTTAGCAAAGATTTCATAGGATCGGTTACAACCAGATGAATTAATGAAATTTAAAATGGTGACATGAGGTATGGTTGTTTATTCCATCTGTATTTACAAGTTGTTAAACATAGGATTTGGTCTGGAAAGAATCTATACATATTGCCAAATGGACTTTCAGCTGATTGTAATGCAAAAACCGCAAGAAATTCCAGCAAATGTCTGAAATGCATATTGGTGTGTTGTAGTCAGATCTGTCTCCACAATTTAATAAAACAGCGATATCTGATCCAAACTGACCATCATTCTCAACTAATTTATCAAAGATAAACTAAGCTTCATACACATTATCTTCACTTACATTTTTGGTCACTGCACTATGATTCTTCCTTTCTAGAACCAGGAGCAAAATTACAACTAGCAACTAATCTGTCATACTTGCAGTACTTTGTGGTAACTGTCATCCCTGATCTTAAAAAATAGTACAAACATTTGGTACTTTTTACCCACTATGCCCTCTGCTGATAAAAAACTACCAACCAGTCACTGCATTTCAAGGAGTTTCCAAACTAGCCATTATAGGTATGTTCTCATCATTGTGTAAATAATGTCATTGACTAATCAATCAGCAGACAGATTTTACTAGTAGATACAGACTTGCCAATTTTGACTGGTACCATCATTATGGTCTTGTATCTGGACTGGTATGCAAAATATGAGAAAGGCCACCACATGAACATTTTCAAATTTTCTTGAGAGAAGTAAAATCACAAGGGAGAAATCTTACCCGTACAGTCATCTGTAACATGAGGAAGATGAGTTTCAGGATCAAACTTGATGGCCTGGTAACCAGAGTCATTACATGTCATGTAGCATTTGCCACAGTTAATACACATCTCCTGAAGAAAAAAAAAACAAGATGTGACATGCAAAAGATGAGTCTCAGGATGAAACATGATGGCCTGGTAACCAGTCATCACATGTCAAGCAGCACTTGCCACAGTTAATACATATCTCCTGAAAAAAAAAACAACAAGAAGTACAAGAAGTGACATGCAAAAGATGAATCTCAGGATCAAACATATTTGCCTGGTAACCAGTCATCATATGTCATGATATTATAGCCATGATATATACAAAGTATTATTTAAATCCACAGGTAATTCAAAGACTAACAGTAATCAAAAGAATGTCATATATGATTCTATTGGGTTAGTTAAAGTCATAATCTTACATTACAGGACCTTAGAGAAAAACAGTACGACCACTAATGAAAGTATAGATAATGCACCTGTAATTACCTAGATCCAGTCACTTTTTGAAACAAAATTTTCAGGTATTTGCCAGGTTTTTATTCAAATGAAATTGATTATTTTCAAAGTTAACCTCTCACTCTCATTGAATTTAATCAAAAAGCATGCTGGATTGCAAAACAATAATTTTTATAATGAACAGCAGTTTCAATCTTAAAAATCTCCTACAGCAAGGTAATTTGGCATACAACCATGTACTATACCACAGGATGCAATAACTAGAAGCTGGAATATATTGAAATTTGCATATAACTGATAATAATTACATAATTAAAATGTTAACTTTGCTTAACTACAGATGCTGCATGAAGACATTTTTTTTTACATAAATGACTGTTTTAAATTTTGACAAGAAGCCCTTGAAATTTAGATTCTTCTTTATAAAAGAAAGACTTGATATGTTTTTACAAATTCCACTTATGCATGTCTCAAGGAAACTTATTCCATGTACTTGTTCGTGGGATGATTGAGTTGCAAATATATGTACAATCATCTGAGACACCCTGTTTACTTGACAAATTACACTTATCCCTACACTACTTGTGCTCTTTCTTAAAAACATTGACACCTGATACAAGCTTGATACCAGAAAGGTTTTAAACCTGCTGTCTTTACTCTGAACAAAATATTTTCATGATCTGAATCCATTTTAGTATTTAAGTTTGTAGCAGGCATCTGTGTATACAGTTCGGTCAGTTTTCTTTTTGACATGTTTTGGTGGCAATATCACTTTTGGAACTACTTTTTTCACCAATTAGGAAATGTATCTGCCCTTAAATATGTAACTCAAATAAGTCCTTCCATATTTAGACCTATTTCATTTTTCTTCACTGTCTGCTCTCCCAGTTATTCACCCCCCTCTCTCTTTCCATCAGGACAAACAGATCTTAAACTCTTAGCATAATTTTATTTAATCGATAAGGAGGCAACACAAAACAAAAAAACACAAAAAATGCTCAAAACCGCCACAGAACAAAAACTAGGTTTCAGGTTGTAAACAATGTAAAATTATCCATGAAAATAAACTTGTCATTAAAATCTATAATTTAAAGGTTAGGAACTGAAATCTGTCAGATGTGATTAATCCATGATATTTCTATTGTAGCCAAACCCCAAAATGTTTACTGTATTGATCTGCACAAGAAATAATGTGTTAGCAAAATTAAAAATCTCAAATTTCCAATTTGTATTTGAAAACTCTCATTTATTTGATAAAATACACAATTTTTGAAGCATTATCAGTAAAAGTTAAATTTATGAAACATAACTGTCCTAAAATTATTTTAGCAAATTTAGTACTGACACAAAATGGAGAATTTACATTTTTTTCTTAAAATATATATAATGAAAAGAAATGATGCATTTCTTTTAGTAGATTTAAGGAAATTTTTCACTTGTTAAGAGAAAATATTTTGTACTGTCACATATGACTTCATCATTCCCAGCAATACAATGTTTCAACACTTCACTTGTGAAATTTTTCCTTATATCTACTAAAAAAGACTTCAGATATCATCCATTTTTATTGTTTATGTCACATTCCAATAAGAATCAGACCCTTTCTGTGTCAGAAGAAAATAGACTATAAATACAATGTTATTAAGAATAAATGCAAGCTGTCCCATTTAGTCTTTAGAAGCAATTACAAATTTTTTGCAATTAAAATTTCTCTACAATTCCAGTGTATAAATTAATGATAGGTATAATGCATATATTTGACAGAAGTAAAATTGTAATTTCCATACATTTTTCTTACAACACACATCATTCTGATGTATTTATTGCTGTTTAAGAGTCTGGAGGTCAAAATCAAACAATCAATCAATCAATCATCATTAACATGGAAAATTTATCACTAAAAGAAACCCATTAGTTTTATTCCTATCAGGGATTTACACATTTTCTAAATCTAAACATGCCCTTGGGAGATTGTAGCTTGCCCCAAAATATGACAACATAATGTCACAACTAAAGAAAAAAATACAATAAAATATGGGATGTTGCAGCGAAATTATGTTATATTTATTTTACAAATAAAGATCTTAAATTTTCTTTTATCCTCCTTTGCACTTATGGTCTTAAAGATGCACTCTTTACCAATTGTCATAATTGCAATCGTAATGGATTCCAGAAACCTGTGTGTTCATGAGATCAACAAAAGAATGTACCCTAAGCCCATAAAATATCAAATGTAGGTCACAATATCTATCTTGTTATATGGGTGTGGTTCTAACAGAGATAAAAATCCATTACCTAATATGATGATTCCTGCATGAAAAGAGCTTGCAAAATAAAACACAAAATTCACAAAAGTCAGTGAAGCACAAGATATGGGTCAAAGTAATCAATATTTGGGATTAGGGTGAAGTACTAATTAAGATACATCCCCTCACCAAGTTTCATGATTCCAAGTATAACAATATGCAAACAGAGTGCAAAGTACTTAGCAAAATGAAGCAATAAAGTTCAATGTACCTGAATGAAGAAAGTTAACCCCCTTGTCATGAAACACTCCAAACTGTTACCTAAAACCTAGTATGGTTGAGATCCATGTGACTGTACAATTGTATATAACTTTAAATGGCTGATACAAATTCCAATGCTGGGTTTGATATATATACTCTTCTACTGGCTCAAATTGTTGCATAGAATGCTTAATCAACAAGCACATCTTCAAATAGGAATCATAAAACGTACAAAGTGTGATAGAAAGCTATCAATAACCGCAAAACTAGTTTACAAGATTCTGTCATATCTATCCAGCCAAAGCTTCAGTAATAAATTGCAATCCCCTTCCTTAAAATAGTGAAATACAATGATTAGTCAAAATACAAATCTGATGATGATGATGATAAGTTTCACAGCAATACTGCCAGAGTACATACATGCCAACCATTATGCTTTTGATGTAATCATTATGCTTTTTTCCCCACTAAATTACACTTTACGCATAAATTTATTTGGATTATTTTTTGGGTAAATCCCCCTCCCAAAAAAAATAATAATTTGTTTTCTCATTTTTATTAACATCCCACTAATAACACAAAACATATTCTAGAAAAGACGGCTTCAGTGTAACTATGACATAAAAGGTACACTAGTCTGTAGACTAGCGGTGACTTTCCTAACAGTGTTATGTTCTATTTATAGCAGCTGCTCTTTTTCCAAGAAAAATGCTGGTTTCTACTTTCAAACTTTTGACCTCAGTTTCTATTTATAGCAGCTGTCCGGCTTAGAAAAGAATAGACTGGATTTCTAATTTTAAATCTTTGCTCAAATATTCTCAGAACCATTATGTAGGCATTTGGCAGTAAAAGTCAAGTCCGATTTTTTCTAGTTGCTGCGTATGTTACAGTAAAAATGTTTCTCAAATGATTTCACAGATGGATTAGAAAAAAAACCGGAAAAAAATGATTCAGAGATGAATACATGAATTACACAATACAGTGTTCCATTCTAGGATAGCTTCACATCCATTGCAGGCTGTGTGGAAAGGATTTTAATATTGGTCATAGTGTAAAACAAAGACACCTTGAATTAGCTCATTTTGCTAACTCCAGTACTAAGGTAATTGTGGAAATGATTTTTATAAATGCAGGGGTGTTATTTACAGAATTCTTAATAGAACATTGATTACCCCTAGTGATAGAATCAAACTTTGGTTCTTTGTTCAAATGGATGCTTCCTGACACTAAAATTGTGGAAGATATGCATGTGCAAGAACAAAGTCATCCAATATTGTTAAGTGTTTAACAGAAAGTACATCACTTAAAATTGCAGAAACCATGAAAATTTGGCCCTTTATTATTGCAACAGACAGGAGCAATGATTATGATGATGAAAAGTTGTACCCAGTTGGTGTAAGAGACTTTGACAATGAAAATGGGCAAGGTCAGATTGCTCTTCTATCATTACCATAATTAACAGCAGATTCCATTGGATAAAACATTTTCTAATTGTTTGATAATGTTTTGAATAAACATAAGTTGGCAGAACTGTCTGGGGTTTTCAGTTGCATTCTATATTTTGAAAAATGTCTCCATCATTGTACATATTAGGTTGTTTGCTGCTTTTTAAAGCTCAAAATATGAAAACTTGAAGCAAAAAAGTATACTCACTCGTTTGCAGGCTGGACAAAAATCTGTAACCAACAAATTGCACTGTTACCTTCGTGTATTTCCTAATCTTAAAGGCTGTAAAATCAATTAATACCATATGAACATGATCTCAGATAGCTTACCTCATCTATCAGTGCTACTGCCTGCTGTTTGTTATCCAGATCTCCATATGCTCCTATCATTGACAGGGCCCTACCAATCACAGCCTGAAATATTCAATTACAGCAGTGGTGGAAACAATAGTTAGTAGTAATAATGTATTTGAAATTCAGAAGCAAGATCTTTGATGCAAGATTATTTTTTTACCAAAGACCGACTGCTAATTTTACCCTAACAAATTACATTATTTTATTGGTGGTTGAATGCTTTGAAACATTATTATTGTTATTATCATCATCATCATTATTATTATTATTACTAATTTTGTTACTCAGTTCATGATCATCACATTTTCATCTTATTTGATGGCCTCCAACCAACTAAAATTAAGAAAAACATTGGCTTGCAGTAAAACAACAAATTTTAAAGTTTGTAACCATAAAATAATCCTTTCCTCAAATTAAAAAAATAAGCTAAATTAAAGAACTGAAAGCATCAAAATTAATATCTGCCTAGTCTTGTATTTCTAAAGACTATGCTGGATATCTACCCTTTAGTTTGATCCAATAGTAAGCTGTATAGATCCAGATCTGCCATTCCTAAGTGCATGGTAAATTTGGGTTTATGTTGATTGTGGGTAGAACAAACAACATTGATCCTGATCTACAGGTGCAATATGCAATGGCAGATCTGAGTCCATGTTATTTTCAGTTGGACCCTATTAATAAGTAAGTTTACACGGTAATCTATAAAAAAAATACAATGACAAGAATTGAAAAGAGTGATAGCAAAAACTGAACAGAATTAGAGATAGTACAATGACTTAGTCTTATTTTATCTTCTTTCTTCAGGAGACATCTCAAGAGTGGATCAGGTTACATTGCAAATATGTACACACTGTGACCATAAAAAGCTATCATACATTTAAGACCCCACTTTTCTTGAAAACTTTACAGTAATCAGTTTGAAGAACTGCTTATTTCAATTAGTATAATATTTCAAACTAATACATTGACACTATCTGAAAGAATTTTACTGTGTGACTGTTCACATCAATCACCCCAAACTAAACGATCTACATGTTTTGTTTTAAGCCATCAAAAAGAACAAGTTTGATAACTGTGTAGGGATTGTCAAAGACTTATAGTATATTGAATTAATATGCTATACCACATAAGTTATTTCCCCTTACTTGAACAAAACAAATGCAGTCTTATTAGTTAGTTTTCACATATTCTTTCTTTTCCTTTTCTCAAAATTTTTAAACTATACTGCATGAATGGAATGGAAAATAAATTTGGATCTTTAAAAAGTTCAATCCAGTGCCTCCCTAAATATCTACATAATTGAAAAACAAATTGTTCCAGTTTGGGAATGTAATACATGTACATGTATAAAAAGTGTCATCAAAAAGCATGTCCCGAATATACTCTCTTATCCTTCTAGTCCAACTGCAAACTGCATAATGTACTGGCAGATCTGGCTCAATACATTTTGTTATGAGTAATCAGTAGAATAAACAAAACAGACCATGATCTGCCAGTGCAGTTTATGATGTTGTTTGTAGGTGGACCTTATCAATTAGCAAGTAAATATGATATGTAATAATAGTATGTAATGTGTGTATATATATATATATATATATATATATATATATATATATATATATATATATATATATATATATATATATATATATATATAACGTTATTCATCTCTGCCATATTTATCTGGACTATTTGATCCAAACATTTCAGGTTAAAACTTGGAGTTCCCATCACAATTTTTTACCAGTTCACCTGAATCATAGATTCACATGCATGCAATTGAGGTCACCTTAGCACTATAAGTCCCTATCCCAAGTTTTTAAACTAGTTAAAATAAATCATAATCATGCTAGATTCATATAATTTTCTAAATCTTTGGTCCTTCTATAAGCATGCAGTTGAGGTTCATATAACTCTTTAAGTACCAAGTCATTTCACTGCCACTATCACCCTGGTAAAGTCTATGGGAGTGGTATCAAGTCCAAACAGTAAGAATACAAAATTGGAAAACTTCCAAGTTTCTACAAACCCAGAGATATCAAATGTGAGGAGTAAACACTGGGTTGTGAAGGTCAATGTTGACTTCTCTGTTCCCAGACCTATTATTTTAAACACTTACCAAAGTTTTGTGCCACTCACTTCAGCCAACAAGTACATATAATCCTCAGGAATCAATGTTTACATTCATATAATCATAATAAAGAATATACCTTAGGATGTCTGTTGTGTTTATAATGTATATTAAACTACTTTTCTCACCACAATTATGTACAACAAGAATATTTCTTTGAGAAAAGACTGTAATCAGTAATCTCCCTTGCATTTTCAGCTAAATTAATTGTTGGCCCTGAATATGCTGTAACGTTGCTCACATGTACCAGCCTTACAAGATCATCATACATTTTATCCTCAGATACAGATAACTTTGGAATGTTAGGTATCAAACAGGAATTTTATTAATATCTGATCTTTCATCTTCTATCTAATTATTAATGGCAATGTTATTTGCAATTTTATCATTTTCAAATCCTTAAAAACTTTCATTGGAATCATCGGAATTGTCTTCAGAATACATGAATATTACCATCTTGTTTCACTTTGACAAATGAACTCATTTTCAGTGAAAATTCCTGCTTATAGGTTGTAAAATTACTAACAAAACACTTTCATCATTTTATGTAAGAACTATTTTATTTGGCTAAATATTGTTAAAAAGACCAGATGTTTGCAATTTCATCCAGTGCAAAACTTTAATGTGAAATGTTAATATGTCTCTCAGGAGTTTCCCAACCCTTGGCCAGAAATGCATTAATGAGTCAACAGCTATAGAGAGTATTATTCGCAGCTTGCATATGCATTTTTGAGGATACATGGCTATTTTTGGTACTGTATATATTATGCTTTAGCAAAAGGTAAAGAGTTAATGGTTCATCCTGAAGGAACCTGTTTAAGATGAAAAGATCAATAATAAGCCACAACTTTCTGATTTTTTCTGGATAACAGGAAATTCAGGGAATAGAGGACTTCTTATTGAACATACCTCTCCACTGCAACCTTGTGTACCTCTTTACTTATCTAAACCTGATTTGATTGGTGAAAAAAATGGGGGTACTTGCCTGAGGATAGGTTATCTGAATTGAAACCAGTATATTTCTTTTATTACAGAGAGAATCATAAAATCTTCTACTTTGCTTGACCAAGCCTCTGAAAGGAGAGCTAGTCAAGCACCCTAAGGAATTATGTGAAGAGGGTTGCATGGCAGGAGAGGGTTCAAATCTCTAGGGCCATCCCCTCCTTGCTTAGGAAAGGGAGATAAGCCAACCAACTTCCTCTCTTGAACAAGACAGCTATATATTCTAACTCATGACTGGCTAGAGGAAGACTTCAAAGCTGGGGTCACGTCCTGAAATGAAAATGCATTCATTGAAAGATTTGCACTCAGAAATACCCTCAAACACATATTCTGTCTGGTTTAGATGGACCAGTAGCACATGCAAGGTACCAATGCTCTTGGTTCCTCAGGTCCTGGGATGACACATAGAGAATCAGACCTCCAAAGAACATCTCTTCCTCCAAGGAAGCCATTCAAAAAAGATTCTTACTGTGCTGCACTAAGATTTTTGAAGTGTCCAAGCAGACACTCTTGCTGAGATGAAGCAGCTCTGCTGATAGCACCGTCGATACAGACAAAGAATGCCTTGAGATTTCAGCAGATTCCTCATTCAGAAGACTGAAGGAAATGGCTGAAGAATGATTAACAAGCAAGGTTTAGGTGACAAGCATATGAGCATTTAGCACTAGTGCTTCCTGTATCTTGACTGGTAGTTAAACCAAGATCTCCATCAAAATCCCCATTTGTTATGTTCCAGCATCTGGGAATTGGGTTGGAAGTGGGGAGGCTTACAAGACATGATGTAGATGGATGCTAAGACCAGTAGTCACATTGTAACAGGGGAAAACAGACTAACTTTTATGCTACCTGCTGAATTTTCTGCCTGTAGAAAGCCTCTTAGAAAGTTTACCATAGTTGACTGATGGAGTAACAGGATAGGGAGGACCATGGGGTGTGTGGGTGGAACCATCTTGTTTGAGTCGACTAAAAGATAAATGGATATCATCTGCCTGCTCTTGCTGCTGGAAGAAGACAGTCATTACTAACTGCCCTTATTTCCTCAGTGGGGTAAACATTGAAATATAAGTAACATCTCCATACAACTCCTCATGGGAAGTGATAGGACTACCCCTGATGGCAAGCTTTTTAGGATGAGAAACACTTCTTGTACCTCCTACAGGGGTATCCTTGTCTCACTCGCATACAGGAGTTGTTCCAACCTGCAGGACTTTTATGCTACCAGTCCCTCTTTGATGACAGGGCTGGCCCTCTCATTTTTATTTGGCTCCACAAGAATAGATGTAAGTCAATGACTTGCCAGAGCTGAACTGCTCTGAGGCCAAGTCACTGGGCATCCATATCAATATGTATCACATGATTTCTAGAAATAGATGTCGCCACATCCCATAATTACTGAAAGAAAACAAAAGAAGTGGAGGATGCAGATCCAATCCCATTCCTTAGTCAGATGTATAAATGATGTAAACTCCTTATTCCCAAGGATTCATTGCTACAGTGGAGATGGTGGTGGATGGATATTGTTCAGATTGCTGTCCCCATACTACTGATGGTACTCCATTGACTGATACCTGAAGTCCAGTTCCTTATGACTGGTCATCAGTTAACTGCTCCGAGGGAGAAAAATGATCTGATGGAGGAACTCTCCTGTGAAGATATGGAGCACAGTCATCCCTCTCCACTACCAGGGCTGGCATGATCTGCTCATTGCCCTCCCTAGGGCAAAAAATGAGGGGTGCACTCATTCTCTGTGGAACAGAAATCAATTAAAAAATATACAATTTCAATATTGTTTAAATGAATATTAAAACAGACAATGAGTGGCCTGAAATCCATTAAAAGCATCTTGTATATTTAACATCTACTGATATTCTATGCACCACAATATTATATTATCAAAATATATAAATAAATTGATAAGAGGACACATAAATTTCATGATGTGAAAGGGAAGACAAAAGCCACCCTACAATTTCAAAAATGTACAAGCTGATGATACAGGAAATAATGGAGTGGCAAGCATCTGTGAGGGTGCTATACGGAATATAAACAGTGTCCATGGAAAAGTGGATGGTTAATACACATGGGCATATAATGTGGGGATAGATAATGGATCTATGTTCTTTCTAGTTCTCAATGGTTTGGAACTATTTATCTACCTATTTGCCATATATATTGGGACATCATATTTGTTAGGACCCTATAAACTAATTTTTAAACTAATATTTTTTAATTTTAATTTTAATTTTAATATTCAGGAACACATCCTTTTTAGAGTTGCAAGTTGTGGGACACCTTTTAAATCATTTGATAATTACAAGTCAGAAAATGAATTCAAACTTAAAATTAAAAAAAAAACGTTTTTTGAGATAAAATATAAAGCTATGTAATTGAGATAAAACTCTTTAATTTACTGAGGCATCATCTCATCAACCCAATCCTTCTCTTGCACATGTGTTATATACATTTTTGGAGTATAAATATTTTTAGCTTCCTCATCCATGAAAAATTGTCATTGGAGGCGAACACATCTCCTGCTGCAAAAAATGCAAAGACTAAAATATTATTTTTTTAAATCTGCACCAGTCATGCAAATTCTCACAATTTTAACCTCTTCTGATCAACAGTCTGACTAGGAATGTGACCAAATTACACTTGAGTTTCATCCATCATATCAGTTGGTAAAATAATCTTCTTCTTGCCTTCACTAATTCATTGATTAATATTTTTTCTCCTCCAGATCTTTTGGGAGATGGTGGGTCATTGATGTCCATGCATGAAGTTGTTGATTGTGTAGCTTTAAAAACTGTTCCAATGTATAAATTTATTTTCAAAATTCCCATGAATACCAGTAAAAAAGGCACACTAAAACAAATCCAAAGTTTGTTTCTGGGGTTGGCTTGCTATGTAATAAAATAACCTTCATATTTGATATCATTAAGTTCAAACAATGAGTTCCTTGCTCATTGCAACTTGTGTTTATCATAACTGATACAAATGGACACTGATGTCTGCAAGGGAAATAGTAAATAACTTTCTTTAATAATATTTTTTGTATCCCATGCTAGCAAAAAGATTGGTCATATGCATTAAACAGGGAATGAATATTCAAATAATGATTTGTTTTGGGAGATACTGTAATATAGTACCTGGATATAGTACAGTCTTGGTTATTTTGCATCTTACACTATGTCATGCATGAATGGAACATGCCTTCAAGCAATCATTCAATATTTTTCCATCTCTCTCTCATTTGAAAATTTGTTGGATCCAGTTCTCAGTCTGATATATTGAAACCACTGAGTAAAGCTAAATATGATTCATTTCTCTATATTCATATCAATAAACAATGTCATGTATTTTCTTACTCAAGTGATACACATGGAGTTTATGTATATATATATATATATATATATATATATATATATATATATATATATATAATTCTTATAGTAAAAATTGAAGGATAAGAAGATTTAGAAAATGTTAAATTCTACTAGGGCATAGTTTTCATTTTCTAGTCTTCTTGGTTTAGACCGCTTGGTTTCAATGTTCTAAGGCGGCGTATCCAGTATGATTCCTTTTCCTTCCTGGTTTCGGAACTCCAGCTGTGGTTGTTGGCAATAGCGATAAGTATTATATCACTGAAAGTGTGGCCAGGGGAGGAGAAGTGTTCTGCGACCGGGCTTCTGTACAGCTTTTTTGTCATCCAATCAGATCTATGAAGGTTTATCCTTATGTGTAGCTTTTCAGTTTCTCCCACGTACTGAAGGCCACAGATCTTACATGTGATGAGATAAATCACATTCTCTGTTTTGCACGTTTTGTTTGGACCATGTATGTTTAGTTTTTCTTTAGTCACGTGCTAGTGAATGTCCTTGGTTCTATCATATGTTGAAGGTTTGCTCTTTTATGCCTCACATCATGATTGTCCAGATTTTGGATATATTTTTTTTTTTCTTTCTTTTCTTTAATAAATTGATCATGATGAAAAAAGAGGAATAAATGTTTAGGTTATTTTCTGTTTTTTTGATTTTTTTATCAAATAAACATTTTGTTTATCTATTTACATGCATTTGGGAGGTGTGCATAAATTCAACACAAATTTATTTGTTATTTCAGTCAAGAGACATGTAATGTCAGTAAAAGAAAGTTTACCAATATGGTCAATGACAGTGAAAAAAATAATTATTTTTTTATAATGTTCCAATACATATGGTAGTGGAAGGATGAAGTTTTCTTATATGGAATTACATCCAGGGAAAGGTAGACAGCAAGAAGCATGGACAGGTATTGTAAATAAATCAGGTGTGAGGTGTGTGTTTAATCTTAGCTTAAGTACTCACAAAGTTTAGAGAATCTGGGATCTACTAAAAAATTGGAACTGCTCCGGTGGCCTAGTGGTTAGAGCATCCACCACATATGTGAGAGGTTGTGGGTTCGATCCCAGTCATACCAAAGACTTAAAAAAATGGTACTAACAGCTGCCTCGCTTGGCGCTCAGCATTAAGAGGTTAGTGTTAGGACTGGTCGGCCTGGTGTCAGGAAAATGTGACTGGGTGGGACATCATGCTACATGTCTGCAGCATGATGTCCCAGTGCTAGAGATCACTAAAAACTGCCACACTGCAGACATCATAGCGATATGACTGAAAAATTGTTAAAGCTCATTAAAGATCATAATCACATCACATCACTAAAAGATTAATTAACTGAACCTGTGATAAAGGATTCAGGCATTATCAGTTTGACCTAGGTCTAATGTAATGGAAACCAATACCAGAGACTGGAGAAAATGAAATAAAATTAATACAGTGCTCCAAATTTGAGGTGCCACACAGCGCTTTAAGTGCTGACTAAGGTGGTAAAATAAAGAAAACAAAGGATGGCAATTCACAACTTGATAGCAAAGAAAAGTAAAATTTATGTCAAGAACCATGTTGGAAAAACAATTTAAATTGTACACAAACACAGATCTTTTCATGTCATGTACATCATAACATTATGTCAGCACCTTGTAAAGAAGAAAGATTAAAACATATCTTCATGTAAACTGACTGAATGGGGCTGTAGCTTTTCCCCAAGACAGATCTTTTCTGCATGTTCTCAATGCAGATGAAGTGAGGGCTGGCTAAGTCTAACATCACATTGGCATAATCTGATTTGGATAAAATTAATACTCTTCCAATATTTGTTCTGCTGCATTGTAATTTTTTTATTTCAGGTCAGCCTTGAGTTGCAAGAGGCAAATAATTTCTACTTTACACTCATAGTTCAACTAAAGCTGTGTTCCTGTAAGCATAGATTAACATTTGTACTGTCCAAAGAACCAAGCTGATAGCTGTAAAACTCCTGTTACGCACCTTCACAATTATCCTAACTCCAGATTAATGAAACCATTTTTGTGTCCTGTCATGAATTAAAATCATCTAAGCTATGCTGTACTTACTTTCACAGCTGGAATTTGTTTCTTTGGCACATTAGCAGGGCGGACTGGTGCAGGTTTGTTCTCATCTGCCAAGAGGTCAGCAGTTCTGCAGTGGTTTGCAATTATCTCCTCTTTCTTCTCCTGGTAGGGGCCAAAGGAGGGCAAGTGCTGTAGAGGTATAATATAAAGTTGAAGAGTTATAGATTGAAAAATTTAAATGTATTATAGGAACATAAAAGTCAGCAGCATCCTGATGGTGATTTCAGACATATACTGTAGTCCCTTACCATAAAGTCCCTTACCATAAAGCCTTTACCATAAAGTTTTTTACTATAAAGTCCCTTACCATAAAGTTCCTTACTATAAAGTCCCTTACCATAAAGTTCCTTACTATAAAGTCCCTTACCATAAAGTCCCTTACCATAAAGTCCCTCACCATAAAGTCCCTTAGTATAATAAGGCCCCTCCTAGCTATGGAATAAATCAGAATAACTTTAGTTTTTTCACTGCAATCTTATTTCCCTGGCATAATTATAGTTCCTGCCAAACATGAAGCCTATTGGGCTTGAGATTGTTTATCTGAGCAAACATTAGAACAGTTTGATAAGAAATCTGGTCAGGAGGATGCTTTCTGCTTAGATTTTTCCAGTGCTGTTGATTCCATATCTTTTGAAAACAGTGTTTCAAGGATTCCCTAGTTTCACTTTGATCTTCATCCATTTTGAGATGCTTTGTCATAGTTGGACAAATTCTGTTCAACATGTTTGTTTTTTCTTTGTTAACAAAATTGTGGTAATGTTTCTACAATTTTTTTGTAACGTATGCCATATTTGATGGCAGAATGGCACCTTTTGTATAAAGTGCTTAAGCTACAATACTGTCTGATGCATTTTAAATTCTGTTAAGCATTTATTTAGAAAATGACATTGAAGTGGGTTTTTAAAAACTAAAAGAATTCACATCATCATATATGGAAAGAAGCTGAACAAAAACATTGTTGACGGATGCTGGATGAATGATGCACAAAGCATTAATAGGTTTCAAAAACTAAGACTGTCAGTTAATAATAACATGAGTCCCTCAAGGATCTGAAGCTCTAAAGACCAAAAATAATTTACTGGTATTCATTATCTTCTTTCCAGCTGCTGAGTTTTGAAACCATCTGGCAACCATATAAATTTAAAATCATCATGGATCAACCATGGCATTATAATAAATTTTCAGGTGAAAACCCAATGTTAATATGGCTTTCCATCTATGAGAAATAGCAATAAGATTTTCATGATGGCCACTGTGTCAGCCATACTGGATATCAGATTAACAGTTTTAATTTAGAACCAACTAGAAATCACTAGTAGTCTTTAAGTAAAACCATCTTGTTGATATGACCATCATTTCTGGATGAAATAATGAGAGCAAGATGTTTAATATGGACAATGTGGAGGCCATTTTGGATGTACGTGTGGAACCATTTTCATTTAGGACAAACTAGACATTACAAGCAGTGTTCTGGTGAAAACCCCATGTCAAAAATGTCTTTCTGCTCTTGAGCAGCAGCATTAACATCAGGCAACAGACAACAGGCCATCTCATAATCTTTTCTAGTCCATGACCACTTGAGCTAAAGCTTTTGGTCTGATTTCACCTGTCTGTAACAAAGTGATAGATTAATTTAACACTGTAACCCAAACTTGCTCTAAAGAATGACAACATTGTTGAACTTTGACAACAGTCACATGACTGTACATTCATCACAGATCACATGACCATCCCATAGATGCTCTAAGTTGCATGACTAAAACAACAATTTCAAGTGAGCTGTTTGGTTACTTGATACTGATGTAACAGCCAATTATCTGCTGATGGAACCCAGTAATTCAAAATGGTGGCAGGATGGACATATGCATTATTCTACATGGATTTGCAAGTTGTCAAAATATTGGATTTTATATGGAATTATGCTGTACAGATTGCAGCAAGATCCAATCAACTAATCATAAAACAAGATCCAAAAGAAACACAAGTGTCTTAAAATGACTGATATTTGCATTGATGTGTTATGGACAGAACTGTCTGATATAAATTGCAGTCATCTGTGAATTTATGATATTAAACCCCAAACCACTCTTCAAAAGTAATATGGATATGAGTGCTGAATTGTCAGCAGACCAACAAGACATCATATTATTTTTGAAAATCCATCTTCAATTTGACCATCCAGTGAAATATAGCAATAGTAAGTTTTTTAACACTGCCACCATGACAAACATGCTAGTTAAAATGTCACTATTCTTATTTAGGACCAACTAGACATCACAAGAACTCTTAAAGTTGCATGATAACAATTTACTAAAACATCCAAATTTTCATCTGATAATGAATACAGGAGTTTTCATGCACACAAAGAAATCTGGTTGCAGTTTTTAGATATATAATTCATAGCAACTGATGCTAAGAATCAACTTTTTCTGGGGTATTTATATTTGTGGATTTTATAATTGTTAGAAAAAAATTTTAAGATCCATAAAAACAATCATTCTTTTATGGAAAGAACAAGACCCACTTCTCAAATCCAAGAAAATATGTATTGATGAAATTTGTTTTTATATATATATATATATATATATATATATATATATATATATATATATATATATATATATATATATATATATATATAGCCATGAACACAGAATTGCACAAAATATCTGATTTCAATGTGGTGTAAGTATAACAATTTCTGAGAGTAAATATTTGCCACTGCATTATGAACACTCTAGTTCCCTTTTGTTCCATAAACAGTTGCACAGGGCAAACCTATATGTTATTCTTGTATTCAGTGATAATGAAACATTACCAATAAAGTCACAAGTGCAATAAGGGTCTGACTCAAAGAAAAAACTAAAACAGCTATCAAGCGAAACTGTGTTAGAAAATTAAAAATGTCACTAACATACTCTTGTTAAAAAAATTTCAGACTATGAAAGAAAACCTCTCAAATGTTTTACAGTCTGATCTAATAAATTTCTATTAAAACTGTTGGATGTGCCTAATTTTTGGACAATGATGAATGTTATTAATTCACCTGAAATAAGTTATATCCATTATGACATTATATGAACGAGACAGCAAACCAAATGCAAGATAAATTAACTGAGACTTGAATTTGTACACATCTTGCCTATTATTTGACTTGAAAACTTTAACGTGTCAAATTTTCACCAAAGGATGCATCAGGGGAATATGGCTACAGCACTCTGATTAAATCATACTGAAATGTATGGATGCTACACTATGACAATGATGTCTGCCACTCATTTGCTTATCAGGTGTCTGATGGTTGAGGAACTCACCTTGCCAATGATGTCATTCAGTTTGGGGACTGGTTTGCCTTTTTGGTGTTTGATGGTCGGGGGACTCTGCCCATCCCAGTCCCTGCACTCCTCCAAGGATTGTAGGTACAGCAGAGTTTTGAGTCCTGTTGTGTAGTCTTCAATCAGTGTGAAGTCCTGATTCTGGACTGCACTACAAACCTGGTATGTAGAACATGAAATATATATCAACTACACTTACAGCTGAAACTACACTGCAAACTTGGATCAAACAAAAACAAATTGTTTAATTCATACAAAGAGCAACTAAATTAGAGGTGAAATAAATAACCATTAGAAGAATGACTAACCACAGTTATAATGAACTAAAAAAATCTGGGTCTTTAAACCTTCATTTCAAAACTGTACATAAACACAAACTATTGGGATCCCTATTCAGCTGGAGGTGTGTGATTAAGCAAATGTGTGTAAAACAAAAATTGCCATTTCAATACTAGCAACCCCGACATTAGACTTATCACTCAAAACTTGTGTATGGGTACTGACCTTGTAAAACTGAACTCAAGTATGGGTATTGACCTTGTAAAACTGAACTCATGTATGAATATTGACCCTGTAAAAATGAACTCATGTATGTGTATTGACCTTGTAAAACCGAACTCGTGAATGAATATTGACCTTATAAAAATGAACTCAAGTATGGGTACTGACCTTGTAAAACTGAACTCGTGTATGAATGTTGACCTTATAAAAATGAACTCATGTATGGGTACTGACCTTGTAAAACCGAACTCGTGAATGAATGTTGACCTTATAAAAATGAACTCATGTATGTATATTGACCTTGTAAAACCGAACTCGTGAATGAATATTGACCTTATAAAAATGAACTCATGTATGGGTATTGACCTTGTAAAACTGAACTCATGTATGAATATTGACCTTGTAAAAATGAACTCATGTATGGGTATTGACCTTGTAAAACTGAACTCGTGTATGAATGTTGACCTTGTAAAAATGAACTCAAGTATGGGTACTGACCTTGTAAAACTGAACTCATATATAGGCATTGACCTTGCAAAACTTGCGATAAACATTAATTCAAATATAAGCTGATAACTAAAAAAATACTATAACACTGCACTACTGAATCTATTACAAAAAATGGGGAGTAGCATATATGGCTAGTTAATCTTGATAATTATGTATTGGACACTATTTTGTGGCAAGCACTAGCTAAGATTATGCAGAATTAGTAAATCTTCCAATCTATCAGTTCTTCTGGTTACAAAAAAAATGTTAAATTCATGGCCTGTCATTTTTCTGTTTTTAGTTATAGTACTCCTGACCTTTCACCTTTTGGCCTTAAAATGTATAGGCTTCTTCCTTATTCCATCTGCAAGCCATTCACAAAGTCTGGTGAACAACTAATGTTATTGTGTTTAAACTATTTTTCTTCTTTCAATTACAGTGACTTTGACCTCTATCCCCAAAATTTATATGTTCTTCCCTACCTCAGCTGCAAGTCACCCACAAAGTCTTGTCTGTGATATAAAACTAATGTCATGCAGAAATCATTTTTCTTCTTCAGTCACATTTGAAATCAATAGGCTTATTCTTTAAACCAAGTGCAAGTAATTTGCAAAGTCTGATAACTGTAGATCATTGAGATTTTGTGTGGAAATAACATTAGTAATAGCCATACCTACAGATGGATGGATAGACATACAACATCATCACATAATATGCTCTGCCTTATAGTCGGTGTATAAGAAAATTAAATCTCATATGAATGCAATCACAGAGAACAGGGCTTTGTTTACCTGCAATACAGTGGCTCCCGCATGAAGGAACTGGAGTCCAGCTTCAGCAGAGTCAATTCCTCCAGTGGCTAGGATTGGGAAATCTGGCAGCTCTCTTGCAATGGCAGATACAGCTCGCAAGGCTATGGGGCGTATGGCATTTCCAGAAACACCACCATATGTAGTTTTCTTCTCCTTGCCTATACTAGGCCATGCATCTCCCTTTCCCTTCAGACCCATTAGTCCTGACACCGTGTTAGTGGCTGTCACTCCATCAGCATTACCTATAAACAGTAATGTCAATCATTCTGGTATAAATATGAAACAAAATTCATTTACCAGTTAAACAATGAACATACAAGTGGTTGTCTTTATATTAGACTACCCCTTCTATGGCAGGCAGGTGACCATATCTGAGGGGTGGACTTACAAGAGGGAGATAATGTAATAATTACGTAAGAAGTAAAAAAATGTTAAAACTAATTCTGAAACATTTTTAAAAATATTTTCATTTAAAAATCACATACATGTTCTGAAATCAAACTATTGATGTCATTTTAATAAATTTATAAAGAATCATCAATATGTTCTAACAACCATTTTAAAAATAATATTTCAAATCATATCTGTTGCTGGTGAACACTCTGAAAAAAGTTCTCATGAGTCTTAATACATGAAAAATGTATATCAAATTTTGTTTGTCTCTTGCTTTCCACCACTTTTCTTCTGTATTTATTGAGAATGTCCTGTGTTTAGTATTTATATCCACAAGTTCAACTTTATTTGTAGCAAGGTCACAACCTATAAATTTTGTGGAATGCAACCACGTAGATTGTTTTGTATTTTGGTAACTTTTTGATCATCACATGTTGCATCACTTTCCTCATCCAAGCATGTTTCCCAGAATTCCTCAAACTATCTAATGATACTGTCACCCAATCATCACTTTGTGTTTTTTGTTGTTAATATGTCATCACACTGTATAGAGTCTTCAACGGTGTCATAAGGTGCATTTATAAAGGACTGATCATGGTACATGGTTCAATGTTTACAGCCTGTTACCCTGTTCAGTCTATGTTTTTTTCTTCTGGATGTGACAGAAGTCAAAATGGCTATCATACTATTTTTACATCATGCTAATTTGTGCTGAACAATATGGTGCTTCTCAGCTATTAGCTTTTGCAATCTTTATAATTATCATAAGTAATAATAGTCACTAATTGTCATAAGCAAAACCCCAACATCTAAGGAACAGCTAAAGGAAGCCAAAAAGGTAATCATATCATTTTCACTCTAACAGTGCACTTCTCAGCTGTTAGCTTTTTTTTAATCTTGATAGTTATTACAGCAATAATAAAGTGAGAAAACCCAATATCTGTGGACCATACAGCAGCAAGGATAATATAATTTCTTACCTCTCTGTATAGATTAAAGTTTGGTTTTATTTCATCATGTGGAATTAAATCTGGGGTAAATTAGACATATTAACCCTAATATGCTGGCATCACTTGTGTTAGAGGGGTGGCCATCTTAAAAGGGTACTTTTCCACACAAACGCATTATTGCCAAGGGATTTTCGATGCAAAAATCAGGTGGCCACTGGTCATGGGAAAAGGGGGGTGGGGTGTCAAAAGGAAGTCCACTATATCTAATAACAAAAGGCATTTGTTAAAAGAAAATAAAAATTGGAGTTGCAAGACACCAGGAACTTACAAGATACCCCAGGCCTGCTTTGTACCATGAGTCAGTATCTATAAGGTGTTTAGTAACAATATAAATTTGGTAATGGCATATAAATATCAAGGTAGTGTAATTTTTACTTACCTTCATAAGCTGCCCTGGCAATTGATACAATGTTGGTGACATTAGGGGTCAGTTTGGCAAAGAAGGGAATCTTCACAGCTTCCCGCACCCAACGGCAAATATTACGCACCAGCTCAGCATCCTTTCCATAGAATAATCAACAATGTATCAGTTACCAAGCTAAAATTAATTTTAAAATGCAGCACATATACATTATATAGTAGGTCTAAAGTATCTTCAGCCTAAATCACAATGTCTTCTTAAGTTAATTACTGTTATTGTTAATTTCAGTTTGTGTATTATTAAGGAAACCTCATTTTTTTATATTTTTCCTAACAATCTATCACTTGGCAATCTGCAATTTTCCATGCTTCTCTTGGTAATTTTTTTTTATAAAGAGTTTTTTCAGGTAAGGTAAAAAGGATATTAATTTTATTCAAAGAACTATGAATATACTGCCGTGGTTTAAAAACAATATCAAAGAATCTGATGATTTTGAGTAAAAAATTATCTGCTGATTAATAGAATGGAACCATTATGATCATCAGGAGAAAATTACCAGAGATCTCCATGTGTGTGTGTGTGTGTGTGTGTGTGTGTGTGTGTGTGTGTGTGTGTGTGTGTGTGTGTGTGTGTGTGTGATTTGGATTTTTAATGAAGCTTTAACAATTGTTCTCAATTGATCTCAGGGTGACCAGTCCTAACACTAACCTGTTAATGGCACCTAGTGAGGCAGTTGTCAGTACCATTTTTATAAGTCTTTGGTATGACTTGCCTCTAGAACAAGAGATTCTCTAACCCACCTCACCCCCATTTTCTGCCTCACCACTGCTACTTTTCCAATTTCTCCTGCTATTATATTATTACTGAAACCCTTGTATCATGTTTCATCATAATTGGCTCAGCTATTCTGTAGAAGCTGAAACAGGTTTCTACATGGTTGCTATGCATCCATACCATCTCAATGATGGATGCACCTTTAACAGAAACATCCAAAGAAACATTTCAAAAAATGTTTGAAAAAATTGGTTTAGCCATATGGAGAATAACCAAATTTTGACAGAACTTGTTTCAAACAATGTTTATAGCAATTTGATCAAAATTGTCTCATCCATTCTGGAGACTAAGTTGAAAATAGGAATTCCATATGGTTGTTGTAAAAAGCCACACAAATGCTAGAGGATCACTTCATACACAATTTTGAGATCTTTGCTAGCCAAGGTTCTTATATGATAGAGAAGATGCAATTTTGATGCAGAATATATTTTTCATAAAAAAAAATCGTACTAAGTTTAATCAAAATTGACTCAGACTTTCTGAAGAAGTTAAAAATAGGTTTTCCTTATGGTTGATATTAAACATTTGTCTGATCAAAAATTGGCTCATCATTTTCCAGAACAAGCTAAAAACACGAAGCCACAATATTACTTGATGTACCATCTACATCCAATTTGTTAAAGCAGTGTCCTGAAAAGTATTTTTACCAGTTTAATCAAAACTGATGTCCTAAACAAGAAGCTGAGAATAAGTTTTCAATATGGTTGCTATTAAGCCACATTCCTGCTATAGGTATCACCATGGACACAATGAACATGTCCTAAAATCTTTTCTTAGTTTAATCAAGCTGGAAAAAGGTTTTCTACATGGCTGCTATGGCAGTCACACCACTGCTAGAAAAACCTCCCAAACATCAATTGAGTAAAGCATGTCCTAAGAAACAGCTCTGTAAAGGTTGAATGAAACTTGACAAATGGTTTTCGTGTTGAATGAAACTTGACCAGTGGTTTTCATGCTTTTCATGTTGAATGAAATTTGACCAGTGGATTTCGTGATTTTAAATATTTACTGAGTTTGCTGGTTTTTAATGGGACTTTAAACACATTCTATTGCCAAACCATGTTAAGGAAATAGGAATCAAATGTCCTTTACAAAGATACACCAATGCAGGCAATGCAGGAATTTGCCTAGGCAGGTATCAAAAGTCATAAAAGCCATTTTCCATAAATTATGAGACTGACTTTCTACCAACTGAGCTACAATCGCTAAATTCACTCTCCACCCACTTCACACAAGGTATCACTAAGAAATGTATAATGTGCCAGGAAAGTTTTTTCTCTTTAACACAGTAAAAATTCCAATAAGTTGCCTTTAGAGTTATTAAAATGTTATGTTCTTAATTTAAATTTCATGAAGAAAAGAACTTAAAAACCTTATGCTATTACAGGTTTAAGAAATTATAAATTATTGGACAATGTAAATCAGTCAGTTCAGAAATTATGCATCCAGCAAGCAACTCATAATGATTGGCATAAGGATGTTTTACCTGTCCACATGCCAGTCCCATGCCCCTTTCTCCCATCCCATGGGGGCATGATAAGTTCAGCTCCAATGCATCAGCACCAGCTTTCTGTAAAATGGAATGGTACAAATTAATGACATAGTATTTTAAAATAATGACAAATAAAGTGGCTAGGGTAATTTATTTAGCAACATGAACTTTATAAACAATTAGCATAACAAAACAAGCAAAATATGAATCCTAAACCATGTACACTGATTTTCTATCTTCAATACCACCATTGAGGAATATCGATAACAATGTCTGTTTTTTTTTTTTTCTGTGAAAATCCCACCCTGATACAACAATCTGTTCAGAAGAATCCATGACATGATTCTCTGGATGGCTGACAATGCAGCCAATACAGAGGTTTGATCGGGACTATTTTAATGCTGGTATCAATATATTTCAAGAAAGAAATGGGGCTTTTATAGATGTTGGTTCGACCAACTCTTCTGGAAAAGTAGTTGTTAAGAGATTTTTTAAATTTTTGAAAGTCATTTTGGCATCATTTCCATTTATGACAAACTATGGATATTCAGAAGTGTTTAGTGACACTATATTGACAGGAACATCCCTGCTAGAGGGGCAGTATTTAAGACATCCTAGATATCACAAGAACTTTTTTTTTTTTAATTAAAGTTTAACACCAACACATTATCAGCTACAGCATGCCATGGAAAATGGAACTAAGAACCTTTCCAAAGGACACACTAAGGCAGCCAAATAGTCTTGTCTGGGTTGGTATCAAACCTGCAAACCTTGCATTACAAGTCCGACACTTTGCCATCTGAGGAACACTGACTCCCAAGAAACCTTTCAATGAAAACCCTATGTCTACAAGACCATCTGTTTAGGAGAAGTATCTACAAGGCAATTTTCAAGATGGCTACAATGGCAACGATGACACTATTGTCAATCTTATCAGCATCATTTTCATTTAAGATAGATATCGAAGAAGTTCTCCTCTAAATCTACAAGTCAGTATGACCATGTTTAATAATGAATAATAGTAATAAGTTTATCAATACGAATAAATGATGTAACTGGATGTAAGATAGATATCAATTTTCATCTACAGCAAAGTGGACATCGTGAGAATAATTTTGATGAAACTTCATTCTGATATTACCATCCATCCACAAGAATATTTTCATGATAGCCAAACAAACATGCCACACCAAGATTACCATCCATTTTGGAAAAGTAGCAGGACATGGCTGTTGAGTCATCACTGCTTTGATTTAGAACTAGGTAACATAGGATGTCTGCTGAAAATTCTCTGTCAATAATACTATCTATTCAGGAGAATAATAATAATAATTTAAAGATTTCAGAATGACTACCTTTTCATTTTGGCTCAACTAGACATCATAAGTCGTTTAGTGAAATCCTTGGTTGGCAGTAGGATTTTGAAGATGGTCACTGTGGCAGTCCTTACTGGAATTTAGGACCAACTGGACATTGGGATGAATGTGTGTGTAAAGTTTGACCAGTTTCTAAGTAGTGCTAACAGATGGATAACTACTTGATGGAAAACAGATGGATAATGGACAACAGTTTCATGTATTAGCTCCTCTATTCTATGACCAGTAGGGCTAATAAAATCCCATGTAAAATTTGACTGATATAAAACAATCCATGTGAAAACCAGAGATACACTCAAATGCAATCAGAGGCTATAACTCCTACAAATGATTTTGTTGAAAGATGGAAACTGAACTTGCTTAGAATTCTCATCACCACAAAGTTGCATGTAAAATCTGGTTGAAATAAAAAAAATCCTCTGGAAAGTCATGCTATGGATACTTAAGTTAGCAGGATGACCTATCAGCAGTCGTGACTTCTGAAAATGATGCAGAATGCTAGAAATCATTTTGAAATCTAATCAATGTAAAGCTACATATTGAATCCAACAATTCTCTCTCAAGTTCTGTTGTTTAAATAAAAGCTACAAGGAAGGACTATTGGGGGTGGGGTTTATAACTCTTGTTAATTATGTCATGGAATACTGGAAATCAAAGTTTTTTTTAAAGACACCATTGTAAAGCTTCATACCAGATCCAATAATAATCTGTAACTTCATGCTGTAAAAATTTTAATGGATGGGCTGTCATGGGCTATAACTATTGTAAATGATGCCATGGAATGCTAGAAATTGCAATTACATTAAGTGGCACATTTTCCAGTAAAGTTACCTTGCTTAATTCAAAGTTTGGAGATGTAAAAACTGGGTTCTAATTCCTTTAAATAATTACTAAGATGGCTCAAAAAAGAAATTCTTCTAATGTTCCATAAATAAAATGCAGCACACCAAATTCAGTTGAAATCCAACAATTCTCAAATTTGGTTGAAATCCAACAATTACCAAATTCCATTGAAATCCAACAATTGCCAAATTTGGTTGAAATCCAACAATTCCCAAATCAGGCTTAAATCCAAATACTCCCAATAATGTTAGTTTGTGATAATGATACTACTGACAACAGATGGACAGAGCATGATTATTATACTGCAATGGTTTTGCCCAGCAGGGCCATATTTAAAGTGCATTATTTAGTTGAAATTGAGCTGTCCTATGTATGTATGTATGTATGTATGTATGTATGTATGTATGTATGTATGTATGTATGTATGTATGTATGTATGTATGTGTGTGTGTGTGTGTGTGTGTGTGTGTGTGTGTGTGTGTGTGTGTATGTATGTATGTATGTATGTATGTATGTATGTATGTATGTATGTATGTATGTATGTATGTATGTATGTATGTATGTATGTATGTATGTATGTATGTATGTATGTATGTATGTATGTATGTGTATGTATATGTATGTATGTATGTGTATATGTATGTGTGAACATTTTACAACACCTCATCATAATGGTGACTATATCATCACCAAAAGAAAAATTTTAAAAAATCTAAAAAGTATGAAATCAACAATAACCCAAGGAAGATAAAACCTTCCAAACAAACAAAACATTCAAGTACAACAAGATGAAATATAAAGGATAAATATTTTAAAATTCTGTCAAGGTATAAAAAAGAATTAAAGACAAAGACATATGCAAAATTATTAAAACATCTAGTCAAAATTAGTTATACAAACCACATTCCCTGAAACAGTCCAAGATTTCCTTGCATGTTAGGAGGATGGGCAGGAAGCCATGACTGTTTTAAATGATAATGCAGAATGCTGTAATGAAACCCATTCACAGTCTCATCAAAATAAAACCGAATGCTAAATATGGATGAAATTCAAAATTTCTTCTAAATGTAATGCTGTAGAAATCAAGTCCAAAGGAAACAATACCAGTGGCTATAACTCCGGTTAAATGTCAAAGATCACTAGAATTAAACTAATTCAAGGTCTGATCAACAGAAACAAGTATGCCAAATTTGGTAGAAATTAAACTCACCTCAGTAATGTTTTGCTGCAGTTAGCAAACTTGACAGTGTGAAATGAGGGACCATAATTCCTGTAAATGCTATTATGTTATAATGGAAATCAATCTTTTTCAGAACCCAATCAATATAATATTGTATTCTATATTCAGTTTAAGTCCAACAATCCTTGGTAAATTAATGTCAGGAAGATGCATAATCAGAGGCCTTAACTCTCTCAATCCAATCATGGAATGATGGAAATCATAATTGTTCATCACCTCAACAACTGAAAGGCACATATCAAATTTGGTTGCAATCCAACAAACATTGATAAAAGCTGTGTTGTGGAAACCAAAAGTCTGGAGTTCATGCCATCAAATGGCATAAAAGCTGAAAATTATTTCAAGGAAAGCTGGAAACTAATTAAATCTTAAATATAAAGCTGCAAGCAAAGTGGGGTTGAAATCCGAAGCCCTTACTATAGTCATGCTGTAGAAAAACTAGTGAAGAGCGCAAGCAACTGTGCTGTTGGGGATGGGGTGCATAACTCTTGCAAACAAAGACACAAAATGCTGGAAAAAGAAGTCACTCAAGAATCCATCAACATATAAATTTGGTCAAAACAATCAGGAACCATCACAACTGAAAACAATTATGCAAAAAGCTGAATGAAACATCACATAAATATAAAGACACCTAATTGCTGATGGACAAATGTGTAATTACAATAGGTCTATGTCAACTTTGCCCAGCTTGGCCCTAATAGCAACAACTTTGTGAATTAATAAATGTTCATACCTCAGCCATTCTGGCCAGTTCTGTCCAGTCTTCCTTGCTGTAGCTGCACATAATACTGGCAATAAGAACCTGAAATGTACAGAATAATCAAAGTCATCTAGAAGCTTTACTACACCATAAGCATCTGCAGTTACTGGATCTGAATTCATAAAATCTGCATTACTGGACATAAGGCTTTACTAAAATCTCTGAGACATCTCCCAAACCTCTGAGGCAAGATTTGTTTAAAACCTCAAATCAAAATATCTCCAAACCTCTGAGGCAAGACATCTTCAAACCTATGAGGCAATATATGTTTAAAACCTCTGAGGCAAGACATCCCCCAAAACTGAGGCAAGATATAGTTAAAAACTATAAGACATCTCCAAAAATTCTCAGGCAAGATGTGTTTAAAACATTTGAGGCAAGACATCTCCAAAGCTATCTTTGCATGTAAATTTCTGAGAAAGCTTTTGCCCTTCATTAATTTATATTAAAAATTTTGGAAACTCTTTTATTGATCATTTCTTATTAATGGACCTGAAATATATTTCTTTTACTCAAGAGTTTTTTGATTTCCAGCTTTAGTCTTTAATTTAAAATCATGCCTGCAAAATAATATGAATTCATTTATTTTTGTAGACATCAAATTTCAAGGATTTGAAAATAATGACCTTTAAGTTGGTACAGGTAATTAAATTTGTGGATTGAGAAATAAGTCTCATTTTTTTTCCTGTGGAAAGATAATTTAATTATTCATTGGGATTTTTAAATTCATAGTTGGCGGCAACAACAAAATCACAAATTAGTACCGTACTTAACAAAAAAATTGTGACTTCACAGTACATTGAGAATGTGAAATAGGTTATTTTACCAAATCTTTAAAATGCAGTCAAAATTCATTTTGATAGTATACTATTTGCATTCCATTCAGGTTTGCTTTAGAGTTTTGCAAAAGATTCATAATATTTAATATTTACAAATACCAATTTTGTGTCACTCATTCTCACACACATGTGAGATCATGATCATATAAGGCTATATGCGAAGTCTGATCGAAATCTGGTAAAGAACTCAGCCAGCTTATGAAAGACAACCTCAAAAATACATCAGAAACTTGCTCACTCAAGGGAAAACAATTCACTTGCCCTTACAACTAAGATCATTGATGAACGAATAAAATGAAATGTGAACAGCAAAATTATTATGTAGAAAATTCAACAAAATCTGAATTTAACAAGCAATCTCTCTGCATCTGCTTGTTGATTTAGAAAGTAAAAATAGGGATTGTCACATCTTGCAATTATCAAATTCATTGGAGGCTTTGATGATATTAACTCACAATCCAAGTTTGATCAAAATGGCCACTGGAGTGTTAACTTATTTCAGACATACTTTACATATTCAGATCAGATATGATTCCAGTCACATGTTCACCACATTCTGTCTACACTTCATGCACCATGTATAATGTCATTTATTTACAAGTACTCTTTTGAAAAGAGAAAAATCATGGTAGGAGGTACACAAATGCAGTGAGAGCAAGAGTTTTAAAAAAATGCCAAAAACTGGTATAAAAATTGATTTGAAAAATTGAGTTTTAATGTATGGAGATCTAAATGGTGACCAATACTGACAAGGCAAGTGATGGCAGTGATGTGCTTGTGGAATTAGTTAAAAATATAGACAATTTCCTATGGAAAATTGAGATTTTAGGCAGTAGAGAGTTATCTTTACTTCTTCAATGATGATAAATGGTTATTTTAACATTTGGTTTCAATCAAGAGTTTTAACACGCAGAGATCAATATGATATATAGTACTGAAGTGGCAAGTGATGGCAGAGATGTGGATGCCAATTTTTTGAAATTAAAATATAGATGCCTTTGTAGAAAAAATTTGCATTTTAGGCACTGAAGATTGTGATCTTGCCTTTGACGAAATGAATGGAGATGATTAAAACTGGTTAGTATAAAATTTGATTTCAAAAGTGAATTTTAACAAGTGGAGATCAAAATGGCAGACAGTACAAAATTGGCAAGTAATGGCAGTGATGCTGATGCTAATTCTGATGCAACTATAGACAATTTGGAAATTGATATTTTAGGAGGTGGGGATCATGATCTCTAAAAGAATCTAATTAACTGAGTGGTTGATAGTTAATTGGTATTCAAAGTGGTTATTGATAATGATGAAGTTCCTGATGTTTTATAGGCTGAATGACATCTTGAGAACTTCATTTCTCAAAAGGTTAGTTCATATAACGATACTGTAAGCATGCATATTATTAAGAAAATTTGCTGCATTTCTAGAAACAGACCAAAACAAAACCGAAAAAACTCTGAAACTTTTACATCAGAGCTTATTATGGAATACAAATACTGAACCAAAATGAAAAGCTTTGTCTTTTAAACTGTAAGAATATATTCTGCTTGCTATCCAAATCTCATGCAAGCAAAGTTAATAAAACTGTAAAACTCAGACATTCTTCGTGGATTAATTTTATTTTTGTCACCTTCTTAAACAGTGTGACATTCCCTACATTTCATACATTTCATACACTTACATACAGATTTAAAATAAATATTGCAGATGGAAAAATCATTTTTGAAAGGAAGTTATAAAAGATGTAAATCATTGTTTTTTGTTAGCTAACTTTTAACTTCAGCTTTTACATCTAAAAATTTTCTTTGAAAAAATACACAAGTTCAAAGAAAATTTTACACTTTTTACAACAGTATAATTATAACTCTGAAAAACTTGTTCCATAAGGCCAAATTTACCAATATCATTGCATTCTCTCATGCTGATACACCACTGACAAAGATCCACCTAACTGCCTGTCTTATTGGACTTTAGTTTGAGATGTTAAATGCATGTTTATCTACCTTATTTAAATGCATGGATCTCACTTATTATTGAGACCATCTGAGATGTGAATTATAAAAATTCATATTTCAAATTTGGATAAAAGAATATAGTAAATGACACATTATACACCCACCCCGTTTAAGTCTTCTATGTAGATAACTGCACGCTGTTCACAAGCTGGGTAACTGCAGATTGTGAAGAACTTCAGTTTCAACTGTATGTGGAGGAAACCATGTGGAGTAATCCTTACCTCTAACCCAAAGTTGACAAGGTTCATCCAAAGACCAAATCTGAGATCTGCAGATGGCGAGATCTCAAGTTATTATGCTGAAACCATTTTTCTTTTATCAATCAATCACCTTGACCTCTGAACTACTGAAACTGTACTAGATTGGGTTCTTCCAAGCCATTCACTAAGTTTGGTATCTGTAGATGCTGACAACTCAAGGTTTTGTATGAAAACAAAATTGCTAACAGACAGATATAATAATACACTCTGCCTTATGGCAAATGTATAAAAATCAGATGAGAAAGAGGTAAAAAACAATTGTTATTGAACAGATAATGGATGCAATACCATACCATTAGATCACTTGACTTAGTGGCCAGGAAAGCTAATACTAACTTAAAAGTAAAGCTGTCAAAGGGTTGGAGTACACACCCACTGATAATAATTTGCTTAATAAAATGGGCAACTGGGTACTAGTCAAAAGAGTTCTAAAAATAAACCATGTATCCAAGTTCAGATCAAAGACATTACAAGCGAGCGAGACACGAGACACAGATTAATGATTACAATTCGAGGTTTGTGTTGTGTGCCTATTGGCTGTTGTACATTTATACATCTTTTGACCAACATACAATTTACTTATTTTCTATTTATAGTAACTGTACATGTAACAGTTTTGAGAAATCACAGCTTTCTTGACTGTAAAACCACATGTTACAGATCCATTATATTTTGATATGCAAATATGTAGCATACCAGTCTAAATTGTAAATAAATTGTACCTGATAATTATAGAAATGGGTTTTGACTCATGAATGTTATATAACGAAAAATGTTAGAGGAAAGGGATTTTGTTGAACTTAAAATTATATTGCATCAGAAAATGGACGAATCAATCAACTTTTAAAATGTTGAAGAAGAATTTGACAGTCATGTAATTCAGCATTCATCACTTGTGGACTTCAGGACCATTAAGCAAAACTCTTAAACAAGATGACTAAAGTCAGTGTCATGCATAAATAATTATCAATCTGTTTAGTGTCTATACTCTTGTTCTAAAACACACTGATTTAGCCAACCTGAAACAGAAATCTTAACTGCAGATCCATGTAAATAGCAAAATATTGATGCATCTTTTTCATAGTGTTCTGAAATTAAAACATGTAATATACAGATTGCTCTTTTTATGCTCTAATTAATCTTTTTTGCCTCTTATATTAGTAATAATTATGCTTATACCTCTCTCAGGGGTTGGCTTGTATAAACCAACAACAAAGCAGTCCAGGTTCACATTTAATGCAATTTCCCTTTTATTGGGTATCTGGTAATTAATCAGCAACAGGTACCTGGTACAAGTTTTTTAAAATCTTGACAGCTTTGCATAGAATGCTGGACATTTTAGTTCAAAGATTTATTAATTCAAAAGATGCTTCATTTAATTCAGCACACCTTTTATTAGCAAAGTTAAAAACTTTAACATAAGGCTTTATCAACAAAACTTTAAACATTCAATTAATTTAGGATGTGTATAGATATATGGGCAAAGACATCAAAGAGATCACTATTTCAAGCTTCCACAAAAGCCAGTCCAAGTTTCCTCTGACCCTTGACACCCCATTTTTGATATTTGGTTTCTTATGTTGGGGTGTAGGGACAGAGTCCATTTCCTATTAAAAAAACTTGGAATTTGCCGACACTATTTGGTGTTGGCATAGGGTACTTGCCAACTTAGAAAACTTAAATGACCTTACACTGACCCATACTTACATTAAATCGATAGGGAAATCATTTATCTTCTCAGAAATTACAAGCATAACACCGATTTTGTCTTTAATCTTTAATCCATTGTCAGACGAGACAAAACTACACCCGTTGATGAATTTTGACCTCATTCATACCATCTGCATTGCATTCACATGACTTAACTAAATCTTGCGGTGATATTGAGGGAGTCAGGGATCATTAATCTTCCAAGCAGTATTACCTAAAGAAAGTTTTAAATGTGCAGTGGTAAACAGGTCCAGCAGTTTGGTGATATGGCCACTGGACTACACTTCACCAAGCATTTACATAACAGTAGTTAATATGACAGTCTTCAGATACGTGAGAAAATAATTACATTTTCTACTCTTATATATTGGTTAAATTAACACTAAAATGTCTTAATTGTAAAAAGTTAAAGAACTTGTCAAAGGTGCAATTGAGCAATGAAGGTATAAAAGCAACATCAATTAAGGTGAAGTGGGGCTAAGGGGGACAAGTGTAGCTTATAGAAAGTTATAAGAGATCCCCAACAACATACTATATTGCAAAGATTTTATTAGCATGCACATCATCTCTGACCAAAATCCATTTTGTCCATGTAAACATACCAAACCAATCCAAAATCTAACTGTTCACTGATGAAAATGATTATTACTGACTTCAAACTTGTACAGCTGGGTTGTAATGAGAAATTTGCACATTAGTTAGTGTTCAAGACAAGGATATGCACTCTAAATTTACACTATAAATCTATTGTATGGTCATATAGAGCTAATGTTGAACTTTATGACACATAGAAATATATACTATATATGCATGCTTAGAAGTCAAGTCCAAGTACAAATAACTAAGATCTGCTGCCACAAAATGCACCAGGAGATCTAGGTCTATTCAGTTTGTCAGGAGTAATCAATAGAACAAATAGCTAACACAGATCTGCCAGCTATTACATGATCAAAGATTAGAGCCTATGCTGTTTGCAGTTTGGCTCAACTTATAAGAGAGTATATATGGTATAAAAATTTTCACACTTTAAATATACTATCCATATTACACAGCCTTTGTAATTATGGAAATTGTACACAAAATTCTATTGATATTGTAGAAAAGTAATTACTGAAGCATTTATTAGCTGTTGTTAGTAGTTTTTAAATTTGTTAATCAAATAGCAAGCACAGAGTGCATGAAGGCACTGTAATAAAACTGCGAACTCTGATCTTACTCTTTCATGACCTTGACGACATTTATAGTTGTGTCTCAAACTTCTTTCATACTCTATGGACAGGATTCAGGAGCCTATTCCAATCTGTAATAATGACATTTTAGAATCTTGAAGGTCAAGGTCACAATACAAGTTGGATTATGGTAAAAGCCTAGAATTTAACAATAATTTCTTTGTAGCCAGAAACATAAGATCAAGAAATCTACCTGTCGTGATGAATCTTCACTAGCCCTTCCCACTAAACAAAGTCAGACACATGCGAAAATTAAAAAGCTATCTGACTATTGAAATTATGAGAACTACTATTTCAACTACAAAAAAAGTGAATGCGAGTGAGAGGACAATGAATATGTGACAGAAACACAAACTAGGATATTGCATACATGACAGAATCATAGGCTTACCTTGTCTGGGAAATCAGCTTTCAGCTCTGTTATACTTTTACACCAGTACTCTGCTGTTTTCTCACTGATCAACTCTATATTTAGGAATGACCCTTGACCTGGGCCAAAAATGTGGCCAGAGGTGGTCCCTCGGACAATGCGAGGAGAGACATTTGTCACCAAGTCCTACATAAAATGTAGAAGATAGTTCATGGTAGTAGTGTGCCTTTAGATGAGATGATAAAAATAAATGGTTTAAATTAATGGACTTTCCATTAGACTGACATTATAAAAGATAATAGGTGTAAATTAATTGACTTTTTATTCCACTGAGATGATGAAAGATAATTGTTATACATTGTTATACATCAATGGACTTTCTATAAGACTGAGGTGACAAAAGATAAATGGTGTAAATTAATTGAGATGATGAATGATAATTGGTATAAATTAATGGACTTTCTATTAGACTGAGTTGATAAAAGATAAATGGTGTAAATTATAAGACTTTCTATTCCAATGAAATGATGAAAGATAATCGTTATCAATTAATGGACTTTCTATTAGACTTGAGTTGATAAAAGATAAATGCTGTAAATTAATGGACTTTCTATTCCTGGACCACTGAAATGATGAAAGATAATTGGTGTAAATTAATGGACTTTCTATTAGACCAGGATGAAAAAAGATAATGTAAATTAATGGACTGTCTATTAGACTGAGATAATCAAAGATAAATGGTGCAAAATTAATGGACTTTGCCTAGCCATAGTAAAAATATTAACACATCCAACTCTCAATTATTAAAAAATTACACTGCATGAAAAAGAACAAGCATAAACAAACTACTTTGAATTTATTTATTTTTACTGATCTTACTCTCATTAGTTTCACAAATTTTTTTGTTTGCCTCTAATGAAAATACCATTTATGGCAGACATGTTTTGTTCACTGTGAATGAAGAAGCTGGCCATGGATTGTGTGCTGAACAAGCTTATTCCTAACCTCACAAACATGAATCATTTTGAGATATACTAAATATATGATTATTTCTAAATGATATCATGCTTTTCCATATATAAAATCAAGATAAAGGGGGAAAATATACAGTCTGTGCATAGCAGTGAGCACAAATGAATAAGATTACTTGATGGATTTTTTTCATTTTCATTAGGCAATCACTGAGATAATTTGGATTTTAATGATTGGTCAGTATATACATGTATGTATCAGGTTAAAAGCAAAAAATAACTGTTCACTTTTTGCCACTTTTCATGCATCAAATCCTACATCCTAGCTGAAAAGATTATTAATACATACACTCAATGATCAGAAACCATTATTTTCAAATTTGACTTTTAATGACCATGACTTCTGACCTTCAGACGTCAAATTCTAGTTTTTTATTAACCAAGTTGCAAACCATCAACAAAGCTTGATCAAAGTTTTTACAAATAAACTTTACTCAGCCAAATCCAGTTTTCAATGAGAAAAAGTGACCATGACCTTTGACCAATTGACCTCCAAATGGGCCTCTTCCAACAGACTCCTTATCCAACATGTAAATCATCCACAAACTATGGTGAAGGAACATGGTCAATATAAAAAGAAATTTGTGCTGAAACCATTTTTCTTCAAACAACAGACTTCTTCCTTACCTCAAGTGCAAACCAAACAAAATGTCTGGTCCAGGTCTGTAATTGAAACTAATTTTACTGAGTTGAGACATTTTCTATTCTTCAGTTGCAATGACCCTGATCCTCAACCATTAGACATATTACAGTGGCCTTTGATTTCTTTATTTAATGTCAAGTTCAATTAGATTTTCCAAGTGCAGGTTATTTTGTGGAAACCATTTTTCTTCTTTTAGTCACAATAACCTTGACCTTTGACCTTTTAATCTCAAAACTGATATAGTTTTTTTTTACCACAAGTGCAAGCAACCAGAAAGGTTTAGTAACTTCAGATGCTGGACAACTAGAGTTAATGTCCAGAAATAAAACTGGTAACCGACAGATATGGATGGACAGACAAAAAATAATCAAAATATAATACACTCTAAAGACAAAAAATGCACATGCCATAAATTTAATAAAAATAATTCCAATTTTTTGTAAATGATCTGGTGTCACATTCTGCTGACATATAAATAAAAATAATATACACACTAATCAAATTACAACTCAAGTGTCTGATGCATTGGTCAGTTGAGAAATAAGATAGTTGACATAAAGTAATCATTAGAACACATACCTTGTCAAGGGAAAATGTTTTGGTTAATGCAAATCCCCATCCAGTTTCAAAGGCCCTTCTTATCATAGCACTGCTAGTGGTTGGTGTTGCACTGGCCAGTCCAAAGGGATTTGCAAACTTTAGCCCACACATCTCTATGCTGATGTCCACATTGTCCACAGGAGTGAAGAATTTGGGAAGACATGGTTCTTTGGGAATTGGTATGCCATGCAGGGACTGTAACATACAAAATCTTAGCATGTAGGATTTTTTTATAACTGTTACATATGTCTGGATATAACTGAGGTTATGACATCATCTTAGGAAAAAGTTCTATTATCAGTATAAGTATACTCATTCAAAATAATTACATACTGTATGTAATGTATGAAGTGTTATGAAGTTTTAGGTTAAATACATTCCATGCATATTTTTCTTAATTTCCAGTGTCAAAATTTCACTGTTCAATCAAAATAAATATTTGTTTGCATCCAACATGCACTTAATTCAATTTATATTATATTATGTGAACTAAATAGATGACTAGATGAAAAGCATTTGAATACTATCAACAAAGTAGGAATATAAAAATCACATTCACAAAAAAATACCCTACCTGTAAGTATTTGTGAATGTACCATGAAGCCTGTTTTCCATCGTTAACAGATTCCACAGTTGTCTGTGCCACACCTGCAACATCTCCACCAAAAAATACCCAGGGTTCATTGCTCTGCATTGTCTCTTTGTCAACATCTGGTAATCCCCATTTGTTGAGTTTGATGGGTTTTAGGGCCTCAACAACTGAAATAATGCAACAAAAGTCATAGTAACTGATTGCCTTTCTTTTTGTTTAATACTGAAATTTGGAAATTTCTATTCTTTTTCTTACAGCTATCTCACCTGATAATGACTGATGTTGCAGTATTAAACATGACTTACATTTCTTCCATCTACTGTAAGCCATCTTTTTTATGTGCTATAATTTGCAATTTCAACATGTTAAACAATTTCATGCAATTTTATATTGGCATACATGCCAATCTTAAGATTTTGGTGTAATTATTACATTTTTCACCTAATTACATCTTATGCTTGCCTGTTTAAGAATTACTGCATTTTGGGTACATACCAATAAAATTAAAGCAATGAAAATAAAGCAATAAAAAGTTGTTTGTCATTTTTATTATTATACATTTCATCATACACATCATATAAATCCTTAACAACAAAACTCTGCATAAGATTAGCTAAAGAGTCCATTGTTGACCTATATGAGTCCACTGTTAACCTATATGGGTCCACTGTTGACCTGAATGGAGTCCATTGTTGACCTATTCAAGTCCATTGTTGACCTACCTGACAGGTACTTTCTTTAAATAATACATTTCCATAAACCTGATGTGTTTCTTCAATTAAAAACATGTCAGATTAGCACCATTTTCATGTAGAACCAAACATCATAAGAAGTCTTCTTGTGCAAATCTCATGTTGACAGAACTTTCTGTTTCATAGGAGATGCAATAAAAATTTTGAGATAGAAGCCATATTGGCCAATTTTGGCTGTCAGATTGGCACCATTTTTATTTAATACCAAGCCAATATCACAAAAAATCCTTTCCAAAGAAACCTTTCCAGAATAGCCAATTTTAATACAATCGCTCAATCATCCTGAAGGATTAGCAAAAAAAAAATTTTCAAAAAAATTATCATAGTGGCAGCCATACTGGTAATCAAATTATCACCATTTTTATGTGGGACCAACTAAACATCCATTTCACTGTCAATGCATTTTCAATTGTAAGACAACATTTCTAAATTATGCAATAAGAAATAGTTTGATGAAAAACATAAGCAGATTAATGGCAACTGTAAAATTGGTCTGGGTTCTTGAAATATGAATCTAATACATAAGCCCAGTTTTGGACATAACTTGGACAAGCCAATATACAGATTTCACTGAAATGACTGTAATTTCATATTTTAGGATGCCTATAATATTTAAGACTAATATACTATTTAGACTTATGGTCAAATTGAAAGAGTAGTCAGGTCAAAGGTCTTTCTTTCATCAGACAACCTTCTATTGCAAGAATACTACACTCAAACCAGCAAACATTTCCCACTTAGATCATCATTTGACCATTTTTTCAAAGTAATAGTAGATAAATATTAACTGAAACAAATTTACATCATAAAATGGGCAGCTGCTTTAGTCAGTGTCCCACAAATGATTTAGACACATGTACAAATTCTGTTGTCCAGATTTAGGTAAAAAAATAATTGTTGAAATTGGTTTTTGTTTTTTATTTAAGTTCATATTCTTTTATTTATTTATGAAGAGTATGTCAATTTCAGGTCAATGTTGAATGAAACTTATTTCCATTTTCATCTAACATTCTATTGCAATACTGAAGATTAACTTCAGCTGCTGCGATGAATGTTCATGTGTCCCACAAACTGGCTGCTTCATTCTGATTGAGCTAGATACATGTATGACTTTAATGTAATTTAATGTCAAAAAAGTCATTGTTATCAAAGTGAATTTTTGTAAAATTTTATTCTCATTATTTCTAGGGGGTAAATTAATTAGAGATCAAACCTGAATCAAGGGATCTTTAATTCTTCTTCTTTATGTCTCAATTAATTATTAATAGATACAAGATGACTTTGATCTGTTTAAATTTGTGTCATTGTGCAAGTCATCTGCAGTACACAATTCAACTGCCCTGTATTGCTATTACCATCATTGTTTGACTGTTGTTCTTTGAAAGTAATTAAAACATCATTGAATGGTTATAACATTTTAAACTATCTTAAAGGAAGGACATTTTTGTGCTGTGTGAAAGTTACATCTGTATTCCCAAAATTTTCATTTTGATTTGGATATTATAATTTTTCTTTCAGAAATTTAAGAATGTAATAATTCATAATGCTTCAGTGTAGGATACGACACTTCCACCATCTGGATCAAAATTTAGTGTCTAACATGAGGCTTTGCCAGGTGTCTAACATGAGGCTTTGATAAGTGTCTAACATGAGGATACAACAAGTGTCTGACATGAAGCTTTGCCAAGTTCCTAACATGATGCTTTGCCAGGTGTCTAACATGAGGCTTTGCCAGGTGTCTAACATGAGGCTTTGCCAGGTGTCTGACATGAGACTTTGCCAGGTGTCTAACATGAGGCTTTGCCAAGTGTCTGAGATGAAGCTTTGCCAGGTCTTTAACATGAAGCTTTGCCAAGTGTCTAACATGAGGAAATGCCAAGTGTCTGACACGAAGCTTTGCCAAGTGCCTAACATGATGCTTGCCAAGTGTCCGATGCAAAATTCTGACCACTGGATGGAATTTTCCAATCCTACACTGATGCATGTGAAAGATTCTGTTAACCTTGTCTGGGAACCACACTATGAGATACCCTTCATGCACAATGGCTTGTATCAAATTAAGTAACAAGTATCTAAAAATGAAATCTTAACAATGAAGACAGAGATGCCATCCATAATGGAAGTTTGATACCTAGATCTTGCTATCTACTTAAGAAAATGAGATAAAATTTACCATCAGGGTCTGTAAGACCAGATCCAAAGGCAGAGATTATATAGTCAGCCTTAAGTTTGACAGTCTCTTCCTCATCCTCAATCCAGTTACCCTCCTCATCCTGTTCAGTGTGAATGAATTCCATCCCACAAATGCGACCATTTTTTACAATAACTTTTTTTGGGGACAGGAAAGGTAAGAACTCGCATTTCTCTTCTTTCGCCAACTCCATCTGATTACAAGGAAATGATATTTATTACATCAAATTATCCCAGAAGCATAACATATCTGACATCATGAAATTGATTTGCATCTTAAGAATAAACTGTAATTACAGGAGAGATTGCTGAACATCATTAATGTTTGATCCACTCATCTTACAGAACAAAGACAAATGCAATCAGGAATCTTGAAGAACAACAATGTCTAAATCAAAAATGAAAAAAAATTACACAAACAAGTACTTTTTAGGTTTTGGGTAAGACTAGTTTTAATGATGTAATACCTAACTTTTACTTTGCATTGCAGGCTCTTTTCTGAACCAAAAGACCCTGACAAGCTTATAAGAATTCATCCTCCCAATGGGTGACTGCAAAGTTCTGGAATACCAGAACACTCCTAGTTCAATCCATGATACCTGCCCATGCAGACTGGTTTTCGTTCTTTTTCAGGACATAGCCTAAACTAGTGGGACAAAAGTTCCAGGTGAATGGAGGGAATCTCACAGTAGCAACAGGCAAGTATTGCAGCCACAAAATTAGTTTTACCCCACCCCACCATACATGTACACACAAAAGTCCCCTCCATTTTACAATCAATAAAATGGAATCTGCTGCCCAGCCAGGATGAAAATTAGTCCGTCTGGTGGGAGGCAGATGATCTCAAAACTAGTGAAAGTGAAACGGAAGGAATAATTATAAACATTGTGAAAGAGACTACTTCCACTTAGACACTTTTTGAGCTACAACAATTTGACAAAAAAAAATATGTCTTTGCTTTGATAAGCCAACAATCCTAAATAACAGGTCAAGATTAGAATGAGGTGTTAGCAAACAGTCTGAGAACATCCACTGTTCGGGCCTTCCGGTTGAGAACTGGGAAATCATGAAAGGGAAGCTTATTGTTTAACCTTGTGGTAAAAAAGTCTAGCAATGGTGTTTCACAAAGTTAGAACAGGAACCTGTTATGGATTGGTGTATCAACCATTCTGTGAAGACTATTGTCCTCTTCCTTGAGAAACTGTCCTCCAAAATATTCTTAAGAGTGACCTCTTAATTTGTTGATGCACCCTGCACCCCTAAAGGGCTAAGAATATTGCTTTCATTTCCAAATTGTTTGTGTGGATAACAAATTCTTCTCAGGACCATGAACCCTGAAGATTCTACTTCTGGTCCCAAATGGAACTGGCTCTGGGACCTGATGAACTCCAAGAGGGAAAACCCTGAAAATTCTGAGAAAGATGATAAAGGAATTTTCGTACTTCCTGTAAAAGTACATCCATGTTTGGCATGGTCCCAGGCCTCATACAATTATAGGCTGTAAAAAGAACAACCATCTGTCCCCATAAAGCCTGTAAAAGCGAGACAAGTTGGTTGTTGTTGTTGTTGTGGGGTTTAATGCCATTTTTCAGCACACAATAGGCTATACACCTAACCAGTGTTTCTTCCATGCAGAATTGAAACTTTGTGCACAAGCCATTTTTCTTCCTCCTGCAGTCACATTAACTTTGACCTTTTACATTTTGACCAGAAAATATATATTCTTTTCTTCTTTACCTGAAGTGTATGCCAATTTGGTCCACTTTATACCAATCAGTCACCTTGAGCCACTTAAGGTCTGGTAACTAAAGCCATTGGAGTACTTAACTTATTGTGTAGAAACCCTTTTTTGTCTTACATTCACTTGGACTTTGGCCTTTCTGCTTTTGAGTGATTTGATAGGTTTCTTCCTTAGTCCAAGTGCAAGTCATCCAGTTTTGTAACTCTGTATGGTGGAAAATTATGTCACTGTGTGGAAAGCACTCATTGTTTAGCCACTGCCACTTGAACTTTTAACTTTTGACCATGAAGTTAATATCATTGTTCCCATGTATAAGTTGTAGTAAATGTAGGTTGTACACACTCAAGTTACTGTGTATAAATGAAATTGGTAACAGACAGACATACATAATAAACTCCATGGCAGATATATAACAAGAGTCCCTTAAACAATTATGCAGTACTGGCCAAACAGAACTTAAAGATTTCAAGACCATTTGCTCTTTTATCTGCTGAGTGAAGAAACCACCTCTGATATTCTTGAGCAGTAAGATATTTAAATGAATCAGTGCAGAAGCCATATTGGATGGAAAATCAACACCGATTTTATTTTGACAAACTGGGCATCATAAGAAAACTTTTGGTGAAAGCTTTATGTTAATACAACCATCCATTCAGGTGACATAATTTTCAATATGTTTACTGTGACAGCTGTATTTGAGATCAGATCAGCACTATCTTCTACTGAAAATGAATGAAGAACTGAAATATCAAGGTTTTCAAGAAAGTTGTAATATTGGCCATGCTGATCAGAACCATTCCCATTTAGAACCAATCAGACATCCTTTATAAGTCTTTTCTGGTAAAAAGCGAATGTTGTGATAACTTTACCATTATGGAGAAGAAGCATTAAGATTGGATTTCAATTTGGTACAAGTTATATTTAAGACTAGCTATGCATTATAAAAAGCCTTCCAGTGAAAAGACCATGCTGATATCACTGTCCAATCAGGACAAGTAGCAATAACAAAATTTTCAAGATGGCAGCTGTGGTGGCCATACTGAGTGTCAGATTGGCACCATTTTCACCGAGAACCAATTAGTCATTACAAGAAGCACTCTCAGTGAACATCTGATCATTGATATGACCATTCTTTCAGGTGGAATAGTATTAACAAGATTTTCATGATTGCTACTGTAGTAATCTGACTGGATGTCTAGATGGCACCACATAAAATATCTAAAAAACTCTATGTTAATATGACCATCCATTTTTAAGGATTAGCGAAAACAAGATTTCGAATATAACCATTGTGGTGGCCGTATTGGATTACAAAACAAAACCATTTTCATTTAGTACCAACTAGACATCATAAGAAGTCTTCCAATAAAATCATCATGTCAATATAATTATCTGTTCTGGACTAGTGAAAACAAGATTTTCACGATGGCTGCCATGGTTGCATAACTGCACATCAGGTCTGTTCCATTTTCATTTATGACAACCAACAGACAACATGCCATCCTTTAAGCTTTTCTGGTCCATGACTAACAGAGCTAAAAATTACAGTAAGAAATGGATTGATGAGATGGAGATAAAATGTGTCAATGATATCAGTCTTTAGGAAAAACAACACAAAAATGAAACTTGCCTCTTCTGGCACAGCTCTGATGTTGGTGAACCCCTTTCTGAAGACAACAAAGACTCGTTTTGCGCCACATCTCAGGGCTGAAGTGGCACAGTCAAATGCAGTATCTCCAGCACCCAGAACAATCACTTTTCCAGAAATCTGAGGTAACTGTGACTTGCAGGCACACATGCCAGCCTTGCTAGCCCGTGCCACTTTGGGTAGGAAGTCCTTTGAGCTGAAGAACCCCATATCCTCCTTGAGATTCTCAAATATTGGGTCTAGTTTGGGGTCAGGAAGTCCTAAAAGAACAAAGGATATTTTTGCAGAACACTATGTCTCTTCTCTAAATGGCCCTACGAGGTGTGTTACATATTTTTAGGAAATTAAATATAAAATCTTTACAGAGTTGATAAAGATGCTGCCATCAACATTAATATAAATATTATTATTATTAATACACATCAATGCTGTAAATGGCACACTATGTGCCCACCCAGAGTTTAAATCCTCTGTGCAGGCACTTGCTGGGTATGGTTGGAGATTGTTGACCAATGATTCTCCATAATCTGAATTTTTCATTAAGGTATGGTGTCTTAAACAAATGTGATGTGAAAAGTCTTTAGCTTCTTATCCAACTTTACTATGTCCATGATCACTGATCATTTGACCCAAAAAACAGCAGGTTTTATTACCTATTTGCACGACATCCAGATGGTTTAGCCAAGGCACTTACTCTACAACAAAAGTTATTCTGCAAACTCATTATTCTTTCTTTTTAGTCATACAGACCTTCACCTTTGACCTCCAAACATATAGGCCTTACCTACACCTGAAGTGCAAGCCCTCCACAAACTCTGGCCAAGCCACAAGTTCTTAAAGTAAAGTTAATATGCAAATAACATATATCTTTCACTCAACAGTGACCTTAACATTTGACCTTTTGACCTCAAATTGATGTTCCTTTTTTTACCCGACATGAAAGTTATCTATAAATCTTGATGAAGAAATGTTGTGAAGAACTAAAATTTTGTGCAAACACAATTATTCAGTTTTGAAAGGGACCTTAATATTTTACCTTTTGATACAAAAGTGACAAGTTTTTTCTGTGCAAGCCAACAATAAAAGTTTGGTCAAAACCAGTTTTACAGTGTTATGTGTCTAGGCTCATACAAAAGTAACAAATTAAAGATTGTAGCCAACAAGCATTGTAAACTTAACAATATATTTTTTTCCCTAGATAAAACAAGGTAAAAATATGAAAAAGGACTTAAGATTTATGAATCAAATCCAAAATTTAATCCAATAATTAAAAGTATAAGTCCTATCACTATAAAGTTTCTAAGAAAATCAATGTTTGAATCCCGATGAAGTTCTAAGATGGAAGACGATGATGTCCTCCATAACCTGTTTTGTGTTGTCCAATCAACAGTTCCTTGTTGAATCACCAAGAATAATATTCTGGCATTTTCTGGCTTTAGAATTCTGAATAATTTTCAGTAAATGTCTTTGTCCAAGCATTCTGATGAGCACAAGTATTTTCTAGAGTAAATAAATTATTTTTAAAAAAAAATTCAATTCAAATTGGCAACATCAGAAATATTACCTTTGAACCCGAAGGTATGATTTATCACGGACTAAAAATCACTATGATATGTCAGTTTAATACCCTTAACTGAAATGCAAAACAGATCACCTGATAGGTCACGTGATCACTTCCTTTCAAGCGATGTAACATTATATGCCAGCTGTCACATTCACCATGGATAAATTCGATTGTACTGAATGAATCTTACTATAAGATTCAATAAAAAAAAATAAAAAAAATTGTTTACTGCAGAGATGAAACTGCTTCTCAATTTAAGTCAGCAAAAGATACAAAGTTTCAAACTACTGCATGGTTATCAGGTTTAACATAATTGAACTGAATTTTCTGGAAAAATGTCAAATCCAGTGAATAAAGTTATCATTACAATAACATATACATATACATAACAACTGTGTGGAAACCATTTTTCTTATTTCAAGCTAGGTGACCTTGACCTAATACCTCTTGACCTTAAAACTAGTAAGCTTCTTTCTGTCATCAAGCAGAACTTGTGCATAAAGACTGACAAGGGTAGGTGCTGTAGAAATGAGGTTATTGTGCAGAAATAGAAAAGTATATGGGCAGATTGATGACTGGACATATGTAAAAAAATGCCTCTATTGTGAAAGCTTTTCATATAGGAAAGGCAGAAGAAAGCAAATAGGTATATGATAACTGTTTCAAGATCATTTACTAAAACAAGAGACAGGAACTTAGGAGTTCACAGTATGTTGGTATAGCAAAAAGACCAGACTTCTGTTTGTGTATGTGTATTTTGGATTTTTAATGCAAATTTAAACAAATTTCAGTCATATCACTATGATGTCTGCAGTGTGACAGTTTAGAGCGATGTCTAGCACTGAGGCATCATGCCACAGACATGTAGCATCATGTCCCACCCAGTCACATTATCCTGACACCAGGCTGACCGGACTTTTTCATTGTATAATATGGGACAAAGTCAAAACCTTTCAATTTATGTGCAATCTCTCTTCAGAGTTCATACCACTACAATAAATCTTGTTAAAAATAATTGCATCATGTTAATGATATCATTATCTAAAGATCATGTTATTTCAGGTTGTGCAGTAAGCATTGATTTTACAAAGGAAAACTAACTTAATCAATCACTACATCACAGGTTTTGCTATAGTGTGTTCTTATGTAATGGAAGAAGCCCAGGAACATGAACTATCAATCTGAAATGGGTCAATGCATTACCAGCACATACACAGCTAGTGATTGAGCCCTAACTACTGAGAAGTGGATCATATGCATCTACCACTGCATTATCAAATCCTCCTTTCTAATATTTTTTTTTAAAAAAAGCAATTTTTTATGTTCCTATATGGTAGTGTGCACTGATGACGTATATAGATACAATTTATAGTGGTTTTAGCTAGAATGAAGATACAGTTTACTCTAGCAACTGAAAAACAATGCCATCAAAGATTACCACTTTTAATAAGTTTAAGCAAAATATATGTAACACAACTATAAAAATAGGAAAACTTAAAATTCCACTGGAATACTTTACGTTTAAGAGAACCAATTCATTATACTGACATTAAGTGATTCATATTTTAGTGACTTTACTGCAATTTCAAATATTATCAGGAGTAATTTATCCATGACTGCCATTGTTTTACTTGCAAGAAGTCTCTTTATTCAATTTTATAAATATTCCACTGATATGCCATAATGAATTCATACTGAATTTGTAGAAAATGTCATGTGACAATGTAGAAAGAAAAATATTCCTTACCGATTCCAACAAACACAGCCTCATATCCATCATTCTTGAGTTTTGTCAGTGTTATATCCTGTGTGTGTAGCACCCGACCTCGCTCAATCTGCATAAAACCAATGCATTATTGCCTGATCAAAATGAAATTGCATACAATACAGAAGGAATGCAGTATTTTATGCTAGTTTATATTAACTATTTGTTTTTTAGCAACTGAAGATGAACTGAACTAATAAGAATTTATTTATTTATTGTTGTTGTTGTTGTTGTGGGGCTTAATGCCATTTTTCAGCACACGATAGGCTATACATGGCGGCCAGTATTAATGGTGGAGGAAGAAACCAGGAAATCCGCAGAAAGAACCACCAACCCATGAAAAGCTACTGGCAAGTTTTCTCACATATCCACTTTCGCCGAATCCTAGACTCGAACCCACACAGACAGAGGTGAGATGGCAGTGATCCGTAACGGACAGCTTTAGACTACTCAGCCACTTGGGGTCCCATAATATTTATTTATTTATTTTCATGCATATCAGATGGAGGTGGGGTGGTCTGCAGTAAATGATCATATAATACTTGCTCACAAGTTGAATCCAACTAAAAACTATATAGACCTTGCTTTGCTGTCACATTATGTGCTGGCAGAGGCTATATTGTTCATTCCAGTAATAACACTTAACATACTGCATTGACCCAGATCTGCCAGATGCATTTTGCAGTGATGCTGCCAAGAAAAATGTTCTTAAGATCGAGGGGTTCCCCAAACTTAACACTAGAGGGGGTAATTGGAGGTGGGGTGCCAATGCTGGATGGGAGCTGATGAATGACGACATTATTATAAGGTATATATTCATACTTAATTTAAATGAGAATTTAATGACAACAAGTATATAATTTATGTGCAAACCTAATTTAGTCTGCTGTGCTGGTAAGTATTCTTCTCTGCTTCTTATCACTTTGCTTCTACAAAGCATCTGAAAATGGGAAATGGTCTATGTGGGAAATGGTCTATGTGTGTGACCCCCTTGTATTTGAATACTCTTCAGTTCATTCACTGTTTATGATGTTCAGAGCAGTATGTTTTGTGAACTCACATTCTGTTGATTACAATGGGAGAACCACTGCAATTTTGGCCAATTTAAATAATTCCTTTTCTTCTCTTTCCTGGGTCTGTGCAGTTTGCAGTTGGACCTATCATACAAGTTAATACATTACTAATAAATTAAATGGCAATTAAGATTCCTAGGTTAGGAAAAGGGTCATATTGTATTCACAAATGAATAACTGTTTATTCAGTCTTTATTTTTGATCAATTACAACCATGGTAACAATTAATTCACAGGAAAATTATTATTCCCTGGTCCAAACAGTGTTAAACATATTTTATTATTACTATGCATTTGTTATGGTGCTATAACCATCAGCTCAAGAAAATCTGAAAATTTAATACAACAAACTTCCCTTCTCTCTTTGTTGTAATTTATGTTAATCAAGCTGCATTACATACATACAATGCAATTGCTTGAATGAAATGTCATATGTTTATTCTAAACTTTTAATTTGAACTGTCTGTCTTATTTCAATTAGACCAGACCATGTGCTGTATACAGATCAATCAAAGCAGTGCTTCACCGTCCTGATTTCTGTGATTTTAAGACCAAGTAAAGTGACTTAACTTCAGCAATTAAACATTTTTTTTCATTATCAAATAATAAAATAGCTTAAGCATCACCTGTTAGAGAATTAAACAAGATTTGTATCTTGAAAGACACACATACCCTAGTGCAGAAATAGCAGACAAAATAAAAAAGGCCCAAGCATGCCTCATATAGCTCACTTGATTTATACAACTTGATAGTATACCTGGCTTATGTTGTAATACAAGAACACGACCTATGCAAAACTAACTCATAAACTTCATATCAAGTTTGATTTTATCTAATTTACTTTAACAGTCTAACATAATTATTTTTGAAGATAAAAACATAATTAAACTGAAGCAATCCTGATTACAACACAAAGACTTTCTTATTCACATCCTTTACCTCAGACAATAAATATCAGCAACACCAACATTATATTCAAACAGTCAGTATGATACATCAGTGTCACTCTTGACAGTACTCTCTCATTGCATCAACATGTCATCAACATGTCATGCCAGGCTGCATATCTTGAGCTGAGATGCATCAGCTCCATTTGCAAATTTCTTTCTGTTGATGCCACTAAAACACTTGTGTGTTCCTTAGTACTTTCAAGACTGAACTATTGTAACTCAATTCTGTCTAGTTAATCTCAATATCTACTTCAGAAACTTCAAAACACTGTTGCTTGGATCATCCTTAGAGTACCACAATCAGAGCATGCATCTCCGCTGCTCTGTACCCTACACTGGCTATCCATACAATCCAGAATTAAACACAAAATTATTTCTCTGTGCTACATTTCACTGATGGGTTCCAGTCCAACATACCTATCTGACATCACCCATGTGTACACACCTGCAAGATGCTTATGCTCTTCTTCTGACATTCTCAATATTCCCACTATGAAGCTGAAATCATATGGACAATGTTCTTTTTCGTACCAGGACCCAGCAATGTGGAGCAAATTGCTGACTGCACTTAGACACAAAGATCTCATTCAAAATGCCCTTAAAACCAATCTATTTCAACTGCAAGAACAGTCATAATGATCTAATAATATATCTCTTTAATGTATCCTTACCTTACAAATTTACAGCATGTTTTTCTGTTTCTAATTATGTGGTGTTTGTTTTTATTTTAGTAATCATATTATTATGTTTTTTATTCTTTTTAAGCGTTGTCAAATGTTGTAAAGCGCTTAGAGCTTATGAAGATTAGGCACTATATAAAGTCCTCATTATTATTGTCATTATTATTATTATGAATATGAAGTGTATTGCTCATAATCCAAGTCATCCGAGATCTTTATGATATAAACTATGAAATACTATTAAAACAAATATGGTAGCTTGTATCAGAACAAAAACTGCAAGATTAACCTCATACGCATGCGTAGGTCTTGCTCATAATAAAAGTCATTCAGCTTTAATATCCTATTTACAAAGTTGGTTTAGAACTGATTTAATAAATATGACCTCTAGAATTGTATGAACCAAATTATTACTGCAAATTTACTCATAATAAAACTCATTTATTTGTGAAGCTTAACAGAAATCTTCTCAGAAACGGTTACTAAAACGTTAAAAAAACTTAGCAAATAAGATACATGTTGATCACATTGCTAATATGCCAGATCTCACCTATAATTGTACTCATACTCAATTGTACTCATACTCAATTGTACTCATACTCATACAAGATCATCATATGCCTCCTTACCACCATTGATAAAATCTCAGATCAGACAGTTTCATGAGTGGTAGCAAGCTCAGTGAATTAAATGCAAAATCACCTTGTTAATATGCATGGATCCTGCTCATTACTGAATTGAAGTGAGCTCCTTACCTTATATATTAAATTATAAGTATAACCAAAATCTGTAAGAAATATTTCTTCCACTGGGGTTAACAACTTTAGTCAATAAAATGCATGCTCATCAATTCATAAGCATCCATCTTGCTCATTTTTGACTCTGTGCAAGATCTTGATGGCATAAATTGCAAGCCTGATCAAAGTTTGAAGGGAAGTATGTATGTCTTCAGGGTGGCAATAAGCTCAACCAATCATGTGCCAGATCCTGCCATTAATATGCATGGATCTCACTCCATATCAAACTTTTCCAAAAATCTTGATGATACAAGTCCTTATTCCAAATCTCATCAGACATATCTGATCTCCTGAAGGGTAACAAGCTCAGCCAATCACAGGCACTATGACTTCCATTAATATGCATGTATCTTGCTCATTATCAAACATGTCCCAGATATTTGTGATATAAGCCCACATTCCAAGTTTGATCAAATAGGACGTGAAATATGACCTCCAGAGTTGCAATTGGAAATTGTTGATGGACTATGCACAATGAAATATGCATGACAGATGCAGGGCCATACCATACACTAGCATGAGCTCTCTATTGGCCTGAAAATAAAATTCTGTCATCTATACAAAATACAAATATACTATTAAAGCTTCATTTTTCTATGTTGAGCATTTTTGTAACACATTGTTGATAAATTGTATCTTGGGAAATAAGGACCTTAACAAATAAAGACCCTCTATCAGTGCAACCATTGAAATGGGTACATAAAAAATGCACTCTCTGCACTTTCTTGATATCATTAACACATAAGCAAACCAGAGTAATGGCAGAACAAGGGAAGTTACTCATTCAGAAGTACTACATGAAAACTTTCTATTTTATTGCTGACCTTGACTCCTAAGTCTTTCATCAGCTCTACCTCAAAATCCACAACACTGAAAGGTAGCCGATACTGTGGAATCTCTGAGGAGCTGTAAATGAATAATATATATCTGATGCTTTTAACGAGAAAATACATGTTTACATCTGCAAGATTATTTACATGGGGTTTTCACCTGGATTTTGTTATATGTACTTTTAAGTAAACACTGCTAAATCTGAATATATCAATTCATTCAAACCAGTCAAATAAATGTTTGTGTACCCCATAAGGGACTTATGTTCTATTTGCCAAAAAGAATTAATATAAATTTATAGATTTATTATTACACATCCATTTTTTATATCCATTTATCTTTTTAATTGCTTAGAACTGAAAACATATCATATATTCTTCAGAACTCAAAAAGATCAAGTCTGATAACAAAAAACATTTTTTTCACGTCCAAGTTAACATGTTTACAAAGTAACTGCAGTATAAAATCTTTGTTGTGGTCTTGACCTTGAATTTAATGTAATGGACAGAATGTCACTACCCAAATGATTTGATTTAATCCATAATATTTTCAGGGACTGGAATAATTGTACTTCCCATGGTTAGATACCTTATATGCAAGCAAATTATATATCAGGTTGATTTAAATTGTGTCATAATGTTCAAACAGGACACATCAAAAAATGGAATAAACATGATAAAACCCACAAAAATGTATATCTGAGTCTATGAAACAATGTTCACATCAAATTCCATTAGAATTTGTTTAATGACACTAACTGCAAGAAACATCTCATGTACAGATATAAAGTTGACTGATGAGGATAATAACTCTGACCAAATTGATATAAACAAGGCAAAATCCCAAAGACGACATAAAACTTTATGAGACAATACTGCTGATTGGTTGTTGATTGCATATAATATTCCATAGTATGTGAAAACAGGGGCACAATTCTGTACAACACTGAGTAGACAATACTAAAAATATGCATATATATGCATCAGCTAATGTGCAGCGATACAGTTTTTAAGGGACATAACTCTCTCTCTGAAACGGGGCTTAAGAAAAAAACCCATAAAAGGAAGATCCAGGCCTATGAGACATTGTTTATGACATATGCCAAACTACATCAAATTAGGTGCAATATTTTGTTTTTGCAAGGGTTAGAATTTTTAAGAAAAAGAATTTCCCAGGTTTCCTCACTGGTTATACTGGCTTTTTAATACAGACCTTGCATATCTTAGGTATTGTTCAAAGAACTTTTAATTCCCTTTATTTTGGTGTATGATTGATGGGTGTAATATGGGTTATAGAGTATTCAGTCCGGCCTTACTCTTGATGTGTACCTTTCAAAACACTGCTAGCTCCACTTGCTTTTTCACTTCCTGAACTTCAGAGGTAAATTGTAAAAAAACAAGCTAATAACTTTTTTTTACATTTTATACATATTTGGCAAATCAAGCGTTGCACTTTCAGAAGCTGGTATTGTCTGGTCTGGCAAACTTCAGTTTCTCAATTTCAATAGGTGCTAAAGATAATGTACTTTAGACTAATTTTGACTGATTTTTTAAGCACAAATGAACAATCATTTTAGTTGGCAGTATGCTTAGATTATGATCAATTTGCACAAGTACAATATCCAAAGAGATGTCAGTCAAATTACATCAACATAGCATAGAGGTATACCAAACATTCTCTCCACTGTGCATGTTTTAAAGCAAAAAACTTCACCTTACATATGTTACTCTCAAAAGTACATAATAACTGGTGAGTACCCCCAAAGGTGATTACTAGAGATCCCACATATCAATAATTAATAAAGGTGATAACAACAGAGGTCCCACATATCAATGATTAATAAAGGTAATTATTAGAGATCTCACATAATTAAAAAGGTGATTGCAACTGAGGTCACACATATCAATAATTAATAAAGGAGATATCAACAGAGGTCCCACATATCAATGATTAATAAAGGTAATTATTAGAGATCTCACATAATTAAAAAGGTGATTGCAACTGAGGTCACACATATCAATAATTAATAAAGGAGATATCAACAGAGGTCACACATATCAATGATTAATAAAGGTAATTATCAGAGATCTCACATAATTAAAAAGGTGATTGCAACTGAGGTCACACATATCAATAATTAATAAAGGAGATATCAACAGAGGTCACACATATCAATAATTAATAAAGGAGATATCAACAGAGGTCACACATATCAATAATTAATAAAGGAGATATCAACAGAGGTCCAACTAATAAGGGTGATTATTACAGAGATCTCACATAATTAAAAAGGTGAGAAGTCCCACATATTAATGATTAATATTTTCACTGAGGCAGAGCAGCCAAGAAGTTGGCATTATGGACTGGAACAAGGATCTCATGGTTTTAATGCTGATATGGTCAATGCTGTATGCCATTAAGCAAGACACAAATCTCTCAAACCAGCCATTAGAGGTACCAGAATCTACTGCATAGGGGTGGGGGTGAAGTAGAGATGGTGGTTACATGTATTGAATTGACATCCTGTTTATTGGGTATGATTTATAATCAGTTGCTTTATTGCTTTATGCCTTGCTAACTGATATAACATCTAGTCTCATATATATATATATATATATATATATATATATATATATATATATATATATATATATATATATATATATATATATATATATATATAGATTAGCTTAATTCAGTGTTAAAAAGTCCTCTATAAAGGCACTAGTATGATCTGGTTGACTATGGACATACTGACCAACAGGTCTCAGTGAGCTTGGTCCAGGATTGTGTCTTTAATTAAATTTAATGTGCAAAAGCTATACTTTTCTTATTACACTTTCTATAATATGACCTCTCTACTCTAATCTTTAGGATTTTTTTAAGTACTATAAATGCAAACCAACAAAAAGGTTTGGTCGAGGAACTATCTTCTTCAGCAAAAGCCATTTTTCTTTGAACAACAAAGATCCTGACCTTTAACCTTATGACCCCAATGTATTAAAAGGTCCCTTCCAAAGATCCCCATACTCTTTGGTCAAAGTACATGGTCTAGAACTAATGAAACCATTTTTCTTCTATCAGTAACCTTCACCTTTGATCCCACTATAAATAAGCCTCTTTTAGCATGGGTAAATTATGCACAAATGATGATAAAGGTACATGGACAATAACTGTTTTTTGCAAGTCCTCCACAAACTTTGGTCTGGGTACATGGTCTAGAACAAATTCTTTTATGCAAAAACCATTTTTCTTCTTTCAGTTACAGTAACCAAGAAGTTTTACTTTTTTGGTCCCACAATCAACAGGCTTCTTCCTTCCCTCATGTGCAAGCCATCTACAAATTTTGTTCTTGGTCTTAATGTCGAGGTAATATTAATGCACATAAACTATTTTTCTTCTTTTCAGTCATCAAGTTTGACCACTGACCTTTTGACCCCAATTTCAATATGCTTCTTCCCTAAACCATGTGGAAGTCACTCATAATGTTTGCTTCAATTATATGATGAAGTGCTAATGTTATCATGCAAAAAATATTATTAGTTTTTCAATAAATATGACTTTGACCTTTGACCTTTTGACCCTGAAATGAATACAGTTTTTTTCTTACTCCTTGTGCAAGCCATCCTAAGTTTGGAAGCTATAATTGGTGCAGAAGTGAGTTACTATGGTTTAATCTGACATATGAAAAACAAAATTGATAGGGTTTACCTTTATTCCAAGTTCAAACCTCATGGTGGGTATATAAAAATATGTTGTTTGAAAGTCAAAATATGACTGTCAACAAGTTCTCACAATTTATCTTTGTAGAAACCAGGAAACAAAAGGAACACATACAAGGTACCAAACTTGGATTGGCAACCATATTATCTTCACATTTGCTTAAACTTGGACTTGCACATAAACCATTGAGGTGCAAAGAGAATGTGTTACCACCATGCCATCTATGTCTTCCTAATTCTTTGACAATGATCAAAAAACTGTTATTTTGACAAGTGTACCATGAGTAACACATCATACACCCCTGCCCATATTTAATAGTACTCAACACAGATAACTTAAACTTTTGTACAAAAGCCACATTTTTCTCTGATAGTGATCTTGACCACTGACTTTAAATCAATAATCCACTTATTTCTTCCTCACCCCAACAGAAAGCTTTCAACAATGTTTGGCCCAGGTCTGTGAATTAAAATTAATGCTACAAAGTGAAAACCATTGTTATTTTTGCTCTGTCGAGGTTACCTTTATCCTTGACCTACTAAGCTTTATATTTTTAAGGTTTCTTCCTAACCCCCAAGCACAAATCATCCACAAAGTTTGTAACTATGACAATTTGATTCATTGTATGGAAAAGAACCAGACAGATGGTCAGGCAAGCAGATTTATGGCTAGATGGACAACATCATAACATAATATGTCCTGTCATATGGGATGGTGTATAAAAATATACAGTACCTGAGCCCTCCAATGTAGTCATATTTTTCAAATATTGTAAGATTGGTATATCCAAGTCTGGCTAGGAAGGTGGCACAGCTGATGCTGGCTGGGCCACAGCCAATAAGTGCCACTTTGGCAGAGAAACTCTCAGGTAATTCTTCCACAGGGGTAAGACTGGGATCTCTGATTTGTGGGATTCGCATATCCTTAAACACCTAGAAAGTTTTAAAACAAAGTGTTAAAAAATCTGCTTAAAATAAGGACACAGTAAGTTTTAAGTCAAATTCAATCAGTCAAGAAACATCTTACTGCAATATTGCTTCATGTTGTTGTACGGTTTAATGCCATTTCAGCACAAGATAGGCTATACATGGCAGTCATTATCAATTATGGAGAAGAACCCAGAAAAAATCTGGAAAGAACCACTAAAACACAAGAAGCAACTCTTTTCTCACATACCCACATTGGCCAAGTCAGAGACTCAAACCTACGCAGACAGAGGTGATCCGTAATGGTAAGTGAGCAGACCACTTGGCCATTTTGGGCCCCTGCTTCATGTACATTATTGATAAAAAGAAAGTGCAGTATGGGTCACTAAACAATATCAAAACTTTAAATAGTAACTCTCCCTTTTGCAGTTGTTGCCATAGCAAAAACTTGGCTGAATTAACACATAATTTTCAAAGGACTTGAAAATAATTAATACAATCAACATTAAGTTAATTGACATACCATCAAAATTCTAATTTAAGCATCCTTTTCAGCCTGTTTAAAATTTTGTAAGCAATATAAATTTGTAGCCTCCAACTTCAAAGGTTTCAACTTTTTGATCTTACCATGTACAATTTATTAAAAAAATGGTCATGATAATGAATGCTATACAAACAGCATGAAAAAAGAAGTTTGCATGATTTTTGTGGTTTTTATTTATCTACATGATTCCAGCTTATGTTCAAAAAGTTCAAAACAATACATTAATTTTTTTTAATCATCAGAGTATCATGACATTATTTATGACTAGGCAACAGATTATTTCACTTTATTTCATGGATAATCCTGATCTGTTTGTTCTTAATTACAGAGCTGAATAAAATTTCAGTAAATCAACGCACTGCATGGTAATTTTTGTGGTACATTCAATTCTTGTCAAGTTTTGCTTTTATCTAGGGATGCTAGATTTAACATGAAAATCATCCATGTTTTTAAATAACTGAAAAAAGTCTACCAAACTGTCATGTTAGGCAAAGATATAGAAACAGATCACTCAGTACATTGTTAACATTTTTTTTGTCATTGTGATTTAGATCAAAATGATTCAATTTGGAGAACTATAATAAAGAATATTTTCTAAGAAGTTCAAAAATTTGTAATAGCACCTGAATTAGAATTAGTACAATATATAATGATTTCAAAATTCGTACAATATATATTGATGTCAGAATTCGTACAATATATATTGATGTCAGAATTCGTACAATATATATATTGATGTCAGAATTCGTACAATCTATAATGATGTCAGAATTAGTACAGTCTAAACTGATGTCATAATTAATACAATCTATACTGTTAACAATCCATCCTGCTGTTACACAATTATTGTAAAATCGTGTCTATTTCCACTTTCAACACATAGTTAAACCTTGCTAAAGTATTAGTCTAAGAAAACAATTCATAAAACACATTTATTTTTGGTCAAACAGCAACTTAAAAATACTGAACTATGTCTAATAATTCAACAAGGAAAAAAGTTTTATACATGAGGTTAACCATGGAAACTCCAGACAGATAGTAGTTCAATGGGCATCTTACTTAAGAAAGGGCAGCCAAGACAAGTCAAAGTCTGTGTAAAAGCTAGAGACTGTCCTACTCTGTAACCTCTGATTTGTGATTTCAGTATGTTAAACATTTCCCTTGACTGTGATAGGAGCTAACTTCTTTTTCTCTTAGTTCCATGTGGGGAAGTTAGCTACATGTGCATGATATTGAAGCTTTTCAGGGACGGATGAGTTTGTGCTGGTATCACTGGGCCAAAACTCTCCATTCCCCATCTAAGGCTTTTAAAGTAATGTAAATTCCATAATTTCAAAAGTTGTGCTAACTCAGTTTTATAGCTGAGTACAGGTTTTAAAAGTAAAGACATATTTTGCCTAAATTTGAATACCAAGATACAAATTTCTTTCCATGACAGTGTTTTTTATTATATTTTAGGCTGTAAGCTTACACCTATTATCACAGTAAAATTTAAAAACTAATTTTTGTAAATAGTAAAATATAACCCTTGGATAACATTTACCTAATTATACTATGTAAGGAATACATCCACTACCTTTGAAGTCCTGCCCACCCAAGCTGAAATGACATTAGCCATATGTTTTTGGTTTGAGTTAACAACATAGGAGTTAAAAAAAAATCTTCTGCTTGCTAAGGTGGAAATTGGAGAAGAGTTTGCTTCCCTAGGAAAACAAGACAGGTTCCCAAATGTTGTCAACCACCACAAACTAATGGAGCAGATTTGCACACTCATTCATGGACATAAAAGTGGAAAGGAATAAGTGAATGTGGCCATAATATAATCAGGTAATTACTATAGGTTACAAAATTATAAAGCAACGGGAGAATAAACAAAAGTGAAGGAGTTACATATAACCCCAGAGCATTCCTTCTCTGGTCTCCTGACATACATAAAGCAGCTTCAATTTGTGTGATATTTTGATTGGGGTTAGCATGATTGGGTGATTTGGATTTGCATGGTAGTGGATGTACCCCTAAGGTATCATGATTAGGATGGCTTGATTTGCAAGGTAGTGGATGTACCCCTAAGGTATCATGATTAAACTGGCTTGATTTGCAAGGTAGTGGATGTACCCCTAAGGTATCATGATTAGGATGGCTTGATTTGCAAGGTGGTAGATGTACCCCTAAGGTATCATGATTAGGATGGCTTGATTTGCAAGGTGGTAGATGTACCCTTAAGGTATCATCATTAGGATGGTTTGATTTGCAAGGTGGTAGATGTACCATTAAGGTATCATGATTAAACTGGCTTGATTTGAAAGGTGGTAGATGTACCCCTAAGGTATCATGATTAGGATGGCTTGATTTGCAAGATGGTAGATGTACCCTTAAGGTATCATGATTAGGATGACTTGATTTGAAAGGTGGTAGATGTACCCTTAAGGTATCATGATTAGGATGGCTTGATTTGCAAGGTAGTACATGTACCCTTAAGGTATCATGATTAGGATGGCTTGATTTGCAAGGTGGTAGATGTACCCTTAAGGTATCATGATTAGGATGGCTTGATTTGCAAGGTGGTAGATGTACCCTTAAGTTATCATGATTAGGATGGCTTGATTTGAAAGGTGGTAGATGTACCCCTAAGGTATCATGATTAGGATGGCTTGATTTGCAAGGTATTAGATGTACCCTTAAGTTATCATGATTAGGATGGCTTGATTTGCAAGGTGGTAGATGTACCCTTAAGGTATCATGATTATGGTGGCTTGATTTGCAAGATGGTAGATGTACCCTTAAGTTATCATGATTAGGATGGCTTGATTTGCAAGGTGGTAGATGTACCCTTAAGGTATCATGATTAGGATGGCTTGATTTGCAAGGTGGTAGATGTACCCTTAAGGTATCATGATTAGGATGGCTTGATTTGCAAGGTGGTAGATGTACCCTTAAGGTATCATGATTAGGATGACTTGATTTGAAAGGTGGTAGATGTACCCCTAAGGTATCATGATTAGGATGACTTGATTTGAAAGGTGGTAGATGTACCCTTAAGGTATCATGATTAGGATGGCTTGATTTGCATGGTGGTAGATGTACCCTTAGAGTATCATGATCAGAAAATGTATCTGAAGAAAAAGGTACATACAAACATTGACAAATATGTCTGTATCTTCAGATTTATGTCTTAATCATGAGACAAGTCCACCAAGTCATCAAATATACATGATTTTAAAACCTGGGCCATGCAGCAAGTATCTTGTAGATCACAATTACGTTTGTACTTTGACAAAGCCCTTACAAACAGATTGTAAAGAATTCGTGAATATATCACTTTTCCTTGCTGAATACTGAAGTCATTTAACATGATAATGACTGATGGTTTCGTATTGATGCAAGTACTATAAATTTCAAACCTGTAAGAAATGATGGACTAAAAATTAATTATGATTACAGTGGTAACTTTCACTCAGCATTTTTTAAAAATACAATAGTAACAGTTTGGTTGATCTAGTGAACATATAAAAAATTTCTTTAAAAAATCATTTACACAGCCACTACCACTTCTCAATGCCAACTTCAAAATGGCCAAAGGGGAACAAATTTTCCTTTTCTTAACAACTGTGTAGCAATTTAAGAGAAACACCCAAGACAGACCTACTGTGTGTGTAGGCAAGGTTATTTCATTTCAGAAATACATACATTGAAAAATAACATGAAATGTAAAGAATAATATAATATCAAAGAGAACTACTAGTACCAATCTACATAAGTAATTTAAATTAACTTTGAGTAACTGTTCATAACTACAGTGCTGTAAAATAAGCAAGTAAAAAGTTAATAACAAAATAACTGTCACTTTTGCTTTCATGAAAACACTGGGCTATCTTTACCTCAGTAGCAAATTGTTGCAGACCTCCAATGTTGATTGGTCCTTCCTCAGAAGCATAGAGGTTGCAACCTCCCACACAAAGGTCACTTGTAGGGCAAACCATTCCACATGTAAGACCAAGAGGATTGTCTGAGAAGATGGCCTTGGATGCTCCATAGTAATTCTAAGGCAGAAAATAAGTTACAAGCTGAATGATCCTTAAGTACATAGTTCCCATAGTAATTCTAAGGCAGAAAATAAGTTACAAGCTGAATGATCCTTAAGTACATAGTTCCCATAGTAATTCTAAGGTAGAAAATAAGTTACATGCTGAATGATTCTTAAGCTCAGTTCCCAAATATGTCACCATTACTGGCGAGAAAATAAATGCAATGCCAGCAGATTCAGAATCAAATTGTGAAATATCTTGCAAGATCATCTATGTCAAGTATTACCTGGTAAACTACTGGTACTAATTCAGGAGAAAATGCCGCAACCTTCCTCATATGCCACAATGGCCTAGCTGAGAATGGAACCAAAGTGGATAGAAGTGACATGTGAGTGATATGTACAGATGAGCACTGCTGACCATTTTGCCACCCAGGGCCTCTTCTTAACAAATTCAGTACAACAGGTAAATTGGGGAGCAAGTGCCTCTTCTAAGAGAACGCAGCAGAACAAGTTAGCAAGTGCTTCTTTGAAGAGAACTCAGTACAATCAGTTAAGTTGGAAAGCAGTGCCTCCTCTAAAAGAACTCATAAATAGGTAAACTGTGGAGCAAGCACCTCTATTTTAACACCCCTCTTTTTTAAGACCCCATTATGATAGGTAAGACGGCAAGAAATGGCTTCTTCTTAAAGAACCTGCTAATATGGATCAATGGAGAAGCAAATACCTCTTTTAAAAGAACTCAGTACAATAGGTAAGTTGGACAGCAAGTGGTTCTTATTGGAGATCTCGGAACAATAGGTAGATAGGGAGCAAATGCCTCTTATTGGAGATCTCAGGATAACAGGTAGTTAGGGAGCAAGTGACTTGGAGATCTCTATAACAGGTAGTTAGGGAGCAAGTGACTTGGAGATCTCTATAACAGGTAGTTAGGGAGCAAGTGACTTGGAGATCTCTATAACAGGTAGTTAGGGAGCAAGTGACTTGGAGATCTCTATAACAGGTAGTTAGGGAGCAAGTGACTTGGAGATCTCTATAACAGGTAGTTAGGGAGCAAGTGACTTGGAGATCTCTATAACAGGTAGTTAGGGAGCAAGTGACTTGGAGATCTCTATAACAGGTAGTTAGGGAGCAAGTGACTTGGAGATCTCTATAACAGGTAGTTAGGGAGCAAGTGACTTGGAGATCTCTATAACAGGTAGTTAGGGAGCAAGTGACTTGGAGATCTCTATAACAGGTAGTTAGGGAGCAAGTGACTTGGAGATCTCTATAACAGGTAGTTAGGGAGCAAGTGACTTGGAGATCTCTATAACAGGTAGTTAGGGAGCAAGTGACTTGGAGATCTCTATAACAGGTAGTTATGGAGAAAGTGTCACTTATTGTAGATTTCAGTACAAGAAATACACTGGTAAGCAAGTGTTTTTTCTTACAGAGCTCAGTACAAAAAGCAAGTTGTGAAGCAAGTGCCTATTCTGACAGAATTGTTTGATATGATTCATTACTTATTATTACAAAGAGTTTTTAAAGATTATTACAAATTTGTGTGTGGACCAAAACAATTGATGAACTTTGGTTTCATTTTCAGTCATAAACTGCAAATATGGTTTTATACAAATACTTTACATGATACTAAAATATTTCTCACTGAGCTTACTGATTTTTAAATTGGAAAATATTTTCAGTCGGCTACAAACACTTAGTGAAAATATGTAGTGTAACTACTGCTATAACACATAGAACCCAACTGTATTATAGACTGAACCATGTTATAAGCAACCAGGTCAGTTAGCTCAAAACAATTATTCATGTACACCAAAAAATTTTGTGGAGTAAGGGTAGGTAATAAATACGGGTGGTAAAATACGTGCTTCATTGGCACAGTAACCATCTTAAATTGAAGCATATTAAATTGGAAATACTCCTGTAGTGAAAACAGAGAAGGCATATACAATATTTTACTTTTTTTAGACAACCATATGTGTATACTGTTTATATATACATGTTTAATTTATAATATGAATAGAGTATCAACACCATATACTCACCCATAGATCTCTTCACATGCGCTGAATCCACAATACAAGTAATTCAATCAAAAATATGCATACATACACAAACACACACATTTAAAATATTCAATAATTTTGTCACAGGTCATATATATCAGAATTCAGTGCAAAAACAACACAATCATGTAACGATGATGAAGTACATTTACTTTTCAGAACATTCCAAGCTGGTAAAACTTTGTTTGCATTTTGAGCCACAGTTGGTAGCATCTGTAAGTATAAACTTTTTCCCTGCAAAAATGGAACTTTCATAGCACAGAAAAGGTGTTCCAGTCACAATCGAAAATGAAAAATCCATCAGATTCCATTGCTTTTATTTAAGTTTGGTATTGACTTCTTTTGAAGAAAAGTTCTTTGTTTGTACTGAAGATTGCAGTTGTTTTATCGAGGGTGCATGCATCATTGAAATCAATGCTAAAGAACCAAACAAATGCCCGTTTCTTATTGTGGTAGCAACATCAAATAAATGTATTTCATGATTGAGATCGGCTTTTTTTCCATCTGCTTAGTACATTTTTATAACAATCAGTGCTTCAAAGGTAATTTAGTTTCTTTGAAATTTCAGCAAACTATTTTATTTTTTGGGTACATTATTAAAAAAAGAAATTGGCCATCATTTAGTTGATTGTAGTTCTGTTCCTCCCTGCTTACTGAATAGAGTAACAAGTAAGATGTCTGTTTTTCTTTTTTTTTTACATTTGTTGTAGCGGAGTGATTGCTCCTTTCATGCATGCCTCAGAAATTAAACAAAGGGTCAACAGACAATATGGAAGCAGGTGTTCTGATCTGATGACAAGGATTACCATAGAAAATGTGAATGTTCTGAAGGATTTAATTCTGAGTGAAAATAAGAGAAATGTTACTTACCATTCACATACAAATGTCAGTCTATGTAAATAAATACTAGCAAGGAGCCATAAATCTGATGAAAGATAAATTAGATTATACAATAATGCCTCATCTGGTTGATCTCTGTTACCAGAAATGTCAACAACAAAAAAGTGGATATCTTACAACATACAGGACTCATACTCAATGTCAACATAATCAGATTGTGATATAACAATGCATTGATAAGATAGTTTCTCAATATGGACAAAGAAATTGTTTATGTAATAGTAGATAAATTTCAGTGCATTTTATATCAAGTTTGCAGCTTTCTTTCATGGGGCCTCTGAATTTCTTTACTCCAAACCAATGGTTGTATGTACAAGTTTAAACAGCCAACAATTTCACCAATAAGACAAAAATCACCAGATGGTATATTTTGACTCCAATAAGGAAAAAAAATTGCAGTTTGTGACAATGCTGAAGCCCTTCTCTATCCCAGAATAAACTTTTTACACTTTATTTTTTCGTACTTTAAGAAGAATAAATTATTTTTTGTGTATGAGAAAAATACATAAAATTTCAGGAGCCATGCCACGATTGTCTTGTGTTATTCATGCATGATCTCTTCCAAAACATGATAGTAAAATTTTTGTTTTTTCGTGCACAAGAAAAATACATGTAAATAAAATTTCTGTAGCCATGCCATGACTGTGTAATATCCAAATTCATGTTATAACAAAGCGTGCCATAGCGGGATCACACTGCACTAATATAAATTGTTTCAAATGAGGGGGAAATCTGTATGGTAATTCTTGTGACAACAAGGAGTAACATGAATATAGCTCGTTACCTCATGCATAAAATGTGTGCAGACCATCTCTGCAATATGCATCTAAATTTACTTTAGACTGTAAATATTTGTTTTTAAATTACATCCAACTGTTAACTGTATAAATTCAAATCAAAACTGCATAGATATACTCACTCTTAATTCCAACTACAAACAATACAGACCTTAATTTCCATCAAATAACATGCCAGCAGATCAGATTTTATGTTATAGATTGCAATTGCAATGATTGCTGCAAACAAACTACACAAACTCAGATATTCTGGTGCATTATGCAATGGTAGATCTGAATTTGTGCAGCTTGCAATTAACCTTAACTTATATGCAAGTATATGTGGCAATCACTTGAGAGAAATATATCACACGGTCGCATCTCTCTAACTGACCTTGTTGGAAATGCTGGTAATGAAACTTTTGATGTCCAGCTGAGTGGGACAACTCTTCTGACACGGGGCATCTGCACATTTCAAACACCTGCAAAAATGTATAAAATTATCATCTATATGAAATTACCTTGACCTTTGACACTGACCCTGCATCACCTCAGTTCCTAAATCATGTGACATCTGATACTGTACTGGGCAAAAAGAATATTAAATTGTTAAGAGAAGTCACTTATGACTACATGGTAGAAGCAACAGTCACATTTTTGGGTCAAGTATAGAAGCAGTTCTTCACATTTTAAAAATGAAAAGACTTTAACTAGGACACCTGAAGAATTCATCCTCTAACAAATAATGTATTAAGTCATACTGAACGAAGTTATTCCCAGCTTAAGATTTGAAAACGGAGATCATAATCTTTCAAAAGATGAAAACTTGTCATTGTATTTTAAAGAAAAAAAAGTATCACAAGATGATGGCTTTTCATTGTATTCTAACAATAAATCACACGATGAAGGCTTTTCATTGTATTCTAACAATACATCACATGATGAAGGCTTTACACTGTATTCTAACAATAAATCACATGATGAAGGCTTTTCATTGTACTCTTAAGAAAAAAAAAACATGATGAGGGCTTTTCAATGTATTTTAACAATAAATCACATGATGAAGGCTTTTGGTGGCGCTCTACAGTTTCATATTTAGCATAGGGTTACAATTTTAAAGAAAAAGAGTTTTCCCGGGTTTCCTCACTAGTTATACTGGTTATTTAAAAGAGACTTTGTATATCTTAGGTATTGTTCAAAGATTCTTTATTTCCCTTTATTTTGATGTATGATTGATGGGTGTAACATGGGTTAGAGAGTATACAGCTTGGCCTTATTGCAGATGTGCACCTTTCAAAAAAGTGCTAGCTCTACTTGCTCATTTTCACTTCTCCAACTTCAGAGGTAAATTGTAAAAAAAAGAGCCGATAACTTTTTTTTACATTTTATGTATTTGTTAATTCAGTCATTGCACTTTTAGAAGCTGGTATTATCTAGTTTGGCAAAATTCATTTTCCATATCTTAATAGCTGCCAAGAATAGTGTACTTTAGACAAATTTAGGTTGATTTTTGGAGCAAAAGGGAGCAGTCATTTTAGTTAGCAGTGTCCTAAGATCATTTAAAATTTCCAAAAGTACAATATCCAAAGAAATTTCATCCACATTTCATGAAAGTAGTATATAGGTATGCCAACGTTCTCTCCACTGTGCATGTTTAAAATGCAAACAACTTCACCTTACATACATCACTCTCTCAAAAGTACATAATAACTGGTGAGCGCCACCTTTCTTTGTATTCTAACAATAAATCACATGATGAAGGCTTTTCAATGCATTTTAACAATAAATCACAAGGTGACGGCTTTTCATTGTAGTCTAAAAATAAATAACATGAAGGCTTTTCATTGTATTCTAACAACAAATCACATGATGATGGCTTTTCATTGTATTCTAATAATCATATGATAAGGGCTTTTCACTGTACTCTAGAAAAAAAATCACATGATGAGGAGTTTTCAATGTATTTTAACAATAAATCACATGATGAAGGCTTTTCAATGTATTCTAACAATAAATCACATGATGAAGGCTTTTCATTGTATTCTAACAACAAATCACATGATGAGGGGTTTTCACTGTACTTCAAAAGTTTGGAGAATAAAATGTGTGGTAAGAACAATGGAGTACAGCTTATCAAATTCTCATCTGACTAGACTATACCAAACCTCTGTCAATGGAGTACAGTATACTAAATGTTTCTCATCTGAGTGTACAAAATTTCTCTCACTGAGTATAATATACATAAATTATCTCATGATTAGTCCATGTTGAAAGAAAAGTCTATGGAGTATATTTGTTGTCTTGTTTCAAATGAATGCTGCTTTCAGAGACCTTGAACACTATCATTTTACACCTTATTAGACATATGTTATATGACTTTGATTTCTGACCTTTCACATATTGGTTGAAATTTTCCATCTTTCTCAAAGCTGCTATTGTAAAATCTGGACATACATTGACAAAACAATGCTGAATACAATTTTAAAAACTTAATTAGAAACTGATCTCAGCATCATCTTCAATAAGAGAACTTATTTCTATGTCTAGAATCCAACTATCTGATTGGTTCCAATTTAGGTGTGACTTAGGTTTGACCAATCAAATTCTATGAGGCAAATGTGCTGAACAATCATGTTTTCTTAGTCGAGTCAATTCTCACAAAATTTATGACATAAATCTTCCAAGAAACAGATGCTTAATACTGCAGTTCCATTTTACACAAAAAAATGTTTTGTAAATAGTTTTCTTGACAAATTCACCAAAAATGTAAACTGTGTAAATTACAGTACATAAAATGTATTACATCATGCATCAACTGACAGGATCACAACTGCAAAACAGCTCCCACAGAAGCAAAATATTACGTAAATTATATCAAGTTGACAGGGATGATCATGATATGTGTTGTTGATACAGAAATTAAAGGAAAAAATGTACTGGATCAAAAATTCATTAGCAACAAAAGTTTCAAAGCATTTCTGTCCAAACTATAGTCATGGTATTGACCTTAATGCAGGCGTACAATATACTTCATTCTTGCAAGAATGTCTCACAGATTTCATGTCCACTCCTGTTTTATGTCATAAGATCAGCTTTATCCAAAACCACTTACCCCACTTGTAACACGACAATGAAGGCTACCATATACTTGCTTACATCCAACTGACATGGATGATCAGGATATACTCTCATAATGTGTGTTGTTGATACAGAAATTAAAGCAAATAAAAGTACTGGATCAAAAATAAATTAGCAACAAAAGTTTCAAAGCATTTCTCCGTTTTAAGAATCACTATGTGAATTTCCATTTATTTCCAGTATTCACATGCCAATATCTCTCATGGCATGTTATGGAAAAAAAACCCCAGTAAATGGTAATGAAATGCTTAGCTATCCTATTCCATTGTGTTACTGTCAGTCATTTGCCAATATCCTTTAAGAGGAGAACTCAAAAAATCAACAGGCAACAATATACAAAAACAAATACCTAAATGAACAAATAATACTTTATAATGACAATTCTCATTGTATATTTCTCTGGAAAGTTCCATGTTGGTGCACTCTGACAATCTAAGTATCATTAATCAGCATGGACTCCTACACATAAGAATGAGGTTCCCGAATTTAAACCCTAGATCAAATGACTCCTGATATGGAATTTCTAGTGGGTCCCTATTGCATTTTCAAGGCTTTAACAACATTTTCTGCCACCGTTTTAAGGCTACAAAACATGAGCTTTGAATGAACCCTAACCATTTTTTGGCGATAATTTTGACATTGGGAGCAAGGTGCAAATTTTAATGTGAATTTCCAAATTTCCAAAGGAAACTAGGACAGAAAAAAATCTCCGGAACAATATAATTTACCTAGCTGCTTCCCTCAGTGCTGCCCTCTCACTTAATGTGGTGTGTTTAATGTCCTCAAAGTTTTTCTCACGAGGCACACATGTCTGAAATGGAGCAAAAAGATGTGCGCTATGAATTTGTGAATTTCATGATGGAAACTATTAATATGTAGTCGCTTTTAAGTCAGGTCCAAGTGCAAACTGCACGGACACAGATCTGCCTTTGCATAATACATCTGCAGATCTAGGTCTGAGCAATTTGTTGAGAGTAATCAGTAGAATAAACAACATAGCCTTGATCTACTGGCACATACGATGGCAGATTAGGATCTATGTTGTTTCCAGTTGGACTTGAATGTGCAGATCATGCAAGATGGTAATTTTTAGGTTATTTAAAATGAAATCCTTTTGTCAAAATCATGTTTAACCAATAATTTATTGGGAATATGTACTACACAGATCAAAGAATATAAAGGTATGAAAGACAACTGAAAAACATGTTACCAAAACCTGTTTACTCATAAAAAGATTTTTAGTTATAATTTTGTGATCAATGTTCCAGATAGGCATACATGTGATTCTCAGCAGTAGGCCAAAAATACTATTTTAAAAGCCATCCACTGCAAACACTGTTTTAGAGTTGAAAACTACTACTTTCAAACAAAATTATTTAATTTTAATTTTAAAAAAAACAGTTGTATTTAACATGTTATATCCACACATTACAGCAACTAGTCATAACTAGTCTACTAATGATCAAAATTGTTCCACCAGCAGAACAAGCAGAGCAATAATGCATGTAGAATGATATTTTTACTAATTCAATCAGGAACTGCTACACAATGGCTGACATGGGTACAGAACATGTAAACTGATTATCTTTTCTATTATAATTTGGAGAGTTTAAGATCAATGGCAAGATAATTATGAAGGCTGTACAAATAATAATGGGGTCAAAAAAAGCACATCATGGTCTGGACTGGTGCTCTGCTTAATATATGGCTGTTCATTACAAAAATGAATTTGGCAAAACACTTGCATAAGCATTTTAATTTTTAATTTTTTTTAATATTTAGTTATTACAGTGCTTTTGAAGGTTTTTAAAAGGAAATTGTGAGGGTAAGTTCTTATTTATCTTGGGTCAATTCATGTCCAAATTTTGAAATACTTGCTTTCTCACTGAGTGCTAAAACCTATCACCTAAAACATATTCCATTAAGTAAAACAATGATTTGAAATATGAGTTCAAGCTGGTGCAAGCAATTAACACAGGTCCTAATGCTAATTCTGCATTGTGTGTTTCAACATAATAATTCACTGGTTCAAAACCAAACTTTATTTCTACAGGATTTTCACACACTCCAAAATATGTCTCTCTTTCCATCATTTATTCATCTTACAAATACACTAGTACTTGTCAGTAACTTTGCACTACAATTTGGCAGACTACTACAAGTCTTTATTGTTTTGATTGCCAAAAATTTTGTTTCAAATTGAAAAGTAACTGATCTGAAAGTTTTATTGCTCTAATGACTTTTGCCATTTCTAGAGCCAACATAGATGTAGACTGATGTGCATTAAGAAAATGTAGATAGATTTTTTAAAAATTTCTTTTGATGAAAAAGCAGAGCCAGCAGGCAGAGATTCGTGATATGGAATTCATTCCACAAACAATAGTGAATTAACAGCACTCATTATGTTCACAGTGCAACACTACCATTATTAGTATTTTTTTAGAGAAACAAAGTTTTTTAAAGTGCTAACAATCAAGCTATTCCTCTAACATATCCACACACTAGATTTGATCAAAATCCATTCATAATGTTGGTGTCATCATGCTCATAAGTACACAAAGCAGAGCCAAGATCACTGGACTAAATGTCAGAGTGCAAACTATCAGCCTATTCACAGATAATGCAATACAAAGTTTGGTCAAAATTCACTTGTTTATGTCTCTGTGTTCATAAACACAATGAAATAAAAAAAATGCAAGCAATGACCTTGACTTAACCCAAGGTCAATCTGTTACGGTCGATAAAGTAAGTTGGAGGTAGATTAGTACCATTTTCATTCAGAACCTGCTATATAATGCTGTAGCATTGTAGTGAATATCCCATATCAATGCAACCAGCCATTCAGAATATCAATACAACGATTCTGGCCGTGAAAATGGAGGTCTGATCAGCAGGTACGCCATCTTTATTTAAAAGCAACAAGATATTTCAGTTAAAATCCCAAGTATATATGACCATTTGTTAAGAGGTAGGTACATGTATAACACTATTTTTAAACAGATGTCCATCTGATTGGCACTATTTTTAATTAGACAAACTAGATATCATGGTTTTGATGGGTTGGGGTTGTTACAACTATCTGTTCAGGAATATTAGCAATAACAAGATTTTCATGATGGCAAACATTATGACACATGACCAATTGCCATTAAGTGAAAAATCCAATTCAGAAGGTTTAAAAATGAAGATAAGGGCAAAAAGGAGCAAACTCAGTGACTGCCATTGTACTGGTAATCTTGCCCAGTATGTGAAGAAATGAAATGGAGATGTAGCAATAACAGGATTTTCAATATGGCCACCATGGTGACCACATGGTATGTCAGATCAGCACCATTTTCATTTTGAAGAAACTAGACAACATAGTCTTGTAGTAACAACACTACACCCATATGACCACTGATTTTGGCTCAGTATTTATAAGATTTACAAAATTGTGTCCTTGTTGGATTTTAGACTGGCACCGTTTTCAATTAAGACCAGCAAAAAAGCATAAGAAGTCTTTCAGCAAAACCCGGGATCAATATTAACATTCATTCATTTCTGAGATTTTTACTTTTATTTTTAGTGGTAATCATGAGAACATCTTATAGTAAAAACCACATGTTGGTATGACCATCCTTTCAGAAATAATAACAATTATAAGATTTCCACCATGGCTATACTTGATGTAATTAACTAAACATTATAAGATGTCTTTGTGTAAAAACCCTATGATGAAATGATCATCCATTTAGGAGAAGCAACAGTAATGAGATTTGTATGATTAACACTTCAGTGACCATACTGGGGTATGTGATAGGCAACATTATTCACTGAGAACAAACAAGACAATGGGATAAATGTATGGTGTGTGTCTGTCTAATGTCTCACAGCAATCCTCTCAGTAGTTACAATAACAAACTCTGAGCAGAAAAGAAAGTGTATCATGCAATAGAAATATGTAAAAGATGAACATGGATTGCTTTTAAGCATTCTGTAACCTTAACTAAGGTTTGAAATTTATTCATATACACAACTAAAGTAAAGTAGGTCAGTACCCTCATTCCTGTTCAATCAGAACTCTCTTAAGGTTGCTATTTTGCCTTATCCAATTTGACCTTTACACAGGTAGAAAACACTTCAACAGAAATGAGCACAGAACAAACAACAGAGATTAAAAGACAACATAGCTGATAAATCTTAAAGTAATTATCAGGACAACTGGACTACTTGAGTTATTTAGGAGAATCCTAGTTTGATAGAAGATGATTATAAGGGGCAAAGATTGGGCCCAGATCAAATTGCTTTAAAAAATCTTACATATTTTCAAATGCAGATTTTCAAATTTCAATAATTTAATCCTGAAGCTTGTCTATTTTCTCTCAAAAATTATCAAATTCCCAGTTGCTTGAAGCAAAATAAAAGATTTTTACTGTGATGTACTGTATTGATAATTACAGAAGTATGATTTTGTATTTTAATTAACCCACATTATGCCAATAAACAGTTTTAAAATATTCCAATGTAACTCCATATAGACAAAATGGAAAAATTAGATTTTTGTTTGTAAAGAGGTGCCTCCATGACTCTGTGCAGCCCAAATGTGCAAGTGCTACAAGTATGAAAGGCTGCCTTTTAAAAGATTCAATTTTAATTTTCCTGGGTTCATCCAAGAGGCTACTGCATTACTATGTTCAATAAGGTTGTTCATCAAAACAAGGAATCAAAATGGTATTGTCATCCCTTGCTCTGCTAAAGCATAATCTGAAATCCGTGAATGGTCACCATAAACCCTACTTTTTTCAAAAGTAGATCACTATGACCTTAAAAGTAGGTCACTGAGGCTTTTAATATTCCTAACATATACTGACTATTAATTCCAGTGTAAAAAGGATATGAGCTAAATGCAAACACTTAACATTATAACTAAAACATGAAATAGAGGTCACTGGCTTCTACTTTTGCCCATGGCTACTAGTACCCTCCAACATGAAATACGGTGAACATGGAAAAACTCATGATTAAAATCAGATCTCCAATGTCATACATGAAGATCTGACAGTGATCAGTTAGGGGTCATGTTTTGGAAACCGACGTTAATACTATAATTGCTAATTTTATCACCCAATCAGATCAAGTCTTATATCTTTGCATCTGGAAACTGAGTAGTGTGGATGAACAACATGAATGTGTACTGAACGATCTGATTCACTTTCACATTTTTGAAAGCTGCATTTCCATTGGCTAATTCAAAGGTCACCTAAGTAGTCATCGTCAGATCTTTGCGAAAGACAGTGGAGATCTGATTTTAATCAAATTGTGAACATGGAATGCCTAAACATCTGTAATCATGCTAAATTTCATAAATATAATGCAACAGAAAAGTTGATGATAATTTTGCTGTCTGATATGGATAATCAGATATGGCTTTAAGAGCTAAATGCAAAGTATACACTTAATCTAACAGCCATAGCATGGAAACTAGGTTACTGTGAATTATATTTGCCCTGGGTGATAGGTATCTTTCAAACTCCATACATACAACTGTCAAAGTAACTAAACCAATGCAAAAACTTGCTTATGCCTCCAGCAAGAACAAGAGAAATGCCATTGTAAATGTGACCACTGCATCTGTGTTAGTCATAAAGGTGCCAAGTGTCATTTTAAAAAACCAAATTATACATAAGGTTTAACTAGGTCATCTACATACATAAAGAGAAATGGTCTAAGCAAATGTAATCTGTCTTGGTCATGTAGTTTCTGCAAAGATGGACAAAATGACTCCAAATAATGGACAGTAACCACTGAATCAATGTTTTAACTGCATTTGGTGCATGAACTTGCAACATCTAACAAGGTCTCCATAGTGACGTATAATGCTGCCCATTATGGAGTTCTTCTTTAGTCTATTTATAAGTATTTGCATTGGTTTCAGCATAGGTGCTTTATCTTTTACCTATTATCCTTAAAAATTCAAGGAAAATGTTGGGGTTCTTTTTAAAACAATTTGTTTTTTGTTACAATCAATGAATTATTACCAATGATTATCAGTGATTCGGAACACTGTAAATGGCATGAGAAGAAACTGTGATATAAAATTTTCTTAAAGTAATGTTGGGCAATAGTTAACATCTCTTTTATAGCTTTTCTCTTATATATTTTCATGATACAAGGCACACAATTCATGACAAAATATTCAAACTGTATAAACTCCAGTCAGAACCACAAACAGTGGTTGGCAACCAAAGGATACCTACTGGCATGTTTCTCACATACCACATTGGCAAAACCTAAGGACTTAGACTACTCTGTCACCTGTTGCACCACTTTTTACTCAGTAATAGAATTAACATACATAATTTATATATATATATATATATATATATATATATATATATATATATATATATATATATATATATATATATGTTTACACACAGACAGAACAGATCTGGCTAACAAAAATTACCAAACTTCCTCTAAGATTCTAAGATTCAATAGATGGAAAGCAAATTTATAACACTTTTAGCTGTATTTGCAATGTAGGTACCTGTGAACTAATTTTCGTTGATTTACAGCAGTAATTTAGAATGAGCTAACTATATAGACACAAAACATGGATATGGACAGATAGAGGGTTTCTTTAAATCCACTGACAATGAGACTGTTCTGGGTATGTTCAGGGCCTTCCCTTATACATAAAGTTGGAAGGTGAGCTATCAAAGTAGACAAGAGTTCGGGAGTTCGGAGTTAGGGGGACCTCCCACTATGGAGATAGTTTTTTATAGTATCCATGTGGGAAAAAAAAAGTAATCAGGCAAGAAGCCCGACGCCCGACTCCCAGATGATAAGGACAACCCTACAAACTCTCTCTCCATTAGCCCTCCCTCATGGCTATGTATTACATGTTTAGGTTCTTCAATAAATTTGACCCAGAACAGTTCTGTCTCTTTAGTGATTATCTAACAGATCCATCCTTTGTCATAATGGGTCATTACAGTTATGTGCTCTTACAACAGGTGGCATTGATTACAATAATCAAACCTGTATTATGTTACATAGTAACTATAACATTCACTGTGCTATAGTGTAACTTCTACACTGCTGTGTATTCTTATCATTATTATTAATAATATTTAATCAAATAAACTGTCAAAATGCAATGAAAAGACTTAGAAGTGGAATATATGCAATGCAGAATGCAGACATGTGTAATACTGAAAATATGCACCGGACTTGGAAGATATGAATGACAGTATTCCAATATCATTAATATCAAATTTAGAAACAACTATTGGCATAATTGTAAAGATGCTATCTTGAATTTACATATTACACACAATGAAAATGGAAAACAAAATAGAAATAATGAAGAAAAGAATATACAACAAATACTGTACAAATGGAAAATACATGCATATAATTATGGCTGTAATCCCCCTCCATACTACAAGTTCAAGACCTGACTTGGCTTAACTTAATGGTATATTGGTATACAATAATAAGGCCACTAGTTCAAAACCTGACTTTGCTTAAGTTAAAGACTGATCTCTTGGGCCTACAAAGTACAGGTTATCTCCATACTCAGGGTAAATATCTTATGTAAAAGTTTTAGTCATATACCTGAAAAGACTGACTATATCAATCAAACTCACCTGTCTGCAGGTAGTACAGGTGATATTTACATTTGATTTGATAAGGATATACAAAATCAGGTTATGCTGAAATACATTTTTGTCACACCTGCATTAGTGCAAACAGAAGACCATTTCAAGTGATATTTATTTTCATGCTTGTACTTAAACTCTTTTGACAAAAAACCCAGCAAAACAAAACAAAAAGCCAGCTAATTACTTAGACTGATATGTAAAGAATGAAAATGACCATAGGCAGTTAATTTTCAGGCTAAGATAGCAAGTGGCTATTCAAATGAATGCTTTAGTAATTTCATACAAAGATACTTCAAAATGTTTTTCAATCTCTGAGATTTGGATTAAATTTAGCAGTTTTATAATTCTACAATTGGGCATCAGAAAGGCTGAAATAGCAACAAATAAGAACTCTAGTATGAGTGTTCAAAACTGCCAAGAGGTCACTTTTGGAAGCTCCATGTGACATCATCTCATGGTGGGTTTGTGCTTTACAGCACAGCAACACAACCAGGAGAGTATGGCGAGTTCTATTATCATATTGCCAAATAACTGAATCTCACATTGCAAATAATCACAAAACAATTAGCTCAAGACAGGAATAAAAAAGTTACAATGTAGATATAAGAGAAACTACTGGTCAAGAAGCTGAGGTTTAATTGTTTTAATAGAAAAAGGCTCAAACTTATTATGAACAAAGAAATTACCTTTGATATCAGTCAAATATGGATATAAATGAGCCTTACCTCATGAGACCCAATGCTGGCATATGATGGCATTTGATGGGTTGACCAATTAATAGGCAGGGTGAGCTGGGGGAAGCTTGGATCAACATCACCAAAAAAATCTCAGCCCCAAATAGCTTGAAAACAATATTTTCACTCTAATTTTATATACAACATTCAATAATTTTTTATATAATATATCAGTTGAGAAATATAAATTATCCTTAAGTAAACACAAACTAAAAATCCTATCTCAAAAGAAAATCATGGTTTCTCCACCCCACTCCCCACTACAAAGCTGACATGGGTCATCCCTTTTTTGTACAGGCCACATGATGCACCTGTCTCTTAGAAGGGATATGCAGCTCAGTTGGCAAATTATTAGACTGGGTAATCTGAGCATCAATGGTTCAATACCCTCCCTACCCCCACTGGCCAGCTTGGTTCCGTTGCCTTAGTTTGTCCCTGGAAAAGGCACTTAGCTTCCATTTATTCAGCATTACAAAGCCAACAATGTCTTAAAAAAAATGCCATTAAGAGCAACAAAAGAAAAGAAACTAGGCCATGATACAGACCTTATTGTGAAGGGTGACCTAAAAAAGAGACTATTCTGACTGTCATGCCTCAGCAAATCTTCACAGTTTATGTCAACTTCTTACCACACTTACACAAGTCAGTCAAACATAGTTCACACTAATTTATCATGTTTATACATGTAAATCAAAATATCAATGAAATTCAGTTCCCCTATTTCCCTTGCAAGTAAACAATATCCTGCTTGCATCCTGAACTAAGAAATTAGTGAGGTTATAAAAGCTATCTTATATATATCTTTCAAAACATTCGTTTTTGAAAATATTTTATCTGATTTTCAAAATGGTCTATATTGTATGTACTTAACCTTGATTATTATTTTTTTGTATTTACAATGGTTTATCTATCCTGAGGGCTGCAGGGGAGAAAAGTAATGTAATAGAGTTACATTTATCCAAGTATTATTTTTTATTATTATTATTATTATTCTTATTATTATTATTATTATTATTATTATTATTATTATTATTATTATTATTATTATTATTATTATTAACAGCCAGACAGCAGTTGTGCAAGCAAATGAAACCTTATTTTCTCACTCAAAAGTGTTTATCTACTGTCTACTACACTCCCATCAAACAACAGCACATATGCATAGATGTACATATACATTGCTCCCTCATTTTTATTGTTATCAGATAACACATAAACCTGATTGTAGCACAAAAGCAGATCCCATGTTTTCTTACAAAAAAGGCAAAAAAAGGCTCCTATTTCATTACCATTGAAATCAAATTCAAAACTAGTCAAATTAAATCTTGATATATTGCCTGCTTTATTGCTAAAAATGATGGTTAGTGCACTTAACATTTTCAATAATTAACCTATCAAATTTTAATATTTTCTCAATGAGTCTAGGACATTCCTACCCCCCCCCCACAATCCCCACCCAAACATTTCCACCCTGGACTTTCCCCCCAGCCATTTCCTCCCTCATGATCTTAAAACTTAATTCATTTAATATGACATTTTGCCAATAAAATATAAAAACTTATATTAAGTTATGTAAAAAGAAAAAGGTTATTTGAAATAAATTTCAGTAGTTAGTGTTAAACAAAGTTAACATTTTTACATATTAAAAAAAGTATTGTTTAAAAGTTAATATTGTAAGCAATTGCTTTTAAGTATTCTAAGATGTCACGATTGTTAAAGGCGGTGACTGATTGCAATTCTTGAAGAACAGTCTTTGTATTTCTTCTTTGTTTGTTAAGATCCATGAGTGTGTGTGTGTGTGTGTGTGTGTGTGTGAGAGAGAGAGAGAGAGAGAGAGAGAGAGATCAGGAAAGTAGAAGTCGGCAACTATGAGTTAATGATAATTGCATATTTATATATGATTTTTTAATGCCCTGATGTTCTTAAAGGTTATTGGTTACTCTAAGTTAGAATTTAGTGAATCTTATACAACAGTAATCAAACATTTATTTTACTGAGCAGAACTGACTATCCAGATATTGTTGTTGTTTTTGGGCTTAACGCCATTTTTCAGCGCACGATAGGCTATTCATGGCGGCCAGTATTAATGGTGGAGGAAAAAAACCGGGAAATCACCGGAAAGAACCACCGACCCACGAGAAGCTACTGGCAAGCTTTCTCACATATCCACATTCGAGGAATCCTAGACACGAACCCACGAAGATAGAGGTGAGATGGCAGTGATCCGTAACGGACAGCGCTTTAGACCACTCGGCCCCCTATCCAGATATAAGAAGGCCTATAGTAATATATGCTGATATATGTGGCAGCAATGTCTGTATACAATTCAAGTGTCAATTTCTAATCCTTTGCCAGGTGGAGCAGGGCCAATGAACTGTTTAATTAAGGTGGACATTGTTTATTTCAATGGTCATTTGTAACTAAAGATAATGATTGTACCTAACCTTAAATACAGTAAATTTGTAAGGACTGTTAATTGTGTCAAGAGCACATTATGTCAGAATTTATGCTGTGTAGATAGCTATTTATGTTTCTGAATAACAGAAGTAAGAGAATTTTATATATAAAGATAGGTGGTGAACATATATAGCTTTAGTTGTAATCTTTCCATTTAAAGGAACAACTTTCTATATTCCTCATGAGAAACCCAATGAGGGCAGTCCAAGAGGGAAGTCCACAAATAGAGAGTTCAGAATAGAAAGGGTGAGAGAAAAGACCAAGCATATACGCTAGACATGGAATACACAAAGTCAATACAGGAACAACACCAGGTGATGCAAATCAGGTGCGGACATTGCACTCCTTTCACCACTTGTTACTATGATGAATTAATCCGAAAAATAAACACTGATATTAAATTTCATTAATGAAAATCTGCTGGATTAATATTACATTTTTTTTTTTAATTTATGCAATAATTAATTAAATTTATTTTATTTTTATTGTGTAAGGGGGCTCGTATTTGTCTTATTTCTTCTCAGTAGTTTTGCACAGTTCTCTGCTAATGTTGATGTTCTTTCAATCCACTCACACTGGGCAATAACATCAAGGGAGATCATCCTCTATATAACGTTTGCCAAATCAATTAAAGAGGGGCACACATGCAAAAAGCCCTTTACATTGACTGATGTTTTTTTTTTTACATGTGGCATTTCTTTGGGTCCAAAATCTGAACCAGTCAATGTACTGGTGGTTCATTTGAGTGGAATCATTTATTAGACTTCAGAAAATATAGCAGTGGAAATTTTGAACCTCCAGTTATTTTCACTTCAAAGATTTACTGAAATTATTTTTATTATTTTTTGGGGGGGGTGATGTCAAAATGCATTTTTCACTTGAATATTGTGGAAGCCAAACTGTTAACAGGGAAGCCAAAGTAACACCTTTGGTAGAAATTGTCCAAAATGATATTCCTATGAAGGCAGATGAAAAATTAACTCAGTAGTTTTTTCTGGACGTGTCAGAAATAAATTTTTCCATCTTTTTGCTATCAAGCCAAACAGTTACTAGAGGAAACAACCAAAAACAACCTTCATAGAACATGCTGCAGAAAACACACCTTTCAAACTTGATCAAAAACGTTTTAGAAGTTTTCTAAATATGTCCAATATGTGGTGAAAGCTGGGCCACAAAATATGGCCCATACCTAGACACAGGGAAACACCATAAGCTTGGTCTCTGACTTGAAGTGAGCTAAAAACATAAGATATGGTGGTCTCTGACTTGAAGTGAGCTAAAAACATAAGATATGGTTTTCTTATTTGCAAAACATTATTCAAAACTCTGTGCTTACATGAAAATTTTAAAATGTATTAAGATTTGACATTGTTTATTTTATACTACAGAGTAAATTCTACCTTGGTATGATACTTATGTTGTGCTTGCACAGACATTGATATGCTGTCACATAATGTTCTGGCAGATTAGGGTATGTGCAGTCTGCTAGGAGTAATTTGTAAAACAATAAAACAGAGACTCTGATATGCTGTCATATAATGTTCTGGCAGATTAGGGTATGTGCAGTCTGCTAGGAGTAATTTGTAAAACAATAAAACAGAGACTCTGATCTGCAGGTGCATTATGCTATGGCAGATCTGGATCTTTGTTATCTGCAGTCTGGCTCAACTTATAAATGTGCACCTATGGTAGGTCAGTGGTTTATTGTGATCTCATATGCCATAGTTGACTGAGCAAAGTTATTTAATGCCAAAGGGGTCAGCAACATGTATATCTTATCATCCTGACCATGAATACATATATGGCTACATTTATTAAACTTCGTAAACTACTTAATTTGAGGATAGTTTGTTCTTACTGAGCATCCTTTGGTATCATTTCGTTTCCAATGCTTCTTGTTTATCTTCGTAGCCGAACTGGATACCAAGCTGGCATGTTTATTGACCTTTGGGTTAAGGACCAGAATATTCTGAAAATTAAAAATATATTTTTAAATATTCCACTGAAAAAGAACAATTGTCTACATTATTACTGATGTAGAATTGAATGCAAAAAAAATGACGAAATTTCAACCTAATTTAGCAGGCAGATACAACAAAACTTTCTTAGTGCAGGTTATGGGAATAGGGTAGGGGGTCACATTGACAAACAAAAAAGTTGAAACTTTAGTTCCATGTCTCTTTTGTTACCCAGTTGACCTATTTTTCTGATCTTTGTGTTTTATAGTTATTTCCAGAAATGCAAACCACAACTGTGAAATATTGAAGAAGTGGAGTAGAGTTTCAAATTTGTAATATTGCAAGAAAAAAAATATGCAATAACTGAAAATTGAGCGGGAAACTTTCCTACTCAGTTTGAAAACCTGTAAAATATTTCCAACTATAACATGAATTTTATGACAAAATAAAGGCAGGGCTTGAAAAAAAAACAAGTAAAGATTTTCATATTTCTGTGTGTTTTGTTTACACATATTATTGCAAATGCCTTAAAACTATGCACATTTTACAATATACCCTAAGGGAGCCAAAACAATATAACATAACAGTGTCTATATTGTGTTTGTAGTGAATTCATCTAACACTGAGAGAATTGGACTCACACCACTGCTTGATAAAATCCCTTAGGGGGGTATAATATAATTCTAAGTATTTTAACTCCATAAATGGAGCCTATCTAATATAATCCCACAATTTACGATGCTGACCCAAATAATTATAAAGCAGGAGGTACCCTCCCATCATAATTAATCTGGTCAACATCATATGTTATTGCACTAAAGGATTTATTTATTTTAAGGAGACAAGTGCTGCTATAGCCTCTTTGACCTTTTTATTCATCAAATAATGACAATTATCCAGTATCATTGACATGCATCACTTTTAACCCTATGCACTGAAATGCTGCATTACTACTACTTATATGAGATCATCATGCTGACATATATGTGCATAGAAGGATATCCATACACTGTAGGAACAAAACTTTCTGTAGTGAAATCCATAATCACCTCATGTGCTTTAAATAATTTCTGCTTTGAGACTTTTGAAATACTTATCTTACTGTATTTTCAAAGTGAATAGTTGATTTGACTACCTTTCCTTGCATATATTTGAGTGTGCATGTCATGTTTCACCGCCCCATTTGTCCTGTGCAAGATAGGGATTTGAATGAATACTTTGGGTAGGAGTGGCCATATGGGGGTATGGTGATGGGGTGTAAAAGGGTTTTAAATTTTGATCAACACCCTGTGAGTGAGGTTAACTGGGGTGCAGAATGAGACTCCTGAGTTGCAAGTCTAACAGTTGTTTGAGGATTGGTAAGGGTGATTATTGACCAGTGTTAACACACATAATAGGGAGTTCTGAATGAGAGGTCTTGATCAGTGTCTAGAAATGCACAGGAGCAGCCCTTGGTCATAAGCTGAAAGAGATCTTTAATTCCACAATGATGTGTAGTATACATACTAGCCAATGCAAATCAAAATTCTAACAAATTGTCAAGTTTATAATCACCTAGTGGCAGGGACATTTACATTGGAAGAAATGGCACCAAAAGTAAGCATTGAATTCAGCACCATCACTTAACAACAAATACCATAAAACATTGCAAATGGCATTCCAACAGGCCTGGTGCCTTTGTCTGTCAGCTGTATAGACTACCCTTATCATGGCTTGCCTATAGGCCTTTCCAAAAGCATGCTTACCACCTCTTAACTCACATCCCTGGCATGTTGCCTGAGGTTTCTAGGTAGCAACTCACAGCAGATAATGAGAAGAAAGCTATCATTTCTTAGCAGGCAAAAAGTAAGGTGCATTTATGGTGACAGCAGAATTACTGCTGCTACCACATGATAATATATATATATATATATATATATATATATATATATATATATATATATATATATATATATATATATATATATGCTAAAAAGTACTATCCTGCTGAAAGCAATAAATCAGGTCACAACTGCCTAGTTTTTTTTATGGCTGATTTACATTGATATGCCTTACATATTGATGTTTCTTATGAGTGTTGGTGATAACAGGATAAAATTATTATAACAAAAATTATTAGTTAACATGAAAAAGTCTCACAAACAAAATATTTTGGTGACAGGTCACAGTGACTAAGTCTAGGAAAAGCTGTTACAGTATAACCCTCCTTGCAATGTATCCACTAGCCAATATTATCAAGTTCAGGTGAAACAGTCTATGTATATCAAAAGATCTAAAGTCATTAAATGGCACTAATTAGGTCACAGTGACTTGTTTTTGTATGGTTGGTTTGCTTTCATTGAAATGTACCCCTTAAATCAATTTTCTATAATGTAGGTAAAATCATCCAAGATGCTGTGAATATAATGAGTGAATAGCTTAAAATATATAAGTTAGTAAGTGTCATGAAAATTATGACCTAGTTTCAGTACAACTGAATTACTTTTCTAGAGATGCAATGACACAAATTATCAAATGTGAACAGTTTGCTGACAATAGGTTTTGCATAACTGAGTTGCTCTTTTTGAAATGGATGTACATCCACTTAACAATTTTCACAACTGTAGGCAATATAGTCCAAGTTATTGAGGCAAAAATGAACTAACATCTGAACAAATGGGCAAAATTCTACTTTTTAGATGTAGGACTGTCAGAGAGTACAACTTTTTCTCACGTTCCAGTTTCTGCTAATTCTTAATGAACTAACATCTGAACAAATGGGCAAAATTCTACTTTTTAGATGTAGGACTGTCAGAGAGTACAACTTTTTCTCATGTTCCAGTTTCTGTTATTCCTTATGTTCCTGAACAGTGGTCTGCCTTTATTGAAGCTTTGATAAAAGATTTCATATACTGGATGCAAAATCATTCATACTGTACAGAAGAAAGATGCAGAGAAATGTATAGGACATTACGTGACCAGTTGACTGTAAACAACCTGAAAATTTATGAAGTTTGATTTCTACATTTAATGAGCAGATAATCATCATAAACATAGTAGGTCTTACTCTGCCAATCCAAAAAAATTCATCCATGTATGTTTATTATTTCCACTCAACTGGTGCATTGGTGAAGTTATCCCTCAGATATTTTGCACATGGTCTTTTATATGCATTATTGTGTAAAACTTGATTTACTAACTTAAGTTTAGAGAAGTTATTCATGTCTAAAATTATTATGATTCTGATAAACAATAGCATCCATGTTTCTTCTTTTGAAAATTATGTATTTAATTTATTTAACTGACATGTCTCACAGCAAGTTTATACCCAAATGAATTTAGTCCTCTATTTTAATATATATATATATATATATATATATATATATATATATATATATATATATATATATAACAAAGAATGATCTAAAACTAATGCTGGTTTGTTCCAAATATTTCAAATTCTCCTCTCCTACACCAGACTGGTTCCTTACAGAATCAAATGTCAAACATAAGCCCAAACAATCAATGCAATACTTATTTTTGTACTGGCAGTTGCTACTCTATACCTTGGAAGAGCAAACCATTACGAACAAAAAAATAGGTATTTTACAACCTGTTAAGATTCTGTGTATAATTTTTAAACTGAAAAAAGATAGATGCTAATTTTATGCATGACTTTTATATATTCATGTATTAACAATAATGGCAAGAATTGAGGACCTGAGAGAGCACTAAAACTGGGTATCACATTGCATAGTATAGATTACATTCAAGTCAAAAACACTGGGTATCACACTGAATAGCACAGATTACATTCAAGTCAATAAAACTGGGTATCACATTGCATAGTATAGATTACATTCAAGTCAAAAACACTGGGTATCACACTGAATAGCACAGATTACATTAAAGTCAATAAAACTGGGTATCACATTGCATAGTATAGATTACATTCAAGTCAAAAACACTGGGTATCACACTGAATAGCACAGATTACATTAAAGTGAATAAAACTGGGTATCACATTGCATAGTATAGAGTACATTCAAGTCAATAAAACTGGGTATCACATTGCATAGTATAGAGTACATTCAAGTCAATAAAACTGGGTATCACATTGAATAGTATAGATTACATTCAAGTCAATAAAACTGGGTATCACATTGCATAGTATAGATTATATTCAAGTCAATAAAACTGGGTATCACATTGAATAGTATAGATTACATTCAAGTCAATAAAACTGGGTATCACATTGCATAGTATAGATTACATTCAAGTCAATGAAACTGGGTATCACATTGCATAGTATAGATTACATTCAAGTCAAGTCAGTAAAACTGGGTATCACACTGAATAGTATTCAAGTCAAGTCAATAAAACTAGGTGTCACATTGAATAGTATAGATTACATTTAAGTCAAGTCAAATAAGACTGAACAGACTTTTGCCAAATACCCACATACAGATTCTTTTTATCTTCTTCAAAGCAGGTTTTGTTTGAAAAGCTTCAGCTCAATTTCAGCATGAAACTTTATCAGAACTCTATTTTAAATGTTATAACATCAGAAATGTTAAACAACACTAGCTTCACATAAATAATGTGTGTGTATGTTAAAAGGAAAGACAATGTAATTGGAAGAAACGTGAATTGTGGATAAGTTTCAACTCTGTTATTTTTCAATATGCTCCCAGTATTTTATTTTATTGCATAATCAATAATAGAAAAGGGTTACTAAGTTTTTCCCCACTTATGAAAATTGTTCAATAAGTATTTTTTGTATTTATTGATTTTAGTGTAACTTAAACTTTGATATATTCTGTTGAAATAAGTTTATAAACACATATGTAAAAGTTCTAATAAAGGTCTACAATATGTGTAAGATTTTAATGAAAATAAAGATGGGGTAGCATAAGGATAGATGTAGGCATAAGATGGCTGCCGACAAGTGACTTACCATCAACTAGCTTTTTTTGTCCTAATTAAAACTTGAACAATAAACATGTTTTGTATTACAATCTGGAGTTTTACACTCCATTTATTTTCATGAAATTATGTGGGACCCTGTTTTTCTTAAAAATTATAAAATGGATATTTTGAAACTGCACACCTACACTCATTCCAGTGTCTGTTATACATTGCCCCACCCACTTTCTCAACTTCAATTATTCCTTTCCTGCACCTGTCTATATATTGTGGCCACTCCCTTCCACAACTTTGTCACTCATGTTATGTATCTGTCTAAATACTAATCCCATCCCATCTACTAATATTAATCCCATCCCCACCCCCTTCCTCAATGTCAATCAGTGCCTGATTAAACCCTGTGGAGACCTCTAGGCAGTTGAAATTTTGGGGGCCTTGCAAATTATCTCCTAATATGCTGGTACCTATTTGGTAATCAGGCACTTATGTCAATATTAAAGTCCACTATATGTCTATAGGAGTACCCACCCCATTCCTTAACTTCCTTGGCATGAGGGTAATGAAATAACTTAATACAATATAAGCTAAGTGGGGTTCATTTTAAATTCAAGAAAAATTAACTGGAACTGCAACAACAATTCAACAAAATCAAAAAATTTAAAAATCTATATACATGAATGTACATGTCTATCTTGTGATAAAACACTGTTGCAGGCTCATTTGCACCGAGTTTTGCAACAACAATGTGCGCGCACACACACACACACATATATATATATATATATATATATATATATATATATATATATATATATATATATATATATATGGGGTGTAATTAACTGATTTTAACGGCAGTGACGAAAAACAACATTATTAGCCAAAATCAATTGAGGAACTGAAGTCTGCTCAATAGAAAGTAGTTTGTTTCTTTGTTTTGGGGTTTTTTTTTGGGGGGGGGTCTTTTACAATTTTGTATCAAGTCGGCAATTTATCCATCAAAAATTACCATGTCATTGTATTGCTTATCTGCAGGAGTAAAAATATACGCTCTGCAAACATCTGCTTACAAAACTAACATTCACATTAATATAAATGAAGTAATAAGGACGCACTCGTTGCGTTGAGTAATAACGGCAAAACTGCTTAAAATGCAGGTACGTTGCAATGTGTGTTCAAAATGCAACTCTAGTACTGAAATAAAAGAAGTTAAAGAGGAAATGCTGCTTCTCTTACCTCGATATCAGGGACATCCCTACTTACTACGAACGCTGCCATTCCGAAGTCTACTATCACCGTCTGCAGATAACCGGATGTTTAAACTTGTTCAATTCGTATTGTGTACGGGGTTGTATATTGGCCCAATCACACTGATCCATATCAACGAGGTATTATTTTCGTTCAATAATACTCATATAAACAGTCACAAAATAACTTATACGAATAACAACTTTAACTTATTTCTGTTCTGTTTTAATTATGCGCCATATAAATAGTTGCAGTGGAAAATAATCAAAATTTCATTCTTATCGACCCCTCCTCTGTTGGCATAGTGGTACGGTCCATCAATTGGTAAGAGTTTTTTTTTTTTTTTTTTTTTTTTTTTTTCCGTATGGCTCAACACGTAGCTTATTACCGCATTAAGACAACCAATTTTCGAAACATCTAAACTTTTTTTCTTTGCTCTTTTTATCGACTTCAGATGTAACCCAGGACTGGTTCACCTTGTCAAAGTTCAATCCATTAAAGTTAACTTAAATATATAGAGTTATTAAGGGACAAAGACATACAAAGTAAAATATTAACTTGCTCTCTATAGGTCTAGTCCATAATTTAAAACCGATTGAGTTCAGCTTGTGACAAGCTCTTTTGTTATTCAGAGAATAAGCTATGCGTATTAAATAATCCAGTTTTAGAGGAATCGTTCAATATTTTTTCCCCCAAAAAATTGTTTTCTAAGAATTTTGGGAAGTAATAATGAATTTAGCATTTACGCCCAGAAAAATAACAGAATTTTACGAGTGAACAAGAAACACCACCACCCCCAAACAAAACCCACACACAAACAAAAACAGAAAATATATATTCTTACATTTTGGATGAAAGCGACATATTTCTTACAGGAATCTCTCAGTATCCTAGGCATACTGGTTGCAATATGTGGCTTTCACAATAGGAATAAAGCTCGCAGATTGTGACATGTTATAATACATTTTCTTGTGTGCATAAATCCCAGTTTGTTTGTAAACACCCCACCACCACCGCCAACGCCGATTTCAATAACGAAAACATTTAAAGTGATTTAAAACAAAACGGAAAAAAAACATCTTAGTCATTTCATTCATTGATTTATATTGTCTAACTGATTGTGACCAGAGGGTGGCCCTAATACTGCCATCTTTTTCGGATTTCATGCTTAACGGGGACTCTTCATGCTAACACGTCGTCATATTCCGTATACTATTGGCTAGTACGTTTTCCCCAGATCACTGAGTTTGTCCTATTCTGTAACTGCCAGATCATTCCGTAAACTACCATAAGGTTGAGAGTTGAGAGTTATAGTAATTTGCGAGCATGGATATAGAAATTATACCGACTGCTAAATCCATGTGAAAAACAAAGTTTGGAATTTTCATTCTTTTCCTTTCCTTGATACAACATTGTAAATATCGGAGGCAGACGACGTAGTATTTACTTTCTATGTACATACAGTTGTGCATCCACCCCTTCGCTGAAAATAGACTTGTCCAGAAACTAGAAATGACAGGCGAGCAAGGTCGTTTTTTTTTTTTTTTTTTTTTTTTTTTTTTCTTTTATACATAGAAAACAGTTTGACGTAAAACACGCAGACGATAAATTCGTTAGGCACCACCCCTTCGGGGGTTATAATCTCGTTTGAAGTTATTAATCACTGAATGAAATGGCTAAGCTCTGTGCCTTTTTATGTTTAATCTCATTTATACATTGTGTTTAAAATGAAGGGTGTATATGTTCATAAACAAATGGGGATGTATATTCAAAACAATTGCTTTTTCTTACCGGAAGTTAATAAAAATATATATATTAGACATACTAGTATTTGAAGCCACCAGCTCCTGCGGTCAGGTTCGGTTTAACCAGCTGGGCGTCTAGAGCGCCAAGATTTTGAAGGACGCCAAAAATGAAATGCACTGTCAGGCTATTAATTTATTATCATTGAATATGTATAATAAATGATGATATTAATAAATTATCAAACCGAACATGTAATAATACTAATGAGCATTTTATAATAAGCTATTCCCTACGCGGAGGTTGGGGTGGAGATAACCGGTGCAAAGGGGAAGGTTCGCCTAAGACACCAAACACCCTTGCATTGGCCCTTACTGCGATTGCCAACATTTTGAAATACAAATTATTTTTCCTACGTTAAGTATCAAATCAGAGATACTGTGTCTGAACCACTTTTATTATATGAATACTGTAGGGTTTGTTTGTTTTTACGCTAATATACCCATATCAGAATTGTGCAAACATGAAAAAAGTGTAATAACAATTCATAACACCATAAATGACTTCATAACTGTTGATGCATTAGAGTGCTTTTTAAAGTTAGTTCACTGCACTAAATGCTTGGATATCAAATAAAATTAGTCTTTTCGTCATGTAATAAATACACGTGTCCTCGTTTTAATTTCATTTATGAAACTCGTTGAATAATTTCAGTATTTTTCCATTTATTTTATTTCCTTGACTAGCTAAATAAATTTAATTTTCTATGAGAACTCATCTAAGATATTTTATTTAATAAAAAATAATCTAATTTTTTTGACTATATCCATAGCCGGGATTAAACAAAATTGTTTCGAGGGCCTGTTTGGGGCATCCTGTTTGGGATTCTTGCCCAAACACACAGTAAACATTCTCATGTATTCCTAAGTATGCTCACCCTAACAACTCAGTTTGATTGTTGAAATATATGGCCGTTCAACGCTCGACATTTTCCGTCATCTTTGTTACTGTCCATTCCCGCCTAAGGGTAGTGCGGGTTCTAACCCGAGAACGAGTTACGGCGTGAATAACAACAAGAATACTGTACTTATGTCAAGATCATTTTTCTAGTGTCTAGCACAAGGACATCCTGTTTATCTGTTTTACTGATATGTTGCGCGTAGTTGGATGTATCACATTTTCAGGGATAACTGCTCCAGTGTTCAGTTCTGCCTTAAATATGTTGCAAGTTTCCGATCATACTATGCTATCTGATATGCAGTTCTAAAAATTAGTGACTCATTTGGACAAAATAAAGCTTGTAATATCTACTACCATATCTTTAAATAGACTTCTGCTGTATTATTGTGGTTAAAATTTTTACTGGACCTACTTTATCCTTCCCACTAAGTGCATCATTCAAATGTATTACGTCTGCTCTTTGACGGTGGTACACCCAATCATGTAAATCATTCTGTATGGCGCGATTTAGAAATACAATGAGTAATTTTCGTGGTTTATCCTGGAAAGCTTTCAGCATTAAATATCGCCTTATGTAACTAACCAAATGGTAGTAGCGTATTCGAGATGATATTCTAATGGTGATTTCTACAGAATATCTCTGGATCCATACTTTTTACAATTCATGAGAGACGATAAACGTTTATATTTCATTTTGCTGAGCCATCTGCATGTAGAAAAAGCCTTTCTTCTTTAAATATCGAAGAAAATTAATATATTTGTAAACTTTGAAAACGTATATCGTACATTGAGTAAGTCCAGTGACGGAAGAAACTAAAACATGTTCTAAAATATTTTGTTACTTCAAAACATGTCGGGTTTGGGAAAAGGGAGGTTGTGGAACAGGGGAGCGGGGATAACCAACTAATGGAAATCATGGCTCGTGAAAGGTAGTTTTAAACTGTAAAAGAGACCAATGAACCAGTCTGTTAATAGACCGTGAACGTAATTTCCTTTTTCAAAGTGAGATATTACACACTTTTTAAAATTTTTAATCAACCTTGGCGCAGAGAATGTTTTTTGTCCATCCTTCAGTGTTTTAGTTTAAATTTAGTAATCATATTTTCTTGTTTGTAAAGCAACTTCTGTTACGCTTTAATTTCGTTCTTTTTGCAAGAAAAGTGAACCCCTTACAACAGATATCTCCAACAAATGTCGATCGAGGTCATCAGTTGCTTACCAGTATTATTGTAAGTTATTAAATATGACATATCTCTTGATAATAATAATAATAATAATAATAATAATAATAATAATAATAATAATATGTGTTTTTTGTACAGCACATAGTGTTTGTAGTATCAGATAACATATAAAAAGCATATACAACTACAAGATTACAAAAAAAAAACAAAAAAAAAAACGACCATGAAATTACATACTAACAATAATTAAGGAAGTAAACATTATTAAGTCCTTATGCCGGTTTGTGTGTGCCTAATCGAAATAGCTGAGTTTTAAGATCACTCTTGAATGAGGACACATTGTCCACGTAGCTGGGTCTTGGTAGGCAAAACAACGTTGTCAGTATGACTTCGTTTTAGAGGTGTGATCATTTCTTTGTATGTTCATTACATGCTGGTGTAATGAGAGAGTACTGTCCAGAGTAACACCTAGGTTTCGTATTGACTGTGAATTTAATGTTGGTATTGCTAATACTTATTGGTTGAGGTAAAGGATGTAAATGAGAAAGTCTTTGCGAAGTAATCATAATGGCTTCAGTTTCACCGCCATTCACCTGCATTAGCCTCGACTTCAGTAGCTTGGTTTGTATATTCCATTGATGGGTGAGACACCAGATGTAGATCTATGACACTTGAGAAAGGCTGAGTGTTTATAATGAAGACAAAAGGACCAAGAACATAACTATGTGGACACCAAAACACATAGATGAACTGGGCTTGACTATTTTCCATATACAGAATCAATTTGTGTCCTATTGACAAAATTGGACTTAGTGGGACTTAATCTGTAGTAAGACAATGTTGTCGTTGCCAAATACATGCTGGAGAAGATGTAGTAATATATAATGTTATACTGTGTCAGACACAGCAGACAAGTCAAGGAAGGCGAGCACTAATGTCTTTCCACTATCATGAGCATCAGACAAGACTTATCGATCCTAGGAACAATTCTCCAGTACGACCCTATGAATTACAAATTGTGACGGTAGTGGGCCCCTGGAATTTTGTCGAAGTTGTCCTACCCTGTCCAACGGATCTTCCATTATACAAAAGATAGAGAAGGTTGTTAACTACTCTTAGATGGGCAGTGTCAGCGCTGCGGCTAAGGCTATATACAGACTGTCTATTGCTAAAAAGACTATTTGAATTCAGATGAAATACAAGCTGGGATAGACCAACTTTTGATAAGATTTTTTAACGAATGAAGGGTTTGAAACAGGTATACAGTTCTTTAAATTGTTAGGGTCAGGTGACGGTTTCTTCAACTGAGACTTTACAATGGCAGTTTCGAAAAGCGATGGGAATTCCACGAATGAGAAGGAAGTATTGATAACATCGGGTAGTGAATCTAAGACTCATGCAGGAGTGTTGTACGAATCGGATCGAGTTGACATTACTCTTAGGCGCTCTTTGTCATAGTTGTATGTACTGAATCCATATTGACCGGTTCAAATGCTGTTAAAGGTTGTCTTGTATACTCTGTATCACAAAAGTGTGGTGATGATGAGTCAGTTGAAACTGTGTTGTCAAGCTTATCTCTAATAAACTGAAATTTGTCACAAAAGAAATTTGAAAGTGGTTCGAAGGGTCGACCGAAGAAAAAGTTGTTGGAAGTGGTATACACTTATCCCTTGATATAAGTTTTTTCATAACGTCGAAGAGCTATAGCAGTCTGATTTTGCTTCATCGACTACATTTGAAACATTTTTCTTAGCAACTTTATAGATTTGCTTGTATATAGTGAGTCTGGTAGACTTGTATAAAGTGAGTCTGGTAGAAAATCGAATTTTCTCAGCTTTACGGTGTTCTCTTTTAACAGTGCCATGCTGGTCCCTAACACTACTATACCATGTAGAACACTTTTGAAAAGGACGTCCACATCCTGACTATTAATTAAGTTAACTATTTCTGTTCGTCTTTCCAATGGACTTGCTAATTGGGAGTTGAATAATGCAATGTGAAGTGGTTAAATACACTTCGATATTGACGATTTAAGAGGAATTTGAATTAAGTGTTCCAAATTATCGGTTGAGTTTTCACATTACTGTGAAGGGAAAGGCGAAGGGGAGGTAACTGGAATTGTTCTTCCTGTTTTATGTCGACCGGATTTGAAACGTTTCTTTTCTCGCTGCCGTTGATATAAGATGAATGTAATTCCAGGTCATTAAGTCCTGCAATATATAACGCCAAGGAGTTGTTATTTCATGCAATGAACGAGGGTCCATCGTAGCGTAAACGCGTACGTAGGCTTTTATAATATGACCATATACTATTAACTACAACTCATCATTAGCAAAACAAATTATATTACTTGTTTGGTGTGCGAACGATCATGTTGTGGAACGCACAGTTATGTTTAGATTCTTCAAACAAAGTAGAACAGAGCTCACTCTCAGTAATTTAGTGTGGAGATGTGACCTAAGCTTTAGGCACTCTGACAACAAGAGGAATTTAATAATTCTCCATAGGAAATAACATTGGTGTGGTATAAAGAGGAAAGGAAATCTCAACAATATCCACAGGATTACCATTAGTATGTCACTTGGCCTCAAACGGAAAATTCAGTGTTAAAAATGCCCATAGGTTCAACTTACCAAAGCCTCGAACTTGTGACCATTACCTACATCTCCTGACCGGTACTTAGCTTTTGCAACGTGCACAGGAGAATTTCCATTTTTTAAAATAGCCACATGGCCTCACTTAACTCGACAATTTTACAGTGTTTTGCACTTACTAATGAATCGACGATGAATGCCACAAGAGATAAACGTGCTTCTATATATTGCTTATTTAAAACTGAATTGGAGGTTGCACCAATCAAAACACATCACGTATTTTAGTTCTGACGCGTTTTGCATCATCCAAACAGAACGTAAACGAATATGCGATGTTATTTTCAGAATAGAACGCTAGATCAAACGTCACGTTAATTTCAGATTCAACGAGTGCTCTGACACACTGACACAAACATATCATCACTCACACTTACATAGTATCACTCAAAACAGAAGGCCAAATGAGTTTCAAATTTTTGTTTCGGAATAAAGAGAATGTCATGCACACATACAAATATAAATAAATATTAGACACAGTTTGAATAGCATTTCTGTTTCTGAAAGATCTTGATGACCACCAGAAGAATCGTTGTTTGGGAAGAGACGAGGGTTGTCATAGTTGCAGACTCGTTGTTACACTTCCTGTGCTTCATTGTCGCAGTTTTTCATTCCAGGACAAGAGTGGCTATGGGTCTTCATGTTGCTATTGATGAAACAGTTGATACTAATTGTTTTCTCTTTTTCTAATTTACTTTTCTTGCTTTACACTTCCTCCTGCAGCACAGAAATATTAGGTCCATTTTAAATAGCATCATTCGCATCTTGATAATTCTGCAGTTGGCATGCATGTCTTCCAGAGGTCTATATGAGCTCCAAGTAAACTACGGCCTCGTTTAATCTTCTATTAATATTTTCATTCAATGTTTTTTATCTCATCCTCTCAATGTACAACTGACAAATACAATGCAAAATGTAAGTCATTAGCGTATGTGCAAAGATGACAACGCTCTGTAATAACATTCGACTTCTAATACTTTTGAACTATGTCATCTTGTTATCTATGGACTCTGTTTCTGGTCTTAAGACATCATATATCCATAATGATCATTAACTAAGTTTCCAATTTTACATACTTTCTTGAGAAATCACGTCCTCAAACAAATCAGTAAATCTTCTAATAGGAATCCAAGACTTCGTTTATCAAGAACTTGTATATTTAATTGTCCAAACACCATGGAATCAGACCTCTGCAATCTGACATCGCTGAAAAGAGTGTACGCAATATTTCTATTCATAAAGTCTTTGATAAAAGTTTCGAAAGGAGTTAATCTATAGGAATACAGCTATTCAACTCGACTAAAGTTCCATGCGGATTTGACTCATTTGTTAAGTGTAGAAATGTTCATTATGGTGGTCTTGATTGAAATTAAATTCCCACATTTAATTCCCTTCTCCACAATTGTACTTCCTAATCATTCTGTGGCTTTAAACAGTCAAGCAAAATCTTGAGTAATTCTTCTCGGCAAAGTCAAGTGTAAAATATATGGTACACGACGTCAGGCTGTCTCAGATTGCACATATTTTTATATCTTAGACACTTTGAAGTATTTTAATTCGAAGGTCTTTTGATCAATAGTTCAGTTGAGGGCAACACTGCTGACAATGTCAATAAACAAACGTTTACATATTAAAGTCTGGGAGACATGATCTTCGATCTTTGATCGAAGTTTAGAGGCAATGGTGAAGGTTTTGACTTTGATTCGTCGTATGGAATTTCTAGTAAGAGTTTAACTGATGTAGTTCTCAACTTTTTGTAAGATTTGCACGCGTGGCACCAACATCGACATCTTTGATGGAATATGACACTACTTCGATTGAGTACCAATCTTTTGACCACATTTCCAAGTGTAAACGATTGATCGTTTCTAAAATAAGCCCTTGTTTGATTTTCTTTTGCCAATTATTAAATAACACATGGTAAGAATCACCACATTCTGTGAATTTTATGTTGCTCAATGCACCCAACTTCTCAGGTTCCCACACGACAGACACATCGAGTTATTTCATTGTATTGTTTTCCATAGGTCAGTAGATTCTCCTAGTAAGCTTGGTAAGGATAAGTGCCCATGCTGCTCATGTTTCAGGTACATATTATTTTCGCTGAACAAGAATACATGAAATTATTCACGGTAGCTACTCTCGTACCGGTACCGGAATTGGTATTGTTCATTTTGACGACTTTGACTTTCAGATGCTAGTGACTGTTCTTTGGATCAATGTAATCTACTGCTTGTCCTTTGATTTCAAATTTGATTGGATCTTAGGTAATCAGATACGACACGGGATGAATTCTACCCACTCTGGTTATTATATCGTCACCACTGTAATAGGTACTCCAAACAAATAAATCCTGTCTTCAAAACATTCACACGAAACTCGGTACATAATATTAAAAAAAGATGTCAAAACTTCTGACACTTCTAGTTTTCTTCACCTGGTGGTACGTTATATATACTGCCGGTTTAACCTTTGACCATGATTTTAGATTATAAGGTTTAACTGTACACAACATGTTACATAGTTAACTTTTGAGCATGAGTGTAGATTATACATTAAGATAATGATCAGTTGAAAACGTGTTTTCTTGGATTTGAGTTCAAGACATTGGTTTTTCTCTTGGAAATTATATTGTCTCACTGATTTTTAAATAAATATGTTTATAAGTTATAAATAAGTTGTTTACTGATATTTGATTTCGAAATCAAGTCTTATGAATTTCCAGAAGCGAAACAGTTTACGAATTTGATGAAAAAAAAAAATGACCCACTTACTAGTTATGTTTTTGTGTCTTAGTTTGTTGTTATTAAAATGGTACTAACAGGTTAGTGTTAGGACTGGTTGGCCTGATGTCAGGATATTGTGACTGGGTGGGATATCATGCCACATGTCTGCGGCATGATGCCCCATTGTTAGACATCACCATAAAGTGTCACACTGCAGACAATGTAGCGATATGACTGAAAAATTGTTAAAGCTACATTAAAAATCTAAATCACACACACACACACACACACGCGCGCCATGTTATTGCGTTTTAGGTCTTTATATGAGGTTGTTGTCATTAAAAGTATTGATTTCTGTTTTAAAATCAGTTTTTGTGAAATCATGTTTTGTTCAGATATAATTTGGTAGGAAGTATTTGCTTCAATTAGTGTTTGGAATTACAAAGTGCTCATCATCGTATGGATCAAATCATTATTTTGGGATTATTGTGAATTCATTCAAAGACATTCTGGATTATATCATTTTGCTACATCTAGACTATTCGCACATCACATTCTGTACTGGAATTTATTCGGAACATTATATATGTTTGGATCTATGATATAACGTTTAAGATTATTTGCGATTTATTCAACAACTCTGTAGGGTGCTTTTAAATTTTTCGTTTGGAATTCTAGTCAAAGAAATTATTTTTTCAATTTTACAAAAAAGTTTGGTGTTTTACTTTTGTATTACTTAGTTTAAGCCCGTAGAGAGGTAACATAGTATTGCAATGATTTCTGACCTGTCTTTCTGCCTAGCCCTTGGTGTGTCGTCCACGATGAATCTACTGCTTCGATCAGAGTGTGAAGTGAATTTACGTGTCTCGGTGTCTCAGAGGTCATTTCCTATCTGTGTCAATACGTTTTCCACTACCTTTAACAATTCTTGTTTGGGACTTGTTGATAAGTACAGTTTAGATTAATTATTTTCCTTTCGTCAATGTAGCATCTTTTAAAGCACGCAATCTCGAGACACCATAGGTTTTAAGCATGGCACTACCGTATGAAAGGCCGATTTTATAAGATTTCGCAAACAATGTCTTTGTTGTCGAGACACTCCTAGGTACACATGACACAGTCATTACAACTCACTGGAGAATTGTTTACAAAAAGATATTCTTTCCGTGATTTTCCTTTAGAGACTATAATATTTTGTCCAATAATCCTTCTAAGCTGACATTTACACTGTCAAAGTTCAGTTGATGTCAGGAAGATAATACGGACGCACAGATCTTCGATTAATGTGATAAGTATTTCCTGATTCGTTGTAAGAAGCTTTAGCAAAATCCATTTGGAAAGGAACGACTCTCAGAAACATTGCGACTACGTTTCCTTCTACGTTGTACTCGACGACATCAGAGTACGCAATCATAAAATCGAGTTCTTAGTTCAGCTCGAAATGGTATCAGAGATAATTGAAAATACAGTTATGGTTGATGCTAATGTATTTGGTTGGAGTAAGAGCTCTGTTTCCAACCAGAATAGCAAACAAACTGGAAGAAAATGTGATGGCGAGCTCTTTTCTGTCGGAAAGACCCAATTGTACGAGAAGGTGGAATGTAATCGACCAGTTCATTTCAGTGAATTTTATTGAGTGCTTTGTTTTGTAGAAATGATCATTGAAAATAGTAATCGTATCAACGAGATGTCGAGCAGTAAATTCATATCTTGCAGGGATTCTCTTATCACAGCTATTCAGCTCGGAAGTGCGTTCTGCTGGTTGCTTATTTAATTTCTTAATAGCCAAGTTAATTTTGGAAGATATGAAATACGTTAAAATGTGTTAGTTTTTTCTTGTCTTCATAATATCACTTTATGTAAAAGGATTTCTTTCAAATGGTTTAAAGAGTGGCCGTGACTAAATCGGTTCGTTGAGTATTTATATGACGTGATTATCTTCCAATGGTTTCATAGGGTTGCAGTGACCAAATGGATTTTTATTAGAGACTCAAGGCTCGTGTGAGATGCGTTATTTCTACAAAAAAACAAACACTTCCCAATGAGCTTCCTGAATCAGTTGTGTAGTTTGTAGCAATTTTGCTAATACAAGTGATAAGTAACATGGTCCCTAGTTCTTGATCACTTTTTTTTGCAAACTCAGCTTTCCAACAGTTCTACAATACATCACAAAGATCTTAGAGAAAAAAAGAGGAACTGAGTTTGAGGTAACGTTCTTCAAACCACACCTACTGTTTTTGGGATGGGTGGGGTTGGTTGTATTTGTTAGTTCTCGGGAGGATGAATTCGGAGAATAGGAAGCAATGTTTGCCTACATGTTCTTGACTTTTGCTTTTTTAATAGGCAATGACTTGTGAAGTTGTAATCCAAGAATGAAAATGGTGTGGGTGGGTATATCCTTTCCAATTGTCCTCAATTTCTCAATGCGACGTTATCTCAGTTTATGCGTTCTTTGATCGAGAATTCTTCCGAATGCTTCTGTAGTCTTTCTTTGAGACTCATTGTAACTAGAGCAAGTAAATGGTTCCTTTAAACACTTCTCTGTTCATATATTTCAGTTTATTGGCAGCTGAGTCACGCCAACGCAACTGGCCTGTAATGCAAAATACCCTACGTAAATATACTTTGGAAAAAAATGCGTTTTGCGTTTTGAAAGCTAACCCTATCTGTTGTGTTTAACACATTATTTTTGTTGGATGCCTTCAGCGTTTCAAACAATCGATCGTTTAGAGTGGTAACTTCGTCTGGAATATATCCAATACTACATCTCTAAGGTACCATTGATCATAAGTTTGGACATGAAGTGGTAACACGTCGATGGATATTGAGGGTATGGTGATATGAAATATATTTTCTTAAAAATACACTCTTTCATGGCTCATTGAAAACGTACCACAACGTTTGCTTCGAATTCAGGATTTCCAGTGGGTGTTTTTTCGATTATTTCTGATGCAGGCTTGGTTAAGAAAAACTACATTTCTCACAATGCCATCGTATAGGATGATAACACATTGTTTCATAATTATTTTTATAATGCCCGTTCTAAATAGGAAGGTGTTTAAGACGTCAAAGGGACCATCCAAGAACATTTTAAAATCCATCCATTAAAAGGACTTGCCATTAATGGTCGTTTCCTGAAATTTTTGTCGCATTGGTTTGTATAACTCGTTTTTATAATCATTGTCGCGCAGCCTGAAGATGTGGACGTTTGTGTTAGACGTACAATACAATTTTTTGAATTTCTCCCTAGTCAGCCACACGGGTGTGATCGTAATAAATGCTGGTGAAAAAATTGTGTGCTTACTGTGGTCACTCAAGGTTAGATAGTCTTGGGATCGTGTGGTATTTAGGATTGTGATGCTTGATGTGTCCGATGAGCAATATGTATAAGTAATGATATATACAAAAAGATTATCGTTTCTTATTTCTAGACTTTTTTATTTTATTTATTTCCTTTCCACTTCTGTCTTTACTTCTTTCTGGTTTTTGAAGAAAAGGATGTCGACATCATAGTTTTGACTAGGCCTCAATTCTTGTCGAACTAATGTAGAGGGTGCCAACATGGCAGCATCACGAAGAGGAAAAGATGCTTGGGCAGAAGGGGTTAGAAATGCTTCTATCTTGTTTCTTCCATTGTCTTGGTCGTATCTATGTGCTATACGAGAGTCACTTCTGTTCATCTTGACTCTTATATAGCACATCTTTTATACCGACTTGACTTTGAAACCTCTGGACGACGAAGTATTGTCAATGAACTAAGTCACGCTTGTTTATATCCAGTAAACAATGTAACATTCATACTTTGTCTTGCACTCTTGTTTGGGAGGTGCGATAGTTTTTACTGCTGGCTGTGGCCAAAAGTAGCAGAAGAAAACGACGAATGAATAGGAGTAATAGTACGTTTAGAGATGGATTTCCATTTCTTCTGCAGAATGGAAAATACCAGAAATAATTTTGTTGCATTTATTGGGTTTTGAGGTTTTTCGAGTTTTGCAGTTATAGCTTGGTTACGATATTTGGATACCTGTCGCAAAAGGGAAGACATTACCACTTCTACTTAAGAGCGACTTCCACCCAATTTGAAAATAATTTGATTTTAATTTGAGTAACGATTCTTAGATTGGCCAAATGTGTTGAAAGTTACTTAATAATTTTTCGAAGAAAATAAAAAGGTTACGTCTGATGAGGGATGTAAATAATTCCCTACTGTAACTGACATGCTGTCGGAGACAACTTTCTTAATGATTCTTGGAGATTATCTATGCAAGCATGTTTGTGAAAAGTTGTTTTCAACTGCACGAATCAGTTTGGCAAATGAATGGGCTTGGAATGAAGTCACGTTGATTACACTCGGTCGTGATATAAGTGATTTGTTTCATAGTTTGTTTTTAGTGGGAACACGCAAACGAGGACGGCGATATGCAAATCAATGAAACTTCTTGACACCAATCGTAAAACAAATTCGTTCCAAATCTCAAATAATCTGAACACCAAGTCTGATGAATGTTTTGCAGAGTATGTGTATCGACTCTATTAGGCACAACTAAAATATTACAGGTATCTCTGATCATTTTAGGTATTTGTGTAAATCGCTGAGTAGTAAAAAAAAATTACTTCCATATTTTTGTGTCTGCCTTGGGAAAATATCCAAGCTATATTTGAGTGTTCGTCCAGCATTACATCATCGTATACTACGAGATTATTAATATGTCTATCTAGATCGTTACTTTGTTTGTCCACGCGTTCAATGATCTCTATCGAAGTTCCCTTCGATTTACAGTTTGATTCGTTTAAAATCTCATATTGATTTCACCATGATCGGAATTTTCGTTTCAAGCGCGGCAACGTCTTTGATAGACGCTTCAATATCTTTAACTGTTTATACCCACTTATTTAATTTGCTCGCGTCTTACATCCATTAAACCATTTCCTCGTTACGCGTTTGCAAAGTGTTATGTAGCTCATTCAGCTACACAGTTCAATTTTGGGAAAGTCGAGGACGAAATTTTTCATCGGTTTAAGATCATCAACGCTAGGTTTATCATGCAGCGGATATATCGCAGAAACAAATGCAGCCGCAGAATAAACTCGTTCATAATATGGTTTGTCAATACCAGTCAACATTCCTGGCTTGGAAGTTTCACTTAACTTTATATGTCCAGTGTAATGTAATCGAACAGTGTCACGTTTGTCACGGATAATCCAGGTGTTGTCAACACCTTCGGTGTCGCCTACAATAAATTTATTCTAAAAAGTATCTTTTATTGAGATAATTAATGATCATCGTTGCTCTTTGGTCATTCAGTGTAGCATCAACATCATTCATAATTCTGAATGTTGATCACACATGAGCCGCGCAATCGTCGTGAAATTTCTCCTTGCTTTACGGATACGATTGATTAGATTTTCATCCCTTGGCATAAGCGATATTATGATTGTTGAAGTTAACTCGACCGAATTGTCAGCTTGGCGGCACATTCTGTCAAGATCGAGTCTAGCTTGAGAAGGCTTGATTGCAGATAAATCCGCGGATTCCTCCATTGCTATAATCAAGGCAAATATATATTTAAATTGAAGTTTCATTTATAATATATAATGATTTATGCACAGATTAAATGTAAGTGGCTGATGATGGGCTCTACAACTCCTTGTAACAAAGCTTTCGTAAATGGATTTTGTGGATACCACCTATAAAGCATGCGAATAGAAAGTCTAGGACCAAAACCATGTTTAAAATGTAGCAAAGGAGTCTGGGGGAAAACGCAGACGCGTGTAGAATGAGATATTAAAAATATAGAGAGCTGTAACGATATTACAATATAAAAAATAATGTCAGTAACAACACCTTTGGTGTCGGTACAAGAAACGCTGAAAGATATCTCTCCATATTTTCACGCTAGTAATAAACAATTTATTTAGACAAGTAATATTACTATATAAATGGAGCAAAATTAATTTGCAACCGATCCCATCAAGAATTATGAGCCAACTCCTGATGGTATCATCAGGCACTGTCGATTAAAAAAAACAAGTTGGTATTGTCATTAATACTGGTTATCACATATTCCGTACTGCAAAAATGTATTTCTGTCATAAATTGATATATGAATATTTCCACGGACTAATCAAAATAGGTCTTGTGATTGATCATATTAACGGCATAAAACTCGATATCTCTTTGAATAACTTACGAGTTATTTCACGAAGTCAAAATTGGAAATTTGGAAATACTGGCAGTATTAATAATCGCTCATAATCAGTTATATCTATGAATATAGAGACAGGCGAAGAAAAAGAATATCCATCGATGTATATAGCTGACAAATGTTTTGATATGTGCAGGCATTCAATACACTTTGTCGCAAAAATATAACGTAATCGGCGCTTTCAAAGAATTATAAACAAAAAATAACATTTGAGAACGCTGGCACTCCTGAAAATAAAAAGAAAATATTGAGACAAAAAAAACTGGATTTTGTGTAGTTGTCATACAAAAACACTCTAATTGTGTCAGATAGAGCGATTAAAGTATTATCTCGCTTGTATTTTACTATAATATTCGCTTAAAAAAGGAATTATCATCTTTTGTTTAATTTTTTTTCTCATCCTGTCACAAATAATATAACCAAGTCGGTATTTTCAAAGAAATACAAAACAAAAGTTTCTCACTTCTGAAAAATAATGACGAAGTCCTTGATATAATCATGGGGGGGGGAATAATTATGTCAGGTAAAGATAGAGCCTGTATCTTATAAAAAAACTTTTTTACTAATGAATAATATTTATTTGGTTGTTTTCTTAAGAAACATTATCCTTGTCTTCTTGACTTTGTCAGTTTTATTGCTTTCTCTAGATTTTGTTAGGAATAATGATTCAGATAATGAAAGATACAAACATCGAATAAGCTACGCCCGTTGTGTGAGCTAAGTTTGGATTTCTAAGTATTGGTCAGCTTAGTTAGTGTATGGCCCCTATTTTGATTGTGATTCTCCCTATTGCTTGAACTTCAACAGACAAGTACGCCTTCCACCATGTCACTACTTGGTGGGTAATCCTTTGCACACCCAGGGTTTGATTATGTGGAGAGTGTGCAAAAATCTGTTGAACGTAGAGAAGGCCCGTTTGTTTGTGTGTGTGTGTGTGTTTGTACATGTAAACGTATATATGTAAATACAGAGATAACTTCAGCACTATGAGTCAAAATGGTTGTGTTGCATACACCGCAATTTATATGTATGTGCCGTCCATTAATGTCTATGATACCGCCTGTAAATAGTCTCTGACAAATAGCAGCTGCTTCATTAATGATTTCTGGGGAAGTATTACCTTGTCGTTTTCAGCCAATCAAAATTTCTAGTCTTCCAACATCGGCAAGGACGTTATTGGGGCATTGAGTAATAAGACCACTTCCACTGGTACCTGTACGAAAAATACTTCCAGTTGTGTCTTCTTCCACAATACGAGGTGGTCTGAATAGCGATTTTTCTGGCGATAACATATCTCAGGGAAAGGGATCTCTTTCAATCTCTTTCGACTTGTCTCTTAAAATCTGCAAAGTCATTTTTATATATATCAGTGATTCTAGATATACCATGAAACTTTCGGAATACAAAAGGAACCCAATTTTTCTGAACCACTGGCGGTGTCGGGATCTAATAATTCATTACGATGGATATCCTCTTGCGGTAAGCGCTTTAGTTTTCTCTCGAAAAAGTCTACGACCTTCTTCGTTAAATCGGGCTGGTGAATTTGGTTTTGGTTTTGGCGTAACAAGATCCCTTATATCATCGACCTCCTCATGAACTATGTTTGTATTTGTTCTTGTAATTATGGTTGAACAGCAGCTATTTCACTTGGATAGTATCGTAGGGTCTTATTTTTTTAGTTTTTCTGATATTTTTCTAGTTGCTTTAGCGGTGTTCTCCAACGTGGGAAGAAGACCTTTGGTAACCTCTCTAACTCCTTCGGTAGCCTTCGTAACTGGTTAAAATGATTGCTCTACACCTGTTTCAATTGACTCTAGTCACTCTCGAGCTAATCTCCCTGTATGAGATTCCATTATTGATATAATAATGATTTAATTAAGCTACACTGGAGCAGCAGAGGGTGACGACGAACAGTGTGTGTCCGACGGGTAAACGAACATACAGACAAATTGGAAGATATAAACATTAAAAATAAAACAACAACACGAGTTAACCCGATTAGAGACCTCGGTCGCTTAAAAGTTCCTCTTTAGCGTTATTGACCTTAGATTTTCATTTTTCGTAGGAAGCTTTATTTTCGAGAATGGACTTGAAAATCAAAAGAATCTCACCAGCATTCTCCCATTTTGGTTTATGGCTTATGCTAGACGCGAGAACGTAGATAAAATTCAATTTATGTTGCCAAATTAAGCAACACAAGAGCAGTCCACACGTTTAATACATGTACATTCAGGAGATTTGTTTAACTGTTAAAGAATTTAAGGTGAAAGATCTTGTTTAATCACATTTTGCATTAAATTATGCTCAAGTTGACCCCGGTCTGTGCAAAGTACTTGCCATGTCATTTGCAAAAATCATAAAATATACTGTAGTACAAATGAACGTTCTGCATGCATTTGTACGAATTTATGCTAGTTGATATTTCTTTATGCATACTTTATTCCGAAATATACAAGAAAACGTTTTATGGACCAAATTTTTCAAACACTGTTAGGATAGCACGATGTAAATGTCAATACATGTCTGTGTGGATTTTGAAACTAACACAACGAAATCTTATTACTGGAAATAAACCATTGCACAGTGAAAGACATTGATATTTTGCAAGATACGCTGCAAATAATCCAAAAAATATATAGAATTCTGACTATGACAAACACGTTTTTACTGTCTGTGCACAAATAAAATTAGAAATACTTTTTCTACCAAAACCTGATACACAACGTCCAATATTTGTGAAAAACTTTTGTAAAAAATTACAAGTATTTTAAATCATGATTATTATCAGTTAGCTTAAGATTGATACAGTAAAAAAATAATTTTCTTAAGGCTTATAAAGGTTATGCATGACAAATGACTTTTGATCAATAGACAAAAAATTAACAAGTGATGGTCCTGAATCTTAACCTTTTTCGTTATATGACAGTTTTTAATAGTATTGACACACTAATAAGTTCTGACGAAGGTTATAAGACCTTTTATACACCAGGTGTAATGTACAATATCCATAAGGTCTGGAATGATTTCAGGGTCACCATAAATTTAATAATCTATGCGAAACGAGAAGACAAAACATATCCTTCAATGATAACATTTTGAAAGGACTAACTAGCTAACTAAAAAACCCAGAAAAATATTATCCCAGTATGAAAATCAGGTAACAAAATTATGCTACAGTAATTACTGTTGTTACCAGTCCTGAAAGATCTAAAAAAAGTTTTATATCATGGTCCGAAAAAAACCCACATCCTGGAGAATTTAATGATTCCGACAAGAATGTAAGTGAATCATATCACTTTAGGGTAATGCGATAACAACATTGTATATGCCTTTTTGATAAAGATATATAGGTCCATTAGTCTTCTTCAATAGTTCGACCATCCCTTCAATGTTAGCAATCTAATCACGTACACAAATCGAGGACTCACTCAAAAGTATATTCAGATTTACGTTCAGTATCTCTACTCTAACGTGCGCGATTCTAACACCACTTGTCGAAACAATCGAAATTAATCTATTATACAATTTAGGTTTAAACAATGATCCCTTCAAATAGCCCATGCATGCACGAAATGCCGCTATTTCATTTACATGCTCAACTCCATTTAACAAATAGAGGTTTTATGTTGTCAGCGTAATATAAACTAAATCGTTCCCTTTCATGGGTGTCCCATCTGGATTATACCTCCAATCATGTTTTGGTCTGTATCCTTCACACACCGATACATGTTTGCCCACCTACCCTACCAAAAATTAGTCTGCGGGCGCCCCTTTTTTCTTCCACAAAATGAAGTTTAGGTCTATATTATTGACATAAATTGCTTTATAAAACTGTACGAAAAAATATAATATTACGGATTGCATCTAACGGACGTCCAAATACCTGTTTCATGATGATCTAACGAACACAACAATGCCCTATTATACTATAAATGGATGTAACGTAATAAAATGTTATACCTTCCTGTGAACTGAAGAACACTTCAGAACATGACATGTCAAGGATGACTCCACTCGGAAACTTATTCGGTTCAGATATGACTTACAACCGAATACCACCGTTTCCAACTTATACCACTTGAATTATGCTATAAATAAACTAAATTCCTCGTATAATAATGAATCATAGATTTTAACTTATTGTTAATATCAATTTCACTCTAAATGTTATGTACGTGTATACAAGAAGAAACCTGGATCAAAGATGAAACTGTTCTACCTAAAGAAATTACTTTGTAGAACATATAGTATCTAAGTTCTACATGAAAATATTTACAAGAAGATTCATATAGGATTGCTCAGGTTTGAACTCTTCCCATCATTTATTATATACAACGTATATAAATTAACCCATCTTATAAAAAAAAAATAAACGTAACGCAGGCTAGACTGAATCCAATAGCACAAGCTAATACATCCTTTATTAAATTTAATACCAGTGTTAAATGAAATTGCCTGACCTATTGAAAATTTAAAATAAATTCATAATCATCTAATGAAAAAAAAAAACCTCGTGATAGAAAGAAAACAACGTCTACAACAATTACATACTTTGGCGAACGCTTAACAGTGTAGTAATATTCATACATGACAATGTATTTAACTTTTCAATTATATACACAGTAAATAGAGAAAGCAAACTTATTATCCCAGATAATCTTCTCATAATTTATTATATACAACTTATATAACTTAACCCGTTTTATTAAATAAAATTCAAGCTCGTATGAGGTATCACGACAATGTTTGCCTTGGTCATGCTATAACTGAGAGCTCCGTAAAAATCCTAGACAGAGAACCGTGTGCTGAAAATATCGTTAAACTTTAAACCTTACAACAACAACTAGACAGAGAACAAGCCTGGGGTTAAAGAAACGATTTACATCTGTGCGCACAAACCGAAGCTGAACAGTGACGGCGGCCGTTATAACCTGCCTCATGTCAGGGATAATCTGTTAACATTGCTCACTATTCCATCAAGCGATGTTGAAAGTTAGTAGAGATCAGGTCAGTTTGCTGGTGAAATTCTTGGCATAAGTACGAAAACTTCAGATTATCTTTCTCAAATGTTTGTGTACGTAATTGAAAAGTTAAATACATTGTCAAACTATTACATACCTCTAAGTGAAAGATAATTATCATGAGGAAAATATCTATCTGATTAAACATCAATACAATATGAATATTCAGAAAATTAGTACTCTTTGATTGTAAAACACTCGGTAAATTAGCTTCTACTGCCGGCACTGTGCATGAGTAAAACAATGACGCAATTGATCGACAGAACAAAGTATTTCAACATGAGTAACGCCATTGGCGGCGACGGTACCCATCATATGTTTACATAAAATACAATGCAATTATAATTTTGTAGACGCAGTTCCTTGAAAAGCTTGTTTCTTCTACTGTGCAAAGTAGACAATGTTACATATGCTTCTACAATAATAACCTTTTTGCGGGAAGTATTGATATTATTCCCAACATCAATTTATGACTAATGAACCGAAAATGTGTATTCTTTTGAAGGCGTTAAATTTTAGTCAGAACTTGAAACAATTATGCGAGGAAGGCTTCTGTGAGATGTACTTGATTCTATGGAACTGGTAGGTTTATCATTCGAATTAGTCTCTGTTTCTGGCTTGCTAGGACATTAAAATTTTTCTGCAAATTTATCGTATTGCAAATGTAACGGCCCGATATGTGTATCATTATAATCTGTCTCAAAGCATTTAACATTGTTTGCATCCGTTTCTCTGTTCCTGGCTTTCTAGGACATTCCAACGTTTCTGTATATTTATCGTCATACAAATGTAATGAGCTGGTAGAATTGTCACTGGAATATGTCGAAATCGTCGGGACGAGGTGTAAAGATTGTAGACCAGACTTCTGATCTGTCTTATAGTTATCTGAACTCACAACAGGGCCAGGTTCTGCCGAAAGCGAAAACTCGGTAGACTTGTAAGAGTTGCCTGGAGAAACATAATCTGACGTACTGGAACGTCGGAGATCCTTGCCAAATGGCTTCAGAAATGTTGTCTGTCTTGATCTTAGATCTTCAACATTTAGCATTGTTTGCATCCGTTTCTCTGTTCTTGGCTTTCTAGAACATTCCAACCTTTCTGTAAACGTATCGTTTTGCAAATCCAATGGACTGGTAGGGTTGTCTTTGGAATCAGTCGAACCTTTCGGGTATACAGGCTGTAGACCAGGTTTCTGATCTGTCTGAAAGTTATCTAAAGTCACAACAGGGTTAGGTTCTGCCGAAAGCGACCGGTTGAAACTGCCTTGAGAATCATCATCTGACGTGTTGGGGCCGATGAGATGCAAAAATGGTGGTTTTAAAGGTGTAGCTTGTATTGTCGTATGTAACATTGTATTCGTCTTCTCCATTTCTGATTTTATAGAATAATTGGGAAGAAATAATTCAATGCTTTTTAAAACATCATGCATTATTATACATACCATACATACATTATTTTGTTCGAATATTTTCAAGAGAGAAAGATGCAAAATGTTACATTAGCATTCAGAAAATTATTCTAAAATAAAGCAGTGTCTTCATGCAATTAGAAAACATCAAAAGCTTTTCTTAGATTTAGTAATTTTACAATATTTGCTTCAAATAATTATTATTACTTTTTTTTAACTATATAGTAATATGATAAAATAACGTGTAGATATCTTCGATTAACATATGGAAAGGATAGCAAACAGGTCACCAATCCTGGTAGCAATTAAAAGAATGCAAGCGCGCCGCAAGACGAAACTAATAAATATTAAACATCTTAATATTTTTTCAAAATATATTTTAACTGATAAGGAAATAAATAAAATATTATTATTACGTCTGAGATCCTGTGTGGTGAAAGAGAAGACTTTCTTGTAAAACACCAAGCCATCATTATCCGAAGATATATTTTTCTGTATTTCTAGTTGAGCAAAATATCTATCGCCATCTGAAATAATTCGGATTCAGGTCGTTAATAGAACACGTGCAAGTTAGAACGAGTAGAGTGTTTTATATGGCTCATAAATCAGGACTATTACGCTAATAAAACCTATGCCAGTATGCACTAAATCAATAGACTCGCATCCTTTTCTTACCTGATTAGTAGTATATAACTTGTGTGTGTAAGGCCAACGTAAACTTTCTATTTTTCAATAAAGTATGGTAAATGGGTTTAAGCACGGCTGACGCCTTATCAAAGAAAGTAACGAAACATTATAAATGTGAGATTATTTTAAAAGTTTGTAAAACGTAAAAAAATGATTATAACTATTTTATATGCAATCGTCAATAATAATAATAATAATAATAATAATAATAATAATAATAATAATAATAATAATAATAATAATAATAATAATAATAATACAAATTTAGGTTTACTTTGTTAGATTATCATTATCGCAATTTTCAATATGCTTTCGCACATAAAAGAGCAGAATTAAAGTTATTTATTTTTTCTTCTTCAGAAATCCCCCCCAAATATATAAGAACGAATAACGCCCAACCCTTTTGATCCTCCTAACGCGATTAAAATATTTAGTTAATATATGAAACAGGAAATTTCGTTGCACACAATTTAAGTAAACCGTGCTTGTAATCCAGACATTCTAGTAATTTCCGCTATCGAACTTCTCAATTTGTGCACTATTATAAACAGAGCGCTCCGAATCATGTAAATCAGTAACCTGGTTGAATGGTAAAGTATAATACCTATTATTCAGGATTATTAAGGTACTTTCACATTTAATTTTGTAAGAACAACAAATTTATATTCAGTTATAGTTAATTTCGCATCACAAATGTTTAGCATTGTATACAATTCAAGCCTTGGATATATGAATTAAAGATAGTTCAGCAATGATCTATATTTGTATGCCCTTCTCTGTTTTTACCATTCGCTATTTCTTACCGATGCAAAATAGTTTTTATTGCACTAAATAACGTTAACATAGATATAGTATATATTTACTTCATCCAAGAACGGTATGTATATTTTGCCACTGAAATCGCCATATAATATAATTGAAAGGTGAACACCAATAACGTTTTCATTATAGCAAAATAGCTTGGCATAGAAGAATGGAAACTCCTACTTTTCTCTTCGTAAAAGGGTGATTGTCAAATATTACGGCATAAATTTAAACTGATTTATTATATTTTCAGGAGAAATTGTGTTCTTGAGCCACGCCGACAGTGACACTTGCTTACAAATTACACACGTTCTCAGTGAACACCTGGTTGTAACGGACAATAATATGAATGGTAACATGACTTAACTAAATGGTAATTACTTTACTGACCTTTTGATTGTACTGATAAATATACCGCATACTGATTGGTATTTCCATGCAAATACAAACATATACCTTTTGATCTTTCTCTCCATCATACCAACATGCAAAATAATTCGATTTTTTTGCACGCATCATACATAATGGCATCCAAGCCAGCTATATTTTAGAATATTTTAGGTGATTAACGTAAAATGGACAATGTCGGTAAAAGGAGCTAACGTGTACTTCGTATGTCTGGATATCATCGAAATACTCAGTATAACTCTCCGTAGTTAAAACCACACAATATGAGGAACAAATAAATTACAGGTTTGATGTGAGCATATATATATATATATATATATATATATATATATATATATATAAATATATATATATATATAAATATATATATATATATATACATATATATATATATATACATATACAAATATATATATATATATATATATAAATATATATATATATATATATATATATATATATATATATATACATATATATATATATATACATATATATATATATATATATATATATATATATATATATATATATATATTCGGACATATTTATTTTACAAGTTAATGTTATCGTAGTTTTACAAGATCAGTCTACAATCGTTCAACAAGAACAGAGCCCGGAATTTTGGAAAATAAAGTTTGATTTAAAAGGAAACATTCAACAATTAATGCTATCAGAAACATGTGTCACACTTCCTAAACAATGAATGCAGAAGAAATCCTTTTAAAACACTAAACATTGGTCATGTGCAAACAGTATATTTCATGCATTAGATTCGACATTTGGACAGGAATATGTGTAATATCAGCCTATTAGGACCGATATTTTATTAATAAAGACGGGGCTTATAACTTTTTGACCGTTTATAATGAAGATCATTAGCTGTTTTCCAAATAAAATCATGGCAAAAATATTTTTTGGACCGAAACTAAATCCCAATTATCCCCCACATGACAATTAAACGGAAGATCTTGTATATAATTAACATAATGGGTAAGAAAAATGTTAGACTCCATTAACATTAAAGTAATAACAAACACTTTCTATGCTTTATAATTAATTCATCTATCCGTAAATGTTTATGAGATGATAGATGAACGAAGTGAGTGAAGGAGTGTGAATTACTGTATAAGTATGTTACAATGAAAAATATAGAAACAAACTCTCATGCAATACTCTTGATTTTATTTAATTAAGATAAGCATTATATTATTGTAAGATTCATTTATGCAACATAATATAATGTCAGATGAAAAAAGAACTAAAAGGTATTTTCTAAGATTTTAACGAACATTAGTCCCTAAGAAAACGCACAAGGCTATATACACAGGCAAACTATTTTAATGACATAATGTCTGAAATAGGTTCTGTTAAAATATTCGAAATTGCCATAATAAGTGAATTTTTCTCTTTTAATTTATCGTGATTTATAAAGTATTAATAATCAATTCAACTAGACATTAAAACAGCAAAACATATATTCCATCAGGATGCTGAATCTATATTAGGGTAGGAAAACAAAGAGGATAAACCGAGAACTTAGGAGGGAATATAATGCGATGAAATGTTTTATGGCTTTAACCTGTGACAAGAGTCCTAGAGACGGTAAAGCAAAGGAAGATAAATGCCAATATGTTAAATATGTCATAAGGATGTTTTGTAAACAAATGTGCCTAAATATTACGTGATATTGTTGAGGGTATTACCATATTATTCAAAGAGAAGAATTGGTATAATACCAAGTATGCATAGACTATTCATTAGTACTATATCGATATTAAAAAATAGAGACAAGTTGGTATAATGATGGAGAATATAAATGGCCCTTGTGAAGGTAACCCATTTTGTACAGTTTCTAATAGTTATAAACCTAACAGTCATCTTATGCCTGTTAAAATGTTACATAACCAAGAAAACAACAATTTTTAGAAAACAAAGACAATTAAATGTTTGAATGTCTTCGAAACAAAAAAATGGTGATAGAGAAATTACAGAATTAGAAATATTGACACTTCTATATGATTTTTTTAAAAAAAAGACTATCCATTAGCAGCAAAAAGTAATGCCAGGTACGGAAAATAAATGAGATTTACAAAAATAGTTGGTAGCTAAAATAAAATACATACAACTGTACTCAACTTATTATGTGCATTGAATGACAAAGAAGTTACGAAATTCATTTTAGAAATGTAATTCTGAACAATTAAGATTAAAACTAAAAATACAGAGGGCAGTATTATTGCATCAAAAACGTTGATTTGAACAATGTATTGTCTTAAATGCAATTTAAAATTAAACACAAAGCAATGACTGAATATGTTTTTCAGAAAGAAATGAATTATTTTGTATTATGAAAACAGATGGAAAAGAATATGAATGATAATAATTTAAAATGGCTTCAGATGTGTTTTATTTTTTAATTGTTAGAAACAGTAATCATTGCAACGAAAATACTACTAGATGAATATTTACATTTTGTAAATGTTATGAATATCAAAGAAGTCTAAGAAAGATATTTTAGAAACGTTTGTTTTATTTTTTATGTACGAATTTAACAAGAATAATATCAAAACAAATATGGTGATAACAGGTAATTAATAATGACAGACGCATATTTATTATGTAAACATGTTATATCTGATAACGGTTGCAAGAAAAATAATATTTGAAACATATCTTTTGTGATTGGGAGAATTGTTACAATGGTAATGAGAAATGAATCATTCGTAAATATATACAATTTGATATGTACTAAGATTGCTTCTTAAATAAAAGTGTAAATTTCCAGAAAATGAATTTAATGGAATTAAACCAATCCGAGTTAGCTAAAATTTCTTATTGTTATTATCTGTAAGTTTGGCGGCGGAGATCCTTTGGTACTTTATACCCAATTTATGACATACACCACCATGTTGTCTCTTATTGTGTGCACTTGTTTTTAAATCAAGCAATATACATTGGAAGTTTAAAATATAAACCGTTGTACCCTCACGTCACTTTTGATACTTGTGTTGTTCGTTGAACACATGCTTTAAGGCGTCTATAAACAGTTGCCTCAGTCTATACCCTTAAACATAAAACTTTGTTGTATCATTCTTCTGGAGTAATCATGGTCTCTTCTATCGCTAGATTGAAAAGCTTGTCTGTGACATTTATTTTCTTTCTTTTGTATTTTGGTTAAGCATTATTAAAGCTTGGTGAATCATGTATTAAATGCATCAAGAGACAGGGAGAATTACATATATGATTAACTCATATATCTGAAGTAATCGTATTGCACAGGAGAAAATATATCCTAAGTTTATAATCAGAGTTACCTCAATAGAGAGAATATGAGTTTTAACGAATATAATGTCGATTTCTCAGATCTCGTGGAAGAACAAAAATATAGAAATACAAGACAGTACAGAGAAATCAATTGATATCATAAACTTCGTTGGAATGTTGCAACTGCAAAAAATTCGAATGCACTATTGTGTGCATTATCCACTAGTGATCTCAACTTTCAAAATTACGCGGTTCTCATCGGATGGACGCTTATGAGCTACCAAGGGGAACTTCCTTTGGAGCTCCATAAGAAGTTTGTTAATTATTCCTGCTAATCATTCCGTCAGCGCGAATAGGCTATGAGGTCTCTGTCTGCACTATAAGTCACATGCATTATTCATGCCCGGACGTCTGCTCGTATGTATTCCATGTATTCAAGACCATCTTTGACCATCACCAGCTAGATGCCTTTGTGCCTATGGCCGCTATATATCTCAATGACTATTGTGAGTGTCCTTCCATTTCTTTGATCAGTGTCTTGCATGTGTCGATACGGTAGCGACCCACGTCTAGCAACATGCATGTTGCCGTTTCCTCGGTTCCAGCCGTGATAGACGCTACAAACTGAAAGCCAGCCTCTTAGAGCTCCGACAAATTCGTGTAGATGCCATATGTGTGTAGCGTAACTGCAGTGTCTTGTGACAAAAAGTTGTTCGAGGACGGTGAAGACGATCCAGCTTATGGTGTTTTCATAATGCCATTCGCAGAATTCATCGTCATAACCATCTCGGTGTTGCTGGGGAAAGGCCACTTGCCACTGAACTGGTCGTTGGTCCGTGATAATGGAGGTTCTATAGGTTTATTATCTTAAAGCTTCTAGGAAGGTTGACTCATTTGTTTCTAACTACGTAACTGTTATGCAGGTGGAGAGAAAAGAGCATCTTGACTTTTAGATTGCTCAGGTCTGGCTCATCTTTGCAGACCATGACTTCGTGAAAATCGATGGCAATAACAAACAGGTGAGACAAGCAGGGGGCGAAAATCTCCCCAGCCCTTTCCTTATAAGGCTTGGTTTGGTCCTTAGGTGGCATTTCTGAATAAACCTGTTTGCACCTGCCGAGAAACGCACGGTGCAATCAGAGATTGGATAGTATATCAAGGCCATCCCAGAGCGGCCATGAGCCCTCCACCCAGTTGGAAATGACATGATAGTTTTTCGGTTCTTCTTCACAATAAATGAAGACAACAAAAACATCAGTGCCGAGATAGTTTAGCTCTTCGATCTCTGTAAATAGTTGAGTAACAATTTTTCTTGGCATCCTTTTGTGCAAGGACTAAGACACTTTTTCGATAAGTTTTGGTCCAGGTACTTTCCTTTCCCTTGCTCTGTCCGTGAGCGTACAATGTAGTGTAGGTCTATCATTTGGGAATGGCAGACCTATCAGTTCGTATGACACATTGTCCTTTGTGACAATGCACTAGTTTGTTGCGTGGTACGGGCGTGTATCGCACTTGCAAGAGCACGGTAGTCGATAAGAGCAGCCACTAAATCCAATTTTGAGAGAAGATGGTCCCCTCGGGACAAGTCATTAAACTCCTACCACGGTGAGTAGTAGAAATTCATCGCGTAATTGAACAATTTTTTACCTCCTGAGGTGAGCCGGTAAGGTTCTAGACCAATAAAGTAAAGTGCGTCGCTGGCTCTATATCCAATCACGTATTCTGTGCAGAGATAAGGGCTCCATCGCCACCAAAACATCTTGCATCGTCTCTACTATTTATCCACCAATACAAAACTATTGACTTACATTATTATGTAAAACTTCAACTATTGTCCCTTTATATGACATGGCAAGCAAATTATTGAACAATGAGGAAAAGGGAGTAAATCCTTGTACAGCGAACCAACGGCACATGTAGCTAGTTCAACAATGGAAGAGAGCGTTTGACCTTCTACGATAACGTTTGGGATTGGGCCTCAGGGAGAGGGATAGAGGGGCTAGAGGAATCAATCCCATTGACTGCTTGCGAGACTTTAATGTCAGTATTGCGGACGACAACCACTATTTAAAGAAAATATTTTAGGATCATATTTTAGTGGTTAAAGATTACTTAATGAAGATTCCAACTGCAACATCAAGAAACATGTTTACCATATCTTGTATCTTTTTCGAGAGTTAATAGACAGACATGAACTATTAAATACGATAGGGCTAGCAATTACAAACACTCACTCCCTCTGGCAATGGGGAAACATTCTTTTAAAGCTAAATTTGTTCGGTGCTTGTAACTATATTATATATGCTTTAAACGCCTCATTGATTTCAGTGGCCAGTAGTGAAGCATGAAAGTGGATCAGCAGGTACAAACATTTAGTAATATGTATTTTGAAATTTGAATTTTTGCTTTATTTTTTATGGGCTAGATTTGTGTTTGCAAACAGATATACTGCCACTGCTGCCACACCCACAAAATAGAAATAAAAACAAACAAATTAGAGCTAAAGAATTAGTATCAAGCATTACCAATTTTACATAAAATATAAACAGAATATTTACATATAAGTATAAATATGTCCTCTGTCTTTTATTTGTCTATATCAAACAGTTTCTGCGTAATCATTGTTAACACATTGTTCTGGGAAAAGGTAATCGTCCCAAGACGTATACAATAGGTAATAAAAATGGATGCGATGGCCTCAGAATCTAAACAGTTCATCTTCACTATACCTATTAAAAACGTGTAAAAATCATGATTATATGTGAATTATTTTTTGTGGGTGGGAGATAGAGATTAAACACGGTTAAGTTCTAACCAAGGAAGCGCAGACATACCGAAGCATATTGTACACTACTACAACAATAGGCCCTCCTGTGACAGCAGTAGGGGAATACTTATATAAATTTCATTATCACATATGAGTTCATTGACTAATGGTCCTTATCTATCCAAGCTCATCACTATCGGACGGCAAAACTTACTAAGATAGCGTCGTAACAATAATCGTTGAAATTAGATTTAGATATAACTTTCTTTACCTTCATCATCATGCACAGTTTGGTAATCTCTGTTCAAGACTTCCAAGAGATATTTTGGACCCTTCTTTTCAACAGTTTCCTTAAAAGCCAAAACTGCGTTATCTCCGAGCTGTAAAACCTTCTTGAGAAAGTCTGTAGCTCTCGCATATCTGTCGTGCCCAAAGTCAAGGTCAAGTTGATGAAAGTATTCATCCGAAAGAAGCTGTCGTTTTATAAAAGACTCTTTAAAATCTGTCGAGTCTATCTCATCCACAACGGTATCAAACTCCTCTATTAGCCTGCGACAAAGTCTTCTTTGACCTATGAAAAAGATAAATAACTTAATTTATTATTATTATTATTATTATTATTATTATTATTATTATTATTATTATTATTATTATTATTATTATTATTATTATTATTATAGTTATTATTACAGATATTCAAGTTTATATCAGAGTGTGCAAGATTTACCATTATCTTTGCTTTCTTCGCGTAATTCTCTGGTCATCAATTGTATTTTTATTAAAACGGGTTCTCTTGGAAAAAATTGCGCCATCTTTGGAGTGCTCAGTAGTCTTTTCAACAGGTTCTCCAAGTTACCGTCTCTGCAGAACTCCATGAGTTTCAAGTATGATCTCCTCGAGCATGGTGTTAAATACAGAATCAAACTCCCATGGGCTGCCCTGTTGAAGACAGATTCCGTCTCCTTTAAAAACTGCTGTTCTACATCATTCATGTCATCTTCGTTAAATTGGTCCAATAGGGGCTCTGTCAAAGAAATATCGTACTCTGTTTGGCCAATTCAATCCGTAACTGGATATCAGAACTTGAAGCACCTAGGCAAAAGAGACACTATTTTATTATAACAAACCCAATCCTCAGTTTAGTAAGACGATTTCAAGTTTTCTGTGCAGCCTCGCTTGTCTTTAATGCCCAAGCCACCTTTATATTAAAACTACGCTACATACAAACACAGAAACATATTTTCATTTTTCGTTTCATTCCTCAATAAGCTGACTGAATTTCAGAGTTCAGAATATTCTTAATATCACGAAAATGAGAAGCTATCAATAAAATTTAAATGCATAAAGATATGTTTCAATGATTACGATCATCATTCAATTAAGCTTGTATTCTAATTAACTCTCTCTCTCTCTCTCTCTCTCTCTCTCTCTCTCTCTATATATATATATATATATATATATATATATATATATATATATATATATATATATATATATGAAACATGATATTCCGATGTATTATCGTACTCTACCGGTCAATTACCAAGTTGTGCTCTCGCTTTCACAAAATATTGTTTTTGTTTTCATCTGATTTTCCGAAGAATTAGTAAAATATAACATCAAATATAAAACAAACATGTCACATTTAGTAGGTATAGAGCAACACATTTGAAAGAATAAAATAATTTCGACTTAATTCAACTTCAGTGACAACTTGAAAAGAGTCCGACTATGAGGTTAAATTGTATGTGAAGGTTGTGAAAATTTAATGAAGTCTGTTGGAGAGCACCATGACTATGCCAAGGCGGACGACACAAATAAAGAACAATTATAAAAAACAAAAAGGTAAACAAAATGCATATTTTGTGTTCAGTTATTGAATCCAAAATTAAAGAATCATAAAACAATATCCTAAAAGCAGAAAAAAATGTGTGCCTTGAACTATTTACACAACAGGTTACAACAATGATGTCGATGTGCCTGAGTGCGCCTCCCCAAAATGTTGTCCTAGATGGCAGCTATTGTACATCATAAAACAAAGAGGAAAATATGAAATGCTTTCAAAATTAAGATTGAGATAATGCGTTTGTTTAACGGTACCTAAAGTTAAGAACTGCACATAATATCGAAGGGTAAACCATTCCAAACGTATGTAAACAAATTTCAAAATTAAGAGTATGTATGTATGTATGTATGTATGTATGTATGTATGTATGTATGTATGTATGTATGTATGTATGTATGTATGTATGTATGTATGTATGTATGTATGTATGTATGTATGTATGTATGTACGTACGTACGTACGCACGCACGCACGCATGTCTGTCTGTCTGTCTGTCTGTCTGTCTGTCTGTATGTATGTATGTATGTATGTATGTATGTATGTATGTATGTATGTATGTATGTATGTATGTATGTATGTATGTATGTATGTATGTACGTATGTATGTATCATTATTAGGCATGCAGATTAAAATTTACACCCAACTTACAGAAATCAGGAAATCTCAAAGACCAATTTCTGATTAAAGTCACCCTATGGAGAAAGTGTTCTGAGCACCTTGCCTTACCCACCAGACCCCATGATCTAACACTCCCCTCTTATCTTGAAGATACCGTCGAATTATGGCATAACCAAACACTGTGAACTTTTATAACACATTGTTTTGTTGTAGCTTCCATGTACCCATGGATTCCACATGATGACCGATAAAAATCATCCCATAACCGGTACATTTTTTTTGACGTTGTTGAGCATATATTGGTAGTCAATCCCATAAATTCCTGCGTAAGCGAATACTATCGCGAAAACTGAAATAGTCGTATTTCACCGACACGTTGTATTTACCTGCCTCTCTCTCTCTCTCTCTCTCTCTCTCTCTCTCTCTCTCTATACATTATGGAATATTACCGGTAGTATTACGGCAAATTATTGCTCGTGTTCTGTTCTTTTGCCCTGAAATAGATAAAGATGTTGCTTTATATATAGAGATGTAATTAATAACAGAATCTAGCCTTAGTGCAGAAACGTAGTATTTTTAATGCTTTCTTTTTTCAATGTACATACACAGATATATATATATATATATATATATATATATATATATATATATATATATATATATATATATATATATATATATATATATATATATATATATATATATCAGTCATAATATTAATTGTTTCAGTTGATGACAGGAAGTCCCATGATTAAAAATAAACCATTATAAATCTTTTTTTGTGACGTCAAACAATTAAATTTGAATATTCAGAGCACGCTGGATTAGGAGTAATGAAATCTATTAAAATAAATTAAAATATTATTCTCAAAAATCAATTTATGCAAAGATTAATAAAGTATTTCAAAAAAATTAAGTTTTGCGATTTGTGAGCAGGAGCTAGGATTGTGCTATTTCAATTTCCTATGGCATACAGTCAACACAATAGGCTCAATTCAATTTCTTTAGCATAGTTTGCAATGTGCTTCTGAGGGGCAAATACAATCACATAATTCATGAAACTGTTGTAAATATTGTGACGAGAATTTTATCGACAGATCGTTATACATATATATATATATATATATATATATATATATATATATATATATATATATATATATATATATATATATATATATATATATATATATATATATAAAGATTACAATTCATATGGTCTAAACCAAGAAGACTAGAAAATGAAAACTAAGCACTAGTAGAATTTAACATTTTCTAAATCTTCTTATTATCCTTCAATTTTTACTATAACAATAACCGGTATAGAATCAAATATCCGTGATATAATCTGCGTTACATATGTACAAAAAGTAAAAATAGATGTCGCTTTGGCTTGTAGACTTTTAGGGAATTATACAACGTTTTCAGTTTCCGCAACTAGTCTATACAAGCTGGTTGTATTTATAGTTTTAGCACATGTGAAGACAGCCATGTAGAGGTTTACAAACACAACGTTTTTGTGTTTATTTGTTTGTCGTATATATGTTTTGTATTTGCCTTTGAAAAAGACTCATTAAGAGTCGAAAGTGCTTAGGCTAGTTAGTTACTAGTTTCGTACTGTTCGTCGTCAGTTTTTTGCATATATATATATATATATATATATATATATATATATATATATATATATATATATATATATATATATATATATATATATATATATGTGTGTGTGTGTGTGTGTGTGTTAGAGAGAGATAGAGTATGCATATTAAAGTAACATTAAAAAATATGTTCTCTTCAAATTGCAGTATAAAAAGGTATTAAAACGCATTGAATATCAAAGACCTTAACTTTGCAAATAGATGTTGCTTTAAATTTTGCTTCTCTGATAATCTCAGCCTATCTGTTTTAATTTCAAGTACGAGATATATGTCACAACGAATAAAAAACGAATATATTTTATACTATCTCGTTTGAATGTATCCTTTCCTGATATCAACTTTTCAAGCTGATCAGCCAGTCCCCTCGATCCAGTCTCTCGTAGAGCATACAGTAATATGTTATAGGTATTTTGCAAACCCTTCAATATATGGTAAAACAGAAACTTGGATAGCTTTCTCCTGGGTTTGAAAAGTTGATCCCCTATATGCTCTATGTCAAACACTTCCTGTTCTACAAAATATCCATATATATATATTATTTGGATGCAGCTCCTTTTCGATGTGTGATCTTTTCTTTACAAGCATTCCTCTAAGTTTCCTTATGTTGCTTTAAGAACAAAGTTGAGGAATGTCTGCAATGATAAGTGGAAAGGTCTTATTGTCTAAGGAAAATGATGATCGAGCATGATGTTGTGAATAATCCCAAGGTCATTGGACGTCATCATACTTTATTGACCTTGATTTGTTGATGTACGTTATAACAGAAGTTGAAACATATATTCCTCTAACGTAATATCCATAAGGAACTAACAGTGACGTTAATTTCGCTTATTGTACGTAGTACAACTGCTTTCAAAATGAATGAAACCATGTATTTGTTCCCTATTTCAAAACAATCCTAATTCATGCCATCATATTTAAATTATCATACTTGCAGTAAATATGGGTATTAAAGTGCAAATGCTATATCAAATAGTCAAGTGCCACTTGGCTTAATATTAATATACAGTACAAATTATTGAGTTAATACTTTACTTTTATATTCTATTAAATATAAGTGTTGTTTTTCAAATGGAAATATAGTTCGCTTGAATGCTGGTTAGGCTTAAATAGCCCCATTATAATATATAAAGTTGATAACTTAAACCTTTAATAAACTTCGTAGTCAAACATTGTGACAGGACAGGGTTTAAAACAAGATATGCCAATAAATAAATTAAATAAAATTAATCGCACTACTAGCGTAATAGAAACATAACACATACTCTTGTCTTTCAAAGACATGTAGACAATAAATAATTGATAATATTATGGCTAATATACTGGATCAAGCATGCGTTAAAAGGAGCACAAAGTTCAATTACAGAGCGTATGAAAAGATGTGCAATAGTAAATGTTCTCTGGCTGTGGGTGGGTGGGGAAAGTAGTAAGTGGTAATGTCCAAATATACATAAATCTCTATGGCAGAGGTTTCATAAACTGTGGGCATTTTGGAGAAATTAGGAGAAAAATTGAATATAATAAATATTTGGGGTGATTTTTTAAAAATCAGCAGTGAATATATATGAAACATTTATCTATTTCAAATTAATTGAGATAAAGGGATTCTTTAATACGTGTTCCAGCTCGAAAATATGAAGACATTTAAGTACACCTTTAATAAAAAGTCATTAAATTACTGAGATTCCTTTATGCTAAAAGTATAGAGGTACCAGTCAAAACTGAAAGACTTTTCCCACGACATTGAACCACACAATTATAAAAATATAGAATAAACTAAATGCTTAGACTTATGAAAAGACCATGCCAACAAATAAGCGAAATGTACAAATGGATACTGCAAAGGATTGAATATTTAGCTTGGTATATTTGTAGATATTCATCTATTTGAAGAAGTTCACGTGCAGATATACCTGAATGCGTAAAAAGCCAAACAATTTGTATCAATATAAAAAGTATGAAATGACATTTTCTTATTCTTTGATCTCAGTTTAAAATATACCTCCACAAAAAGTATCATTGACCCTAAAATTACATATAAATAAAATCTTTGACTGAATAAATGTTCAGTGAAAAAAAGATAAAATGTCTTACTAAACCTGCTAAGCAATAAGTATCTTCGCTTCAGCACGACCATAACGAGCGTCGCTTATAAAAGTTACGTTAAACCAGTCAAAATACCTCACTTAGAGAAAGTCAGGTACGTTGACATGTTGATCATATTCGCTTTAAACAGTGGTCCGAACAGAAGAATGGCGGAAATTCCTGTTAGGATGTAATAAAAAGATATATTTAGACAATAAACAATCATGCCGTAGCAGAATATTTAATAGCTGAAAAATTAAATTTCTACATATCTTGCACTATTGCTAAAATACATCGTCATTGAGATAATGTATGTTACATTCGGACAGCAGTGTTTGGTTTCTGTTAAACTCACGAAACATTGATGTCACCTATATGAAAACTATTCAATCTATCGCAATAATGATATATGCTATTATTTACGTTGTGCCGCATTGCGTCTTAATTTTTGTTTTACTCGATTATTATATTAGAATGTGATGCACCACCAGAGCGTGCTTGTTATGACATATAAATATGCAGCTGATTCAAAGTTATTCTTATAGAATTTTTCTTTTTTCAGTACAGCTGGCAAAAGTTATTACTAAGCAACATTTTGTATCTTACACAGGCTGGATACAAGATGTAAAAAAATACATGTTCTCATACAGTCTCCTGAATGTTTTAAATAGTTTAACCGGTTGATTCTTTATGAACTGTCCAAACTAATCTATATGGATTTTAATGTTGGTTCTATGAAGAATTATTTCAGTTTTTTCCACATGAAATGTTGTTAACCATGCAGAACCTCAGCAGAATAATATTTGGATAATTTTAGATCTGGATTATATCTGTTTGACTAGCAAATTCAAAAGAAAAAAATAATCATAGGATGAGAAATGCATTATCTGCTACAAGCTTTTGTTTGGGAGAATCCTTTGCTTTATAAACCTCGACATTATGTCAGGTACGAACTGAATATATCCACAATTATTTTTTTACCGCATAAAAATGGTTTATTGAGGAAATCCTTCACCTCGTGTGCATATTAATGAAAGCCTTTGATTTAATGTTTTTATTTCGAGAGAAGAAGAACTTTCTTAATATTTGATCTAAAGGATCATTGTTAATTTTACTATTTTGACTTGTTACACAGTATCACACGTTATTTAAGGACAAATGTATCAGCATAATCAGTGATAGTATACATAAATTGCATGTTATACATAAAAGCTGTAGTGTACTTACGTTTTTCCATTGAAGAAGTTTGTAGTTGTTCAACAATAAATTCCTGTCTTGTTTTCTGAAGTGCGCTCAAAAAAAGCCCATAACTTTCCGGCTTGGAATGCACAAGTTTCTGCGTAAATAATTCTGCCTTAGCCGTTTCTGTCTTTTTTTTCATTGATTTCAGTTTCGTCCTCTACTGATAAAACTCCGCCTTCAACCAGTCTTAACACAATATCTCGGGTCATCAAATTATCACGCAAATAAAGGTAGTTCTTTTGCATCTTCTTTTTATCGTCAGCTAGGAGCCATTCCTGGTATCTCTCTATAAAAGTATACAACACAGAATAAAGAGCACAGACAAGGAAATGTAGTCTAAACGCTATGTTTATGCAATGGTAGCCGATTTATCATATGTTGTTCATTGAAAAAGTTATACCTGTCAACGTTCATATTTTCTTACATCAGGCTATATAATTTTTTGCATACGCTAGAGGAAACATCTTCTCCATTACTTTACTTTTTGTTTTCGAAATAACATTTCTTTTGAAAATGGTACCAGTCTTTGCAAGACATTCTCAAAAAATTACATTTTCTCATCTAGTCGATTTGTATCCTATATTATCAGGCACTACCTATGATCATACATGATGTCTGTGTAAAACCAAATTCAATTTTTGAAATAGCTTAGGTGTTCTTCAAACCAAAATGTCTATATATTTTGCTGGACCCATCCAAATTCCTCACAATGCTTTTCCAAAATTATGCTTTAAAATTGGCATTCATGACGTTTTGCTGAATATTTGATATACAATATGTTATTTATAATATTATGCATTTAAAATGGAAAGTCTTACTTGTGCAAACGATTATTCAACATAGATCTATATTGAAACTAGATCGAATATTATTCATTATGACATGTTTTAGCAGGAAGAGAGATAGACAACAAATACAGACTTGAAACTCAATCTGTACAGTGTAATAGAATCGCACACTTTGCATCTGCAAGAAAACAATATTTGTTTTTACAATTTACACATGATCAAAGGTACCTTTTGAAGATATTTTAAGTTAAGGTGATTTTCACAAAAAATACAAATTGGCATCAGTATAAAAAGTATAAATTTTATACTCTTAAATACAGCAAATACTACATTACTAGTTATAATAGAAACAACCATATCTAACGGTTTAAGGTTAAAATACGTTTGCTTTCGATATAATGCAGAGCAAGGTCTATCGAAAATATACATGTAGCATTTGGTAAGCGAACTTTTATGTGTTTTCCACTAACGAAGGGTGCAGCAGCCTTTTCCTTATCTTTGGATTCATCGGCATAAATTCTTGTGTAGTTTTTAAATTCGGTTAGGTGCTTATGATAAGAGTTGTGGAAGATAGAAAGGTTGGTCTCAGATGTTGTCCATCGTGTAGCGTGAAGAGTACTTTTGGTTGCTTAAGTAGGGAGGAAAGTGTTCCGGATGGATGTTTTCTGAATTTTAGAAAGGTCCAATTTTATATTGTCAAGGCTGGATGATATTCTAATACAAAAGGAAGGTATGACATTTGGTTTATTTTCGTATAAGGTTTTGTATTTGAATTGAAAACCAGCCGAGAAAGCAGAGACCAGAAGGTTTAATCTTAATTTGAGAGAATACTGAGCGAAAAGCATTTTTCTACAATGTGATAAAGGTGGTTCGTTCGCATCAGCGAGAAAGCCACCACACCGGGATATCTTAAATGCTCCCAGAGCAAGGCTTATATTTTGATGATCAGTTGAGTCAAGCATCTTCAAATATGACTTCATACCTGAACCATAAGCAACACAACCATAGTCCAGTTTGGAGCAAATAACCATTCTATATATATATATATATATATATATATATATATATATATATATATATATATATATATATATATATATATATATATATATATATATAACATCGTCAAGTAAATCAACCGATTTCAAGCATTTAGCTTTCAAGTTATTTATGTGTGGAATGAAGGTCAGTTTTTGTCGAAGATAATATCTAGAAATTTTGTTTTCTCAACAACTGGTATAAGTGTTCTGACTAGCGTGAGTTTAGGTTGGTTATGGTGTCAGAAATGCATGCATACTAGTTTTGACTTTGAAAATGTAAAACCGTTGGTATTGGCCCAATTTTGAATCTTGTTTATATATTGTTGAAGTTGTCTTCAATTATATGCATGTGCGTTGATCGGCAACATATTAAAAATCGTCAACGTATAGAGAACAATCCACACCAGGAGCTAAACACTTGGTGATGCTATTAATTTTGATGTTTAAAATCGTTACAGATAAATACTGCCCTGTGACACATCCATCTCTTGCTCGCACTTATCTGAGAGGGTAGAGCCCACTCGTACCTTGAATTCTCTGTCTGAGAGAAAGTTTGATATGAAAGAGGACAGACGGACTTTTAGACCCAGATTGTACAGGTCATTCAGTTACCCGTACTTCCATGTCGTGTCATAGGCCTTTTCTAAGTCAAAGAAAACCACCTACTAAGTGTTCCTTCTTGATGAAACTGTTGCAAATAAATGTTTCCGGTCTAGCCAGATGATTATTGGTACTGAGGCCAGATCGAAAGCCACTTTGAAAAGGAGATATTAAATTATTAGGTTCGAAGAACGATACAAGCAGAGAATTAATCATTCGTTCCATTGTTTTGCTCATACAACTATAGGTCAATTCAATGGGACGATAGTTGGTAGGATCAGTGCTATCTTTACCTGGTTTTGGAACTTGTATTATTGTTGCTTCTTTCCAAATGTTGGGTAAATTGCATGAAATCCATAAATCATTATAGATTTTCAAAAAAAATGTTAATTATGATTCTGGAAGGTGTTTCGAAAACTGATAATGTATTTTGTCAGGCCCAGCAGATATATCATGGATTTTGTTTAAAGCCTTCATAAGCTCCAATATTGAGAACAGTTGGTTATAACTTTCCGAGTTGTTGGATGTGAATTTTAAACGTGAATTTTCACTATCAGTACTTTTTCAGTCACTCCACAGTAGAAAACTAGAAAATCCATTATTAACCAATATCCTCATCCAAAATACTGAGCTGAGTCCCTCCCACAATAGAGTATAATGTTTGTTACCCAGCCAAATAGTTATTAAAAGTAATGGAAAAAAAACAGATCGAGCTACTAAAATGACCTTATACCTTGAACCATCTTATTTTTAAATACCGTAAACTGCTTTTAAACAAAGTATCAAAGAGTCTTTATGTCAGAGGTGGCAGGCATCAAGGAATGATGCAACGAATAACAAACTTCATGCCATCAAGCCAACCGTTGGAGAATGGACTTCTTCCCACGCAGCCACCCGTAGGGAGGAGGTAGTCATTGTAAGAATTAGACTTGGTCATACTGATATAACCCACTCCCACATGCTGAAAGGCGAAAACCAACCAGAGTGCATTTCTTGCAATGAACCATTCACTGTTAAGCACTTTATGATAAAGGGTTTCGATCTCCATCCTACGCGCGATCAATACTACAATGTGCATGACATGAAGAAACCTTTTGATACAATAAACTCCCTTGTATTTTAAAATTTCTGAAAGACGTAAACATTTATTCTAAGCTATAACGTGTATTCTATAACCTTTAGCATTTTTATGTAATGTATATACCGTCCTTCACATTCAATACCTTTTCATCTAAAATTCATTAACATACAACATTTACATTCTTCGTTAATCCGGATGCTTTATATAATTACTCTTACCATATTATCGTTTTACTTTTAACTGTTTGGGTTTCTATCGCTGGTCGATACGAAATCTTTTATCACTTTTAAATGATCCTACATAAAACCTTTTGTATGTTGCTTAACAGCCTAACAGTGCTGGTGCGCCGCAAAAATACAAACAATCAATTAATCTAACGGTTTCGTATTTACAGGAATAAGCTATCTATTCATGTTATTTGATTCTAATGAATTATTTTATGTTATTTGATTCTAATGAAGTCAATGAGAAAATAATTTAGACACTATATTATCGAAGAAGACTATCAAAGAAAACTGACAGTTTTAATGAAAACTATGACTATTTAATAAATCGATTGAAAAGCTAAGAGACCAAGTTTTAATCATTAAAGACTTAAACAACAGAGATAATGGCTCCAGTTGATGCTATTTCACCCATGATGATAGTGATGATGATAATGATGATGATGATAATAATGATTGTAGACGTAATAGCCAAAACATTACTGCCTAAAATTTTGCAAGTATTTGGTACATTAGGGATAGCAGTTTATGGCGCATCAGAAAATGTAGTTAAAGGTAGTGGTATAAAGAAAATATTTGTCTAAAGATTAGATTTAATGCCTAAACGAAAAACTATGCGAAAAAAGACAACTACAAAAAGAAAAACGACGAAAAAGAAAGACGGGTGGATATCTTCCAATAGCCCCATTACTAATAGGCCCTATTACTAACAGGATTAGCGGGAAGTCAACTGCCAGGTCTGTTAGGACGAGGACGAGGACAAGGACTGATGCTGCCAGGAACAAGGCGTTAAGTAATTTTGATATACTCGATCAACTTAAAAAGTAAAAAAAATTAAGGAGTTTATTCTAAATATGAGCTTGCAGCGATTCCATCTAACCAAGCGACATCGTGTTCTGTAAATATACAAGATTTTAATGACGGATCTGGTACACATTGGGTAGCTGATTTTGATAACAACTATTTAGACTCGTTCGGAATTCCATCAAGTGATGCGGTAAAACGATATATGAGTAAATACAAAATAATAAATTATTCTTCTAATCAGATTCAATCAGTTGGAACTTCCGCTTGTGGATATTATTGCATAATGTTCATTAAGCAGATGATCAAAAATCCAGATTTTTTAAAAGTTTATTTTGCAATTTGACAAGCAACCCTCACACGCTAATGATGAAATTGCGAATAATTTTTGTAAAGCTTGCGATTAATTTTGTCTAAACTTACAAATATAACAATGTCAACAAACTGTCTCAAATGTAAAACTAAAACAGAAAATAAAGACGAAAAAACGGATGAAACGAAGAATAATATAATAATGCTTTAAGGTATTTGCGCAATCTGCGTAAAAAGAAAAAGTATTTTTTTTCCAGCAGCAAAGTCTAGGGCGGGTTGTCCTGATGTCATTTTAGTAGACGACTAAATAAATAATGAAGTTCAACTGCGATTGCGATACAGATTTATGTCTCAAATAAAATACAATCATTACATATTGTCAGAAATGCAACAATAGAGACATAATTGGAACGGGAATAGATATACATAAATTAATTGGCAAACTACCAAAACCAAAATGCGGTTGGACATTGCCAGGTCATAAATTTACCGGTCCGTCGAATCCACTTGATGAGCAGCTTGACGAAAATGTTAATCCGCTGCCAGGACAAGAACCCTACAATCAGGTTGACGCAATAGCAATGCGTCCTGATATCTGCTACAGAGATATTGATCTTCCTAGTGGTGAAAAAAAAACACAACTGCGACAAAGTAATGTTAGACGAACTTCGCGAAAAGAAACCAGAAAATATGCGTGAGCGTGTCGACAGACGGTTGGTACAGTTTATTATTGAAGCAAAATATAAACTCGGACTCGGCGAATAATTATATGATGACCCAGCGCCGCTTGCAGTCGAACTACACAGACCTAAAAGAAAAGTTTCTGCGACGTAAGGTTGTACCAAATGCCGTTGATGATATTTGGGCAATAGATTTAGTTGATATGTCAAATCTAGCTCAATTTAACATTGACGGACTAAAGCACATAATAACAATAACAGAAAGAAAGCCAAACAAAATCTGAACCAATCACGGAACAGAGTTTTTTAACAAAATGTTCGAGCAGTTTTTGGAACAAAATAACATTTAAAAATACGTTACTGGAAATGAGGTAAAAAGCGTCAATGTCGAGCGATTTAATCGCACCCTTAACGAAAAAATTCATAAATATTTGACGGCAAAAAACACGAATTAATACATCGACAATTTACAAAATATCGTTGAAGAATATAATAACACGAAACACCGAGTTTAGAGTTGGCGATAAAGTTAGAATTTCATTGACTAAGAAAACTTTTGAAAAGAGATTTACTCCGAACTGGAGCAAAAGAAGTATTTAATGTTGATAAAGTACTTTTAACAGTACCAGTTACGTACTCGTTGAAAGACTTCTTAGGTGAACCTATAACTGGCAGTTTTTACGAACAGAAACTTCAAAAAACAGAACAAGATATATTTGTTATTGAAAAACGTATTAGAAAGCGTGGCAACAAATGTTTAGTCAAATGGCGCGGATATAGCGATAAATTTAACAGTTGGGTACCAACTCAGTCGATTGCATCGACTGCGATTGCATCGAACGAAAAATATTATTATAAACTTGCTCGTATTTTATTAATACTGACCTACACTTTACTGGTTTACATAAAGAAATTAAGTGCAATTTTCTCGCATCATCGATTGGCATTAAATTAAATATTTTAACGAAAATAAAATCGTATTTTATGTTTCTTTGTTGGCCGGGTACTTGTATAAGTTGCCAAAATATCTGATGCTCCGCAACGCTAAAATTAAATTTTAATATTTTTTTGGCAATGTGGTACTTAACATCATATAGACCAATTGTTGGTCCACTTAAATATTTCTTGCTAACAACAACATCATCTTCATCGTCATCGTCATCGTCATAGTTATAATACAAGATATCATTTTCAGTATGGTCGATGAAATCAGCAAATCTGTCATCAGATGTGACATTAGTAACTGGGACAAAATCATCCGAATATATCTGAGCCAGTCTCTCGATTAAGTACAATTTTATAATAATCTTTTATCTAATTAATATATAATATGGAAATAAAATATCATTGTCGAGTTAACATACTAAACAAAAAAGAATTAACCGAAGCAGTTCGAAATTGCTTGCTGGGATATAATTTTTATTTGGTTGACGTTATAATAGCATCAGGCGAATCTAATAAATTTTTATTAACAGCAGCGGATAAAATAAAACTTGATACAAATAATATAATGACGTTACGGAATATCTCCGCAAAATAAGGTATAAATAAAATCTTTTGTAAACATTTTTATTCTTTCTGCATTATCACTTTTCACTGATATTATTATCCCAGCAGGAGTTTGTACGCCAATAGCCTTTTTAGATGCTATGTTGATAACAGAACCTAATGCATTTCCAGCATATAAGTTGTATTTTGGATGGATGCACATGATACATTTCTTGCTCTTCTGCTGTCAGTGGCATATATCTCAAGATTTCTGTCATGATATATATATATATATATATATATATATATATATATATATATATATATATATATATATATATATATATATATATATATATATATATATATATATATATATATATATACACTTTTAATGGATAATGTTGAACAGCCAATAGCCCAAGTCCCACTGGACAGTATCGATATTCTCAACGAATTTACTACTGCCGTGCATACGACCCCATACCAAAAAAAAAAAACCCAACAAAAAAAGAGAGCTTGTTAAATGTTAAATTTTTGCAAGGCCCAGCGGAAGTCTGTACAAGCGAAGCAGTTGTTAATGTGTGAAATCACGTGATGGCCAATTACTCCATCCCTCCATCGTGTAGTATTTCACCGGGCGATGTAACGATGCCGTGTGCGATGGAGCGATATTAATTTCATCACTCCATCACATCGCTTCAGCGCTACATTGCATCATCGCGACAATCACACGGGATGAAAATAAACTACAAATCATGCGTGACTAGATTAACCGGAATAAATATATTTACCGGAATAAATACAGGAATAACAGTAATTACGGGAATATTAATTATGTAATGAAAAAATTAAACGAAGATTTTATCTCTTTTCAAACAGATCTGGGTTTACTTGTGTTAATGCAGTGTAACAATTTTGGTTTGGTAACACTTCGGATTTACTTTTATTTTTCAAATGTGTTTTTATTGCAGCATGTGATTTTCACACAGAAGTCATCTTTCCCATACAATGCACTAAATGGTCAGGGATTTTTAAGTTTATCGTTAGATTGTACCTACTGCAATCAATATGTAATGTAAATTAAATATTGACTGCAAATATTTGAATTGCAAGCACTATCCAATTTCGCTTAAAAATGCATAAAATTTAAATATATAATCTTCGTTTTATTATGGTAGTACACAATTATTCCGATAATTAATTTTCTTCCGACATTTATTCCAGTAAATACTTTTATTCCAGTATTAATACTGCGGCTAACTTTATTACGGTTCATCTTGTCACCCCAGATCAATCGACTTTTAACTAATTTACAAAAGGACGACCCTTGATGACTGGATAAAAAGCTTAATCAATAATAACTATTCATGCACGCAATTAATAATACCTGTAAAGCTGGAAAGAATGTCGTTATGAGGTAAATATACTTTTTAAATTTGTTATGAATTAAAAATAGATAGTGATTAAAGGCTTACTTGTGTTGAAGATGCTGACACATGATTTTTCTATCGACGTTGTAATAATGGGGGATATTCAATATTAAAGCTCTTGATTATCAGTAGAATTTATCTTCGTGACCATAAATGGAAATCACAACAATTTTATATTAAACAGATGGTTATCTTACATTTATTTTCGTTGTTTTATATTCATAAACAAGGGGGGGGGCAACTTTTCATGACTAGAGGACAAGCATATATTTAGTAAAATATAAATGGGCTCTTAATTCACAAACTTTTTTCAGCTAGCATAAATAGTGACCCGTTAGCCGTCTGGTGTATGTGCATCCGTCCACACTTTTCTTTCCGCAGGATAACTTTGGTTATAAGTAATGTACAGTTATGAAACTTTGCGGATAGGTTCCTCTTTAAGTAACACAGAGTCGTGTTGATATGGTTTTTTTATAATTGGGTACAGAAGTAAGAAGTCAGAAGTCAAGCGGTCCTTGAGGGTGGATGGAGGGGTGTTCTAGATGACATGACTTACTTTTTTGCCTAATGTTGCAATAATTTCTTTGTGTTTTTGTAATTAGTCGAGTCTACTGATGTTATGAACATCAACTATACTTTTTATCAGTTATCGCTATTTCAGGCGGCACCTGCCACGTCTTGAATTAAGAAGACGGGGAAACTTTAAGGCATATAATGTCCAACTTGCACTTCGTGTAGTTCTGTCTTTGATTAGAATTCACCTTGTAGAAAGACATCTCAGCAGTTTTTAAATTAATGTGTGATTTAATGCTGTGCACTATAAACTCTTTTTGAGCAGCGGGGAGAGGGAGGTGGAGATAAAAAAAAAATATGGCGACCGATTTTTGGGGAGCTAAAAAATGTTGTTTTAGTCATATAGTGTTGACTCATTAAACTATCCAAAGGCCAATGAGAGTATGCTACCGAATTGGGGGAGAGGGGGTACCCAAAAAATTGCGGCCGACAAATTTATCTAACCTAAACAAAATAGCAAAAGTAAGTGCGCGCGACCAGGTTAAATGACATTGTATATCTGTTAAATCTTGGGTAATTGTTATATTTTATCCATTGCAATTGTTGGATTTCTAAGTGCGTATCATGGTTTTTAGTTGGTCAATTTGTAATCAAGCAAAGAATTATCCTTTACACATTGAGCAACATAGTTTAGCGAAAATCTGTTTTCATCAGAACAAGAGCATTTCTGTCTGGTTCATTTAAACGATAAATTGCGTAAACAACATGGATATGCACTATTCTTAGTGTGATTTGTTGATTCCGGTGAAAAATATTTGGTTAACAATTATTTTTTTATCGTGACGACATTGTTATGTCAACGTAATACCTTGACAGGATCGAGTTTATCACGAATGATCAAAGTCGGACCATCTTCACTGATATGTTCAACAATAAATTTTATTCTGAATATGTACTTGCTGTCATCAACAAGTTTATTAAAAATAGCAACCTCTCGTTTGTCATCCATTGTAGAATCAATACGTGTTCTATCGCCATCTATTTAAAATGTTGAAAAATAAACATTAGCAGCGCCATCGTTGATAAATTCGTTCTTTGCCATTTTGATAAAATCATGCAACTGTAGTTCGAATGGTGGCTGATTCTTATATTTGATTAATCTATCAAAGCCGAACTTGGTGATGTACTCTGGTTTTATCGCCGATAATCTTATTCGTTCTTGCTCCAAAAAAGTTCCTCTGCTCTTCTCTGGTTCTATTCTATTTAATCTCTCAATTTCACTTGCGGTTAATAATGATTTTATCTCGTTTTGTAATTTTTCTTGAGCGATTTTTGACCTTGAGAAATCTGGTTTTATTTATCTGCTGAAAAATAAGGTTTTATTAGAAAAAGAGAACTTTATGTAAATCGAACAAATTGAGAAAGATATTGATCTTGATGAATTTAGCAGTCATCCTATCTATGATAAATATAAAGCAAGCAGAACCTGAGTTTTAAGGAATTGTCGTATGAAAAAAAGCAATCGCTGTAGTCATCAATACAGGTTACATAAAAGTTAATATTGCGATTCCCGGTGATAAAAAAAAACGTATTACGCGCGTATGGTTATTTATGTACGTTTTAATTGAGTAATTGATAAAGGTTTTGTTATTGATCATATTAATTTAAATATAAAAGACAACCACCTTGAAAATTTAGGAGCAATCACACCAGGTGAAAATACAAGAAGTGGAAAAACTGAAAAACTTGGTAAAATACAAAACCCACCGCAACCAGTATAATCAATTAATCTTGATACATGTAAAATACTAAAACATAATTCGATGTACTCTGTTAGAAAATATTTTGATATTCATCCACATTCACTACAAAAAGTAGCTAAAGGTATAAACAATTCAGCTACATCAAAGATGTTCAATCAAAAATAAAATTTACCTACACCACACAACAAAAATTCATATTAGTCAGAGGTTTAATATAACTTGATATTCTTTCTCCAAATACAATAAATTACCGGTATCTCAATTATATTCACAGTTTAGCCATAACCGCTCTTACGCGTCAAGTTGATAAAAGTACATATGCGCTATCAATAACACTTTTGGTTTCCCCCACATCAGGTCACGTGGTTGAATGCGCTAAATTCATATGCGCTGTAATCGCTGTGATTTTACAAGGTAAAAATGGACTCTTGTACACTCTACATAGTTATCTGTGCTACATTAAATATAAATACTTGATAATAAATTATACGATCCAAATATGCGTGTATGTTTAATATCTGTTCAGTAAGCGCGCATGCTCATATAGCATTGTTTAAATGTATACTCTTAACTGAGACAGTGGCCGAAGTAGTTGAAGCGCACAGACAAATTATCGATCGACTCGTGAAAACTATTTCATGAATTCGATCAAAAAAAACCACGATTGACATATTGTCAGCGTCTGCGACATATGCTATTATAGTGGGGGAAACGCGCGATGCAATAAAAGAGACGAATTATCGTTAAATGGGTAAAATAAACTTATAGAAATAAAAGTAACACAGATACACTTATCTGAACTCCTCCGAACCCCACAAAAGGTGTTAATTCTAAAGCACCTGGAATTCACTTAGGGTGTGTGTGCTCAATTACAAATTAAAAAACCAAAAAACCCTTTTTCGCGCTTAGCGATTCAACAATTTAAATGGAAAAAAAACATATAGCAATTACCTAATATGTAACAGTTATCCAATGTCATTCAACCTAGTTGCCGGCCCTTCCTTTTGCTTTTTTGTTTGACCAGATACTCTGCGTGCCGGAAGAGCTCTTGGAAGTAATAATATGACGTGATTTGGAATCATGTTGGAATTAACCTTAGCACGTATGTTAACGTGCTGGAGACGATATGTAGTCTTAAAGGAAATCCTATGTTATAATGGACCAAAGGTTAATATGGAATGGTAATATAGAGTCCTAAGTGTTTATAAGGTAAAATTGGAATGATGATGTTGAAATGTTCATATACAATCATAACACGCCACCTACACAATCAAGCACCCGTCTATTTGATTACTGCTCAAAAACATTTATATACAATCAAACACCCAATTTTTCACCTAAAATCCAAATACACCACATGTACAATCCAGTATCCTCTTTTATATTACTATCCAAATACACACAACATATACTATACAACATGGAAAAGGGTAAGAGTTTGTTATATACATACTCTATGCTTGCATACATTAAACATACAAAAAGAGGAATATGATGTACAAAAGAGAGATGAAATATATACTCTTACTATCAAACAAGCAAACAGACTGTATCACACACAAAGGTAGGAAGTGTTTGTAGACACATTGTAATATCGGTGCATAAAGCATACTATCATAAGAGAAGGGGTAAGGTAAAAATGGCTGTTTTACTTCTCATCATTGCAGAGATTCACAAATATAGTCAAACAGACAAACAAAAATTAATCGTAAAAAGTTGAATATATATATATATATATATATATATATATATATATATATATATATATATATATATATATATATATATATATATATATATATATATATAATCTTTTCTAGTGATGACAGTGGCCCTGAAAAGGTTCCATTTTTTATCTAAAGAATGCAATGTTGATTCACGTAAGTGCCATCGCGTCATTGGCCTTCTTCTATTACAGCTCTATGATCTTAAACGTAGTGTCATAGAACAGAGCAAAATCTAAAATGTTTTGTAGAATTCAACAAATAATTTTTTTCACTACAATACAAAGTACGATAAAAAAATGCTATATTATTTATTAGATCCCAAATGGTATGCAATGGTGCACATTTTTAGAGATAATTTCGCAGTACATTCTGTCATGGTCAGCGTGACACGTATACATTACATTGACATACAGGCTGGGATCGAAATAAACTGTCGACTGAGATGAGTTGGGATCTGCTTTGTTTGGGCAAGGATTGAATTTTAATTAGAGTCCGTTCGATAACGGCCAGAAACATGAAAGAGGCCAATGTTACCATAATGTCAAAGCGGAAAATGACGAGAATTGAGACAAACCAGAGAAAATTTTAAGTAATTTTCGGGCATTTGAAATATGTGTCACAAAATTATAGTCTCCATAAAAAAGTATTAATAAAGGCGGTCTGGAGATAATAATTCTGACATCGATAGGGGTGATAACACTTTTGGCGGTTATAGAAAGTAATCCTGATTGGCTAAGCAAGACGATGGGTTTGGGCTCCCAGAAGGAATTCAGGCTTTTAAGAACTTTTCTTAATCAGCCTAAATTTCTGAAGCAAGTCAGAATTCAGCTCCGAAAATTAGTATAAAATACTTTTCTCGTTAAATTGCCTAAGGAACGCGTGTCAGAAAGTCAGCGACAGGAAATGACATAGATTCGACTTGATGGAAATATATGATTCTCGAATAAAGCATAAGGTTAGTCTCAGTTGCATACAATATTGGTTCTTTGACGTACGTTTGTAAATAATTCATGAATTTATTCATTTCAATCCATACATCAGTTTCTAATTGGGTTCAGAAGTAATTGTTTGCATGCATTGTCTCAAATATTATATGACACATGTATTATATGAATGAGTTAGGATTTATTTGTTTTGCATGTAATATAACTAATGTATCATAAAGATTTCATGCATTACTCTGATATGAATTGTGAGATTTAATTATATGTTTTAAATGATATGTATCATCTATAATAAGAATAGATTACACTAAGTCTATGTCAATGGATCACTAATTGGCAAAATAACGTTGCTAGAATAAGGAGCGTCCGCCTCGGCAGCGAGAGGTCACAGGTTCGAACCCAGCCGAGTCATGCCAAAAACCTATTTTTTAAATAAAAGTTATGCTAACAACTGCTTCGCTTGACGCTCGAAATTAGGAAGTTAGTGTTAGGACTGGTCGGCCTGGTGTCAGGATAATGTGATTGGGTGGGACATGATGTCACGTGTCTGCGGCATGACATCTCTATATACTGCCACACTGAAGACATAGTAGCGATATGACTGAATAGTTGTTAAAGCTAAGTTAAAAACCAAAATCACACACACACACACACACATACACACACATTATTTATTGTCGATTATGTTTTTAAACAATCTCCAAATCGTCCACCATCGCCACCACCGCGAACGAAAATAAAATGGTGGGTTTCTAATTGGCGTAATCGCTAAACAGGCGGTCGAGCCAAATCATATGATTCAGATATATAAAGAATCAGCAAATCAGGGTGCGTCAAAATTAAGTCATTGCTGATACCATCTATACAAAGACGTATATTTTCATGCTATTCAGCGCTATTTTCTAACTTGTTTTGTAATTTTATATTAAATTGACGCCAGGCAGATCCTCATTTCTCTGCAGAATTAATACATTATCAAGTGACTTATATGGTTATTCGGCTGAAAATATGGAAAGATCGTACTTATGGCCGTGTAGATATATGAAGTTTAACAACATCATCATGTTAAGAAGTAAGAGGATTTCATTTCGTTGAAAATCGAACCATCAAAGAATTAGGTTTGGGTCTTTAAGAGTGGACGGCCTGGTGGACAGTTGTGTTTATTACAAAACAGATTATTGTTGAGAGGTAGGTTAATTTACTTGTAAGCATTTACCTATACAAACCTACACCACCACCCCTTTCCTGGTGTATGTGAACAGTAGCTAATAAATCTCTGCTTATGAGTCCCAATATTAGTAGTATATCATCGTCGTCGTCATCGTCATTATTATCATCGTTGTCGTCATCCAACAAAGTCCCACTTGGCAAGACGAATAGAAGCCTGTAACAGAACACATCTGCATGTACAACAGGAAGTTTAGGTTTATCAACAGAGTATGAAGACATTTGAGCATTTGAAAACAATCACATCGAGAAAGGTAAAACTTGAATCTTGACACTCTACATTATTTTCCTTTATGCAGTACCGTAGAGACCGATCACGGCCCTGTGGTAAGAAATACTCGGGCCTCTCCTCCTTCTTGTTCAAACAAACCTTTTCTTTTATAAAATTAAAAGTGTTGCTCGGCCCGGGCACTTACGGGCACATATATATATATATATATATATATATATATATATATATATATATATATATATATATATATATATATATATATATATATATATATACATTTGAGCATTTGAAAACAATCACATCGAGAAAGGTAAAACTTACGGGCATATATATATATATATATATATATATATATATATATAATATATATATATATATCGATAATTAGTGCATGAATGCGACATTAAGTCTAACGGGTAATTTTGTTAGAAACATATGGTTCGTTGAGCATTGATTTACGTTTATTATTATTATTATTATTATTATTATTATTATTATTATTATTATTATTATTATTATTATTATTATTATTATTATTATTATTATCTCTGTAGGATGGCATGACCGATCTCAGTAGAGTTCTTTTGTGATTTTGCATTTTCCTCAGTAGTGTCTCCTCACAAGGTAATTTCCGGTAGCAGATATCTTACACTCCATGCGGCCATAGTACACAATTAATTTTACTATATGGTCTCTACATTTGTTTCTCAGTACTGAACTTTGCACTGTGTGACAATCAATACAAATCATATGTTAATCTAAAATACCTTCAAAGATGACTTTACGGTTTAGTTCTTGTCAAGGGTTGACCTGCATTTTTTTGAGAGGCTGAATTGTAAACAAAACACCAGGCAACGGAACACAAATTTCACTTCCGGATCATCGCCATGACCTTATTACTCAATGTGCACTGTCGCCGAAATACACACAGACAACCACACCATAAGCTCACATTTTAAAGAATAATCAATTGCCTTTAAATCCTTACCAAGAATGCCAAAATCTAACTCTAGTATCACCACCAAATTTAGACCGGAGAAAGTGATCTAAAAATAGACTGAGACTACATTCGTGGGTACTGAACCAGATTTTATTAATTGTGTACTGATTCCTGAAAGGGTCAATGTTTTTGTCAAACTTTTATATTTGCATTTTATTTTGCATGCCACTACTGTTTCAACTTCATACATAAAGTCTTTTGAAATTTCCTTGCAAGCAAGACATGTGACAGCTGTCAGAAAGTGTGTAGTGCTGGTGTTCTATAGGGTGCAATTTGGGGTCCAATTGTTCTTAAGAAACTAAAACTAAATTTGCTATATTTTCCTTATTTATAGGAAATTTTCAATGCAGTAAAAACCTAATTATAATACTTGATAAGGTCTGTCTGAAAATAGTCTTGAAATTAAAAATTATTGATATATTAAATTTTAATGAAAATTTAAATAAATATATAAATTTTAAAAACTTTTTATTTTACAAAAAATAAATTTTCATACAAGTTATGACATTCAGTTTGACAAATTTAAGGCAGCAATGTTGATTAATGAATGGTCTTTAAAACAAATGGTAGTTTAGGTCTGTACAACTGATAATATTATTCCCAGGGGTACTGAAGCATGATAGCTCTTAGTGATTTTGACAGCAAATTGCAATATGCCTATCCAGATGCATATAGGTGTACATACTAAAGAAACAATGACAGGTACTATGTTCCACATTTATTGTTTCAGGTACTTGGACAGTTGTTTGTATAACTAATATCCCACTCAAATTTAAAGTTTTGATGGGACCACTACCATGTTTTATAGCAAATAGGCATTCCATTTTAATGCCGATAACTACAAAAGTCAACAATGCAATATGAAAATACAGTTTCACCTTACTGAAAAAAGATGCGAATCTCTCTCATGAAGATCTAAGCCATGTCTTTGAGATGCTGTATATCAGTGTACTGATATGAACTCATCTTGGTCACTTATAGCTGCACACTACACATGTCCTTATGAGACCTTGCTATCACCATTGGACTACTGGAGAGCTTCCAAATTGATCCAACTCTAATACTTTGTTCCAGATACCAGACTAGACCTGAAGATATATAACATGTTTCACTTAATTCTAAAAAAAGGAAGAGTTAGGCAAATGAAGTTAAAATGTATTAGATATGGTGATTTCAAAATAACATTCAGGTTGCAAATATGGTTAAAAAAGGTAAACTTGATAGAGTGACACTCAAAGATGTGAAGTAATGGGCATGTATTAAAGTGACAAATGCATCCTAAAAATAGATGAAGTATCTACAAGCATATTTAGCCATTTACAGGTTAAATAACTAATCAGGTAGAGTATTATCATAAAGTTTAAGGCAATGTTGGAACGGCGAGGTTTGATCATTGGTGCAAACATTGATACATACCAGTATAGTGGAAAGTCAAATGACAATGTACCAAATTAAAATTTATTACTATATGAAATCCTATTCATGAAGGAAAAACAATTTTAAATATTGTGAGTGAATATAGCAAAATGTGGCTACACAGATCAACTATAGGTACCAATAGATCCTATATCATCAACTAAATGTGAAATTTTCATCCCGAAAACTTGTAAACAAGGATGGATATTTGCATGTGTGGGACATATGCAATGTACTTGTTAAAATCACATGTGCAAACATGATTCAAATAATCTGCTTGAACATTTTTAGTCTATTTTTAAGAGTCTTGGCTACCAAGTTATTAAGTTCAATGATTCAATGATTCAATGGAATCAAATATCAGCTGATGCTGCAATACCGCCCTCTGTCAAAATACTAAATTGAAATGTGTTACCATACAGAGGCAGATTCATGATGAAAATAACATCTTGGGATATTTTAAGTGCACACAGTCAAAACTGAGCCTTACAGATTCACTATAGGTACCATGTCAGCCTAACAATGTCAACGTTTGATTCCAAACATTACAAAATATATGCATATTTGTTCATGTCAGCTATGTAACCATGTTAGGATCAGTTGTAGAAAGTTAAATTCAAATAATCTGTTTGAATATTACTTATGTAATCTTTAAAGTGTCAGATAACAAATATTATTAGTCATTAATAATGCATAAAGCAAAATGGATCATTTTGCTGTTTTCTTACATGCAATGGTAAATATACCTGGGTAAAGTATATTTTACCCCTCTGACCTGTATTTCATTCTCGGAGAGCTTAATATGATTTTGTAGAGAACTTTTACAGGTTCTAGTATAAAGTCTTCATCTCTGTCCTCTCACTAAATACCCTATAACTATGGTTATAAACAATTACTGATAGCTATACAAGCAGATATGTGTTACTCAGGAAGTCACCCCATCATAAACACATAAATTAACTGTTTGGACCCCAAATAAATAGTTTCAATGACCTAAAGGTACAAAGCAAAATAGAATTTTGTCTTCATGTATTTCAAATGAGGGTCTCATTTTGACTAATAAAGATATTTTCTCTGATCAAATTTGACAAATATCCATCATTTGAGCTTGTATATGGTGTAGGAGTATATATATGCTGATATCATTTAATATCATTCCAAAAAAATATTATATATGTGTATACTTGGTGGAAATGTTTTATTTTGTAATTCTTTTTAAAATTTCATTTAAATTTTTAAAATTAAAATTATTTTTTTACTTTTAATTTCATTTTTATATTTTTAAAGTCAATATACATAACATATTAAAATTTCATGTATATGTCATTAATAATAAAAAATTTATATCAGTTTCAAATTTTTACTGACAGGCCATAGTACACAATTAATTTTACTATATGGTCTCTACATTTGTTTCTCAGTACTGAACTTTGCACTGTATGACAATCAATACAAATCATATGTTAATCTAAAATACCTTCAAAGTTGACTTTACGGTTTAGTTCTTCTCAAGGGTTGACCTGCATTTTTTTGAGAGGCTGAATTGTAAACAAAACACCAGGCAACGGAACACAAATTTCACTTCCGGATCATCACCATGACCTTATTACTCAATGTGCACTGTTGCCGAAATACACACAGACAACCACACCATAAGCTCACATTTTAAAGAATAATCAATTGCCTTTAAATCCTTACCAAGAATGCCAAAATCTAACTCTAGTATCACCACCAAATTTAGACCGGAAAAAGTGATCTAAAAATAGACTGGGACTACATTCGTGGGTACTGAACCGGATTTTATTAATTGTGTACTGATTCCATGCGCAGGTAGGATAGGTAGACAAGAGAAGGTAACTAATGCTTTAGTCAAGCTCTATAGATGTTAACACCCCTTTTTAATTTGTCAATTCATGCGTAAAGCATAGAGCATTCACGGTAAAAGCATTGCAGTTTAATCCACATTTCATCGTCGAGTTGCAAAGCATAATAAGAAGAATTTGCACATTTCTCTTCCTGGTAGCTTTTCTTGGAACGTCTAGGCAGGGTCTTGCTAAGTGAAAATGCTGAAAACTTTTTCATGTTATCTATAGCGATTATACAGATAGAGAAATGGTCGAAAAATAAACCATTCCACCAGTCTGCAGACATATTGCGAGGAATACACCAAGTTTTTACATTTGATTCATTCTAACCAAGACATCTTGTGAAAGGTACTCTCTCGCTTTTTCTCACGCACGCACGGACAAACACTCGCGCGAAACATAATCACAAGCAAGCACAAACAATAAAAATTAAAACACCGTAAACTGACTAATGTTGGTAAGCAGGCAGATAAAGAAATACTTAGGTAAACCCTTTAAGTCCATTGTTCCAGATATTAGGGTTGCCATACCTCCCCTTTTTTCCTTTATGATCCTTAAATCTCTAAACAGATACAGTCTCAGACACGCCCAATATCAGGAGTGTCCTCTTTTTGGAAAGTTCAAAGATGGTAACCCTACCTGCTATTTCATATTTGAGTCATTATTACGGCAGTCTTTGGTTCGATTCACCTTAAACCGATTCAGTGAACCTCATACCTCATAAATTGGATCGGCTAGGGTTCGGAATGATTTGTTTAAGATGGTATAAGGGTCTGTTCAATTTCCCTCTAGATAGACAACTTTCTCTTTTCTTCAAATGGAGCATATATTAATATTGCTGGGAAATGATGTATGTATGTATGTATGTATGTATGTATGTATGTATGTATGTATGTATGTATGTATGTATGTATGTATGTATGTATGTATGTATGTATGTATGTATGTATGTATGTATGTATGTATGTATGTATGTATGTATGTATGTATGTATGTATGTATGTATGTATGCATGTATGTGAGTGTGTGTGTGTGTATGTGTGTAAATAAAGGATTACAAATTTACACCAAACAGAACAGAAAGTGCGATACCTGGATTTCAGTGGAGAATCCTTATTGATAATTCCAACAGAATTGTTACGAATATGAATAAATAGCATTATCATTCAAATTAGAGAATTGTAATTAGTAGGAGTCGGTTGTTATTGTCAAGGCGATATATATATATATATATATATATATATATATATATATATATATATATATATATATATATATATATATATATATATATATATGTGTGTGTGTGTGTGTGTGTACGTTTGTAACAAATTGTATTAAGATACTTGAAACTCGCCATCGATCCTGCCATATGAAAATATCATGTTTTCAGTTATTTAATCTGTTTTTTTTCAAATTACAAATAATTGACAAATTACCATTTGTTTTGATGGTATTTTGTAATCTAAGAAATTTGAGCAAAGGGCGGGATGGAGTAGGGATGAGGGCTTTTTGTCTATGACGCCATTTGCTCTGAGGCAGGTCATAAGATCCCCTGCCCAGCAATATATATATATATATATATATATATATATATATATATATATATATATATATATATATATATATATATATATATATATATATATATATATATATATATATATATATATATATATATATATATATATATATATAATTAGAGACGTTACGTTAAAAAAAATGAGATAGAGCCAAGTTACTATATACGTCATGCCTCATTGTCATTTCGATGCTAATTGAAATAAGCATCAAAATTCTGAGATTGATAGCTATCGTGCTTGTACGGTAGAATCAGTAAGCACTTGTTTTTAACAACATCGTAAACACCACCACCACATACCCCACTCACCCACACCTTTCTAAAGAAACAATTTCAAGGTCATTTGAAATCTTGTTACATTCGGTGTTAAAGTTTGAAGATATGGCTGTAAGTTCCAAAACCATCGGTGCTGAGTGGAAGGGAAATGGGGAGAGTAGTAAGCATACGGGCCACGTAGAATCAATCAGCACAACAATTTTCATATCCATGCACACGTACTCTGTTTTTCGTGGACGGTCATTGTCATTTACGGTCTTAATTAACTTATTTGGCTAAATATTTTGTTCTGCATTGCTACATGTCCAATAGCTTTGAATGGATAGCTAGTTGACTTGAATCGTATAATCTCCCCATGACTATCAGACAAGGTCAAGGTTATTTGAAAGGTTTGGTTACTTTTTGCGGTTAAAGATTTTTTTTTTACTTATGTCCCGGGTGGTATCAGGTCCCAAATCCTGAGAAGAAATAAAGTGACGCTAAGACCACAGAATCAAGAAACTTTAAATCCCTGATGACTTTATCCTCACTTTGGCCCTAGAAGAGTTGGTTGATCTTGCTTGGTAATCTTCATGCACCTAATTTGCCTCTGACTTTCAGACAAGGTCTGTCAATGTTACATTGCTTCGTTATGGGTAAGGTGTGTGTGTGTGTGTGTCTGTGTGTGTGTGTGTGTGTTTGTGTGAGTGTGTTGGGACTGTATAATCTCTGCTTTTAAAATTCACATGCCTCTCCATAACTTTAATCAAGATCGACGTTATTTAAAAACTAAATTATTGTTATCCAATATTACATTTAGCATTATTGTTTACCAGTTCCACTTACACATTATTACGGGTTACGCAGTGAGATCGAAGAGCAAGCAGGAGCGTGGATGCTTCGAAGGGTTCTTTCATCCCTAAGAAAGAGTTAAATTTATAAAAAAAAATACGACAGAAAATGCCAGTAAATTTTATCTCGCTCTTAATCTCTTATTTGAATGAGATATATTTTCGTTTCCAGGTAATACTGACCTTGTCTAATGGGCAAATGAGGGATTGGGGTGCAATAATTGTTCTTCTCATTTTTAATGCCTTTTTTATTGAACACAAGTTGCCAGGGTTTTACATATTCCCCAACAAAACTACCTAATCTGGTGCGTGTAGGCCTACCTAAATGCACTGTGTCCTGACCGTTACATACATTTGCTTAATAAAATGGAGATGCACAGACATGCATGCATTTATACACAGACAGATGCATACTGATACACTAAAGTGTTAAGAAGGTGCCTGTTTTCTTGAAATGTGCTAATTTGTTTCCTTTGCAGAGACATAATTTTGTAGATTAAATGAAATACGCACATTTCATGTTGACAATAGAGTCAATTTTGCCTCAGAATGATAGTCTGTTATTCTTATTGATTACTGATTTTCCAGCCTTTCTGCGATGAAACAATTTTATTTTAAAAAGCACTTACAAGCATAGCGTCATCTGTAATAACAAAGAAAGAATATTAGCAAACTTATATGTACATGTATATTTTAGGGCAAACCTCTTCATTTTATAGTCCGTGTATCATTACTTTATCTGAACATACAAATATTAAACACTTGGGCCAAACTCTTAAAGTAATCTTTCAAATGACCCTAATCTTGCGTGTAGGTCAGAGTTTAAATAGGGATGCATGTGCAAAGTAATTCATAGTCTAGATTATTTATGTTCCTTATATGATATGGAGGTTATTACCATGTAGAAAAAAAAAATGCCATAAACAAACACGTTACAATACCAGGGTTTTAAATAAACTTGAACTTACCTGAGAGAGAGAGAGAGAGAGAGAGAGAGAGAGAGAGAGAGAGAGAGAGAGAGAGAGAGAGAGAGAGAGAGAGAGAGAGAGAGAGAGAGAGAGAGAGAGAGAATGGGCATCTCTTACTATTTCTACAGTCCAGGCTTTGGAACTTAAAACTATATTTATACAAATTCACACGAGAATCTTATATGAGCGCCATCGCTGTAGAAACGAGTAATACTCACGTATTTCTTTTGCTAAAGCAAGCGAGAAACCCCGAGACAAAACATTAAAGTGTTTTCATGAAAAACTAATTTGTACGCCACCTCCTCTTTTATATGACCTTCCGTTCAAATTGGGAAACTAACCAAACTGTAGGACAACTGAAATCACAAAAGCGTACTAGGATATCATAGTGACTTTATATTGGTGGAATGGTGCACTCACACAAGAAACTGACCAAAATGCAAAGTTTTAACAAGGTCATCGACGAGTTAAATTTATACAAAAGTGGTGGTTACATTGTGTTGTATTTACCAAGACAACTACAATGTCTTAGATACTGACTTAAAGGGAAAGCACTCACGGATACGAATGTGTGGATTTGCGATCGTAGGGACGGATGGACAGGGTGAGACTATATACTCCTTCCACATGTGTGTTAGGGTATAAAAAGAAATTTTATTTTTTTTTATGAATTTAATTAGCCAACATAATCGGTAGAAATAAGACGGTATCTTGTCAAATATACGGAACAGGAAACAGCTGGTACCAACACAACACTGCAAACTGATTCATGTCTTCAGGCAATATCCGGAATCGGGAAGCTAATTAAATAAATATATTTTGAAGAAGCAAGTAAAAGTTATTTATTCATATCCATTCGTTTGTTAATTCGAATGAGAGCGATACAAACATAATTCATCTTGTATAATGTTACGCATGAATTCAGCATTGTTGATTTCCACAATCGTAATATATGTGATAGTGAAGTGACGCCACTGAATGAGATGTGAAAAGGTAATGAGAATGCATTATAGCATTCAAGGCATTATAGCATTCAGGGTATTGTAGCATTCAGGGAATTATAGCATTCAGGGCATTATAGCATTCAAGGAATTATAGCATTCATGACATTATAGCATTCATGGTATTATCGCATTCAGGGCATTGTAGCATTCAGGGCATTATAGAATTCAGGGCATTATATCATTCAGGGCATTGTAGTATTCACGGAATTATAGAATTCAGGGCATTATAGCATTCAAGGCATTGTAGCATTCAGGGCATTATATAATTCAGGACATTATAGCATTCAGGGCATTGTAGCATTCAGGGCATTATAGAATTCAGGGCATTATAGCATTCAATGCATTGTAGCATTCAGGGCATTATATAATTCAGGGCATTATAGCATTCATGGCATTATAGCATTCATGGTATTATCGCATTCAGGGCATTGTAGCATTCAAGGCATTGTAGTATTCAGGGCATTATAGAATTCAGGGCATTATAGCATTCAGGGCATTGTAGCATTCAGAGCATTATAGCATTCAGGGCATTATAGAATTCAGGGCATTTTAGCATTCAGGGCATTTTATAATTCAGGGCATTATAGCATTCATGGCATTGTAGCATTCAGGGCATTATATAATTCAGGGCATTATAGCATTCAGGGCATTATAGAATTCAGGGCATTGTAGCATTCAGGGCATTATAGCATTCAGCACAATTAAAAATGTGGTAGAAAGGATGAGAATTATGAAAAAATACAAGCAGCAAAGAATGATCTAATGTCTCAAAATTTTAGCACAAACTTTTCTTTCATTGATGAGCATCTTTTTACATTAAGTTGCTACTCACTAGCAATAATGCCGTAGCGATAAAATTATAAATGTGTAGACCCCAGATCCATATTTCAAGTAGAACAATGAAAACTTTTTTTCAAGAGCAAATTTAACGCTTGCAAATAACCACTGAGCTTTTCGTTTCCAATTGGCGTCATTGTAGTTGCTTTGGAGCCAATTAGTGTTTGATAGTATTTACCCTCATTTAAATTCTCTACCGGTAGTGGAGTAGAGTTCTAGACTTGCTGCCTTTTAATACTGCATTGTTGATCGCATCCCTTTTCAAGATCACGACGAGAAGACTGTTACCGCAAAGGACACATTCTGGTTGCTATGCAACGTCTTACCGAACGTACACGAAGTCACCGAAAACGAAAGAGTGAGACTAAATTTCGCAAACCCAATGTAATAAAAAATATCGTCGACGTACATATAATTAGTTGTTGTTGTTGCTGTTGTTGTTGTGCTTAACGCCATTTTTCAGCACACGATAGGCTATTCATGGCGGCCAGTATTAATGGTGGAGGAAGAAACCGGGAAATCACCGGAAAGAACCACCGACATATAATTAGTAATTTATGTTTTCACTTGTATGTAAATATGAAGAAGAAATATTAAAGAGCGTACTTTGAAAATTTATAGCGCAAGTAAAAGACTTGCTCGAAGATCGTATTTTGAATATCAGTTCACAAATTATTTCTCTTTTTCATAAATAGATCTGACATGATGCATCAAAAGAAGAATAAAAATAAAGACAAGAAAAGTGAAGTTTCTTCTGCATGGCCTCGTCAGAAACTCAATCATGCAGCGTTTGATCCGACCAAAAACACCCATCTCTGGACCATGTGGAGAATTGCAGTCAATGAAAAGCTTTTGAACGAATTCAAATCCCATGATAGCGATTCCAAACATTTTCCATCACAGTCTTTGACCAGGCCACCTTTGGCAAATTACATTCGGGTCACCGGTACTACCCGTAGATTGGCAAATGTAAAGATGGCGACGAGGGATAACATTTTAAATAATGACGATGATAAACTGCAAACTGAACAGTTTATATATTATGGTATTCCAAGGATTTCTATTAGGAATCAAGCAACCCAAAGTGGACCGGATTTGAAACATGCAGCCGATTCAGAGACTGGCCTCTAGTGACTATTTTTGGGAACATTATTGACGGCGAAGTTTTGTTCTGGACGGATTTATATGGAACTTTTACAAGCGTATTTTTCCATTTGAACTCACATTGTCATTACATATTCAATAAGCATAATAAATTCACCATCTGCTTCTGAATTCTTCGACTTTCGTATAGATTTTTTCCATGTGTGTATTCTATATCATGCATGATGTACGATTGTTTTTACTGTCTGTACCACCACATTAAATCTATATTTTAAAATATAACGAAGATGTAACAAAATAGGGAAAAAATTAACCTGCAAAGAAATACTATCTTTTGTACATATATCCAATACCATAAAAGGACAGACCACTTAAATAAAGATATATGACCGTTAAATTTTGTTACGATTGTTGTTTCCACATTTTTAAAATAACTATCAGGATACTTTGATACCCTCTGCCTGTTGTTTCGTCCGTCCATCTGTTAGTAACACCATCTCCTATGCTGTGATTGGTAATTCACACAATGTGCAAGTATGGCGTCGTTCTTTCTTCCACTCTTAAGGTCCCTTTGTGGTCAGAGGTCAGTTTTATAAAATGTTCAATCCAATATAATTTTAAAAATATATATGATGACCAAACTTTATACATGCTGTAATAAAAGTTGAAAGTTTAAATATTAGGCACGTTTCCCTCCCTTAAAATATTTGTGGTTTTTATTTCTGCTTTGTAATGGTAAATCCAGCAATGGAAATGTCATCATAAAAACACACTTAGCAACAAAATCGAGTTTGCGGTTTCTTAGTACTGATCGAAAATGTTATTTTATAGGTTTCCGAGGAATGTGGTCACCGCGGCGAACTTAAATCTTATGACATCACTTGAAAAAATATTTGTCATACACCTTTAACACAAAAATTTAACCTATAATACAACTGCCGCCATTAGAGCGATCCTGATATTCGATTGATTTAACAGAAGAAAAAGAAAAAAAAAATGAAATGCAAAGAACAGGAAATAAAAGAAAGTTATAACACTGTGAAAAGTATCTTTTCAAAATGATTTGCTGCACTTTCAATTCAAAAGCAATTTGTCGTTCTTGTTAAAGAGAAGAAAAAACGCCTAAAAACAATACTTTTTACATATACTCAGTGTTACTACTTTGTCTTATTGTATATTTTTTCAACGAAAAGTACATTACCGAATAAAGTCACCATGTTTATTTATCACCATTCAGTCAAAATAATTTTCATGCTCAGCACAGTGACGTTGGAACGATTTCATCCAGAAAAAAAATCGTTGAATGAGATCTATCTGAACACAAATTGTTGTCCAAATAAATAGTTCTCTGAGAGGACGATGTCTTTATACAGATTGAATTATGTATATAGCGAACACTCCGCTGGTCCGTATTATCAAAATGTTCGGATAAGTGGGGTTCGTATAACATAAATGCGAACGTATTAGGGGTAAAAACAATATATATTTTTTTTAAATAGATGATGCTGCCCTCAATCTTTAAATGTAGTGTCCTGGAACAAATTAAGGTGGGTAAGCGTCTCCTCACTTTCCTCCTACTCCTCCATATTACCCGTCGCCCCGTCTCTGGTGCTACTTTTTTACCATAAAATAAAGTCCTAGATTTAAATTTGAGCGTTGAGTAATCATTTGTCCATGCAGATCCATTATAGTTTCATACAAAATTCAAAACTTGTGTTACGTCAACTCTTTTCAGATATAAAACCAGTAGAAGACATCTATGACACGTTACAAAAAACTATCTGAATAGTAAACATGCAGTTAGATATAACACTTCCGTGTAATTAGACCAGAATACAAAAACGTATTTACAATGAATCGTATACACAACCGTATATCATGATGTATAGAGGATATTACGCGAGTCCACATTTCAAACATAAGTTATCAAACGAGTCAAATAATTTCTATGTTTACGAGCCTTGGCTTATCTATCCTCGAAGCGTACAATACAGACTAACACGGCCTTTTAGAAAAAGAAAAGAAAACATATCTTTATCTTATATTATCTTTGTTGATATACACAAGAGAACACACTTCAAAAGATTTTTCCCCAACAAAAGAGGTCCACCTCATGCGATGATCTTTACTAAGACATAACCCCATAACACAATATCCCATTTATGAAGAGCTGATTCACCATATATATTTTAAAAAATGAACTAAAAAACTTATAATAACAATAAATATTTAAAGTCACTATTAAAAAACAAATGTAATATTTTATCCCTGTTAAATTAAATTCACATTGGCAGTTTTTATACTCTGGCAATGCCGTGTCTTGTCATATAATGTGCTCATTGATAATGTTCACTGTGAATTTCTAGGGCAATCTGCATTGCATCAAGATGCTTACATATGGTCCTAAATGAAATACCGTCCTGAAATGGTCGTTTGACGTTATAATGGTCTTCTTTTAGCTGAGTTCCTGTCAAACTCTCCTTGTCCATTTCCTGACTAGCAGGAACAATATTGACCTCTGCTCCAAAGAGGCATTTGTTGACTCTCTGCTTCTTTGTTACGAACCCGGGCTCTTAGCACCCAGTTAGGCACATGTTCAGAGTGGAACAACTCCAACTGTTTATAATGAATTTCTAGACCTTTTGACATCCTTGATTTTGTGAGGTACTGATACAGTCTTTTATTGGTAACATGAGTCCAAACCAAGCATTTTGAAATTGCCAGGGATGGGGGCGACCATCCTTTTCCATTTTTCCCTGATTAGTTTGTTTTCATTATCAGATCTCCTACTCCGTATTTTGTTAGGTCAACATCGATGTCATAAAGGTCACAAATTATTTTGTATACTTGTCTTCTCGAAAAGCTACTATATTAATATTGTGAGAATATACCCTAATTCATGGTTCTTCCGCAAGCTGTTCAACCCAAGTAAAGCAGTCATCGAACCAAAACACCTCTCAATCAATCATAAGACGATTCAGCATAAAGTACGAAGCTTGACGGGGAGATGCGTCTGTATGCTGGATGTGTGCTGCTAGAATCACCGGTATTTTCTCATTTTATTTATCCTCTTTCTCTTGTAACATCGATATTATTTGCAAAATTGCCTTATTAAGGCTTTCCAGATAGCAAATGGAGGCTAGTGATAAGAATTTGGTCGAGTCTGTGATATTTCCAACAACTGACACACAATCTTGAATAATTTGTTTTAAAAACTACTTTGATTAGTATGGAGTTCCAGTGACGTATCAAAGACACAAACTCGTAAGCGTATTTATCTGGCACTAATTGTACACCCTTATGCGGCAAGCGGAATGCTTTTACCCATTTAATAAACTGGTTGATGATAGCCACCAGATATGTGTTACCTCTTGTACTCTCTGATAATGACTAATACATCAAAGTGAATTCGGTCTATGGTAGCTGGTAGATCCATACGTGTACGTTTCAAAGGATATTGTGTCTCTAACAGGATTTCCCTATCTAGAGTGTATCAGGTCATACCATCACCTGGAGAAACTGTTCAAACAACAACCAATAACCCCCAAACGTGTGACTTGAATGTCTAACTTCATCCGTTGTCCAATTCATTAACTTGGATCCATTTGGATCCATATTGCTTGTTTGATATTTGGTGGCAACGATATCTTCTTTGCTATTCCTCTCCACCGGCTCGCTTTTTCTAATAATGGCTCCATATTGCCGATCTCTTCTTCAAAACGCGACAACTTTGCAATCCAAACATGGCTATGAATTAAAGTCAATCCCAGCATTACTATGGTTTCTATGGTGCTGCATAGTAAATAAACACTGGCTAAGTCTTGTCAGCCATCTTGTAAACTTTGTAATAGTCTCCATTTTTTGAACTGTTGATGACAGATTTGTTGCTTCCAACGATTTATGTAAGTATTCTGGAAGCTTGTCATCTACCGTTGCAACACAGTTCGATGCACATCTCTCCAATAACATGCTTAAATGCGAGTCTTCAATCAGTTTCATCAGCATATCATTTAGGTTCATTACCTTAACCTGGGTTATTGTCTCTATTGGTCACATACACTGCGTCAGCATGCAGTCCAGTTTAGGGGGTAATCGGATGCAGAACTCCTCCCTCATCAAGTGTGTTCAGAGTTGTGATTCTTCCCAATCTGAACTGCACTGTCCCAGGGTAAAAGACAAAACATGTAACAGCATTCACGAGGCAATGATCTGTACCCACGCATCGATGGTCCCAAACTAATTTACCTTCAACGTTGATATCAACTTGCCTTGTTAAGACGTTCATATCTACTGACTTCATGAATTCTAGATCAAAGAATCGTCACGGATTGGTGCATCCCACTAACATATAGTGTGTGCAATTTGGAGTGCCGCAAAAAAAAAACCTACATATTTCTTCCAGTCAACATATTTCTGCCTTCAGTAGTTTCCATGTTCCGCCTCCTTGTTTAACACCAACAGTCTCTGGCGTATCAAATGAGACAACGGTCGTATCGGCGCCGTACAGCCTAAAGGTATGACTCTTTACTTTCACAAGCACCAGTATCACAGGGCCGTCGTAAGGGCCTGGCGATAAGGGAGACCACCCAAGGGAAGATCATTTTGCGGAGATCGAGGGTTAGTTGTTGTTATTGTTGAGCTTAACGCCATTTTTCAGCACACGATAGGCTATTCATGGCGGCCAGTATTAATGGTGGAGGAAGAAACCGGTAAATCACCGGAAAGAACCACCGACCCACGAGAAGCTACAGGAAAGCTTTCTCACATATCCACATTCGTCGAATCCTAGACTCGAACCCACGCAGACAGAGGTGAGATGGCAGTGATCCGTAACGGACAGCGCTTTAGACCACGTGGCCACTCGTGGCTCCTTCGAGGGTTATAAAGACATCAATATGCTCAGTACCATCATAACTTTGCATGATACTCTGATGTGCATTGAGCCAAAACAATGTCGGTGTATGCTCGTTGAGCCCCCTTGACTTGAGTATTGAAGCTTCTTGTTAGTGCTTGAGTGTATATTTGTGCATGAAATGTTTTTTTCATGCATTTACTCAGACCGAATGGATTCTGATAAAATAAAAACTGGTGTATGTACTTGGATCTAGAAACATAATTTAAGAACATTCGTCTCATTTAAACATTGGCTTCTTTAACTTGTTAGAATGCGGGCCAGAATCGTATATAGTTTTTTGTGTATTCCACCCTCAAACCCGAATTTGAGCTCCTTTTCTATCAATTTTGTTGTCCATCATGATTACTCACAATGTTTGTTCAAATTAATTACAATTCATCGGGGTCAGTTCGCAAACAATTCCAGCTCTAAACCGAGCTGCAGCAATACTGCAAAATAAATATTTTTTTTAAAAATTAACAAACACGTTTGACATAACATCATAGTTTCATATAGACTGTTTGTGAGTAGGTCTACTAAAACACTTTTTCGCTTGAGTCTTAATTTTTCTTCTTCTTGGGTATTGAGAGAGAGAGAGAGAGAGAGAGAGAGAGAGAGAGAGAGAGAGAGAGAGAGAGAGAGAGAGAGAGAGAGAGAGAGAGAGAGAGAATTTACCATAAATTTATTTTATTTATTATCCATCTCACTCTCTTTATTATATGTATTATCCATCCCTATCTTTCTCTAAAGGTCAATTGGTCTGCTTCCGAACCAACCAACACAGAGAGAGAGAGACAGAGAGAGAGAAAGAGAGAGAGAGAGAGAGAGAGAGAGAGAGAGAGAGAGAGAGAGAGAGAGAGAGAGAGAGAGAGAGAGAAAGGGTGACCTTCTGACGTTTTAACATTTAAGAGGAATCTGTTTTTAATTGATAACATTTTTATAACTTTCATAGAAAAGGCATTAAACAGATTACATCATGTGTAAACCCTCAACCAAGAAATGTACCTCACAATCACGACAGGCAATTGCAACTTTGTATCATTGGTAATTTGAGAACTGTAGTTAAATTCCATGGAATATGTAGCACATTCCGTTGCGACGACCAAAGTTCTTGTAGGTTACTTGGTGTATGTTTAGTTTCAATGGCAATCAAGCTCAAATCTCTCTCTCTCTCTCTCTCTCTCTCTCTCTCTCTCTCTCTCTCTCTCTCTCTCTCTCTCTCTCTCTCTCTCTCTCTCTCTCTCTCTCTCTCCACAAATATGCACGTAAAATATGCATGAGAAAGAAAGAAAGAAAGAAAGAAAGAAAGAAAGAAAGAAAGAAAGAAAGAAAGAAAGAAAGAAAGAAAGGAAAGCAGATTGGATTTTGATGAGATTGGGTAACATGTTTAAAAAATTTTTAGGAAACTATAATTATTATTTTTCTCGTTATTGTCTTATGTCGCCAATGATTAATTCTTCTCTAAACTGAAGTAGAGAAGCGATAGTCTACAGTTGAAACAATTTTTACATTTGTGTATTAATGCGCAATGCGATTCATAATTTTATATACCAACAGTATTGGTATTTCCAATTGTTTTATATTACCGAAGATTTAAAAGCAAATATATACATTTTTAGCAGATATAAAGAGGCATTTCATTCGTCACAACACGGTGTTTCTCATTTCACATTTGAAATATTTCTATGTATTTACTTTAAAAACAAAAAACGTTGATATTGTCTCAGTATAATTATAACAATTACAAAGTTATGAGAGCAGTTATCGCCATATATAAACAGCCTGGAAAGTTGGCTAAATGATGTCAAACATTGAATATATAGGGAAAAATAAAACCACCAACCACCACTAGCCAAATCAAAACTAAAAACGGTGTTAATCACCTTGTCCGTCTCTGTCTTATTTTATGGCTAAAACAAACGAAATTATGATGAACTATAACTGTATAAAATACGATTGTCATCTATAACATTTTATTAAACAATGAGTTAGTTTATTTCAGCAATTGTTAATTTTTAATTTTAACGATTTCAGAAATCACTTGTCTTACTGACGGACACTTAACCAAGGGCAAATAGTCATTTATACTACTCTTTCAATGCCTGAGTCTCCTCCCTTATCTGTTCAGAACATTTAGTAAAATACTCTTTTTTTTTTCTTAAATTATAATAGCAACTTTTGTTTTCTTTTATGTTAAAATGTTGGTGCCTGCGATTTACTCTGAGCCAACTTCGCATGTCCCTCATTGTTTATATGGCGTCTCATACAAAACTCTCCTGATGTGCACACAACATTCGGTTTTAACATGTGCGGGGCCCAATGCAGCATGCGAGGCCCAAGGCAGCAAGCGATGAGTTCAGGGCCTAAAGCAAAAAAATAAACAAATAAATAAATAAAAAATAAAACTGCATTGCGGAGAAGCGTGATGCCCAATGCGATTAGCTCTTTCGCCTTACCCTTGGATCGGGCCTGATTGCAGCGATACTGGATCTAACATGAACCAGTGGTGTAGCTAGGGTACTTATCGCCCAGGGACAAAACATAAACTTGACGCATTTTCGAATGCTTCTGAGATAAAATTATATTAAAACCATTTGCCATAGAGAAATTTTAAGTACTACTACAAGCATTACCCATTAAAACAACAAAAGAATGGAATTGCAAAAATTAACTATTAAACTTTAGTTGTATTTTTCTCATTTTGGCGTCCCTGGCAAATGGCGCCTGGGGACAACTGTCCTCCCCCCGCCCTCCACAAGCGACGCCACTGACATGAACTCGTGTAATAATAAATAGTTACTTTACAACACATTCCTTATTGAATCTGCATTTATATTAAGCAGCGTTGGATTATTTCTATTTTTTGCAGATGCACGCACGCTATCAGAATCTGAGCTTTCCGAATACGAAATCCTGAAACTAGTGATCTTGGTACTGATAACGCAGGGATGGTGAGGGTGGTGGTAGTGGGGTAACAAATCAAGTAGAACGGTCGTTTGTGCTCTATTGAATTTGGGATTTTTTTGTTAAATTTTAAATTCGTGAGAAATACCACTTCCTACATGAGAGTGTGACACATGGGCAAAGTCGGCGAGATTCGTGCTCAGTACATGAGACTTTACAGGTCTGACATAAACAATAATACACATATACACACGCACGCATGCAGGCGCGCGCACCTTATAAAATAAAATAAGTCATACACAATTACAAAATAGTTTGCAAATATTTCAATCTATTAGAACTCTTCGCCAGCAGAAGGAACTAAAACAATCCACAACAAACAAACACGTAATACAGAAGCCGCGAGCTGTTAATGGTGACTTGTTTTTAACAATAATATTAACACAATGCTAGATATACTATGTCGAGGAAAAAAGGGAACTTAGTGTCTTTCCCATGGACCCCTAAAATATATCAAGTATAGGTAGCCCATACACTACACCCTGACAAATAAAAAACTAGTGTACGTTTTTATTTTCATAATCGGCAATTCTTCAAGACTCAACGTGTTGTTTCTTCCCTTCAGACACTTTCAAAACCGTACCGGCAATGCTACATTCGTTTCTTTTCTTTTTTTTATCCTTTGGCTTTATTAGACATATGACCTTGATTTACCGTGGAGATCCGATTGAGAAAATAGCTGCAACATGTTGTATGGTTTCACTGGACAGTGTTTCTTTTGGCAAATTTTCATCCGTCGATGACCTATTGCAGAAAAATGATAATTTTACAATGAAGATACAAATAAAAACTAATGATTTTTGTTGCAATGATGCTTGTAAGATTCTGACTGAGGTATTAAGGTTAATTCTTTATGCAATTGGTGGCTTTGATACTAAACAACCACCAACCTCTCTTTTCTAGAGTCATTTTTGACAGGAAAGAACTACTTTGAACATTCTCCTGTGACAAGACGACTAAAAGAATCAGTCTTTACCTTATTCATCTTTAAAGTTCACTAGTACTATAACAAATTAGCTTAATTTTCATTACCCGTCAACTATCTAGATTCTATGATATTTACCTATGCAACATACACATGTAAATACGTAAGCCAAGTCAGCTGCTCATTTGCAGCCTAAGTTACGCATTTGATCTCCAGTGCTAGTCTAACTGTGATAGGCTGTCACGAACAATGCAACCCATTTCCAAGCCTAACTCAAAGTAAATGTAAACCATATTACAGAATTAGCTTATGTGTAAATGTATAAGTACTGGGATTGTGATAATTAGGCTCATGTCTTCTATCTTAAAAATACCAAACTATCCAGTGAGACCTAAGCTGAACAGCGGAGACTGGAATTGCTTTATCTGTCCTGCAGGACAGGAGAGGGCGAAACGTTTTGTAAAATCTTATTACAGTCAGCAAATACTGATAATATCAGGTGTTTCAAAAACTCAGTTGCGGACAACAAGGTCGTTACCAGTTACAAATACATGACGTTATTACCAGTATATGGTCTTAAAATAAAAAAAAGAAGAGTGTGAGAAACAACAAGCTTTGTAAAATTCAACAAATATGAAGATGAAAATAAAAAAGGTCTTAGGGTACAATATTGCGATTGGAATTCCAAATAATTTTAGAACTGCATACACAAGTGCATATGTTGAAAGTATTAATAAACTTTAACGGAAATACAAATTAAATTCAACGCTGAAAGTGTTGATGTGACTGTGGTGGCCCGTGTAGTAGTGGTGTATCAAATGTACTAAAATGTTTTTGTTGCACACCTTTAACATAATCCAAGATTTGAATTTTTATTTCAAATTTTACTCCAAAGTCTTTATTTCCAAGCATGTTATGTTTATGAACACTCCACATTTCCAGTAAATGAATAATTTAAAGAAATAAAATTTCAGCCCAATCGAACTTCTGAACACACCAGTAATACAACTTATTTTGCTTATATCTTAAAGCACGAATGAATACATTTTACAGTGACAAAATTATATAAACCTCTACTTGACCTCATGTCCAAGTTAGAATTTTCTAACAAAAACTATTACCTAATGGAAAATTTCTATATGGAAAGTTCTAAGTATTTACAAGATAAAATCTTAGTTTTAATTAAGTCTGTTACTAAAACTATAATATAGAATGTGAAATATGTCAGTTATATCTATATGGGAATTTAAATAGCCTAGACCCAGACACAAATAAGAGTGTTTACTTCTTTTAACAATAATCATAATTTTAAACCCATACACATAAAGAATATTCTAGATAGATATTAGTTTTTACTGAATTTTAAATACAAAATCAATCATTCATATCTAGTAGAAATAATCTTAATTTTGGAAAAAGGTCAAGTCCAACATACAATGTTGCATTGTTACAATGTTACATTATAATTGAATATAATGAATTTTTTGAAGAAAAAAAATAAAACATAACTAACAAACAATATACATAAAAACGTGACGTTGTTAACAGTCAGTCAGTTTAACCAGTAGCCGCGTTTGAAACTTTTGAATAGAAGATAAACCCAAATAAAAAAACGCATAATAAATCTAGAACAAATTACTGTACTGTGTATAAAAGCTGCTTGAGTAATAATTTAATAAAAAAGTGAATCATTCATATATATATATATATATATATATATATATATATATATATATATATATATATATATATATATATATATATATATATATATATATATATATACCAAATTCTTTCACTCAGATTCTCCCGATTCTACTGTACGCATTCTTTGTAACAGTATTAATAAAATATTTAAATTTTGCCATAAAAAAATATTTATCCAATATTGATGAGTAGAAATATTAAAATTATAGCATGTTGTTATATATTAAAGTCTTTAAAATATACATGGTTGTTTCAATTAAAACGTTATTCCTTAGGTTTTAGTATTAATCAATCAGAAAATGCTTTTTATACCTGAAAGTAAACTTTGCACCTATTTATCGATTTTTGATAAAGGAGAGTAGTGGATTATCTCATGTAGTTTGGGATGATGGACCTTTTTGGTCAACCAATATGTATTTGAGTATGGCGTAAAGTACCCTTTGTAGAAATAGCACTCTCTTTATATACGAAAAAATCTAAAACGTTAAATTAAGCTAATTTGTCAATTAATTAAATAACGTTTTTCCGATACAAGGTTAGGTCATGACGTGTATAAATTAAAACAATTATATCATTCATTAGCATTTCTATTGCTATGTGAGAGGCGTAACTTTTACCATTCTTTGGTTACTTCCCTTCTTTGCCGACGTCGTTGACTCGAGGCAAAGTTCAGTCGCCAAAATGCAGTATAATTTATGCTACTAACAAAAAGATGATTATAGTATATCTATACTTAAATAACAGCGGCTATGAAGGGACCTAGTATACTACTTAAAAAATTAACTGATTTTTTTCTCTAATTCTTTCTCTTATGATTTGTTTTAAACTTCCATTGGTTTGCATGTGTACAAGGACATGTACTTATGAATCGTGCAATGGTCTTAAGTGCACTCTTTATGTAGAAACAGCCATTTTGAAACTTTTGAGTGCCGAGAAACAATGTCAGCATTTGTTAAATTATTCAGTCTTAAAATACATATCGCCTATCACTTGCTCTGTCGCTAGATGGCTCATGGGGAGAATGTAAGTTTTAGACTGGTTTCTGGTCGGTAGCGTTTCAGGAACAGTGAACAAAAAAGGTTTTATAGTACGCATGCGCCATCTGGATGAGTAATGCATGGTGATGTCCGGTAGAGACGAGCCTTATAATGTGGCTCAGTGGTTAGTGTGATGAACGCGACATAATAGGTTCGACTACTTACATTATACCAGCTTGTGTCGGCTATCCTTTAGTATCCTAAATGATCGTGTTCGATTAAAAGAAAATCTCATTAAGGTTATATATTTTTTTTTTTTTGTAGTGAAACTTGTAGTTTTAATGATGAACATATTCTTTGTTGTGGTTTTCAGGAACTTTGTCCTTTTTGCGATTGTTCAACGGGTGTCTGTAATTTTGACCGTTGCGGAATCCATCGCTGTTCTTTAATCGACACTTAGATATTATAAATAATTTTGTTTCATATCCATCGAAAGCTCAGAAGATCAAAGGTCTATACAGGGAAACAGTTGCCGCTTTAATAGAATCTAGCAATTACTCTTGAAAACTGTAAATATTTTGTATTTAGTATATTTAGTATTTAGTGTAAGAGTTTGTTTCTACTGCAAACTGACACAAGTTTTCGCACTTAAAAAAAACTCAGCAAGCGGTAAATTTGGAAATACTCGGGTACATTTTAATTAGAAATTAAAAGCGTGTTTTGGGGCATTATTTTATCCCTATTATTCTCCTGAAACTTTAGTCTGTAGCAGTGGCATAATTTAAGCTGAAGCATGAATGTTTTTATCCTACCTACCACTAACAATTGAGAAATAAAGGTTTTATTATTATTTTTATGTTTGTCGGGTTGTGAACAATGTTATTCTGTCCTTATGTTGTTTATCTATTCGCTTGGTAATTATTTCGTCGGTTAAAAGGAGCTTTGATTAGCGTTTTCACTGCTATCCTCACCTTGACATCGTATGATATTCGGCGTTATCGAGGTATGAATGTAACAAAGGTAAAGGTACTTTGCTATCGTTGGAATTGAATTGTATCGCGCGTCTGACATCAACGTTTTTCATGGTTAGAATTTTTGGCGACCCTTCTCATGGTCACATGAGGTCATTGCTTCGGCCAGAATCTGACTGAAGATTATAGTCGACAAAAGTAAGTTGGTGAACACATCTTTGTACAATTACTTCTGTGCTTTTATTTTTCCAAAAATGAAATAGACTATTTCCAGCTTGACTGAGTTTCGATTGAAATGCCCATATTTGGTCGGCGTGCTAAGATATATTTCTATTCAGTTTAAAAGTAAATTATAGGTCTAGTGTTTTACGGCACAGCAACAGATATTGTTTAGTGAAATGTCCGTTGGAATAATGTGCCTTCCTCAAGGACACTTTGCAGTGGCTGGCCCAAGCGGATGAAATGGCACCCTTTAGGTTGCCAGTCAAACAGACCTACTATCCGGCTGCTGCCTGATATGCTGGAAGGTCTATTGAATCCATTCTACATATCCCTAAACAGCAGTGAGTTAGAGTAGATGAAGGACTGTTTCGTGTTCATGTAGTATAGGTGTAAATTTTAAAGAAGATTGTCGACAAACGTGAAATTAAAAAAGAAACAAAAATTAATTTTTTAAGATGACTGGTATTTGAACAAACTTTTATCTTAAACTAAAATCCGCACAGCAAGATTTGCTGAAGAACAATGAATGAAAAGAGTCCAAAAACTGCATAAATCTTAAATTTCACGTTTCTTTATGTGTTACCATTTTTGTCGTTTTTTTTCATGTTGTCTTAAAAAAAATTAATTATCTCCGAGAAAAGTCTAGAATTTATTTTAACTAGTAATATGAATCAAGCTTACAATGTTAGCTTTAACTGTGAAAATATAGTGAATTATTTTTTTATAAAAATGATCATATCTATCTCCATATACAACATCTAAACACTAGCCCCCATATTATTAATAAGAATTCACTGTGATTTGCCATGAAATCCAGTTACTAAGTCATAAATTAAGTTGTGTAATCATTGCGAAAGTTCATTAAATAATAAAGGCTATTTGGCTGACACTAAAGCTAATATTTATTAAGCGTTTTAAACAGAATATTGTTATATATTTTCAGCTTGATTAAATTTGTCCGAATATATATATATATATATATATATATATATATATATATATATATATATATATATATATATATATATATATATATATATATATATATATATAATATGCAGTATGATTTGGGGTGGGGGGCACATGACTCCCTTGATCCATGCTGCGGGTGCCCATGTCCCAATTCCTCCAGGATACAAAATGAGTGCAATACGTAGTCAATACGGTTCAACATTATATTACCAATAATTAGATTTACATGTTTATGTGAACAAAGCCATTCGGTCAATAACAAGGTTTAATTCAGTTTTAGCAAGTAAATGCCAAACAAAGCCTTGAACTTGTTTCAATGTATTTGCTCGAGTTTAAATATTCGCACTGCCGTTTCATTTAAATGGGTGTATTCATGCGGAAACCACACACTGTACAATGAAAAACCACCACAAATAAATCCATATATTCCTTGTTAGTCGAGTCGCATCGTATGGTGATTAAAAGTACATTCGGATCTTCCCGGTTCCCAGTTAGATTCTTCCTATAATATTTTGCACTGTCTGCTTTAAGGAGCAATTTTACACAACAGAAAGAAAAAAAGATCTATTGTTGGTCATGTAATAAGAAGCGGTTATCAGGATAAATCAATGAGTAAAAAAGGAATCAATTTTATCTATGGTTAGTGGTTAGATATATTGCCGGGACTACTGCTTAGATATATTGACGGGACTACACCGAGTATTGACATTTGATTGAAACCAAGCGACCTAATAAAAGGTACTCTCTCTCTCTCTCTCTCTCTCTCTCTCTCTCTCTCTCTCTCTCTCTCTCTCTCTCTCTCTCTCTCTCTCTCTCTCTCTCTCTCTCGCTTATATCATCGATCACATGTATCTTTAACCTTTATTTCTTCATCCGAATGATAAAAGTTTTGCTGGAACATTCAGACTATTCTATTACACAGAGAGAGAGAGAGAGAGAGAGAGAGAGAGAGAGAGAGAGAGAGAGAGAGAGAGAGAGAGAGAGAGAGAGAGAGAGAGAGAGAGAGAGGCATACATGCATTTCTACCAGCAGGCACATATATATATATATATATATATATATATATATATATATATATATATATATATATATATATATATATATATATATATATATTTGTATGTGTGCATGTAGGTAGGTAGGTAGGTAGGTAGGTAGGTAGGTATATATGCATTTACGTGGAGAAGAGTTGGGGGGGGGCGAAACTACGCCGCTAATGACAGATGTAGAGCTCAGTTACATTTACATTATCTGCCGTTCACATTGCCAGAACACCCCTATTGAGACTAAAAACCTGTTATATGGGCATAATTATTGTATTGTTATTGAATTTGCTGCGGGTTAAGGGTCACCTGAAAATAGACATCATCGAAGGTACTGACACGTAGATCTACATAGTAAAGGGTAATGGGTGTGATATTCAAACTGAGATATTGGCGACAAATATAATTACCTAACTTTTTGACAAATTTTCAAAGCTTTATCCAAGTTCATATGTATTTTCTGCAAGACAAAATATTATAATATTAAAAATGATTTGGAATTGAAATATGTCACAGTTGAAACAAATATGTAAATCCATTAGAAACCCTTCGTATGTTCGAACTATAGAGTCTATATGGAACTATGAGTGTATATTATACATTTTGTATGGTCGGACTGTAGCGTCTATATGAAAAGCACAGACATGTATTACGTTTTATATATCCACTTTGTTATGTCACGTGCTATAAGATCGGCATATATGGGTAAAGTTGCGCATCGTTGTTGTTGTATGCTATATATGGCTGCCAGTATAAATGGTGGAGGAAGAACCCGGGAAAAAAACCCGAAAGGAACCACCGATCCACAAGATACTACTGGCAAACTTTCTCACATACCCACATTGGCCGAAGAGTCCTTAGAGAGCGATCAGGGACCCTAGGTAAGAAACACCCAGGCCTTTTCTATTTCTTGTTCTTTTAAAAAATAAAAATGTGTTGTTCGGCCGGAGATATATCCCCGGTCACCCCCCCTTCTCCCATGTCGGTCCTGATTGGCCAAACCCGAGACTCAAACGTACGTTGAGGTAGGATTGCAGTGATCAGTAACGGTGGGTACTTTAGACCACTCTGGCCCCCTAAATTGCTTTATATATATATATATATATATATATATATATATATATATATATATATATATATATATATATATATATATATATATATATATATATATATATATATATATATATATATATATATATATATATATATATATATATATATGTATATATTGCGTAACTTCATCCATTAGTCCTCATAACTTATTTGTGGCAATTAACAAAGCACGCAATTTGCATAAATTACCTGCAGGTTGAATGAAAGACTAATGATATCATAATTGGGGAAGCTTGTATTTTAATGTAAAGTTGCATCGGTGCATACCAATTAGGCATTCTTATTATAACTTTACAGCTAAGGATTAAGATGACCAACAACAACAACAACACGCAATTAAGGACATAATGTACCAGCATCCTATTCTGGGAAAGATTTTCCAGAAATTGTTTACCCTATTTTTCTTTGAAACATTTTCTTTTTTTTATAGGCTTGAGGCAGCATGGGTCCAAAGAAGCATAAAAATAAAGGCAACATCAGTGAAGTTTCGTCTGCTAGACCAAGTCAGAAACTAGACCGTTCAGCTTTTGACCCGACCAAAAACACCCACATGTGGACGATGTGGAGGATAGCGGTAAACGAGAAGCTTTTGAAAGAGTCCAAATCCCGTGATGGCGATAGCCAGCATTTCCCATCTCCTGCCTTGACTCAGCCGCCATTAGCAAAGTACATCCAGATCAACGATCCTGTTCAAGGATCGGCAAATTTAAAAATGTCCGACGACTACGATAGGCTGCCATTCAATCAGTTTATCTACTATGGCATTCCAAGGATTACTATGAAGAATGAAAAAGCCAAACAAGATTCAGAAATCAGGATCAGACACATACCAGAGTTAGAAACAAGCCGTGAATAACTCAGTAGCCATTCATGTTTTGTTAAGTTTCGTTCCTGACAGACCAATATTTCAAATATCACTTTTTGTTCGTTTACACTCAGGATGCTCATGTTTTGAACCATACTCCAGTGAATTCGCCCAATCTATTTAAGAATATTTTTTTATGCAGGAAAATTATAACAATATTGTAACAAGGCACGATGAGTTCTCTGGTAAACTGCATCCGATTGTGTATTAGTAGCACATGGGAAGTCATTCAGGCAGAACGCAAAATAATGACAAGGAGCTTTTTATTTAATAATTATAAAATAAAAACATAATGTGTTCCTATCTCGCCGAAATTCACAGGTTCATCTTATTGTGATATTGTTTCAGCCGAACGAAAGTGGGTGACCGTTGCTTAGCATCTGAATTTACTATTAATTTTTAATTAATTTTGTTGACTACCAAGCTAAGTTTAAAAGAAAACTGTTATGTTGCATAATCAATCAATCAATCAATCAATCAATCAATCAATCAATCAATCAATCAATCAATCAATCAATCAATCAATCAATCAATCAATGCTATTTTTAAATGTGCAGATTTTAGGAAATGTCCCTACTTTTCGAATTTTAATAATTCACGTTACATAATTACAATACGTATATAAGATATTTTGCAAATACTGGACGAATTGAATGCAATGAATAATATTGAATGTGATTATTCCAATCAAATCTGTGATGCTAATTAGAGAATTGACGATAAGATTCTCTTTTAGAAATTGTGTGAACTGAAGTTCGAAATTTTACATTGATACATTCTTTACTTAAATCTAACGGACAACAAAACAGAGAGAGTTAACAAAGACAGACCATCTTAAAAGCGTCATAATGATTCCTCTTGTTGTGCTTGGTTCGAATAATTTGGAAAATATTAAATCTAGATTGGAAGACAGAAAACGGAAATTGAAGAACTGATGGTGACCTCAGAATAAACATGGATTCTAAAAGGCAGAAAGTCTAGTATATAAAATTGTTTGAAAAGATACATTTTTGATCAACCCTTTTAACCACAGAATGAGAAAAAGGGATGAATCAAGTCTCAGCTCTGCTAGCATGGGTATGTGAGAAAGCGACACTAATTTCACGTGGGAAGGCGATTCTACGATGCATCTTCCCGGGTTCTTCTCTACCGTATATACTGACGCCATGTGTTTAAAAATGACGTTCATCCCACACATCTTTATATTTGATGGGATAGTAAATTAGCTGTATGCCATTGTATTAACATGTAATAATTTTGATGATATATCAGAATTTCACGAAGAAAAACAAGCTGGTAAAATAAAACCATACAAAATGGAAGCCCGAACACTTCCTGAATGAATTTGCACCAGACTGACTCTTAAACTAATTATCCAAGCAGACTCATTATGTTCCTTATTTAGCTGAATCTAAATGCTTTGAACAAAATTGAAAAACATTCGACAAATATTCTGTTACGTTTATTTGGAACAATATTCAAAATTAATTAAACAGAGCAACACTTATTAATTATCAAACGGAGGGCTTCAAATTAGACGTATACAGTCCTTTGTGGAAAAGATCAAACTATATTCGAGTAGAGGAGTGACTTTTAATCAGTCTAGTAGACAAACAAATCATAGATTATTTTCTTCATACAAATAATATATATTTTTAATATATTAAGCGCATTACACGAAGTAGACCTGTCCAATGATACAAAAATGTTTTCTGGTAATTTCATTTAGGCGTGTCCAAAATTTAAGTATTGTATCGAAAACAGTTTTGATCATGCCATGATTGTCTAATGGTATAACATTTATTGTATTGCTTGTTGTGAATTATCCGAGTCTTTATCATCGATAATAATATTCCATGCTTTAATACGTTCTGTAAATTTTTTAAAAATCTAATAGTACCAATAGAAGAATATTTCGTATGTCCTTGTACTATTAATAGTGTGAAAATTCTAATAACGAATCAATAATAACGTTGAATGTATATGATATCCTTCTAAAATCCAATTTAGTAGATTTGGAGAGCGAAGTAGAAATATGGTGATAAATATGATATTATACAAAAACATGAGTGTATGTCAGAAGTATACCAGATTTCATACAGAATTACTCTAGTTACCAAAGTAATAATAATAAATATAATAAAATGCTCTTTTTGTAATTAAAATAAAAATACAATATTAGTGCACATATTCTGCATTTGCAAAATTGTCAAATGAATTCTGGAATGAAACTTGAACTTTATGCAGGTTAAAACATGGAATATATCTATATATAGTTGGAGAAAACGTTCTTTGTGTAAGAGATGTTTTATTCTGAAGAAATTCTGTATTCATGAAATTAATTGATAATCTCTTATAATTTTGAAAATAAGTACAATTTTAGTAATATCTAGCATATGTAAGATGGGAATATATTTTTGTCAAAGTTTTGGTCATGAATGTTACTTTACAAAAAGACCTTTGTTCTTTTCTCTTTATAAACACCACTGAAAGGCAAAAAAGTTTGTACCTTTTCTTAAGCAAAATAAAGAATTTAATAAATCAACTAATCTTACCCATTTAATTCATTAAACTGTTTACTTATGATATAATAGCTCTTTGAAAACGCATAAGAATGCGTGTTCACATTCGTTCTACGCATAAATGGTCTCTGAACATCCACACTCCTACTTAAGCAATGAAGACCTGGTACCAGGCTAACGGTAGAATAAGCAAAATAAAAATAGAAAGAAAAGGAATCAAAGATGCAACATAACCCTGGTTTGTCCGTTACTAAGTCTAAAACGTAACATACATCTTTTATGACCCCCTAAAATATCCAAAGTATCACTTCAATCTATTATGACCCTACAAAGTCTAAAGCATTACATCAATCTATTATGACCCTACAAAGTCTAAAGCATTACATCAATCTATTATGACCCCTATGACCATACAAAGTCCAAAACATTACATCAGTCTATTATGACCCCTATGACCTTACAAAGTCCAAAGCATTGCATCAATTTATAATGACCACATACAAAGTCCAAAGTATCACATCAATTTATAATGACCACATACAAAGTCCAAAACATTACATCAATCTATTATGACCCTACAAAGTCCAAAGCATTACATCAATCTATTATGACCCCTATGACCCCACAAAGTCCAAAGCATTACATCAATCTATTATGACCCCATACAAAGTCCAAAACATTACATCAATCTATCATGACCCTACAAAGTCTAAAACATTACATGAATCTATTATGACCCCATACAAAGTCCAAAACATTACATCAGTCTATTATGACCCCTATGGCCCCATACAAAGTCCAAACCATTACATTAATCTATTATGACCCTACAAAGTCTAAAACATTTCATCAATCTATTATGACCCCATACAAAGTCCAAAACATTACATCAGTCTATTATGACCCCTATGACCCTACAAAGTCCAAAGCATTACATCAATTTATTATGACCCCATACAAAGTCCAAAACATTACATCACTCTATTATGTCCCCTATGACCCTACAAAGTCCAAAACATTACATCAATCTATTATGACCCCATACAAAGTCCAAAACATTACATCAGTCTATTATGACCCCTATGACTCTACAAAGTCCAAAGCATTACATCAATCTATTATGACCCCATACAAAGTCCAAAACATTACATCAATCTATTATGACCCTACAAAGTCCAAAACATTACATCAATATCTTATGACCCCATACAAAGTCCAAAATATTACATCAATCTTTTATGACCACATACAAAGTCCAAAATATTACATCAATCTAGTATGACCCTACAAAGTCTAAAGTATCACATCAATTTATAATGACCCCTTACAAAGTCCAAAACACGACACCAAACTATTATGGCCCCATACAAAGTCCAAAGCATTACATCAATCTATTTTGACCCCATACAAAGTCCAAAACACGACACCAATATATTATTACGTCTACGAAGTCCAAAACATTACCATTCCCATTTGAAGTGACCCATAAAACTTGTGGCGGCTATATTTGATATATGATCTACACAACTGGAAAACATATAAAGACTTCCGGTGAAAACCCCACACAGACACTACTTTCCATTCAGGACATGAAGCAATAACACGAGTTTCAAGATGGCTTCCATGGTGGCAATGTTGATATCAGATAGCAACAATTGTAAATTACGAGCAACAATTCGCCATATAAAGTCCTGATGTGAAACTGCATGGTGGTATAATCTATTCAGGAAGATTTATGAGGACAATATTTTAAAAATTAGGACCAACTAGGCATCATAAGAATCTATCTAGCAAAACTCGCATGTTAATATGACCATCCATTCATGAGAAGAAAAGAGATAACAAGATTTTTAAGAAGACAGCCGTGGTAAGAAAAGGTTGAAAAGTCATTGGATAAATAAATTCTGTCCAGTTTGTTTTTTTGACAACGGTCACGTGCTAATTCATCATCTGGACTGAGTTTTCTCTGTCTTAAAACTCATTCGGTTTTACTTGATTATTTGGTTGCAACTTGTCAGGGCAAAGAGTGGTATGCGGAAACCATGTGTACAAATATGTCAGCTATATAGAGAAATGTTGATGGCATTGAATTTGCAACGGTTTTTCTTCATTTAACCTTCAAAACTGAAATTGCTGGTTTGAATGGTAATCGAATTTAATTTGTACATGAAATATTTGAGTAAGAGAGCAAAATTAAGTTAATAAAATTAAGTGGTCAGCATTTATGATACAAAGCGTTTAAATTAAACAGTAAAACCCAGTTTCTGTGCAAATAAAAGGCCCCTGCATCTGTTTGTCGTTAAAGATGCGTTAGCTACATTTACCTGCATATATAAAAAGCCAATAGTGAGTAAAAAAAAATGCTGCAATACAGTATGTATATTCAATTCAAACCTAGTCGCTGCTATCTTCATAAAATCGTTACACCGGAGGGAAGGTATTGTAACAAGTCAAAGGTATAGGATATCTGTATTTACGTCTCCTTTTACAGATTTATTTAATAGATTTTGGTGATCATTTGTTTCATTATGGGAGATCATTTATGGGATGATATTTCTCAAACCGAGTATTTTGCAAAGTATTAGGCAAAGGCGTTATTCATTTTGAACTGCGTTCTCATTGCAGGCGTCATTTTGAACTGTATTCATGCTTCAGGCGTCAGACATTTTGAAATGAATTCACGGTACATCCGTCATTCATGTTGAATAGTATTCAATGTAAATTAGTCATTCATTTTGAATAGTATTCCATGTAAAGAAGTCATTCACTTTGAAATATATTCACGGTACTTTATTCTAGTAGACTTTGAAGTAAGGTGGATTGGTTCGTAAAAAGACCCATTAATATGTGAAATTCTCCCTATATTCTTGCATATAAGTGTTTATTGATAATAGATAAGAACAGTTATATCCATTAGGTCATGGGTTCTGTTTTGTGGTACATGGCATAAAATACTGATCTACGGCTTAGAAATGCGTCCTGCTAAATTACAACAATGAGAAGCTAGAAAAAAGCCTACAAATGTGAAGTGTAGGTATAGTGAATGTGTGGTCCTTGATTTGATTATAAGAAAATTACTTGTGGTATCAGCTTGGTCTGTGACTCATCAAATGACATTAAATGTTATCTTGAGATACTTGGAAATCCGGGAAAACATGACCTAGTATGTTCTACAGTAGTTTATTTGTCCTCTCCCAAAATTTATATTCAAACAGATCAGCTTACGTTAACAAAATATCACGATATTTGATTTTGTAAAGATATATGCAAGTTGCCTGAGTGTAAAATACTCAAATAAAGCGTTTAGATCGTCTAGAAAAGAACAAACACCTTTCTGGATAATTACAGTGTGTGACACAATTAAAAGATGTTTACTCTTCAAAACAGAGTATAGGAATACTTATCATGGGACATTAATTGTGTTTTGCAAGAAAGATTCCAGATTGTTGAAATAATGAGAATAATGCTGGTTAGAGATTTTCTCCTTGCCTGGTACCGCTTAAGTTTTGAAAGTGAAACAACAGCCCATTCTCTGACAAAACATCGCACGGCCCTTTGTTTCGATACAAATGATGCTAAATCAAACTTACCGTTTACTCTGTCTCCGAATATTTTCATTCATAGATCTAACAGGCAAACAATTAAAAAACTGGCAGAAATGGAATCTAGAAGTAATCAAAATCTATGTTGGCTAATAGTAGGCATGGAGAATTCAGTTTTCGTGTCAGTTAAATGGTTAGCAAAATTTGTAGACCTCTGACTAAAATCTCAGTCTCTTTGAAGCGTGGACAGGTAACATAAATGCGTCATTTAAAGGTTTTATTTACATGTGATTTAGGACTAGTTTGGATTTAGAAAGACCTTTTTCTTATTACCCCAAATTATATCTTAAAGTTACATTAAGTAAGGAACAGCACAAAACATGTTGTCCGCTGAAAACGTAGATGGGTTAAAACAGCTTGATTAAATTTATTTATGTGAAAAATCATTGTTTGCCTGTAGTTATTGATTGTCTTTTGGATATTGCTTGTAGTTATTGCTTGCCTTTTGGGTATTGTTTTTTTTTTTATTGACAGAGAGTTGCTTTGTTTATCTACTTAGCTAAATGGTATTATTTTCTGCACTTTGACACTGAAGTCCTAAACCAACGTTTATCATTAATTTATCATTACCATCATTTATACCAGTGTTATTTTCGAAGCTTTGTGAGCTGAATAAATAAATAGGCCTAGCTTGTGAAAGACACATGTCATTAACAATTTCTATATTGCCTTCATTGATATTTTGGTGTACTCGTTTGATGTTGTTACTAATTTGACTTTTTATCATCAGAAATAATGTTACTGATAAGCTTGTGCATTCTTTCCCTTTGGCTTCACATATTTTTATGTGGATACCTGTAACCGAGAATTTAAGCATAGTTGTAAGCAACTTATGTCATTACAATTAACGTGAATTTAAGTGTATTTGCCAGAAACTAATTTCATTACAGTAAGCGTGAATTTAAGTGCATTTGCCAAGAACTAATATCATTACAGGAAGCGTGAATTTAAGTGCATTTGCCAGGAACTAATGTCATTACAGTAAGCGTGAATTTAAGTGCATTTGTCAGGAACTAATGTCATTACAGTTAGCGTGAATTTAAGTGCATTTGCCAGAAACTAATGTCATTACAGTAAGCTTGAATTTAAGTGCATTTGCCAGGAACTAATGTCATTACAGGAAGCGTGAATTTTAATGCATTTGCCAGGAACTAATGTCATTACAGTAAGCGTGAATTTAAGTGCATTTGCCAAGAACTAATGTCATTACAGGAAGCGTGAATTTAAGTGCATTTGCCAGGAACTAATGTCATTACAGTAAGCGTGAATTTAAGTGCATTTGCCAGGAACTAATGTCATTACAGTAAGCTTGAATTTAAGTGCATTTGCCAGAAACTAATGTCATTACAGTAAGCGTAAATTTAAGTGCATTTGCCAGGCACTAATGTCATTACAGTAAGCGTGAATTTAAGTGCATTTGCCAGGAACTAATGTCATTACAGTAAGCGTGAATTTAAGTGCATTTGCCAGGAACTAATGTCATTACAGTAAGCGTAAATTTAAGTGCATTTGCCAGGAACTAATGTCATTACAGTAAGCGTGAATTTAAGTGCATTTGCCAGGAACTAATGTCATTACAGTAAGCGAGAATTTAAGTGCATTTGCCGGAACTAATATTATTAAAGCAAGCGTGAATTTAAGTGCATTTGCCAGGAACTAATGTCATTACAGTAAGCGTGAATTTAAGTGCATTTGCCAGGAACTAATGTCATTACAGGAAGCGTGAATTTAAGAGCATTTGCCAGGAACTAATGTCATTACAGTAAGCGTGAATTTAAGAACATTTTTGCCAGGAACTAATGTCATTACAGTAAGCGTGAATTTAAGTCCATTTGCCAGGAACTAATGTCATTACAGTAAGCGTGAATTTAAGTGCATTTGCCAGGAACTAATGTCATTACAGTAAGCGTGAATTTAAGTGCATTTGCCAAGAACTAATGTCATTACAGTAAGCGTGAATTTACGTGCATTTGCCAGGTACTAATGTCATTACAGTAAGCGTGATTTTAAGTGCATTTGCCAGGAACTAATGTCATTACAGTAAGCGTGAATTTAAGTGCATTCGCCAGGAACTAATGTCATTACAGTAAGCGTGAATTTAAGTGTATTTGCCAGGAACTAATATCATTACAGTAAGCGTGAATTTAAGTGCATTTGCCAGGAACTAATGTCATTACAGTAAGCGTGAATTTAAGTGCATTTGCCAGGAACTAATGTCATTACAGTAAGCATGAATTTAATTGAAGTTGCGAACAACTGATGTCATTACAGTACGCATGAATATAAGTGTAATTGAGGGCAACGAATGTTCATCTGTTAAACCGAGAATTAGTAACGTCTGTCAGAACCTGCACTTATGCTATTGAATTCTCAATAACAGAAATATTTTCTGAATGTAAATGCTTCTATGTTGTCGTCTTGCCACATCGACGTATTAATATTAAAAGCTTATTATTTTTTAGTTTTTTGTGGTAAAGTTTTGAATTAAAATACTTGCCTTCATTGTTATGTACAATATCTTGGGAAACTGTATTTTTAGTACAACGAAAGAGATGAAGTATTATACAAATCGTTAAGCGTTTCCTCAATCTGTCACTGAACCACGATCAGCATTGATTGAATCATCTTCTAAGTTTTTGATGAAAACCTACCTTAAAATATAAAATACAATTATGTAAAAGGAAATCTATCTTAAAATATAAAATACAATTATGTAAAAGGAAACTTCCCTCTAAACATAAAATACAATTATGTAAAAGCAAACCTCCCATAAAATATACAATACAATAATGTAAAAGACATATTGGCTGATGCATTTTCAGACTAGTTTAATTCGTCAATAATGTTAAATTGAGATTCCAAAAGAGGACGTTTATACCGTCTCGAAAAATCTGTCTTGTCCGTTTGAAGAAAAAAAAAGATATTTATTAACTTTGAGCCCGTATATGTAACCCGAGTACGTTTCAGATAGAGTCACGTGACAAGAGACTGACCTTTCTTTAATAAAAATAAAATCCTAGTCATTTATTCGTATACATTTCAACTTTCTGCACTAAGGACAAACAAATCTTGTATATTTACTGTATCATGAGTGCCACTCCTTGTTTCATTCAAACATAAAATATTGTAACTTTTTAAAAGGTTACAGAAACCAAGAGGTAATGGTTTTCCCTTTACTCTACAGACGTCGGGTGGCTAACGTTGAATTTTCTTGGGGCGAATGCACGTGGATACTAAATGGTCGTGTTCTTGACCGTTACAGATGAATTACCGCGAAAGAATGGACGCTTCGTGAGGACATATGAGTTGCTTGAGCTTACGCTGGGTCAGGGACTTTATCTTTGAGATGGATATTTGATACTGCTTAGATGATTCTCTGGGATTATTTATACTTGCGAATTTTAGGTTTGTATCTTTATAAAATTAAATCGTTGTATAACATACTTCTCGCATTAACTTTACTTCTTAAAATTTTATTAGTTATTCCAGTCTATTGAGTTGCAGGCAGAACGGCATTTTTCCTTATTCTATACCATTTTCTACTCCTCGTCCCGATATCCGAAATCATGCGACATTTTATCATATGATCTTATCGCTACCCTATTATCTGGAGTACAGAAAGTACAAGAAAAAATAACATGACCATCAACAAAAAAGCCAACTTCTTAAGGACTTTTGGTGATGCACAAATCAGTACATATGGGTGAGGAATGGTAACCCGGCCATGAAATGTCTTTTTAAAAAATATGGTGATATGGATGTCCCATTTCATTCACTAAAGTATCATGTAACACTTAGCTGTTAAATTGAATAATGAATAAATTGCAAGAAAAAAGCCAAACCATTTTGCTGACAAACTTTAAAAAAGTGTACATCAATATTGAGTTTATATACAGTGAAACAAAAATGTCATTGACAATTATCAATAATCCATTGAAGTAATTAGAAGTGGGTCTTGTTTAAAATTGTGAGAAACTACACAAATTGTTTTCTGTATATACCGCTTGCAAATAAAAGGCTACTTGATTCAGTGCTGAAAATCGAAAAAGTAGAACATGATGAAAGATATAGAGGCAAGAACTAGTCATCACTAGCATTTCAAGAACAACATAATAACACAACTGTACAAATATGTTGGTAAAAACAAAGAGAATAATGTCAATGAAAACAATATCAGATTATCTATCTATCTATCTATCTATCTATCTATCTATCTATCTATCTATCTATCTATCTATCTATCTATCTATCTATCTATCTATCTATCTATCTGTCTGTCTGTCTGTCTGTCTGTCTATCTATCTATCTATCTGTCTGTCTGTCTATCTGTCTACCTACGTATCTATATGTCTGTCCATCCATCCATCCATCCATCCATCCATCCATCCATCCATCCATCCATCCATCCATCCATCCATCCATCCATCCATCCATCCATCCATCCATCTATCTATCTATCTATCTATCTATCTATCTATCTATCTATCTATCTATCTATCTATCTATCTATCTATCTATCTATCTATCACCATAAAATGCTCGCTAGTCTCCATTTATGAAATACAGTGCACAAGAATGTTGGAAATTTCTCTTTAGGGAATATGCCTTTCATGTTGATCAACTAATATGGTGGATACCTAATTTTGGTACTTCCACCGTATCATCAATTGATACATAATTCTGATGACATGTCTGTACTTGCAATCTTTTCGACCACCAGTGGCATTTAATCGCGTGTTTAAATTCTTCGTTTAAAAAGCACTAGATATCTTTGCAAATGTATACCCTGTAGCACGGTACAAAACTGAACTACCCAAAGTCTTAAAATGCCACACACAAAACAAAATCGATCAATACTAAATACGAATGGAAATTTTTTTTAAAATAACACCACCAATATGTACATAAGTAAGTCGACATACACGTTAAACTATTTCTTACGTAAGGTATAATTGACACGATATATTTCACAGCAGAACAATATAAGGACATGAGAATATATATATATATATATATATATATATATATATATATATATATATATATATATATATATATGCACATATATCAAGCTGTCCATCTCTGACCATTTTACGCTAAACTTTGTTTCGATATCACGATTACCGATCTAACGGAACGAACTGCCTATCAAGTACACAATTTATCATATATCTTACTGGATCAGTTTTTAATATTTGCATATCATAAGCGATGTTCTTCTCATGGGCCATACTTTCTGCCTAGTAGGATGTGCCGTCTCGCATACTAGCGGCAACACATCGTACAGCTTCAGTAGTTGTTATAGCTGCAAGGAAAAGGCAATATATGTACCGTTTACAGTGACAATGAGAATAGTTTATTGGTAATAAAGACCATAATACTACAGTTATAATATTGCGATGGTGTTGAACGCAATATGATAAATGTAGAACGCCATATTACGAATAAATTTAACAAAGTGTAATGAAAAGTTAAAGGAGATAATGAAAAGTTAAAGGAGAAATCTAGTTCCAACAATAGAGTATGTAAGAAGATGAAACGGAAAAAACGTTACATAGTTGTGATAACGAATATAGGTAAAAAAAAATAATATAGTTAACATGTTCATTTGCTCTCGTCTGTGGAATGCTGAAAATACATATTGTGCAAGTTGAGATATTATCTCGGTGTTCTTAAACTTCATCAAAGAACAGAATATTTCTTCATACGGGTGTTTTTTGGCAACACTTGCTGTTATAAATATATATATATATATATATATATATATATATATATATATATATATATATATATATATATATATATATATATATATAAGATCTGCATAGCATGGATTGGGCATCGTAAAATAGGCTGGGCATCGTAAAATGGGCAGAGCAGCGTAAAATAAAGCGACGTTGATCTTCTATTTAACTTATATCACATTACATATCTATACTTTGATTTGGAAGGATGCCATTATGCCACCCTCCTTTATTGCTAAAATTTGAGAAGAACGTTAGTCCGTTTAAAGCATTTTATAGCTGATATAGGTAAGTCAATGGTTATACAAAATTGAACTGAAGTATCATAAAATATAATACAGCGATATGCTTTATGTGTTTTGTTTACATCTGAATTCCTATCCTGAATTAGTTGTTAAGATGTTGTTTGAAATTGAACAAAAATACTTTTCATCTCCTATATCCTGTGCGAGCCAACTATAGCAAAATCTATATCTGAACAGTTTGTCTTTAACTTTAGAAACCATTGTGACTATCTGGCTCATCCATTCTTTCATCACAATACATTGTCATGTACTTCGATTATCACTCATTCTGATCAACCTAATCCTGTACATAATACACTTGAAATGCAAAGTAGAACATGAGATAACCTTCCACATTGTCCTCGTGTTTAGAAGAATTATATATGTCTTGGAGGGTATAGAAATCTTGTCCAAAACCCATCATATATATTTTCAACTGATATGAATATTCATATCCCAGACTTCAGACACGTACGTTAACACAGGTGTGACATAACACCAACTATTTTGCAAAATTCTTTTGTAACGAAGATACATTGAACACTTTAGCCGGACGTCTGATACTAGATCCTTTGTAAATGTATTACAGGTGAAGAATTCTGTATATTTTTCTTTCATCTGTACAAATGACCGTAGATTACTGTGAGTCTAATACTTTAAACATCTTTCGACCGCTACCTTTGTTAGTTGTTGTTGTTGGGCTTAACGCCATTTTTCAGCACACGATAGGCTATTCATGGCGTCCAGTATTAATGGTGGAGGAAGAAACCGGGAAATCACCGGAAAGAACCACCGACCCACGAGAAGCTACTGGCAAGCTTTCTTACATATCCACATTAGCCGAATCCTAGACTCGAACCCACGCAGACAGAGGTGAGATGGCAGTGATCCGCAACGGACAGCGCTTTAGACCACTCGTTAAGCAAATTAGTAATTTTACATCATCGAGAGGGTCAAACGCCTTGGAAAAGTCTGCAAAAAGTCAATTAAAACTACCTTCCTTTTTTAAAGGATATTTCTGGATCATTGCTTGAAGCGAAAAATTATTTATATATGTTGTTATCTATTGCTTAGTAGCCTTTGCGGAATTACACTTTTTATATTTTCTTATTAGCATCACGCCACTGAACAATGCGCTGATTTAAGTACTGGTAAAAATTGAATTCAAGGTATAAATGAGAAATACCTCTGTAAATGTTACGGTAATCTGAAGAGACTTTTTTGTGCAACGAGAATATAACTCCCCATTGTTTAGGGAAGTGTCCAGTGTCCAAAACTTCTTTAATTAATTTGATTAAATAAGGACATAAGCTTCCAGTCGGGGTTGGGGGTATACTATTTCTGTTTTTTTTCCCACCCAGTTCGTCAAACTGTCCTGATTTTAGAGTTTGGATACTTTTGAGAACTTCTTTAAAGCTGGAATTTTCAAAACTATAATCAGGAGAAAGTTTCGGTCATACAGTCAAAACATTGATTAATTTCTAAGTCATCATGGTATAGTAACAATTTGAAGTATTCATAACAATGATGATGCGAGATAGTGCCGTTACTAAATGAATTGCGCGCACGTATTCGTTTAATCAGCTTCCAAAACTTTGAGACATCTAACCTTGAATTTATTTCCTGTTTCTTTTTACGATTTCAGTTCTCTTTTATTTTGATGCGAATCATTTTTTGTTAAAGTTACATGCATGGAATATACATTTGTTTTTTGGGTTTTTTTATGTTTTCTTTTATGCCTTTATAAGAGATTACATTGCTTACTCCACCAGAAAGGCTGCGTTTTCTCATATTTATTATACTAAAAACAAACACCAGGCTTACTTGTATATATATATATATATATATATATATATATATATATATATATATATATATATATATATATATATATATATATATATATATATATATATATATATATATAGAGAGAGAGAGAGAGAGAGAGAGAGAGAGAGAGAGAGAGAGAGAGAGAGAGAGAGAGAGAGAGAGTACAGTTTTGTCAATCTTTAAGGAGAAAGAATTATTAAAACTAGATTAAAATTAAAAGAAATTCACATTAGATGAGATGTGGATATGTCACGGGATGATGAAATATTGACAGAAAAGCCCCAGACGTGAAATGCAAGCTCCTAATGAGTGGAGAATGTACCCACGTGTACAGGATGTATCGTTAACGAAGTAGCTTCGATTATAATGTAACGCCCTGGAAAAGGGATACGTCGATAAAATGACAGATGTGATGTACCGACCTGTAGGGTAGAGGGGGGCAAAACGCCCCATCTAACAACTTTTGAAAATTTATAGCATGATTTACATGATTGTGTTCGCAAATGGATAATTTATTTGAAGAATGCCTTGCGTCTAACATAATGGAATGATGTTTAACTTTAATTAAGAAACTATTTACGAGAAAAATGAAAAATTGTAAAAATTTATAAAGGGGCATTTTGCCCCTATGCTGGGGCATCACGCCCCCTCCGGGGCATTTTGCCCCACCATGTATTCAATATCTGTAAAGGTCTGTAAAACTACAGTAATACAATTCAACTGTAAAATCAAGTATTATTCCTATATGGACATTTTATGTATGGCAAAGTGCAAAAGCTACATACTGTTACATCATTTAAATTAGCACGACAATGCGGATAAGGAAGCAGCTACAACAATACTCAAGTCTAAATAGTCCGTAATTTCCACAAAAACAAAATAAAACGTGAATGTTCCTGGTAAATTCTTTATTACTCACACTTAGCACAGCAAAATTGCATATTGAGGGTAGTGCCACAGGATTCATGGCACCACCTGGTACATTCTTTGCACTGTGACCAGGAATCTTCTATTAAAGGATCATCACTTCCTCCATATTCAAAATCGCAGTTTCCACAAATGTTGTCTTTATTATGTGTTGTGTCTGCTGACAGCAATATCGTGCTTAGCAACTGACTTTGGTCGCGAAGCCTTTTCTCCCTTTTCATGGTCCTGTATACAAGCTGTCTTCATAATCTTAGATGGTTTTTTACCTATCTGTTTGTCCCCTCTACGTGTCTGCTTCTTTCTCTTTTGCATTTCTTTCTGCTTCGAAACTTTGGTTTCATTCAGTTTGCTCCCACTTGCCTGTACAGTTCTTTGACATTTGCCTTTTGTATCTGTCATCGTCTTTATTTGCTTTTCGATAAGCATCTTTTTATACGGTGATGATGTTAAGTTCATAACTGATTCTGCCTTTCGCTTTCTTGTGCGCTGACTGGATATTCTAGGCTTTGGCGAAAGTTTAAGCAATATGTTCACAAATGCTGAATCGTCTGCATTTCTGCATTCTTTATGAGATACCTCCAAGGTAGCACTTTCCGTTCGTTTAGCAAGAATAGCTTCGTCAAGCATTTTCCGATTGCCTGTTTCCTCGACGGTGATGGCACAGTGATGTGTTTGTTGATTATCAGGTGACTGAGTATAAATTGTTTCATCTATTTCTGGATTACCAGACCCATCCACAGTGGCTGTAGAACTAACAGTTAGCATAAATTCAACCGTTTTGCTTGGTTCATTTAATGTTTCTGCGTTTCCAGAAGTGATCATAACGTTACTAAGCGATTGATCATTAACTGACCTATTTCCCTCATTCGATGTTTCTGTATCGCCTGCCCCACCTCAAATAACTATAGGAGTACCAACTAATTGTTTGTCAGCTGTCTTGACTTCTTGAACAGATGGTTCTGCATCACCCGACCCCTCAAACATGTCTGTGCAGCCGGTAAACATGTAATCAGCTGTCTTATTTGATTCAATCAGTTGCGACGTCACAGGTAGTGCTTGTTGATTTGCATTAGACCCATCTGAAACTGGCTGAGGTTCATCAGTTACCATAAAAGGAGCGAAAGCATCATCTGTAAACTTATTTGGATTAAAAGGCCAAAGTCCGCAGGCTTCAAAACCGGTGACAGCTTTCTGTAAACTCGCAGATCGGTTATATGCTGCAGAAAATATTTCCGCAACTTCAAATGCGCTTATTCGTCTTCCTGGATTGCTTGTCATCCAGTTTCCAGATTCCAAATTGAAAGCACGTTTTAGTGCTTTGAAAAATGTGACATCAAGGGGCTGGAGCCGATGTGTACAATGGGGAGGAAAGGTTATCAACACAATCCCTTTCTCGCGTGCATAGAGAACAGCTTCCAACGTTTTGTGGCTATGGTGCCCATCAAGAAGAAGAATGCGTGGAGATTCCGTCGTACATTTCACAAAAGAAGAGAAATGTTCCAGCCATTGCAAAAAAATATGACTGTATGTCCATCCACTTGGGCTACACAAGCCCAGTGCTCCGGCTGGTGCTTCATTCATCAGTGATGGAACCATTCGTTTGCGTGGGTAGAAAAATGCTGGTAGTGCAATTGCACATATTACAGTAATAGTTTGACCACGTTGACCGCTTGTAACTTTACCAACCGATCTAACACCTTTGGATGCAATGATGTTTACTGGCTTGTGGACAGAACTAATGCCTGTTTCATCCATGTTCCATATTCTGAGACCATCAGCAAGTGTTGCGTCAAGAGATTCCTTATAAACTTGGTAAAAATTAACTACCTGTGGCTTGTTAAAGCCCACGGCTCTGCTGATACTGGTTGCTTCTGGAGCTCTAATATATTTGGATGCCTTTTCATAAAGTCTTTCAACCAATCAATACCTGCTGCATTGCCTTGAAATGGGTGGTTTCTAATATTAAGATGAACTACTAAGTCGTATGCCAAACGCCGTTCATCAATAGTGGTAAGTCCAAATAATGCCTTTTCCATGGACTGGATGTGCTCGACTAGAAGTAACTCATATTCAGGCTTGAAAACAGTAGTTTTACTTCCCAGTTTTGACACTCCAGGTTGCAAAACCTTCAAATCTCTATGTCTGCGTAAAGTTTTAGCTGGAATTCCATAATTCCTGGTATTGCTTTCAATGGAGTTCCACAACGAATTGCTTCAAGAGCCGCATTTAGAGCTGGTGTCCCATAATTTCCTCGATCTGTTTTCCTTTTGTAAGTTCGTACCATCTGCAAACAAGTATAGAATAATTTTAAGCATATGAACGGTTAGTTAAAAAGTGTAAAACATTTAAACAGTTATGCGGCAACACGCCCCCTGTAAGGGGCGTTTTGCCCCTATCGTACAGCATTGACAATTTAACAATAGGCGGTATTAACAACTGCTGCGAATCACGAAATATTATTCATGATGCATCTCTATACTATGATGTTTAAAAACATACGTACCCTGTTTTCTTTAGGTCGTCCCTGTCAAAAATACTGCAAACAAATGGATCGACCACTTTTATAAGAAGATGCGACAAAAGCAATATTAGCAGCAGAGAAGCTGAACAGACCATTTTAGATCGGTCCGCCAACCCCCCTATATATAATAGTCGGCCACAAAGCCGTATTTCGGTAATCCAAGGGTAAAAAAAGACTATCTCCGACCGGTTCCCAGATGGCTGGTCGTGGTCGGACTATTATGTCTCCAGGGGCCAGCTAAACCTCCGCCGGGAATAGTCACACAAGGTTGCATTTCGGTAAATTAAACATAAATATATCCGAGATGAGTATATCGTGGACCCATGGGGTGACCCATCGGCGGGGGTAGATTTTCACCTGAAGATTTTACAATTAATAAATACTATAATTTTATATTATGGAAGTTGGAGAAGCATTATCGACTAGAGTTGCCAGAGAAAAGCTAGAAACGCTTAATAAATTTTTACCTGTTCACAATCGCCTAAAGGAAAAACTACAGGAGCGCCAACAGATGAAAACTGATCTATTTACTGGAAATCAACAAACATTTGCGCCGATGACTGCGGGTTTAAAAACTATGTTATATGGTGACAAGGATGATAAATTTCGATCGGCGGATAAAGAAAAGCCTATAGTTGATTTACTTCAAGAAATATCCGAAAATGTTAAACCGACCGAACCGATAATTGAAAATATTCAGCAACAAATCGCCGGCCCATATTCGTCAGAAGAGAGTTGGGCAAAGGAAGCGGTTGCGAAACTGCGCGAGCGATTTACCGAAGAGGGATTAGCGGAAATTGAAAAGGAGGATGGAAAGAATCTTCCTTTTTTTTGCAGTAACCTCCTTTTCAAGAAGAAATAAATTATTGAATGAAAAAAAAATACGCGAATAAAATGGAAGATTGGGCTAGGGCATTATATAAGATCAGGGCGAAAATTCCCGTAGCTAAAATAGATGATCCTAGGTTTTTAGCATATTTCGTAGAAGTAAATACGGCAATTAATCAATGTAAAGAAATGCAGAAAAAGTCAGGGATACAAAGTGAAAAGGGAAAGGGAAAGGGAAAACAACAACGACAACCGGATCCAGAAATTCAGGACGAAGAGGTTCGAGAATATAGTGCCGCCGGAATAAAACCGATACGTGGATCAACCACTTACCATGATTCGCAGATATGTCCCGATAGTATTGTCAGGGATGTTTCCCGATTAAAGGTTGTCATGGGAGGAAGACTCGCCGGAAATAATTCTATTGAAGTAATTAATGAGTCCGCTGATATTGCCCAAAGATTATTTCAAAGTGGTATAATTGATCTTCATACATATAGATAATTTATCGATGACCTAATGGAAAATAGCCGATATTCGGGATATTATAGCGATTAATACTAATTAGAAATCTAAGGGTTTTACAATAGAGAATGATAATCCATTACAATCACGATAAGCCGACTCAAGTATTTGTGGTAAAATCGAGGTTGCCTGTTTACAAAGCATTTTATGGCGAAGGTCTTGGAAATACTATCTTAGGATTTTTTACAAGAATGGCACCGAAAGTTGCTCCCTTCGCTAAACAAGTTGGGATGAAAGCTATTGGAGTAATTGGTGATAAATCCCTTGGAGCCGTTCGGGATCTAGCCGGTAAGGCATTTTATTTCGTAAAGGATAAAGCATCGTCGCTGATGGTGAAGTCAGTATTTGGGCGAAAACAGAATAATTCAGCCACTCCTTCAACGGAAAATATGCCCGCAAAACTAAGTAGGGCTATAAATAATGCCGCACAAGAAAAAATCGAATCGTTAATAATGAACTCACCCGAAATGGAAAATGTTAATCTCTCAAATATTATATCGGGGAGTGGACTTCGAAGAAAGCGATGATGATAGAAAACACTTCCGAATTGAAAATAAAAATACTTTAGTATAAATGGGATTTAAGAAAATAATCGATACTGCATTTGATATGGACGCACCTATACCTAAGGATGATTCGGTAGGAAATTATCAATATTTTGCTTATAAAGCAATTGACCCAAATGTCAGCGGAAGAATTGATCTACAAGTCCAAGATAAAAGTAAATAGTAATTACTAATTACTAATTAATTACTAATTTACTAATTAATTTATTAATTTCCATAATAATGGAATTATGGCGCTATTTGAGGGTGCAAAATATATGATTGATGGAAATGATATAGAATCGATAAATAACGGTATCGATATTGCGACGACAATCATTGGACTCGCTAGATATTCCGATGATTATACAAGATCGGCCGGCCCAACTATGATGTTTGCTAAAGATACTTCTAACTTCGCTGATGCGACTCAATATATTATTAGAAGACCAAAGGAGCATGGGGCTCATGCAACTATCGCTGATGTAGAACCTGTCATTATAGGACCTAATCCAAATTATAATATTGGATATGCAATTCGAAATGGAATGTTGAAGGGGGCGGCAGGAAGAAGACAATTTTCATGCGCTATTCCACTTCACCATATATTTTGGATTTTGTAGAAATGTCAGAAAAGTTATATACGGAGTTAAACATACTGTCATGCTGACCCGAAGAAGTGATGATAATAATGCCATTTGGAGAGTCCCCGCTAACGCCGCCGCAGACCATATAACCGATGATGACGGCAAGGTTGTCCTATCTAAATTGACTCTATGGATGTCAATATTAACGCCGTCCCTTGCTGTTAATCAGCGCCTGCTATCTTGGATGGAGACTGGTGCAAGGAGTTTGATAAGCTGGCTAAATACTTCGACGGATATTTTTGAGAGTACTCAGTCCGAATTTACATGGAATCTAGCTGGAAAGAGAGGTGTTTCAGCTCCAAGACATATATTTATAGCGTTACAAAATAAAAATCGAACGCAGGGTGGTGATCAACAAACTCGCTCACATATGATATTCGATAAATTAGACGTAACTGAGGTTTCGCTAAGAATAAACGGACAGCAGGAACCCGCCGAGCCTATAAAGTTGAAATCTACCGATACCGATAATAGTATTGCCCGGGTATATCATCGATTATGGTCTTTTATGGGTCGTGATCAAAATGTTGATACTGGTCTACAAATATCTCAAGCCGATTTTCATAGCCTATATCCTATCTATTACTTTTCGTTGGAGCATCTAGATATGACCAAGGAATCTGTCATCGACATAACCTTTAACGTAGTAGTAGGACAAGTTTCCGCCGGCGGATATAGAGCATTTGCAGTTGTTCTAAGTGATAAATCTATGCTGCTCGAGGGGGTTGGTGGAGAGATTAAATTAATTGATGCACCCGTGGAAAATATGTAATGTTCAAAAAATATATAAAATTTTCGCAATGAGCTCAATTGAAAATATAATATATCTACAATAAAGATGACATATAGTACTGTTAGTGTTCAGTTGACCGATGGTCAGATCAAGAAATTAAGATCAAAGTCCGCTAAAGAATGTGGAGTTTCAATAACATTAAAGCCAGCTCAAATGTTCGGCGGGTCGCATAAATTATCGTTGACAAATACTCAGATAAAACATTTTAAGGATGCAGCAATGGCTCATCGAGGAGTTCAGCTTAAATTTTCAAAAGCCGCCGTCGACAATATGATTAAAACTGGTGGAATATTTCCGTTTTTAGCAGTTCTTCCGGCATTGATTGGACCAGCAATTGCCTCCGCCGCTCCAGCTGTCGCAAAAGCCGCCGCGTTAGGGGCTGTCGGTACCACCGCCGGACTAGCTCTAAAGAAAGCTACCGGAAATGGCTATAAAAAGAAGAAAGGTGGAATTTTACCCCTCGCCATTCCGGCGCTAATGGCCGCGGCCATGCCAGGTGTTTTTAAGGCTGCCATGGAATCTGCTAAACGATCTACCGGACGTGGATATAAAAAAAGGGAAGAGGATTTTATCTACCAGGAACCCCCCACTCGTTTTACAGAGGAAAAGGATTAGTCGCATGAACAATTTAGAAAATATTCAGCCGATGTCTAATTTTGACCTCATCGACGCAGTAAAAAAAATTATCTATAAAAAATTTCAGAGGAGTTTTCATGAGAAATAAATTGCCGTCGACCCCGTTGAAGAATGAAACTGGAAATGAAAATTATTAATCTTGACCATAGTACCGGACCTGGAACGCATTGGGTCGCATACGCAATTGACCCACGTAGTATTATTTATTTTGACTCATATGGACTAGCCCCACCGAAGGAATTTATGCGATATATATCTAAGGTAAAAAAATCCTAATTGATTTTCAACACCTCTCTTTTATTCTACGCTGCCGATTCAACGATTGACCGATCCGCCTATATGTGGCCGGGAAGTATTAAACGTTCTTTCAGAAATATCTAAAAATCCTAGTAAATCTCCGCATATCGTCGTTCATGAATATACCAGCGGTAAAATTGCTAGCAATTCCAGGATCGTTAACGATTCCAGAAATCTGTAAAACATTTGAAAAAACGCTAGCGTTTTACAATAATGGTAGATATTTGGGGACGATCTTCAAAAACAACAGCTAGAGAGACAAAAACCAGCGTCAACATCAAAGAGATAACTAAAATAGTTAGAGATGAAATATCCAAAACATTAAACCTGGTAAGTGTGGACCAAAATGAAATAGTCGTATTTCAAGATCAGTATGGCAAATTGAAAACTAGTAATGTTTTCCTAGATGATTTATTGATGAAACATCCTACCGCCGATGATGATTCCATCGTTGTTTTTAAACAGGGAAAATTATATCCGAGTGTTATTATTTCAAAGATCACTGAAAAACTGGCCGAATTTGATGGACTTTTTAAGAATTTATTTGGCATTCCGCGGAAACAATTCGATATACAGATCGCACATATTAAAGCCGCAATTGATAATTTGGCCAAGCTCAGAACTGACTATGATGGGCATATAAATCAATTTAGTACGTTAAGAAGAAATTTCAACATGACTGATAAAGTTATTGAAAAGTTCTTTGGTTAAAAAAAATATAAAGGAAGATGATATAACTACGCCGCTAGATAAAATAACTGAAAAAATAGATAAAATAACAATTACACATTCGGCGGAACGTGTTAAACAAAATGTTTATGTTGTAGAAAGTGGTGAACGTGATTGGATTAGAGGTGGAAACGGAAATAATTTGTTTGATCCCTTGGGTCGCGTTGGTGATGTCGCCATAAGTTATTATCGGCTTACAGTCGTATCCGATAAACAAATTAATATAACTGGGTTTAACAATGTGGCTACTGAAATATCTAAGGGGACTAATACCGTAATGTTTTATTCAAATAATGACCGAAAAATAGATGTTATTCTGTTTATATTCGCTCCGACCAATGATACCGTGGTTAGTTTTAAATATCAATATATAATAGAATATCTAGGCGTTTAACAATATCATTTGAAAGTCTGGAATATTTTATAATAAATATGACAACATCATTAAAATCCAAAGGATTTCTATCTACTGAAAATCTCATTGCGGATAATTTTCGATACGATACCGTCAAAGAATATTCGGCTAAACTTAAAGCGCTCACCGATGAATACCAAATAAAAATAAAAAATATCGCCGAAGAATTACCGCTATTGACGTCACAGTTTATTCAGTTTCTGGACTTCTCGCCGGCGCTGGCATTATATTGTCGTCGGTGACTATGATAGCGCCAATTGCCGTACCTATCGCGATATCTGCAATAACAACCGTCGCTGAAATTTCCACGGCAATTACTAAGAAATTATCGTCATGTGCACAGGCTAAATTAACCGATTATTCGACTAAATATACTATCATCGAGGGCGCTTATTCACGTATTTCATCGATGATCTCGACATCATTGGACGACTCTGTCATCACCGCTGATGAATTTTCCACGATAACTGAACTATATAATTCCACTATGACGAAGATTACTGGTAACCTTTCAATTGCCAGCGAATTTCAAATAGAAAATGTAAAAACTATTTAGAAAACTAAAAGATTTCACAATAATGTCAGAGATTCAGATACTTCAGCAGATATCAGATAATACATCCTCAAGGCAAACGAGCATGATCTCGATATCGTCAAAAACATCCGAATTTGTCGCTAAATTTCCATCGCCGATTCACGTCTATGAGATCGCGCTAGCTAAATTAAGACTATACAATAGTTGGCTTAATATCAGATCTAAGCGATTTGAGAATCAGCCACCTAATAATTCTCTAGCTTTTTCATATAAGAATCGCGCAGATGGTACTCCAGATTGGAATGTCGTTAGCATACCAACGGGTTCTTATCAAATTGATGCAATTGCCGAAGAATTTGATCGTAGAATAAAATCAATTGCTGGCGAAACTGGAATATCAAAAATAAAAATAATCCTCCATGAACCCACGCTGTCAACAATAATTGAAATCGCAGAGGGATATTCCGTCGATATATATAATAGCACAATAAGGACAGTATTACGATGGAGATCGCCCGAGAGATGCTAGCACTTCCACGCCAGAGCCGGAAAAATCTGATTACATCACCGATAAAATAGGACCTGAAAATCCATCAAGGAGTTATAATAAATTCAAAGAATTAAATTTTTCAAAAATTTATTATAAAAAGACGTTCCTTCCTAGATTCCAGGAAGAATGGTATTTACCGAGTTCTCGCGATGTTGGCCGTGATTTAGAAAAGGAGGGTTATACTCTTAAAACAATAGAATCGGCGGATATAGACCCCCCATTCTATTCTCCCTTCTTTTATATGGATAATGATTTCAAATTGTTATTACCGTCATTAAGATCTGGCGATCTTGCAAAGGACGAGTTTATCAGTGTTGTCGCCGCGGGTAATAAGATCATCGACGACGCAGAAATATATTATTCAAGGCTCATTAATATTTTTATGGATGATAACTCCCCCCTGTCTAGAACGAGAAAGGCGGTAGATTATAGGAACCGAATAAAAGATGATCCAAATTATAAACCACCAAGATATAACGCACCTGAGTTAAGGAAAAATCTCAGCTTGGCCATCAACGAAGGATTTTCAAAAATTCATCAATCGTGGAAAGAGAAACAACTGAAACCGATTATTTTAACTCATAATAATTCTCCAAACGGGGACGTTAGACATCTAGCTCCCGGTAACGTAAATATATCTAACGTTATTACCCTTAATCTAACATATAACGCCGTCCACAGAAGTTATCAGGTAAATATGGAACAATCAGACCGAGCTCATCTCGCCGATTTACTTTATTCATCAGTACCATCGGCTCCTCCAGGATTTTTAATAATCGACGACCCGATCAATCCCGTATATATGCGTTGTCATAGCGACTTAATCAGCGAGCTTAAATTTCGACTTACCGACCAGGACGGCCATTTGATCGATCTACACGGCGAAACTTTAACGATGAGCCTGTTTGTGAGATCATAAATGATCTTCATCCTGGTAGAACCACTAGTGGAATCGCTAGCGATTCTCGTGCTTGCACTTCCAGTTCCCATGCTAGCATTTCCATAGAATTCAAAGAATTTCCATTGTTATATATTTTTCAAAGATTGTTTTAAAATTAATTTTTTTTTTCAATATTCGACAGACCGGCGAAACTTCCCTCTGGGAACAACGACGAGTAATTATGATCAGGTATAACATTCGGTAACGATGATTGGATCAGGTAAACAGAAATAATATTTAAAAATAATATCGTCAGGGATGTAAAAAAATCCGTTTTTTTCCCCAATATTATATTGGGTGAACAACAACGACAAGATTTTCCAGATTTCTCCGCTAATCTCCTTTATAGTTATTCTTCATCGTGTCCGCCGATAATTATTTTTCAACATTACCCATCATCGTACCCGACTATAATTATTTTACAAAAAATATATACAGAAATGTATACACATTTCAGAAATATATACACAAAAAATATGCCTAACCGAGCCCGATATTTATCAAGCAAACAACAGGCCCAGATTATTAAACTGCGTGGACAGTATAAACTGTCGGTGATAGCTAAAGAATATAAGATTGGACTGACCAGGCTATATAAAATATGGACTGACGCATCTGCTAATCACCACTTTCCTGGTTGTCTGGCAGGTACTCAGGCAGGTCAAAATTTAACAAAAAAAAATGTCATCAACGAAGAGATTAAAAAAAGCGTGAAACACATAAACTGCTAAAAGCCGAATTTGATAAATAAATAATGCTATCGTCGCTGATTAAAAAAAGTAGAGGATAAGCAGAAAAGGCTCAAGCAATTAACTAATACCATACAGGAAACAGTCCGACTTGAATCTCAATACCGGGAAAAACTAGATAATACTCCCGATTATGAAAAGGAAATTAGCGAACTCGATGAAACTAAAAAGTTAAATGAATCTATAATAAATGACCTAAAATTTAAAATAGCTGAACAGGAAAGGGAAATTCGAGCGCTGAAACAACAAGTAAAAAAATGACCGGAGAAATCCATCGAACAAATACTTACTGAAAATTTATTGGGGGGAAATAATTATGATGAAAATCGTTTTACGTGAGAAATTTAAAGAATTTCCGGAGAAATGTTTACATTTCCACCATGAGTTTATCCATAGTCTCGCAGACATCCCTGATGGAATTCTGCTGTTCAAATATATCTTTTATTGAATTTTCTATTTTTTTATAATCCTACAAACGGAAATAAATATTTCTAAGTTATCTCTATGTGCGGCCAGCAATTCCGTACGAGCATCAATAAGGGTTTTTATAATCCTATATTCATTTCTATGAGATGGCCTTCCGCGGGTTCTCATATCAACGACGGTCTTATATTCATCAGTGACCCACTTACGAGTAAATATATTTGGAATCTCTGTAGAAACGCTAGCGTTTCCGGAATCGCTAGCGTTGGAAATTCGAAGAATTTCACCAGAAACTTTATCAATTTCGTCACACAACTGACCAATATTTTCGTCATTCATTATTCTATATGAAATTTTATATTTAATTAGTTATATGGTTCAGATATTATTGAATACCCTATTAGTTAACTCGCTATACGCGTACGGGTAATATTTTCCATCTGGCTCCGCGTTGATATATTTTTTGTGAAAATTTTGATAATTATGATTCAGAGCGGCTTTTCTTTCTATGCTATACAAATATGGACAATATTTCCCGTCTGGTTCACTCTCGATAAAGGTTTTATTAGCGCCGACATAATGATCATAAAGGGCTTTTTCTCTTCTGCCGAACTCGGCCTCGCGATCTATTATATTTATGTCGGTAGTTTCCGGTAGCGCCGCCATATACCCCGGCGATGTGTATAATATTGCAAGATTTTCAACATTTTTTTTGCGTATTTGTCTAAGATTTTCATCATTTTTCTCGCGCAATTCTCGGAGATTTTTAGCGTGTTCGGAAACGCTAGCGTTTTGGGACTGAAGTTCGTTCATTATATAATATATGGAAATTTTTTTATCTCTAATTATTATATATTTTCAGAGATATATAGTGGAATTATAAAAAAAAGATTACATGGAATTGGAAATGCTAGAATTAGAAACGCTAGCGTTTTCAGAAGTGCTAGCACTTCTACTGATATACAAAAGAAACCCAACATTTCAGCCGCTTCGAGTATGCTGAATGATAAATATCATCCGCGACATGTTGTATAGATCGGGGGTAAATGTCATAATAGTTACCAGCGGAATATATCGAAGGAAATTATTTCTCCGATTCTTCTAAAGTTTTTCCATCGGCGACTCCTATAATCGGTCGGCGGATTTGTAATTTAATTTTGGGCGCGCTGTTAAGACTATTTTCTCTCGGAGTGACCAGGCGAAGATTTTCCAATCTGTTATCTATTCGATTTCGATTTATGTGATCAATATATAAACCCGGTGGGATTAGTCCATTATGACATTCATATACAAATCTGGATACGAAGTAATATTTAGTCATTCCATGATGTTTAATGCTAATTACCATATACCCCATATTATTTTTTTTGCCAATCATTTTTTATGTACTTTATGTCGGACAGTACCATCCGGAGATGATTCGTAATTCATGTGAATCGGGTGAGAAACAAATATATTTTGATTCATTATATAAATACAAAGACAATTACGTGTTTAATTGTTTTTTTATAATTCCCGGTGATAAAGTCGTTTTCGTCGAATGTTATCCCATGCCGGTTCTTATAATATCTAACAAATGTGCGAAATCTCATTCCACCGCAATCGTAACATAGACGGGGTTTTCCGCGGACATTAACATTGCATCGAATGCATTTCACCCAATTGGGTGGATCTTTTTTAATCTGCTGGTTATGAGTTGCACAATATTTTCCGACACAAGGCCGATTACATACTTCTTCTCGTCATTTCTATACCCATGAACATCGATTTGACATATTATATATATAATTATTTTAATTTTTAATTGAATATATTTTATTTATATATATTATGGCATATAATTATGATGCAACTCAATCGGGGAGAGTATTAAATCCTCAGAATCCGACAATAGAACCTTCTAGTAAATTAATATACAAAAAGATGAAAAAATTCTTATCAAAAATAGATGTTATAGAACCCGTAAGAACGCGGCGGACGTTTGATCTGGATGGGCCGATAAACCCGCGTAAACATAGATCGCAAATTAAAAAAGGGATAAAGGAAGCAATATATATATATATATATATATATATATATATATATATATATATATATATATATATATATATATATATATATATATATATATATATATATATAGGGAAAATGGTGCCGCGTATGTGTTCTCTACGTATCAGACGAACCTTGACAAAAATATGATGACAATGAAGAGAGCGAAGGAAATATTGTCCCGGATGGATTTCGGAACACCACAAGCACCAAAAAGATATACAATGGATTCCTCGTATTTAGCATTTCATAAGGTTCCGACTGAGCGACAACGCGTGCGACGACACAAAGATGAAATATTATCGCTGTTATTTGACATTGACCCGGTGGAGGTTAGCGATAAAAATTCACCGGATTTTACAGCTGACAAATCCTGGAGGGTATTCCACCATCGAAATAGGGTTTCATTAGATGGTCGAGGATTATTTATATTAGATCAAAATACAAAGCCGAGAGAACTTTACCGTGTTGATGTAAAATATTACAATAAAGATTATCCATATTACGCTACAATATACGGCATATTTCTAGTGCCGACGCCAAATGAAAAAGAAGTAGGAGGGATGAGGCTATCATCGACGTTAAACTGTGTTGCCGAGCAGGTTTTAAAACACTTTGAGAATTCCAAGCGAGGTAGTGGACTCACTGATAGAAGAATGCAGATTATTAATACATGGAACGAACGAATTAAAAAAGGAAATGCAGGGGCGACCAAAAAGGATATAATCGAATTGGAAAAGAGGTTAAAAATACCGATTATAGTTAAAATGTTGCCTGATAGAGAATTTTATAATTCCGGCTGCTATCGGTCTAAGGGCGCGCCTATTGAAATTCTTGATCACAATTTTCACGCATGGGAAATAAATGATGGCGATTTTCCCGAGAAAAAAAAACTGTCAGGTACTATACCGGCAATATGTTCGACTGGATTAAAACAGATATGCAGACCTCTCCGGTCAATGTGTGGCTATTCAGCGACGGTAGTATTGACGAATATAATCAATTTGTTACATCTGATGGAGTAATTTATCGAGAGGAAGAATTACAGAAAAAAATGGAAGAATTAGCTAGTCGGTATGTCCCCGATGGAATAACCCATGATTCTACCATCGAAAAATTAACCCAAATAAGTTTCTCGGTAGAGTTGGTCGCGTATCAGATAACTAAAGAAAAAAATTCTTGGAGGCCAACTAAAAGGAAATTCGTCAATGATGTCCGCGACAGCTGTATTGAATTTTCACATGGCGGATTATGGAATACCAAATATGAGTTAGATGACTCTATTAAATCCATCGATATGATCGCGTGTTATCCGGGAAGTTTTCTTGGCGGCGGTGAATGTCATAAATATTTTTCTCGATTTGGCATTCCGAGCCACAATATGATAAGGAGATCGGTCAATGGACCACTGCCTGATCGTGATCTGACCGGATTCGCTAAGGTAACGCGATTTAAAATCGCCGACGGACTCCATCCAGTAAGTTATTTATGGTTAGGGCAGCATTTAAGTAAAAAGAAATGGGCGCCAATTCCAGTATTAAGATTGGGGGGGGTTGATTACGGAATTATAACTGATCTAATAGTATCCGAAGTAATATTCGATAAAAAAAAAACAACTGATATTTGGCTTCCAACTCCGGATAAGGATAAATACTGGGATATAGAATTTCTTCGTAATGAAATCATCAGCGAAAGTAAAAGAATTAATAGAATTATAATCTGAAAATTTACACAGGGGGGTTACGGATACGACGACATTCGACGGCGAAGGACGGCCAAATTAATATTAGATCCGGGAGAATTAAAATTTGTCGTCGACAATGCGGTATCTAAGGGTGTATTCTCTCGACAAACCGTGGCTAAATTATCATCTGGAGAAGATTTTGGAGCCATTGTAGAATATGTCAAGGATGAAATGCCACAATATTTGGATAAACGCTCATATATGCTAGGTTATATAATTATAAACTTGTTAAGTATGGTCAATAGATTTCCTTTGATCGCGGTTAGAGTTGCAACTGACTCATTTTATTACAGCAAAGAACATCAACGTGTCGTCGATGAGTATCTCGGAGATGGTAAAACGTGGGGAACCTGGCGGATTAAAAATGAAGAACTTCATAATTATAGAGAGTCTGCCGAATACAAAGATATACCAGAATATCATAGCGGATTCGTCGAGGAATATTCAACAGCTCCAAGTATTCATGATCCCATAGGTCTACATAGAATTATATATTTGAATGGACCAGGAGGATGTGGTAAAACAACTCGAGTTACAGAACATTTTAAAAATGAGTTAATCGCGCTAGCACCAACTCATCTACTTGTCAGAGATTTTAAAGAAAAAGGAGTAAACGCAGTTTCTTATCATAACTCTTTGAGATATAGCGGCGGCGATTGGTCACCCGAACGAATGGGAAATAAAAAATTTCCTCCTGTGATAATGTTCGATGAAGCTTGTCTTATGCCTATATCCGTCATAAAAATGTTTCTCGAATGGCTAAAGACACAAAATTATGCAGTAATCTTCTGCGGAGACCATGGCCAGCCACCGCCATTTGGAGGAGTGTCTCCACATTGCTGGCTAAAGTCCCAAGTCGATTATTACGAAGAAATGACCATAGATCGTAGATCCCTCGATGAAGAATTAACTAAATTAAAGACGTCAATAAGATGCACGAGTAATAAAAATCAGGCCGCTGTATTTCGTAGAACAATATTCGGCAATACATTCGACGAATTTCTGGATAGATGGAAGCCGTGTGATATGGTCGTCGCGAGTAGAAAAAATACCAGAGATAGTATAATTAAAAAATTATTCGAGATTTATAAAAATAAATTTCCTAATGAACTTGTACCGCTACAATATAGACCTAAGGATACCCGATTGCAAAATATTCTCGTTGATATCCCTGGAAATGTTGATATTCAAGAGCAAAAAAAATTAGTCTTGAACGACATCGTCGAAGTAAAACTGTCAGACGTCGAACGCGCATTAAATATGGAAAATTAGCCATGGCGGCTAGGATATGCGGCGACGATACATTCGACTCAAGGACTAACTATCTCGGATACTATTATGTGGATCATCGACGATTTCATCGAGTGGGATAATCTAGTATATCTAGCTGTTAGTCGAGTTCGTCGAATAAATCAACTTAGACGGGTAGAATTAAAGGCGTCTGAACTCGCATAATATATTACTTTAAATTTTTCGGCGAAAATTGAATATCGTCGGGAATAACCAGAAGTTGTTCATGGGTGAAATTTCGTTGCGGAGCATTAAAATCTAATGTATAATACGTTGGTCTATATATCGAGGAATGAATTCCATATATTTTATGTGTCGAAATACTCCATATAGGATCAGTAGATCGTCTAACGCCGCCTTCCAATTCACCGGGTTCATATAAATATCGAACTGTAGACTCCCATGGAATCCTTTTTTCCGGAGATTCTGCGATATTCGCGGATTTTATTTTTTTTTTTGACGCCTGATATTCATTATTGATCGTTTTTATCACTGCCGGAAGTCGTTTAACCCATTCTGTCGACCGATCTGACTGAATAAATTCCTTCGCATATTGATAACCGAATAATTTGTCAGCAAGGGTCCGATTAAATCGCTCAACAATAGCTTGATCACGATGGATCGCAGTATGTCCGCGCCTAATAGCAACATTTTTTTTGTCATCGTCGAGGTAACTTCACCGCGAAATTCACTACCCGGATCAACTTGAAGTAAAGTTGGCCATGTGAGTGGACCACGTCTATAGATCTTCTCAAATGCACGGGCGACTTCTGCAGATTTTTTTTGTGGAGAGTGGTTCAGCGTCCTTATATCGAGTAGCTATATCAACTACGGTTAGCGCATATTTATAGCCGTTGTCCTGCGGTAGATATAAAATATCGGCCTGATGCACTTCATTTGGTGTATAAACGTCAAATGATCCGTATTTGATAGACTTTGGTCGCGGTAAGTAAATCTGCCATATCACCTGTTTCGATAGCCACTCTTTGGCGGTATCATACGGAACTCTAGCCGCAGCAGCTAATTTATTTATGGCGGATTTTCCTCTCCAATATCCCTGCGGTGAATAATAAAATTTTTTCATCCTTTTTTCTGCCATTATTTAAACACTCGCGCCAATCAACAATTTACTTTTCATCGCAGATTTAATAATAAATGCGGCAACTTTTTCTCTGAAATTTTTATTGCGTATTGAATTTAATGCATGGATCAGATTAACATCGGCGAGATGTCTCTGGCGCAGATCATTACTCTTATACGCGATATCATGTATTCGACAGGCTTCGTCTATGGCATTCACAGGAAATTCACCCGGATTAGGTTGATCATTTTTGTTGAGTCTGATATCTAACCTGGTACTTGGTCCACAGTAGCTATATCCGGGAAGATGCTTTTCACCGGGGTATTTTGCCCAAGGGAGCCCGGGAAGTTTAGTCAATCCTGCGGCAATATCTCCTCCGGCTTTTTTTTTATAAATCTAAATTTTTTTATTCCGCATGTTGCGCATGTACCGGAATCCGCGTGTCTATTATTTTTTTTGTTACAATCGTTGTTAGGTCGTTCGTCCCTGTACGTGTCTTACATTTAACACAATATAAATCCATAATATTGTTATGTTATAATTAAATGGAAGTTCTCGACTTTTCAGCAAAAAAGGAAAGGCCGCCGATCAAACATCATCCAATGCTCCCAAACTCTATCCGAGAGATTATTATAGGGCCATCCAATTCAGGCAAAACAACTTTTACTTACGCTGATAATGAAATATACAAATTGGGATAAATTATATCTGATAGCGCCTAGCGCCGATGATCAAGATTGTTATCAAGTATTAAAAGATTTTAATGAGACCGCTGCCGAAAACTTAGCATTTGATCCCGTAGAATTTATATATGATATAACCGAATCACCTGACATAGATGATCTTGATGGGGCTTAAAAAAATATGATAGTCTTCGATGACGTAATGCTCGATAATCAAAAAAGTCCCGCCTTGCTATTCTCTCGCGGCCGGCATAAAAATGCAGATTTATTTTATTTAACTCAGCGATACACCCAAATTCCCAAAGTAATTCGTGACAATTGTAATTTTTTATGCGCGTTTAACGGAATTGATATACATACGTTACGGAATATTTGGAAAACTTGGTGCTCAGATATGGATTTTAATAAATTTAAAAATTTCTTTAGTCATGCACAACAAAAGCCACATGGGTTTATTACAATAAATTTAAACTACCCTCGAACAAAATACCGAGTCGGATTGGATAAAATCTTCAGGTAAAATCTACCCCCGACGATGGGTCACCCCATGGGTCCACGATATACTCATCTCGGATATATTTATGTTTAATTTACCGAAATGCAACCTTGTGTGACTATTCCCGGCGGAGGTTTAGCTGGCCCCTGGAGACATAGTAGTCCGACCACGACCAGCCATCTGGGAACCGGTCGGAGATAGTCTTTTTTTTTACCCTTGGATTACCGAAATACTGCTTTGTGGCCGACTATTATATATAGGGGGTTGGCGGACCGATCTAAAATGGTCTGTTCAGCTTCTCTGCTGCTATATTCTTGCATAAAACTCATGCCTGCGGCTGCATCCAACAATTGCCGCCCTTTACAAGACCTGTATATCCTAGGCAAGCTTGCTGAATAAAGACCGGTCCATTTTCTAGCGTATGGACGTCAGGACAGCTTGTTGGCGTTTAACCCCATGGAGGCGTTTTGCCCCCTTCTACCCTAATTCTAAACATCAGGTATATCAATTAATCATGTTGTTCGTGGTATTTGTTCTGATTGTCTTGCCTTCCAAAGTATTAATTATTCCTGTACATGCCAAAAATTTTAAAGTCTCTTCCACTAGCACGCAAAAAGAAAATATATCCGTCCGCCATTCAACACCGACAGGAATATATTTTGTACACCATTCGGATTGAAAAGGAAAGGTATACAGCTTATCAACCACAATGTAAGCCAGATCTTAACAAATTTTGATTAAGTAAGACTTACGATAAAAAAATGAATCCAACCTTACTGTAATTAGACTGTGTGAAACGTTGACTGTGATATACTTGACTGTACTATTTCTATTAAAAACCTTCATAGGAAAGACGAGATCGACGCCCAATGAATGGGAGGAGGCATAGTCGTCTACATTTCAAACAACGAAACGTATAGAGGGACCGATTTCGAAATATCCACTGTTGAATCAATAATGGCTCAAAGTAAGTTTCTACAGCAGCAGATCTATTTATATCTGTTCTGTTTAACGTCCTCCAAACTTTGTCTCACCATGGCATGATCATTTAGTGCGTGATCTACATGCAGCTTAAGTCTTTAGCAACGAAATAATTATGGGAGACTTCAATATTGATATATTGATTAAATCTCCGATACTAACGTAATCAATGTTACAACATTAATATCAGCCTCAAATTCCACCCTGATCGAACATATCTACACTACCTTCCTGTCAACTTCTATGAGATTAGCGTAATTTGTTTCTTTCTTATTGACCACTATACAATTTGTGCAATTTGTACGCAACAGGACGCCAAGTAAAACATTCACAATCCTATATCCGACACCGATGATTTAAAAGCTTTGCCCAAAATATACGTCTTTTTAAACTGACTCAAAAATAGCACATCAACGTTCTCTAAAATAGAACCGGATTTGTCTATTCAAACCACTGTTTCCTTACTCTCGTAAATAAACACGTTTCCATACAAATCGAAAGAGTTCGACGATCCAAACAATTAGAATGGTATTCTAATGAAATCGCCGAGGTGCCGAGTAAACAAAGCTACTACCATAGATATACAGAATTTACCAATTATCTTTCAGGATATAATAAAGTAAAATCACTCATCGTAAAACGTAAACCCTGCTTTCTCAGAGACAATGCCCGGGACATCTGCATACTGCGATTAGTCTGGAAATCGCAGCAGTATTATTTCAAAACCGAACTAGTGCTCGCTCTACAATGCTTGCATCAAATTCCTCCTCTCTGGATCAAAATGTTGAAGCGTCATAAAATATGACGCGAACAAGCGTTCTTCCTCCCACAACGGATGTCAACTCATATCATGTCTGATCTTCAGACCGAACGAAAATCTCAAGAAAACCAACTTGCGAAACATCGAAACCGAAATACCGAAGAGCCCTTCAAAATGGCCACGACATGTCCTACTTATGTCTCCCAGAGGCAGAGAAGGCAGCAAAGGTGGAGGGGTGCGTTGTGGCCTTATGTTATAGTGGAGACGAAGCGGATTAAGTATTATCATGCACAAAGTCATAAAATAGTGATACAGAGAAAAATATAAACTTGCAAGAAGAAATGATTAATAAATGCCTTGTAATTTGAAAAATGATTACACGATCCTCTCTCTCTCTCTCTCTCTCTCTCTCTCTCTCTCTCTCTCTCTCTCTCTCTCTCTCTCTCTCTCTCTCTCTCTCTCTCTCTCTCTCTTGGGTTAGTGATAAACTAAACTCCGAATGAAACACACCGTATATGATGACTAAGATGATTTCCAATATGTACCTGGCTAATAATCCCAGCATAAACGTGCGTTTGTGGTTAGTCAAAAGATCAAGTATAAGCTATGCTAGGCTGATTCCATCATAAGAATGTATTCTGGGTTAATCCCAGATAAAGTAGGTAACAAAGATACAAAAGGTATAGTAGTTAGTAATAAAGAACATGAAGTTACACAGTTTGCAAATGATACACTTATCACGAAGTTAAAGTTTGCAAATGATACAACACTTTTCACGGTTTAGTTTTTGCCTATGCTTTGTTCTTTTTAGATGTTGTATTTGTTAGACCTCAAACAATAGTAGATATAAATTTGATGAACTGATTTTTGTAATTTTAAGTGACTCGCAGTATGCTTCCCAGTCTTGGTACCGTATATGTCTAAAAATAATATTCTCTCTGCAAAAAGTCCAATTCACGCTCAATTCAATGTTACTTGCTTCTTTCTTATCGTCTATAACAGCAGCTATTAAATGTTGTATTATCTTGTACACTTTTACAGTTAAACCATTTTTTTAGACTTTCATTCGTTTGACTTCGTCGTCACTCCAACATCCACATATATAGGTATTTTTCTTACCATGGCTTGGGCTTAAAAGCCTTTTTATACAGTAACATGAAACGTAATACTGAGCGTAATGACCTGGCATGGTTTCATATACCACTTTTAAAGTTTTATCTTGGAGGTGAATATATACAATCTTCTTTGTCAGTGTCAAAGGTCAAGGACAAAGCACGAAAATGTCTAAAATTTGACTGTTCTCATGTTAAGTTATAATATTGTTCTTCACGCCTTTCAACTTAAAGCTTAGGTATTAAGTTATCTATCCTCTTTTATTTTGGTCCCACCATCCAGATCAAGTTTACAAACGATGAGTAGGTAGGTACTCTTCAGGTTTCTACTTTTTGACACATATACAAGAGATGTTATTGTGTTATTTTGGAAATTTTGAGTATGTGAAATTTTAACCGTTTTAGGAACGAGATTATAGTAACATTAGGTAATGAAAGCATACAGGAGAAGGCCATCAATAAATGCTGCTTTTTAAAAAGATTTCTAAAATATGACTTTCGAAACGTTCAACATCACACAAACTTTATATCAAACAACGAAAATCTGGGTGATGCTGGCATAAATTGAAAAGTCTTTTAAGTGACTCTAACCTTGCAGAAAGTGAGACATTATTATATATCCTGTATATCGATATGGAACAATCAAAGTAAATTTTTAAAACATTTGCTTGTCTTCAAAACTCATGGAGAACAACAATGAAGAAAGGATCTACCACAAGGGGACAATACTATAAAACAAGTCAACAATTTTTTGCTTCATTTTGTATATTTCAAACAGAGTTGACTGGAGAGTTACATATATCGATAAATTTGAGCTGAAACTAATATCAAAGTTTCATGTGCGAATATTTGTTGCATGTAGTCCTGCAGGGTTTAAATATTTGCCAATGTTAATAACGGTATCAAATTCATTCTCTGTTCTTTCTCTGCGTTATAATGTGTTGACACTCCCCACTTCAAGCCAAGCCGCATTGAAAACACGGTGAACAAAGTCAACTAAATCTAATTACATGGCACTGTAGGGGTCCTAAGCACACAATATTTAAGGATTCAAGCGAAAAATCGAATAAATGTAGGTGTTATTCTCCGTGTTTATCTTCCAATGAACATAAACGTTCCCTTTGTGCTGATACAGACAGTAAAGAATATAAATCTCGATTACCTCTTCATTTCTATGCGGTGACTATTTCCGATATTTCTTCTGGAAGCGATCTGTTCACAGTCAAAATCACACACAGACCTATTGCCAAAGTAATTGAATTAAATTTCGATGCGTTGACTGTATGTCTCCAGAATTTGTTTTACTAGTACATGCATGTCATTTCAGCAGGGATTAACTTTTTACCGACTATAAAATGTCCAAATTGGACATCGGGATTAAATGTTATGGCATAAGAAATTAATATTCAGACGAACTGAAACACTTATACAGGTATAGGCGGCATCTTATACGTAGGATGTACATTAACAATAATTTATAAATGTCCTTGTGCCTTCTGTAGATAGCACAATGTAACATCTACCAGAGCCATGTAAATGGGAGCTACAGGTAAACCCCGTTACAAATTGTTTGAAAATCTTCCCCATAGAAAATGTACATTGAAATTTTAATGTCATCAGTTTGAACTAACCTCTTGATCACATAATCTGATAGGGATACGAAGGATTGGTTTTTTCCCCGAGAGCATGTATTTAGGATGTTAAAAGGGAGGTCATCTTAAATTAAAAAATGGGAGCCATGCTGCCATCGCGTTATAAACGGAATCGCGTTAGAATGAGTTTTTACAAATTGTTCTCTTCGCAACCAAGTTTGGGAAAAGACAAGTTGGTTTCTTGGTTACAGAGATATCCCTTAGCAAATGGTGATGTTATTTTCAAATAGGTCTAAAAAGGACAAAGTGTAACGTTCCCTGTACTAATTGCGATTTAAGGTGATAACAATAGCTTTGTTCCAGAGAGAGAGAGAGAGAGAGAGAGAGAGAGAGAGAGAGAGAGAGAGAGAGAGAGAGAGAGAGAGAGAGAGAGAGAGAGAGAGAGAGAGAGAGAGAGTTTAATGTAACATCAAACTCTCGACCCATACAACTTAAGGCTCCGACCTTATTCATTCTTCGGTGTGTGTGTGTGTGTTTGTGTGTGTGTTTGTGTGTGTGTGTGTGTGTGTGTGTTGGGAGGCGACTGGGATTTTTCTGTATGTTAGGGAAGGGTAACTGGGATTTTCTTACAAGCCGGAATATTTTGTCCCTTTTAGCTCAATATAATTTGATCACCTAATATAATTGACATCATATGTTCATTTTCTATAAATCATTGAGATTTTTATTTCAAGATCTCTGCAGACAAAACTTATATTGTGAATAGATCACAATACCACCCACCCACGAATATTAAATCGCAGAGCTGTCCCTAAATGAGTCTTTTTCAAATTCGTATCAACAAATCCATGTACATATTTTTAATACAAAAGCTCATATCTACACTATTAACTTTTTAAGAATAGAAAAATTTAGTATCACATTTTTAAGCATAATTCAACATTGGTGTAATGCCCTCAAAACTTGAATAAAGACCAAATGCTGAAACATACTGGAGTTAACTTTCCGAGGTACGATGATTGACAATAGCTGTTTTCGACAGACATGATATGACCCTTATTCAACTCCATATTCTTTATCGACTTTTAATTTTACACGTTATCTTTTCAAGAGCGTAATGACTATAAATGGCAACGATGGGAATACTATGACTATTCAGAATAGAAATGGCAATGATGGGAATAATATTAATATGACCACTTCAGAATAGAAATGGCAATGATGGAAGTAATATGTCTAATAATATTAATATTCAGAATTGTCTAATAATATTAATATTCAGAATTGAAATGGCAATGATGGTAATAATATGGCTATTTAGAATAGAAATAGTAATGATGAGAATAACATTACTATTCAGAATTGAAATGGCAATGATGGGAATATTATGACTATTCAGAATATAAATAGTAATGATGGGAATAATATTAATATGACCACTTCAGAATAGAAATGGCAATGATGGAAGTAATATGTCTATTCGGAATAAAAATGGCAATGATGGAAATAATATTAATATTCAGAATTGAAATGGCAATGATGTAAATAATATTAATATTCGGAATAAAAATGGCAATGATGGAAGTAATATGACTATTCGAAAAAAATGGCAATGATTGAAATAATATTAATATTCAGAATTGAAATGGCAATGATGGGAATAATATTAATATTCGGAATAGAAATGGCAATGATGGGAATAATATTAATATGACCACTTCAGAATAGAAATGGCAATGATGGAAGTAATATGTCTATTCGGAATAAAAATGGCAATGATGGAAATAATATTAATATTCAGAATTGAAATGGCAATGATGGAAATAATATTAATATTCGGAATAGAAATGGCAATGATGGGAATAATATTAATATGACCACTTCAGAATAAAATGGCAATGATGGAAGTAATATGACTATTCGGAATAAAAATGGCAATGATGGAAATAATATTAATATTCGGAATAAAAATGGCAATGATGGAAGTAATATGACTATTCAGAAATATTACCTTGTGAGATGGAGTTTGAATTTCATATGATGCATCAAGTTTTAAAGTTGTTCCTTTGTAAGCTACCTATTACAGCGTTGTATAGTTTATATTTCGTCTTTTTTGTATAAAATGTTGCCAAACTTGCTAAGTAAAGAAACGAACATTCGAAAACCAATTCTATGTTCGAATATTTGCCAAAGAATATTCTAGTTAGAATGTTGCAAATTCGTTTCAACTCCAGTATAAGAATTTCTGTGTCAGTCACCATTTTAGAATTTTAAAAACAAAATGGTGATTTCATACGACGTTATAATAATGTTACAAGCCAGTGGTCTTTTACTTGACCGAGCGGTGTCAAAACCCTAGGCTCGAATCCCGCTAGAAGTCATACGTTTCCCACATATTTCCAAAGACTTCTATACAACTTCAGTTGTAAGTCGAAAGCCAGACGTGTCCATTCTGTACATAAATTTTACAATAATCAATACAAGACCACATTATCTACAACTTTCAATTTAGCCATCAAACGCACAACCCCACAGTTTCTCTATATTACCTTTCCGTTCTGCTTGTAATTCACACCGTAGAAACTGTACAACTATCCCTAACACGGGGAACTATTTTAACTGCCTGTGAGAAAGCTTGCCAGTAGCTTCTCGTTGGTCGGTGGTTCTTTCCGGTGATTTCCCGGTTTCTTCCTCCACCATTAATACTGGCCGCCATGTATAGCCTTTCCTGTGCTAAAAAATGGCGTTAAGCCCAACAACAACAACAACAACAACAACAACAACAACAATTTTAACTGCCTACCTGAGGCCAGTCGGACTACCGTTTAAAGGCACATCACACTAGTATACTTACTCACATTTGCCGCTATGGCAACATAAACGGTATCTACCGAGTCCTTTCTCATTTATCTCATTGTGTAATTTACCGGTTTCCTACCATACAATACTGCTGCTGCAGTCTCAACACCAATGTATACCATTAGTTTTTATAAAGTGCTATATTACTCAGGGACAGTCATGCGGATTGGGTCTGAGTTCGTTACTCATTGGCTATGGCATCTCACTAACACTTTCTCTCCGTGACGTTTGCTCCTAATAATTAACTAGTTCGTGCTAGAGAATATTTCCCATTTCAACAAATTCCAATAATCAAACATGTAATCACACAAGCCTACAAATTGTTTAAACTAAATGCATATCTCCTTAATGTTATTACATTACCCCCGCCTTAAAAAAAATCACTCGTCCTTGAGTGATACAAACGTCACGCTTCTATGGTCCAATCAAAACTGATATACGCATCTCCTTAATTTTATAATAATAATAATAATAATAATAATAATAATAATAATAATAATAATAATAATAATAATAATAAAAATAATAACAATAATAATAATAATAATAATAATAATAATAATAATAATAATAATAATAATAATAATAATAATAATAATAATAATAATAATAACTATTATTATTATTATTTAAATTAAAGTAATAACAAAATATTGTTAAACTAATCTCATGCTCAAATAAATTGGTTTTCGTGTATTAGTTGATTTTGTTTAAAGTCTTAAGTTTGTGGCATTTATTTCCAAATTATTCCATCGACAAAACAAAACAAATAAAACGGTCATTTTGGAACAAACAAGTCGCAGTATGGTACAATGCACTGATCCGTTTGAGTGACGATGCAAGGGACTCTACAAAATCAGGGTCACATTGATTGACCTAAGGTCATATTGATTTACACATTGTCGTACTGGTTTACACAGTCACGTTGATTTACATATGGTTGTATTGGTTTACACACGGTCTCGTTGATTTACACAGTCTCGTTGATTTACACACGGTCTCGTTGATTTACACAGGGTCTCGTTGGTTTGGTTTAAACATTATCTATTTGCTGAAATCATCATTCCGATGTACATAAAATAAAAAAGAAAGCAAGAGGACTGAGCAAGAAGCAACTCTCTCCTCATTAACAGTTACATTTTTTTGTTATAATGTGACCGATGTGATTAATGAAATCATAGTAATGCAAATATTGAAATAAGCTAATGAGATATTATGAAAAGAAAGTTATACATACAATATTGTATTAATGTCAGACAGTAACTTATAAGCATATTTTCACATTCTTTCCCACAATTTATTGTCGTTGCTGTCAATTACCGAAACATTTTAGGGACATATATCTAACTAGATAGGTGCATCGATTCATGCATCCATATATCCATCCATCTATTTATCTATGTGTCATTTACAGTCAATTTTCCGTTAATCACTTATCTTAACGCAAACACGTTTTCACCGCTTACTACTTTATCATTGTAACAAATGGTTCTCTGTTAAGATTTGTGTCCTTTTTCATCATTACACCACGTATGTTGGACATATGATTTCAAACGAGCACGTCATCAATTAAACATTGTAAACATTTTCTAGATGATATGACTACATATTGTCTTAATTACAAACCGTTATACATAATTAATCAAGTGCGACTAGAACAAACAAGCCATCAATAGCATTTTCCACTAAGGTTTTAAAAAAAGAACACAATGATGTTAAGACACCTGTGTATGTACTTTTAAGTAAAAGGATTGCTTTTGGAATTTTTTTTACTGTTTTTTTCTGGTCATATTCATGAAACTAAAAATAATTAAATCGGTTAAGTGGCAGTTGATCACATATTGTTTTCTATTTGTAATTACCAAACTATAATTTAGGTCCTCGTATGAGCTGAAATTAATTTTACCGTACTGTTTCTGCTGTGCTCATTTCAGGTACTCATACATCTTCCTTACTAAACCTAATGAAAGAACGCGATACTAAAAATTCAATAACTTTATATTTTTGAATGCTCATGATCAAGTCTATATGTTTCAGTATGATCCCATCCTTGACGCAAGCTTCTGAACGGAGAAAGGCATATGTCCCAAGGCATTTGTTTTACCTACATGTAATTGTAGCATATGTTGCCATTCCGTATCTAAAATATCAGGTACTGATTATACTAATGAGTGATCGAAAGTCAAGTATGTAAACATACTGAAATTCCATCAGTAAAATGTCGCTTATATTTTTGTTTCAGTTTTAAAACGGATAATAAGCTTTCAAATATGACTTCTCATTATTAACCAATTATGGACACATACATACATACATACATACATACATACATACATACATACATACATACATACATACATACATACATACATACATACATACATACATACATACATACATACATACATATACATACATATATATATATATATATATATATATATATATATATACACATATATATATATATATATATATATATATATATTGTGTTTTTATCTTTACCCATTTCTACACTGGTTACCATTTTTCTGTATAATAATATCGCGAGTCCTACATCCAACCTTAATAGGCCTATGTATAGAACGCTAATACATCCTTGAGTACGCTAATGTATCCTTGAGTACGCTAATGCATCCTTGAGTACGCTAATGCATCCTTGAGTACGCTAATGTATCATTTGTGCTGCTTGTTTCCTGAACATGTGAAATAAGATAAGGAGAATAGTATGAATGTAATCCAAAAGGAATTTAAGATGAAGACTTTGATTACAATTGGTAAAAAAAGGCATGTCATATCGCGCCATGCATGAACAATAATTTCAAATTTAAAAAAAAATATTACCACGTACACCAATAGTAACGAACAACATATGGGTAGTATATTAACTCGTGTCAGTCATCAAAGAAAAATAACTTAAAACCTGAAGGAAAATAACATAGAACCTGAAGAAAAATAACTGCATAGAATTTCAGATGGAATTCCTTTAACTTGATGGAAATATAGAAGTTATTCTTTAAAAAGTTCTTTAAAACTTCCTCCTCAGAGGCTGTAAAGCCGCCCCCCCCCCTACACTCACCTGTTGACCCATGATATAAATAGAGTATAGAAACATTATAATATTTGATAGAATTTAAAATTAACCTTGATGTGTATCTCTATATGTTTTTGTAAGAGTTTTTCTCAAATATTCTAATATTGTCATACTCTCATGACACAATTTTAGACTAATAATATCAATGTATACTATGCCTTGCTTCAAAGCCATTATGTTAAGGCCCATAGACTGATAATATCGGTATATACGATACGCTTGTTTAAAAGTCTGTTTGGTAACATATGTATGCATTTAATAGCCTAAGTACAAAAAAATTACTTCACTAAAATTAAATCGTTTATTCAGTTCAGAGAAATAAAAAGTGGAATATAAATTTCACTAAAAATCTTTAACACTAAAGTGAAGTTGCTGCTTCACTTAATTGAAATTAGTTTCCTTTCATTGAAAGAATTTCAGTGAGCAACCAATTTCAATTTAATTTCTTTGTCGATGTAATATTTTTGTTTTAAATCTTGAGGCAATCTTCATAATATAACAGTGTTTGATATCTATCAGCGAATGGATTCACGGAATAAGTTAATTAAGACCAAACATTCACACAGAACCGGCTACCAGTCAGGTCTTGCTCACTATGTATTGAGAGACCCGTATTCACGACAAAATACTAAGTATTGTCGTTGAATTTATAAAGTATGCAGAAATATTAATCGTAACACTATGAGTCTAACATTAATAGGAATGAAGTCATAGGTTATCAAAAATTTTTGTAATAAATATAATATTTAGCTCGAGTTACGAAACATTGTTCTTAGATTCGTGACTAAATGACCCGATTTAGCATAGCTAAGGAAGAATTTATATCTGGCTTTCGCCTACTATACTTATTACATACCTGGCATATTGTCATTCTAAATAATCCAAAATTAACTTCCTTACACGATCAGCATGAATGACAACCAAATTATATACCCGCTGTGGTGTATACATGGCGATACAAAATTGTTCTCGACAGGTGAGAAAAAAACCAGACACGCAGTAGGGATTATTACTGTAAAGAAAAAAGAGGACATTTTGTTCGGGAGAAAAATTGTTCTTGGAAAATTGCTTTTACAATGTTGGGAAACACCTTTTCGCGAAATCTAGAGTGTGGTTGCCTAATAACTCAATTTATTGATAGTCGTCGGGTACATACGATCTTGCCGTAAAGCGTCAAAATGTATAAACTTCCGTAATGTTCCTCCATCAGAACTTTAGGATTAGAAAATGGGGTGAAAAATTTCAAACCCTTAGAATTTTGGCGGCAGAAGCATCTTTGGATGTCACGATGGTGTTTGACATGAAGGAAAATTTTTTTTGAAATGCTAAAAATCCAGTACTTTATTACACGGCATACAAAAAAAAGGCATGCAAAAAAAGGAAAATTAAAACGATAATTATTTCGATACCTATTAACAAAAGTATATCATAACAAAATGTATCTGTCACATGAACGTTGTTCATAATTACTAAAAAAAAGAAAAAGAACAATCAATGCGTAGTAAAAAAATATTAAAATTAACTATACCTGTAAGTTTTCCCTATTACCGTATTTACCGATGTATACTACGTACTTTATTGCGAAACAGAATAGAGCCAGATCTGCGGGCCATTTAAGCGCCGACAAATCATTTTCTACAGTATTCGTAACTAACCGAAAAGTGCAGATCATATATTTGTCGAGATTACATCCTATCTAGTTTTGAGTTTACTGGAACATTATGCTATACAGTCCTGGTGCAATATGATACTGTGTTATATCACAAAATTTCGTCGAATTTAGCCAGCAAACTATTTTCACAACAACTTCTTGTACCCATTAATCTTTTGATGATAAATCGTATGCGATATAAAATTCGACGTGATGTTTACTTCAGGACATTTGTTAAAGATACTTGTAATTAAATTCTCATACGCACTTTATTTTACTCCAGGTGTCATGCCAAAATCTGTGAGAAAACAATTGGATTTCAGTAGTGGTCCATAGAAGTCATGTTTTGTTTACAATTTTAACTGAGCATCCCTCACTGTCGGAAGGGATTCGTGTGGAGCTCAGTTTAATAGTCCGTTTTGCAAGGAGAAAGTTATCACACATTTTCTGTCCTGCGCTACCGGATATATCGATTTTGTTTGAGTGAAAACAAAACCAAAAACGTCATAATTTTGCCAATCGGCAATTCGCTGCAATTCTTAGCCGCTAATATACTGAAGTTCAACTTTCACTAATATTGTATCTATCTATAACGAAGTTTTATTCGAATTTAATGGCATGTTACGATTTGCTGTAGTTCGAAGACAAATCGCGATGAACTGATAACAGTGCCATTTTTATCAAAGTACCGTGCAGGCCACGTACAAAGCATGTAGACCAGGGGTCGGCAACCTATTTTATATGGCGTGCCAATTTTTACGAATTTAATTACAAAATGAAAAAGCGCGTGACACCAGTAATGCAGTAACAGTGTTAATTTCGAGAATGTTGGCTGCCGTTCGCGTGCCACACAAAAACTTCTTGACGCCCTTCATTATGGCACGCATGCCGTAGGTTGCCAACCTCTGGTATAGACCAAACTATGTTCCTTGCATTACATTGGAAATGTCATGTATGTCTGCCTGATATCTCATGTGTGTATCCGCTTTGTATCAACGTGTAGCTAAATAAATATCTGATGTTCCTGCATTGTATCTACGTGTAGCTAAGGAAATGTAATGTGTGCCTGCCTTGTATCTTCCTTAATCTAAGGCAATTTCACGTGTGCCCGCCATGTATCTATATGTAGTTCAGGTTCTATGTGCCTGTCTTGTGTCTACATGTAATTAAGGGAATTTCCTATGTGTCTGCTTTTTATCTAACTGTAATCGCGAGAATGTCCTGATACTTGTCTTGTATCTACATGTAATTAAGGGAATTTCCTGTGTGTCTGCTTTTTATCTAACTGTAACCGGAATGTCCTTATACTTGTCTTGTATCTACATGTAGCAATGGGGAAAGTCATGTGCATAACCAGGTCAGGTCAAGTGTTGAGGGTGGGTCCAAATTTTTTAAAGGGCCCTAACTTTCCTCGAAAGTGCACCCCAGTAAACGTTTATGTGTATATATTTATTCGAATTGTGCATAATACCAAATAAGCTTCATTGTTTTATAATACTCTGCACAAATATCATGTTTAATCTCCACGAATGGATTTTGGTTTCAAAGACATCTAACGATTTGAGAGTCATGCGAGACGTGCCACGAGAACCAATACCTTTCACATTATATAATGTTGCAGCCAGACTGCGTTATGACACGTCAAAGCGGGATTGCATATTTCTGTTCGAACGCAATATTGTAAGACATAACTTACTTGAAAGGAAATTTCGTACTTTGCTAGTATTTAAAAATGTGCTCGGCAACATTTTTTTATTTTATCTATTCAGCTCAGTTTGTTATGCAGAAATCCTTTTATTTTTCCTTTTCGACTTATCATGACTATGACCTTGAACCATTGACCCTAAATCTATAGATTTTGTCTCTGCCTAACTGCAAGCTAATCACAAAGTGTGGTTAAACTGTTGACCACCAAATCAAGAGACATCGTTCTTACCTTTGGTTCAAGCCCTTCTTAAAATTTGGTCAATGTATATTGTTCAGAACTAATGTTGTTATATAGAACGAGCTATTTTTTCTTATTTCTATGCAAGTGGTATTGACCTTTGTACTAAATAAATTAACAGGCTTCTTTCTTACCAGAACTGAAAGCCATCCACAAACTTTGATGGTGTTATACAATCGAGAACTAAACTTTTTGTGTAGAAACAAATTTTTAATTTTTCGGTCACAAGTCCTTGACCTTTCATCCCAATCAATAGGTTCTTCCCTACTCAAAGTTCATGGATTCACAATGTTTAGCAACGTCTATGAGGCACAAATATTGGTATTCAAAATAACAATTTGTTTTTATTCAAAAATAATTTATCTTTATTCAGCCGTTGTGACCATGAACTTTGACCTCAAAATTAATAGGCAACATTTCTACCCATCCATATGTTTGGTTCAGGTATGTGAAGTAGAACTAAATTTACTGCGTGGAAACCATTTTTCTTCTTTGTCAGTGACCTTGACCTTTGAAGTTCTGACCCAAAATAAATAGCATTCTTCCTTGCACCGAGTACAAGCCATCCAGAAAGTTCCAGGTATATCATGTTAATACGCAGTCTTCAGGTATGTATTAATATATTTCAAATCAAGAAAGACAGAATTAAGGCATCTTATGTGCAATACAGGAGTGGACCAACCGTGTCGGTTGACCTGGTTGTCAATATGGTTTACAATACGCTCATTTTTCTACCTGCCCAAATGGCAGAGTATATATTAGTATTATATCCACCCATCCTTCCTTCTATACTAATTTCGTTTCTGCACAATATATTCAGCTTTACTCCATCGGCTTTTACCAAACCGTGTAGATGGCCTGCATGAAGGGTAATGAAGAAACCCAATCATATTGGGGTTAAAAGGTAATAGGTCAAGGTTGCCATGATTAAAAGAAGAAAATGATTTCTGCACAATAACTTTAGTTCTGAATCATTTATAAGAAACGAAGTCTTGATTTGATTGTGAAATTAATTGGGAATACCTATTATGCGACCGCAACATTTGATACAACAATGTGGAGGTATGTTGTGTGACTATACATCAATATACCTATCACACCTGTGGAGAGGGTCCTAGTTTTCTCTATTCAGTGCTGTATAACGGGGGTGGGGGTGGGGAATAAAGTGTTCTCATATTCTGATCGCAAAATAATTCCATCAAAAGTAACTATTCACTAAAACTGATAACGCGTGCTCAATTTTCATAATTTCGTTCAACTTTAATTGTAAAAATCCAATCGCATATTCATCTGTTTCCTGGGTGTCCAGCCTTTTTATGCGATGGGTCACACTGCAATTTTACCCATTCATGGGACAGGTATGCAAATTTCGGGAAAGACAAGGAATTAGAATGCGCACGATGAGGCAAAAGTTATGACCGGTAGGCGAGCCAGATAGAAACTTTTGGCTGTCTGGTCGCTGGAACAGTGAACCCTGCAATTTGATTTGAAATGAATGCTTCTCGAGTCTCTCATTTACAGTCTTTATAATAAACTACAACTACTGATACTGTTTAAAATAAACGTTTCGACTTTCTCATATGCATCCAAGCTTAAATACTGCTACATACACGGAATAATTGATGAATTAAAATCTTACATCGGTACAGTGAATAAACGTAAAAAAGAATAATTGTAACATATGCACTCTTTGGATATGATCGATTATTCACGCCATGCGATTTGACTGACGATTCTTAGCAGGCATTAGCCAAACAAGAGCACAGCATAAAGGACAGCGAATATTATTCTTTATTTTATCCCAGCCAACATCTCTGATTCACATGATATCACTCTACAATTATGTTTCCCTATGTAACAGACTTACAAGTCAAGTCAATGATAAAAATTCTAATGCATTTTTTTCCTCTTAACACATGCTTGCTCAATGGATAATAAGCCATTTAGAAATGTCATCAATAGAGTTTTGCGTACCAGTACTCATGATCAATGTCATATGCTACAACTGGTTTTGTTACCTGTATTACTTATAAGATCCAAATTCTCACTGCCTGCATACACCCATATCTGCCTTTGCATAATGCACTGGCAGATATGGTCTATACAGTTTTGTTGGGTATAATTAGCTGAACAAACAACACAAACCCTGATCTGCCAGCATATCATGTACAATGGCAGATCATGGTCTACTTTGTTTCCATGATGAACCCTATATATAATTAAATATATGCAGTAAGTCGAAAAAATACTTCTGGTATCATATTAACCAAGTGACCCGTGAAGGGGCTGATGCTCGACGGGGTGAAAAGAATTTTCAGGAATCCAAGAAAAGATTATCAAGATGGCAGCTGAAATTGGATGTGTTGGTGGTATCATTTTCATGTCGGACCCACCAGATACAATTTTAAAAAAAAACCTGGTGAGAACAAATCGGTACCAATTTTATTTAGCACCAACTTGGCATCATTAAAAGTCTTTCACTGAAATCCCATACTGATATAAGATTTTCTGAATGTTTTTGTAGTGGCTTTATTAGATGTCAGACCAACACCATTTAAGGACCAAACAGACATCATAAGAAGTCATTTGCTGAACATGTCATTTCAAAATGATCTGCCATTCATGACGAGCATCAAAAAAGATTTCAAAGGTATCCATATTGGATGTCAGTTAAACATCATTTTCATTAAACCAAATAGACATCCTTACAAGTCTGTTAGTAAAAACCCAACGTTAATACGATAAACCATTCTTCTGGAGGAGTGATAAGATGTAAAGATGTCTGTGGTGTTTACCATATTGAATGGAAAGAAATTTATTTGCTTTGAGTGAACACATTGATTTCGGTTTGTGTAAAAAGATGTTTTCATATTTTTATACATTCCAGTTTGTTTTTATTTTTCTTACCCAACAAACAAAAATTTAAAAGTAAATGGCCTTTGAATTCTTTAGTTATAAGCATTTCTAGCCGTTTCTATTCTAATTTCAGTCAGTCGAATTCTAGCGCAAATCAGATTCACAGAAGTTATGAGCACTGCCGGATTAAGGCCTTCCAGGGCCCTAAGCACCGAAAATATAATATGAGCACTGCCGGATTAAGGCCTTCCAGGGCCCTAAGCACCGAAAATATAATATGAGCACTGCCGGATTAAGGCCTTCCAGGGCCCTAAGCACCGAAAATATAATATGAGCACTGCCGGATTAAGGCCTTCCAGGGCCCTAAGTACCGAAAATATAATATGAGCACTGCCGGATTAAGGCCTGTCAGGGCCCTAAGCACCGAAAATATAATATGAGCACTGTCGGATTAAGGCCTTCCAGGGCCCTAAGCACCGAAAATATAATGCCCTATCCTCCTTCCTACAAAATGTAAAACTAAAAGTAAACTATTTAAAGCCAAAAAAGGTGGGAAAATACCAGTGTTGCTATCATTTCAATCAGAATTCTCGTACATGCTGATCGAAATAGTCGTATATAATTCATTACATTTTATCATCAAGAATTAATTTGAATTTTTTGTTTAGTACCCCAGTCGGGTTGGTGCCCTAAGCTAAGCACATGCTTACTGTGTTTAATGGGTAATGTGGCACTGGCTATGAGAATAGCACAGCTTGGGGCCGGACACAATGGGCTATAGTAAACAAAACAAGTGCTTGAATTTCTTCAGGACAAGCCATGAGCCAAGTTTTAAGAATTTTCTCTGGAAATTCATGTTTTGAATGCTAGCTCCTTAGACGTTTATTATTGCAGTAAATAATAGAAATTGCAATTCCCAACCAAGCAAAAGTCACTCTTGTGAGATGAGGTGTGATGTTTATACTTTTAGAAATTAAAATCACATAGTTCATTTTATGTAAACAGAAGAGGGTGTTCATATTTGCTTATGATACTTTAATGGAAAATCCACCATGTCAAAGAAAAAATGTAAACTTCTCACATTGTAAAGGTAAATATTAGTTATCATACACTAATATTTGTAGATGTACCATTAATTATCAGCCCCAACATTCATTCCATCTGCAATGTCTGTAATAAACCGCAGCCATACAATGCAGTAAACTGACTAATTGTTTTAATTAAGCTGACTCAACAAACCCTCCCACCCACCCCATCTGTGGTATAATCTTTAAAGTTTAACATTTTATATTAGTTTATGAATAAACTAAATACAAACTTTATATTGTCTGCAACTGATTCTGTTTTCTATCATTATTCCTTGTTTTCCTTTGCATTATTTGTCTCTAGGTTGCTCCCAAAGATTAACCCTTTATATAAAGGTCACCTGCCTATACAGCTGTTTAATGTTGGCCAGACCCCCCCCGGATGACCATTATATACTGGTAGGACTTGATAATAATATCCAATTACCAAACCCAAGGAGGCCATGGCATGCATTATCAGACCATGCTCAAAGCATTGACTGAAAAATTGAATCAAAACCAAAACAATCTGTTGATAATGACAATGCTGCAGCTGTTGCCTCAGAAACTGTGACAGCTAGGGTTTCAACTAACATGGGTTCAAAAATAATAACAAAAGGTGCCATCAGAATTAAACTAACTGGGGTAACAGTATCACTGAAAATTTAATGGATTTATACAATTAATGGAATGCAACTAAATAAATTTTGTGAAAAGTGGGGACTGGTTTTCATGTGAATTCCAATATCAAAATGTGATCACATGTTATGGAAGAATAGGGATGGCCTTATTATGAAGTATGGACTTATTTTAGAAAATTTATCTTAATAAGCTTTTCTGAAATACATAAAAAGGCTAACAAATATATGGTAATTCTCTTTGTATACTGGATTTCAGTACTGATTTTTGCATTTAACTTCCAAGTCAGTGTCACAGTTGGGTTGATGCTGGGGTTGAGTCAGATAAACAGTTTCCTTAAGTCTATCATTTAGCTTACACATGACCCATAAAGCAAAGTTAAATTTCCCTTGGGGTTTGTTTTTATATCAATCTCCCATTCTCTTTTGTATTACTAGGAGACTTTGGTTATCAAAGTAAACTGCAGACTTTTGGGTCATTTTTAAGGAAGTTGGATTGTTAAAAAAAAAAGAAATTATATGTCATGTAATCAATATTGGTGATTGAAAATGAATATAAATGTCACAGATTTTGGCCAAAAAATTCATAATATCCTTTTAAAAAAGTGACAAATTGAATTTCTGCTGCCTAAATGAGTGTGAATTACACTGCTTGCATATCCAAATCCATTGCTAATAAAATTAATTAGTTTATCAAATGTATGCCTATGAGAAAATGGTGTCTACTATTGAAACAGCTGCCAATTTTGTACCATAACCTATAAATAATAGAATGAAAGGCCTTACATCAGGAACCATGTTATAATGATGGGGCTTGTAACAAAGCATTATAATGATAGGCCTTGTAACAGAAAGCATAACAGTGATGGGCCTTGTAACAAAGCATTGTAATGATGGACCTTGTAATAGAAAGCATAACAGTGATGGGCCTTGTAACAGAAAGCATTATAATGTTGGACCTTGTAACAGAAAGCATAACAGTGATGGGCCTTGTAACAGAAAGCATTATAATGATGGGCCTTGTAACAGAAAGCATAACTGTGATGGGCCTTGTAACAGAAAGCATTTTAATGATGGGCCTTGTAACAGAAAGCATTACAATGATGGACCTTATAACATAAAGCATTTTAATGATGGGCCTTGTAACAGAAAGCATAACTGTGATGGGCCTTGTAACAGAAAGCATTTTAATGATGGGCCTTGTAACAGAAAGCATAACAATGATGGACCTTGTAACAGAGAGCATTTTAATGATGGGCCTTGTAACAGAAAGCATAACAGTGATGGGCCTTGTAACAGAAAGCATAACAGTGGTGGGCCTTGTAACAGAAAGCATAACAATGATGGACCTTGTAACAGAGAGCATTTTAATGATGGGCCTTGAAACAGAAAGCATAACAATGATGGACCTTGTAACAGAAAGCATTATAATGATGGGCCTTGTAACAGAAAGCATAACAGTGATGGGCCTTGTAACAGAAAACATTATAATGATGGGCCTTGTAACAGAAAGCATAACAGTGATGGGCCTTGTAACAGAAAGCATAACATTGATGGGCCTTGTAACAGAAAGCATTATAATGATGGGCCTTGTAACAGAAAGCATAACAGTGATGGGCCTTGTAACAGAAAGCATTATAATGATGGGCCTTGTAACAGAAAGCATAACAGTGATGGGCCTTGAAACAGAAAGCATTATAATGATGGGCCTTATAACAGAAAGCATTATAATGATAGGTCTTATAACGAGAACTATAATATAATGAAAAACCTTATATCTGGAACCATGTTATAATGGGTCTTATAACAGAAAACATGTTATAACGATGGGCTATATAACTGGAACCATGATATAATGAAGGGCCTTTTTATCAGGAACCATGTTATAATGATGAGTCTTGTAAAAGAAAGCATTATAATGATGGAGCTTATAACAGTAACCATGATATAATTATTGTCCTTAATCATGAACCATGTGATAATGATGTATCTTATACTAAGGTAGAAATGTATTTCTTTTCTATGATGGAAGTATATGATAGTGTTTAATATTTATCAGAGTAACTGAACATATTTTGAACATAGTTTGCTTCTTGTCACTTTATGCAATCATATTTTAGACTGATTGTGTAAATGACATCAATAATAATAAACTTTGTGACCAGGGGCTGGCAGCATGCCATATTCTACCCAGGTCACAAAAAGATATTAAACCAGTGGCAAGATGTATGAGAAGAAAATAAAAAGTAAATGCAGTTAAATACTCCAAAAATAGCTAGCTTTCACAGATGGAAATTGTTTCATTTTGATATACTTTTAAACAATCACAATTCTTTCACCTAGATTTGTAACATGAGAAATCTTTAAACATGTCTTCCATCTATTGCACTAATCATGATGTGCATAAAATGAAAACTGGAAAATGTTCTACAGCTGATTAAAGGTCAAAGTTAAAAACCATGAGAAAATAAATAAATTAAAATGATATAATTAAAGAAATGTTACAAAATTCAGGCAGGGTGGAAGCCGCACTTGTGGCATCTTGAGTTAATGATGTTTTATTATACACAGTTTAGTTCTATTCACTTAAAACTTTTGTTGAATCCATTACATTAATATGACATCATGACTGGAAATGACTGAAATATATGTTTATTTAAAAATGGGATTACCTGACATGGTTTTCTTTTACATTTATGGCTTGTGTCTATGTATGTGGATCAGACTAGAAGTTTGCATTATTGCGACTTGTAACCAGTTATTACATGATTATTTCTTATTTTTAACTGAACTTGCAGAATACAGATGACCATGCCCATATTTCCAGTTGAAGGGAAAGTGCCTCAACTCTCTTAAATTTATCAGAAAATAGCAAGCATCAAGTTTGACCTAATTGTGATTTATTTTTAAAGTTTCAAACAAACTTTGGTTTCAATCCATGGAATTCTTTTATAGGTTACTGAGCAAATAAAAATTGTGCAATGGGTACATTGTAAATAATGGCATGAATGGACATAAGTAACACTAAACAATGCCATGAATGAACATAAGTAACACTAAACAATGCCATGAATGAACATAAGTAACACCAAACAATGCCATTGAATGAACATAAGTAACACCAAACAATGCCATTGAATGAACATAAGTAACACTAAACAATGCCATGAATGAACATAAGTAACACTAACCAATGCCATGAATGAACATAAGTAACACTAAACAATGACATGAATGAACATAAGTAACACTAACCAACGCCATAAATGGACATAAGTAACACTATCTTCCTTTTCAAAAAAATATGCAAAGGCCTAAAAATGTAATGCTAAATGTAAGCAAACATTTTGTCTGAACTAATAATAACATTGCATTAGGGCAAGAGTAAATAATCCAAGTATTAACAGTACTGATGGCTTGGAGGATTCAAGTGTCGCTGATTTCCATAAAATCGTGTGGAAGAAAGATGACTGCTATTAAAAATCATCATCACATTATTCTAAATTTTCTTCTTGTATAACATTATTGAAATTATATTAATTAACACTGAAAACATTATTATTTAAGGAATTATCATCATGATTTTTTTTAAATTATATTTTACTAGTGTTTCAAGTATCTCTATGGAAGAGAACAACTATAGTGTAAGCAATAACCAACCTAAATGTTTAGTTGCATCCGTTGACATATAAAACTGACTCGACATACAAGTGGATTTATACTTTGTTACTATTATTAGAAAGACCATGCCACTTGTTACTATTATTAGTAATACAAACTATATTTAGCAAAAGTGAATGGATACTATGCCATATGCATGAAGAGACTGGAATCCTTCTAAACTGAAAATCATGGTGTGGTTACTGGTACAGATGTGCTATAAAGAGAAACCACTGGTCAATATATGTTTCAAGAGATCTGCTTACAGATTATAAATGGTAACTAAGTTTTAGCTGAAAGTGAGAAAGGGACTTAAATTGATGGAGAATTAAAATTTTATATATCAAAAGAAGATTTTTAATGAAAATCCAAGTGTGCATAAAACATCTATTCCAAATTAGCAGCAATAATGATTTTTTGTCAAGACTATATCATGTAAGAAATGCTGGATATCAGACTGACACCATTTTCAATTAGGACCATCTCCAAATTATATGAAGTCATTTAGCTAAAAACTCAAAGATTATATGATGATGATGTGTTCTGCTATGCTATAACAAAACTTTCAAGGAAGCCAGTTAAATGTGAGATTGGCACCATTGTCATTTGGGATCATCTACATGTGATACAATATCTTTCAGTAAAAATCCCAAGTCAAAACAGCAATATATTCAGAAGGATTAGTGATAAAATTTTCAAAATGTTCACCTTGGCAGCCACAGTGCTAACAATTTTGTAAAGAAGAAAGAAAAAAAAAACAACTAAAATTAACAACTTTAATTATGAATAATAAATTTATCCAGCAAAATAAATGAAAGCAAATGACAAATACAAAGAAATATTTGGCTAAAGTAATTTGATAAATGATATATTAATCATTATGAAATAACACAATCACCTCATCATATGAAAACTGGTCTTAAAACAATAAATGGCACTAACTTTTAATCTACTTGTATATTTCACAAACATTGCACATAAAAATAAAAACACAATATACCACCAAACTTGGGATATAATTTCTATAGTTCCATGATTAAACCCATGATAAAAATATGCAATGACTCCAATTGATGTCTCATCTGTGAATGTCATCAGGATTAAATTAAGAGGGGCCCCGAGTGGCCGAGTGGTCTAAAGCGCTGTCCGTTACGGATCACTGCCATCTCACCTCTGTCTTCGTGTGTTCGAGTCTAGGATTCGGCGAATGTGGATATGTGAGAAAGCTTGCCAGTAGCTTCTCGTGGGTCGGTGGTTCTTTCCGGTGATTTCCCGGTTTCTTCCTCCACCATTAATACTGGCCGCCATGAATAGCCTATCAAGTGCTGAAAAATGGCGTTAAGCCCAACAACAACAACAACATTAAATTAAGATGGAGAGACATTTTACATATACCATACAACAGTAAAATCTGGACTGAAAGATCACCTCTAAGATAACACCTGGCCTGCAAGACCAGATTCTTAATGCTTGGACTTGTATAGTGTTATGACCTATCTTGAGAGACCACCTGTTCTGAGAGGTCATGATTTCCTCATAGAATGGGTGGTTTTTCAAGAGAAGTTAGTGAAATACACTAAATTACAGTTGAAGAAAGGGACAGAAAAGAGAGTACAAAGATGAGTTAAAATATAATTAAAATTTGGATCCTGACTGAATGATTTTATAAAGATTTAAAATATATGATGAAAAAGTATATTTTATCGGATCTGTCGCAATGATGTTTATCAATGTGGAGATATGTTCAACCATGCCAGATAAAGTATTGCCACAGAACACAATGAATAACAGCTTTCAAATGCAATATGATACTTGAGTATAAATTTTATACATGCAGCACTATACTAAAAATATGCTTCTGAACAGAGCAGCTTGAATAGACAAGATATGCATATCAACATGCTACCTTAACATTGTTGGCACCATCACCCATGGAAAAGTGTCTTAATAGTGAGACAATAAAATATCTGGACAGAAGAGGAAGTACAAACAAGATTTAAAATGCAATTAAAGTTTGGAATATAACTGAATGATTTCATTGCGATTTAAATATTGGATGGACTTATGGAAAATTAACTGTATCATATAAGATGTTTTCATTGTTGACAACACACTAGAAAAAATCTTCCACCAAGCCAGAGAAAATACTACAGCATAACATGATAAATACTAACTTTCAAATGCAGTGTGTAAATAAAAGTTGAAGAATAATGTCTGAGTAGTCAACAAATGTGTGAAATCATCACAAAAATAATCACAAGTTGTATTAGACTTGAAAACCCAAGAAGGGATGCTTTTCTTGAAAAATACAAAGCCTATACAACAAAGAAGAATACAAAAAATATTTTTTGTCAAATGAGCAATTTACTATACATAAGAAAATGTCCATGAAGATCTCAAGACAAGCAATGGCCCATGATTAATGCCACAATTTTAAACATTCCACCAGCCCCAAGTAATGAGATCAGACACAGTAAACAAATATATATATATATATATGTATGTATGTATGTATGTATGTATGTATGTATGTATGTATGTGTGTGTGTGTGTGTGTGTGTGTGTGTGTGTGTGTGTGTGTGTGTGTGTGTGTGTGTGTGTGTGTGTGTGTATGTGTCACAAGTCAGAGAACTTGACATCAGTCAATGCTTATCTCATAACTGGTGTTTGATGGCATGGAAAATCATAGTTTTGCACAAGAGGTATGAAAATAATGCGGATTTCTGTCATGCTCTTGTCAACAGATGCACATATTTAGTCATGCGACAGACGACAGAAGGTAGATATGAGTCTTTCTAGTTTCATGTTGACAAAGGATCCATATTCAGCAAGGTAAGTCTAGTCTGAAAACAAAAAGTAATAAAAAAATCATAGCATGCTGACCTTTATGGTCAATACTGAAATTTATAACAAAGGAAGAAAAAAAACTGAGTCAATAAACAGTGCTGCATAGTGATGTCATATGACATGATGCTAGCAGATGAAGACATGCTATCTTCAACGCCTATGTTTAAAAAAAAAAGCATTGACACTGATTCACTGAAACATTATACACTGGCAATCAAATTGTCTGCAGATTGAAAGACCTTAGTGAATATTGAAGTGGGGGCCCACTAAGGGCTTACAGATGCATAAATAAGGAAATGGGGACCCTCAAAGGGCTTCCAGATAAGTGAATATGGATGTGCGAGCCCACTAAGGTCTTACAGATGAGTGAATATGGAAGTGGGGGCCCACCATGGACTTACAGATGAGTGAATTTAGAAATAGGGGGTCCATAAGGGCATACAGATGAATGAATATGGAAGTGGGGTAACATTAAGGGTTAATGACTTTGCTTCAAGAGACTCTTAACATTTTTGTAATTCACTATTATTGGATTGACCTGGAAGTAAAACTTTTGGATATCAAAATAGTGTTTCGGCATATAAGTACACTAGAACCTTCATTCAGAATCCCTTTGTATTATTTCCAGATTACTGTGAAATAGATATTACAGTTAGAAAATATTAGAGAAATTCAAACCATACTGCAAGTTATTTTTAATTCTTTCACTGTGTCTAATTTTATATTTCATGGAAAATTAATATTTTGGAAAACTGAATGCTTGTTGGTTTTTTTGTCTTGTTACATAGTTAAAGCTACTAAAATACAACAACACCATAATGTTTAATTATCCAACATGTCAAGTTGCAAATGGTCAACTGAACTCATTTGTCAGTCATGTCTGGCAAATATGATCATTTCGGATCTTGGCAATGCAATTATATTTATATACACATGTAATATATACACATGCAATGGTAATTTTTGTCACTGCAAAGGTATATTTCATTTCAATCCAGTCCTATTTTCAAACTTCTTCACAAAAGTGTCAATACGCTGGTGGTCAGATCTGCACTATTTTCATTTAGAATCAAAAGACATTTAGTGAAAACCCATGTCAATGCCTGTAGTGATAACAAGATCTATGAGAAGGTCAAAATGGTACCATACTGTAAGTCAGATAAACATCATTTTCGTTCTGAACCAGCTTCATAATTGCTATAATGGAAGCCTTAATGAAACACCCCATGTCAGATTAATGATCCATTCCGGAGAAAGTAGCCATAAAAATTATTTACAGGATAACGATCAAGATAACCATTTTGGAGGATGAATCTTTATCATCTGAATGAAGTAAACATCCCATATTGTGAGAAACAAAAGAGTTTTTTTTTGTAAAAATAGTTTTATCCATTCATTCATAAGAAATATAGAGATTTTTCACATTCTGTGAGGTTTCATCTGCATCAATTTTGTTTAAGGTCAGCTACATATTAGGAGAAGTGTTTCATTGCAAACCCTATTTATTATGGCTTAGGCCATTGTACTGTAGGGTGCATCAGCACCATTCTCATTTTGGACAGACTAGAACATAATAAATCTTCTTAGTGAAAGCCTGTGTCTAAATGACCTTCTGAAGTAACAATAACAAGATCCTGGACATGGATGCCATGAAGCTGTAAAAGGGGAATGATCAGAATAAAATTTCAATTTGGGACAAACTACAAATCATAAGAAGATTCTTAATGAAAACTGAAAAACCCATGTTGCTATGATTATATTATCAGAAGTAGCTATAACATGTATTTCAAGCTGGAGGTCAAATCAACACCATTTTCATTCGAACCGACTAGACAAGTCCTTTACTGAAAACTTCAAGTCAAAGCAACAATCGATTCAGTAGAAATACTTATTATACGGTTTCCAAGTGGGTTATCATGGTAGAAATGTCAGCAGTCTGACTGGCAATATTTCAGTTTGGGATCACAACATATAAGAACCTTTAATTTATATTTTATATGAAAATCATTGCATTGAATATCAAATCCACTACAAAGAGTAAAAAAATACATTTGCAGCTGTACATTTTAAAGTCATAATGGCAAAAGTTATTGCAAAATCAACAAAATTTACCACTGCAACAGTAACTGCATAAAGCTGCAACAATGCATAACAACAGTTAGTGCCAGTAGTTATGACCTTTCTGGTACACCATACTGATCATTTCAAATTAAACCCATTTAAGAACAACATATTGAAGATTATTCACACCCATATAATTAGCAATTCATACATTCTTACAATTACTGAGATTGGTTTACATACTGTTATCTTGATTCGGCTATTTTTAATTCATACGCTTGAAATATATACTCTGATATTCACAAGAAACAAAACAAGCTAACCCCTGAACTATCCAATCTGAGCAATATATCATCATCATCCGTCTCCAGATCTCTGTCGTCACCGACGTCTGGGATTAGAAGCGCCTCATCTGAGTCCCTCTGCAAATGATGATTTTGTTGCATGTCCAATGAAGTTCCACTTTCTTGTGACTCTTGGACTATTTCTGTTTGCTGCTTCACAAAGTTTATGAAAACCTGTAATGATTAAATGCCATAAACAAAATTTGTCCTACAATATTACCATTACTGCATACTGTAACCATAATTCTTAATCACTTCAGATATTCTTCAGATAAACTAATAGACACAAGCCAAGTTTGATCAAAGTCAATAATAACTTCCTTGTATTATCTTCTTATACAATTAACTTTTAAAATTTGAGTTATGACCTTCAACCTTGATTCCAATCTTGCAGAATACTTACAACACAGCTCAGGAAATTTTGTTGAAACGAAGCTATCTACCAATCTTGGTTCATATCCACTTGTGTTTGCTTGAGTTAATGTGTTCTCAGGTGATCAATATTGTAAAAAATATAAGTTATTAGGTACATGTGCCATTATAATTATAAATCTTATGGTCACAATTAGTGACCTTCAAGTCAAGGTCACACATTGTTATTTAACTCAACTGAAATTTGATCAAAATGAATTTCATACCATATTTGGTCAAACTCAATGGTAATTGTTTAAGTTAATGTGTGTAAAAGCTATGTTTAGTGAAAAAAATCTAAATCACAACTTTCTAAATTTGAACAAAGGTCAAGAATAGCTGATTAATACAATCGTCCCTGCCAAAATATATCAAGATGACAAGATTCTATTAGTTTTTTTTAATTTTTTTGTGCTCACAAGCAAGTGCTGACAGATGGTTGTTCAGTACCTGGCAATGGAGAGATGACAGGCAAAGAACAGGACTTATAGACTTCATAGGTAACATGGAAAATATGGTTTTCTTATGAAAATCAAAACGTAATTATCAATTACATCACTTGCCTATATGAAGCTTTTAGCAGTCTCCAGCAGCCATTGTAAATATTAATTAACTTTAAGAAATAAACTGAGACTAATATGATCTTGTCCTATAAAATATTGGACTTATGACAGGGCATGAATTAAAAAAATAAATAAAAATACATGAACATTCTTCTCAATGATACAAAATAGAGGTACCACAATGAATTGATAAATACCACAAAATCAGTTTTCTTTTTCAAATCATTGTTCATGAAAAGATCATCATTTTTGAGTGATACACCTAGTGGCTGAGTGATCTATAAGTGGTGGCTGTATGGTCTATGGTGCTCACCGAGACAGATCACTCACACATTTCACCTCTGTCCACATGGGTTACAGTCTTAGCTTGGTCAATGTGGGTATGTGAGAAAGCTTGCCAGTAGCTTCCTATTGGGTTTCTTCTTCCAAAAAATGCACTGGCTGGTATGCATAGCCTGTCGTGCACTCCAAACTGGCACTAAACACCCACAAAAACAAAACCATTCATATGGGTCCAAAGTGTAAAGTTTAGATAGTTGAATTTTCTTCTTGTTTCATTAAAACAGCCCTTCATTTGCAAAATTTCTCTTAAAACATTTAATTTCAAGTTACAAGAAAAAAATCCAACAACCATAAACAAGCTGGACTTTCTGGATACAATTAAAATTTCTCAAAATTATTAATACTACAGTTAACAGTCAAATGATGGATATCCACACTAACCTTTATTCACCTGCTGATGAACCTATAAATACTATTATTAGATATGCATTCCGACGGCACATATGAATCCACTCATAAAGATATAAAAAAAATCCTCAACCAAGAGGCAAGGTCAGATTTTACCATTAAACAGGGACTATAACTCTATCACAAGGTGATGTAAATGGGGTGAAAATGTTGAACTTTTGGGGGTTTTTTTGTGGTACATGAGATGTTTGATCTTATGTTAAATTGGACAAACAACACAATATGCCTTTTTCAAATATTTATAGTTGGGGCACACAAAGACTAAACTTACATTATCCAGTGTATTCTGGCTAACAGAATAGTCCTCTATTCCCAAGTTTTTCTGAGCCTCTTCCAACTTTGAAAATAAATATGACAAGGACACAGTCCGACTCTTCAACTCATATTGTAATACATTGTAGTAGTACTCTTTCAGAACAGCCTCTGGAAAATTCTGTTGAATGAATCGCTGACAAAGTCTTTGCGCACGATCATAATCTGGACCTTTGAGACGTAAACTGAAGGTGTATCCCTCTCCAAACTTATTCTTGAGATGCTGTATACTTCCCAAACACTTGAAACGACCATTCACCATTATTGCAAGTCTGGTGCAAAGTGCTTCACATTCCTCCATACTGAAACATATTGTAATTGTTAATACTGAAACATACTATACTGCTTGTACTGAAACATTCTGTACTGTTTGTACTGAAACATACTGAATAGCTAATATTGAAACATACTGTCTTGTTTGTACTGAAACATACTGTATTGCTTGTACTGAAACATACTGTACTGCTTGTATTGAAATATACAGTACTGCTTGTAATGAAACATACTGTACTACTTGTAATGAAACATACTGAATTGCTAATATTGAAACATACTGTACTGTTTGTACTGAAACATACTATATTGCTTGTACTGAAACATACTGTACTGCTTGTATTGAAATATACAGTACTGCTTGTAATGAAACATACTGTACTACTTGTAATGAAAGATACTGTATTGCTTGTACTAATACATACTGTATTGCTTGTATTGAAACATATTGTACTGTTTGTATTGAAATATACAGTACTGCTTGTAATGAAACATACCATACTGCTTGTACTGAAACATACTGAATTGCTTGTACTGAAACATACTGTATTGCTTGTATTGAAATATACAGTACTGCTTGTACTGAAACATACTGTATTGCTTGTACTGAAACATACTGAATTGCTTGTATTGAAATATACAGTACTGCTTGTACTGAAACATACTGTATTGCTTGTACTGAAACATACTGTACTGCTTATGCTGAAACATACTGTATTGCTTTGTCCAAAAAGCATTCAAAAAGCAAGCTCTATTTATCACCCCAAAATAGAAAGAAAAGATGCCATTCACAATCAGTATACCTGAATTTGGAATAGATTCCTGATGAGTCTGTGTTAAATGTCATTCACTTTATTAGTTACATTAACAAACATGAAATATTTCAAGTGAAAGAACAAATTTGCAATGTCACATTCAACCTTCAACTCACATAAATATCATGTGTGCCTTAATCCAGTAAAACCCTTCTTGACATATCACTGTTTTGGAAGACCACCTGTCATAAACAATAAATTTATATCTATGGAACAACAGAGTTAAATAGTTTATGACCTCCAATGAATGACCACCTTTCTTGACAGACCATGTTTTATTAGCAGAAGGCATCATCTCTCAAGATAGGTTTCACCATAAGAAAAAAAAACAAATGATTAAAATATAATAAACAAAAGCAGTAATTAACTTGAGTGATGTGATTCGTTGAAGTGGGTAAAAAACTTGACTTTAACAAAATATTTTTTTTGCAGATGTATTGCAAAAGCTGCAATTTAGTACTATGCCATCTATTTGCAAAATAAGTAACAGAGTGGTTTATAACCTGAAATGGGGTTAAAACTTTCAGCATGACACTGTAAGAACCTACCAATGGGATGTTAGTATCACAGATCGGCCATCTTTGATAAGACCAAGAACCAGGTCCCAGAGGAATCGTCGAGAGTGAGGATCCATGCCAGTTGTTGGTTCATCCTAACAACAAATAAAAACAAAGTAAAGCTTTATTTATTGCAGTCGTTCCCAAAACCCAGGTCATGACACAAATCAATATACAGAGGGTCACCAGGATTTTATTTTGTGAAGGTGGCAAAAGTTACCAACATGTGGAAAAGGGGTTGCGAGGCTCACATCAATTCTTTTAGGTTGGGAACCCCTAATATATGGTTATTCACTTTCATTCAAGGGATACAAATTATAGTGACATTACTGGTGGAATAAAACCTGAATTTTAAAGATCAAACTAACAATAAACAGAGACACTTTCCTATCAGATGAATTTTCATCAATTTTAGTAACAACAAATAGTTATTTTTGTTAAATACAAAATTATACTCAAGATATTATTTAAGTGAATTAATTGTTTTACATTAGTTGTAAAATTAAATTATTTTAAATTATTATCAAAACTATGCTCACCAGCAAAGATGACTGCCCATGGCTCATATTATAGATGACGGACTAAGGCTTTGATTAAAAATGATGACCCAAGTCTTTGGTTAAAGATGAAAGCATATTGCTTGAATAAAGTTAATGGCCAAGGTACTGATTAATGATGGTGGCACAAGGTGATTAATGATGATGGCAAAAGGTTTTGATCAAAAATGATGACCGAATACTTTGATTAAAGATGGCAGCCTAAGGTTTTAATTAAAGATGATGACTTTCGCTTTTATTAAAGATGGTGACCCAAGGCTTTGATTAAGATAGAGGCCAAAGGTTTGATTAAAAATGATGTCCAAAAGCTTTGATTAAAGATGGTAGCACAAGGCTTTGATTAACAATAATGGGCCAAGGCTTTGATTAAAGATGGTAGCCCAAAGCTTTGATTAACAATGATGGTTCAAGGCTTTGATTAAAGATGATGACCCAAGGTTTTGATTAAAAATGAGGTCCAAAAGCTTTGATTAAAGATGGTAGCCCAAGGCTTTGATTAACAATGATGGCCCAAGGCTTTGAATAAAGATGGTAGCCCAAGGTTTGGATTAAAGATGGTAGCCCAAGGCTTTGATTAAAGATGATGACTTTGGCTTTTATTAAAGATTGTGGCCCAATGCTTTGATTAAAGATGGTGGCCCAAGGCTTTGGTTAAAGATGATGACTTTGGCTTTGATTAAAGATTGTGGCCGAATGCTTTGATTAAAGATTGTGGCCGAATGCTTTGATTAAAGATGGTAGCCCAAGGCTTTGATTAAAGATGATTGTCTATGGCTGTGGGAGTTGTTATGGTTAGGGTGGGATGCTCCCAATTTTATTTAATTTGTGTCACAAGTCTTGCTGTGGCCTGATTTTGGTTGGAAGTTAAATTAGTGATAGATGTAAAGCTCCAAGCCCATGTCAGCAATGATGATGGTTAGATGGTTAAATATGCAAAAAGTTTGAAATTTAATCAATACCAATTCAATAATCAAATTTCCAATTACACTCCTTCCGAATGATACTTTAATAGCCTGTTGCATCACTTGATTATCGGTGTGGGATCAATTTTCACCTGTCCTTGTAATCTACTCATCTGTGATATTTTTCTCTCTATTTCTCCCAATTCCTTCTCCTCTTCCTCCTGAATTTTTTCCAAATTCCTTCTCCTCTTCCTCCCGACTTTCTCCAAATTTCTTCTCTTCCTCAATTTTCTCAAAATTCCTTCTCCTCCTCCTCAATTTCTTCTGCACTGGATAGATTTCTAATGACTTTGACTGTTTCGACTAGTCTCACTTCTGTCTCCAACTCCTGAAGACTTGGAACTCAATCAAACCCAAAGTTTTGTGTCCCTTAAAAAGCTTCATTTTCCAAGCTTTGTCTTTCCATAGAATCTATGTCTAGGTTTTACCGCCAAATTATGAGTAGCTCTCCTAGAGTAACCCTATATTGCTCAGCAAACTTCCAATTTGCATTGATCTGTAGTCATGCCCTCTATTTCAATTTTTGATTGGATATCACTGTGGACCAATCCAATCAAACTTAGTGGACAATGTCACTCTCGCTGTCTGTCAATGTGGGTACGTACAAGAACACACCTCATGCAACCCTTGGGCTTCCCTCTGATCTTAGAACTTGGCTGTAACACAAAAATGTTATGCTAGTGGTTGCCTTCGCCAACTCAAGTTTCCGGTCTTCTGGCCGGTCACTATAACATTGAGTAAGAGATCAACACCAGCCCAGCAGTAATTTTAGATATCAAACACATGGCCACAGTAATATTTCAAAGACAGTAGATTATAGCTTATACACAAATTTATAGCAGGGGCTTAGCAAACATGACAAAGTCTTTGATTAAAGATGGTAGTCTAAGGCTTTGAAAAAAATGAAGGCCCAATGTTTGATTAAAGATAGTAGCCCAAGGCATTGGTTAAAGATAATGACTGGTTTTGATTAAAGATTGTGGCCCAAGTGTTTAATTAAAGATGGTGATTTAAGTCTTTGACTAAGTTAGCGGCCAAAGATTCTGATTTAAAATGATGTGATTAAAAATGGTAGCCCAAGGCTTTGATTAAAGATGGTAACCCAATGCTTTTACTAAAATTTGTGGCCCAAGGCATTGATTAAAGATAATGGCCAAAGGTTCTGATTAAAAATGATTGCCCAAGGCTTTGATTAAAGATGGTAGCCCCAGGCTTTGATTAAAGATGGTGGCCCAATGCTTTGATCGCAGATGGTGGCTCAAGGCTTTGATTAAGATGATGGCCCAAGGTTCTAATTCAAAATGATTGCCCGAAGCTCTGAATAAAGGTGCTGTATGTATTGGCATTTGAATGGTATATCAGCATAATAATGTTTACATGATTCCTAATTCTCAATAAAGCAAACCCCAAAAACAACAGGATGGCCACTTGCTCTTGCATGGTCCATCTCTAAAGGTTAAACAAGTTATTGATGAAGTGTATTTCGATTTAACTAAATAATTATCTAGAGAAACAAATATAAACTGTTATTAAAACCTGGTCAAATTTCCAGAAACAATGATGCTAAAATTATACTGACCCCCCAAAAAACTACAAATTTTTAATAATAGAAATCAAGATAAATATTTGAATAAATACTTTTACTGTGACAGTGGGATCAAAGAAGACTAGATATTCTGAAGATACACAGAAATGATACTTCTCTTTCTACATACTACACCATGAAGACATTAAAAAATGTTTTTTCAAACATTATTTTGATTTCCACCTCGGTCAGCTCCTCTGACGTCAAGAAAACCTCTGCATTTTAAATTAAAAATCTCAAATATGTTTCACTACTCTTCCTGAATGCAATTACTGAAATACTTCATTATTCCATAACCTGCTAGTCTTCAAGTTTAATTTTTTAAATGGCCAACATTGATTTTTCTAAGCAGAATGTTTTCACAAAGGGCAGGATTAGCAGAATGCAGTTTACCATGAAAATGAGCGATGGATGTCCAATGAGAGCTAAAGCAGTGGACAGCTTTCTTTTGTTTCCTCCACTGTAGGTCCCTGATGGCTTGTTAGCATACTGCTGCAAGTCCAACTTGGACAGTGCCCAGTCTACAACCTACAAAACAAAAGTACAAGATTGATTCTATAACTTTATACATTATATACTGCTTAAACACTCTCTTAATGTTAAGTTGAACTGAAGCTCAAAAAAAAAAATTCATGTTCTATGAATCTTTTTAAAAAAGTAATAGAAATACACAATAGAAACTCTATTTAATATATTTTAACCTCTACAGTATTGAGTGGTCACCTAGCCTGAGAGATATTTTTTTTTGAAGGTAGAAAAGATAGCCTCTGAGAACAGTGTACAGTATCAGGAATTAATTTTACCCGTTTTTCTTCCTTTGGTGGAATTCCCCTTAAGCGGCAATACAGCTGGATATGTTCTGTAGCTGTAAGTTCATCAAACAAGGCATCAAACTGCGGACAGTAACCAATATTTTGCTGCACCTGTAACATGTCTTTCAAGATGCTGTAAAATAAATAATGTTTTCTTTCTTTTACTGAATGCAGACAAATTTCTATGTTTGCTTTTGTGAATTTCCAATATGGAAACAAAATCCATAGTTAATAGTTAATATTTAAAAAAAAATTTATTTTTCTACCCTTCTATTTCATTTAAGCAAAGTTATATTTCATAACTTCTGACATAGTCACAACAAAATTAAGAAAATGTAACCTTGTAGAAATGCTGATACATAAAGGGAATGCTATCACAACGAACGATGGAAGCATCTAGAAAAATATTTTGGAAAATTTTTTAACAGGAAAACAAAATTATACAGTAAAAAGGTTATATATGCCCTACCTGTATCTGTTAAGATTTGCATCACCAGACGAGGGTTGAATATAACCAGTTAACATCTTAAATGTCGTGGTCTTTCCAGCTCCATTCACACCCAAAAGGCCAAAACACTGAATAAATAAATGTTGAAGTAATACTGTAAAAATTGAAATCATGAAATATTAGAACAATTTTTTTTTCTGTGCAGGTGTGTACAGAAAAAATTTTAAAAACTAAACTTTGCATGCAAAGTTTCTGTGTGTTTTTATAAGAGTGAAGTGGTTTATTTTTATCATCATTGCAAGGTGCCCTTGTAAGATCCTCCATTTCTGCCATACTTAGTAATGTTTTAATTCCTTAAATCTCAACATGTGCTAAATAATTGGCCTAAATCAGCATTTGTAAAACAAGTATAGGACAAAGAATGACAATAATAAACCATAACTATTCATAAATACAGTGTAACATATCTTTTACAACAAAAAACCCACTAGCATGACATCATAATTTTTAGATTTGAAGTTATATTCAGCCAATTATAAAATAAAAAAATAAACAACCAAATCTGTTTTAATGTTATCCAAAATGTCTGGTGAAGTACAAATAATGACACACTTCTAGCCTTGATCACTAAGATTGCAATACAAACTTTCTTGTGCAATGGTAAAAATCAACAAGTTTGTTTGAATTACCTCCCCTGCAGGAACTCCAAGGCAAAGTCTGTCCACAGCCAGATGGCGTCCTAATTTCCTTGTCTTGTAGACCTGCAAAATAAACATTAAATTAAGTCTGAAGGTTTCAAAAGCATTACTTTATAGAAATTATACTGATAAAATATCACTATTAAAAATATCTCTTGGTAATATATTCCCTTTTATGCAAATTTAGAATTCTGAATAATACTGGTTAACATTTGTTTCATAACCATTTCCAACGGAAATTATAAGATTTATCTGAAACTTTCACATAATACAAGTTCATTGGGCTGTACCTTTGTTAAGTTTTCAAGTCTAAGTAGATCATTTTTCCCATTCCCCCTGAGGACCCTCTTTCTCTCTGCCGCAACATCAACATCCTCATCCTGGATACTGGTAGGTGTACAATGATGTCGTCTGAAATGTACAGTTAAAATAAAGAGAGCAGAATATTAAAAGAATCTATGCCAGGGTTGGCACTGAAACCAGAAAACTCCAATTCAAGGCTCAAATCTCTTTTCTGAAAGTTTTGGCAACCGTCAATGTTGATTTTTTTTTATGAATTTGTTCTTTAAGGAGAACAATATTTCTATGACATAACTGTCTCACGTTTATTAAAGATAAAAAGTTCTATTAGACTTCATCTTGATATTATTTATTTAATATATTTTGATATCCTCACTTGATGCTGAAAAAATGACCTGATATAACCAGATCCAAACAATAATATATGGATAATAAAATTCACATGCTTGACAAAAATAATTTCTCTAAATCACAGTCTAATCTAAGAGCTGAAAATAAATAATGTACATAAAGGCCTGTACTAAATTTACGGTAACTGTTTGCTTATAATGACTGAGCCAGGTGCCAGATCCAACAATCCTGTACAAATTACATAAGGATAAGGGAAGTACAACACACCATGCGACAAAATAGGTAAGGTCATGGAAAAACAAGCACATCACTGGACATGTGTGTACTGACATATTTCATGTAATTTGTGAGGTTTCCTATATAATGGTGGAATACATATGAACAACAACATTGTGTGACATCATCTAACAGTTTTACAGAGAGGGAAGTGTGTTTTCTTTGCCTCTGTAAAAGAAAGTACTTCTGTCCTGCATGGAATATTTCTCTAATGAATAACAAAATATATTTTAAGGTAGTCCACTTTTGTCAATATGACATAATCATTAATTGATGATGTCATAAATATGATGTAATTTTTTATTCAGATGTATGATAGTGCTATGAACTCTGGAAAAGACAATATATACAGTGACATGGTTGTGACTTCTGTTCCGCACAAAAAATAATAAAAGCGAAAAAATAATACAAATATTCACAATTAACAAAGAAATTAATAAAGGCAATGAAAGCAGAACAAACCTCTGAAAAACTTTAATGATTTACAATGTAATTTCTTACATCACACATTTATGAGGACTCACATTCTGGTTTAGAACTTTTGGTTGTTACTGTTGAAAATGACTCACTAGGATTATTGATCATATAAGAAAAATGATCATAATTAGTCTGCCATTTTAAAACATTTGCAAGAGCACTCATAAATGCTACTACAAACATTTTCAAACAGCAAACTTCACACAATCCAAACATTATTTCCGAAGCATGGAATACACCCTGATCAGCCAACACATTATGCAACAACAAAGCTACTGACAGTTGGGTACTATTATATTATGGGATAAGGATGATACATACCTCTGTTTAATGAAGAACCTGTACTCTGTCAGCAGGGTGAGAATGAAGAAGATTAATCCACATAAAGACATGGCAACCAGCTTTCTGGAAATCAAATCCCATTCAAATGGTGACTTCATCTTATTGTATTGACCTACAAAAAAATGAGACAGAAACTTTTACATGACTCTACCATACATCCCATGTAAATAAGCAATAGGGACAAATACTCAACATTAAATACAGATTTGAATGAGATGAAACTTCTATCTCCCATCAACAACCATCTCTCATTAAAAAAATTATGACCTCCCTCATGTTTTCTTTATTCTGTCTTTTACTCCCTATTAAAGCAGTGTGCTCTCGATTTTCACACTTCATAACTACCTGAATTACATAAACTAGTGGGACAGTAAAAATGAAAATATGTGCAGGTGTCAGAATTTCAATGTCATGTTAGAGAATACATATTATGGTAAAAAATGCTTGTTTTGTTTTTTGTTCCTTTAAAATGCATAAAATTTATGTTGATAAAAAAATTACTGGTTTTAAAAACCAATCTACTTGACAAAAATTTTTTAATTTACTGATATGATGTCCAGCTTCCATCACCTGTGTGTAAAAGTTCAACTTCTCAAGCAAGTTTATGTAACAAAATGAAAAGACAGGTACAAGACTGTGATATTAAATACAAACGTGACAATAGATTGTGCAAATCAACACAATACTGGCTATATAGTACCAAATCAACAGTTCTGAAATTGAGCAGATAAAAACAATTGCAAAAACAACATTTGGAAAATAAACTTTCCAAATAAACGTAAACATGTAGAACTACAAGACAAAATAGTAAAGGCCAAAATGTCAACATTCAGTACAAGGTATTTAAAAAGGTAAAAATAAAGTTGTATTTTTATCCATATTTATATACAGTCTTTGGATATATAGAATACTCTGAAAATATAGATCCATAAATAATTGGATGAGTGGGTACCTGTTTTAAAGTAGTACTCATTCATATATTCATTGTAGGCAATATCCACAAGTCCACGCCCTAGGCAGTAGTTCGGGAAGATGAGGAAGACATCTTTAAGAATAGTGTGAATTCTATTGAGATCCTGACAAAAAGATAAAGTTTTACTTAGTAAAAAAGGCAAATAAGAGACAATTCATTCTGCACCAAAGAATGACTTCTGTGTCTTACATTTTGATTGATGTGGATTGACAAAAAGGTCGATATACATTTTTAAAATGTTAGCATAGAAACAATGTAGTCTTCTATATAAGTAATTTTATGACATAGTCACTGGTCATATACCTAAGACTGTGGTAATGTTATTTCCAACATGTATGTACAGGATATAAAAAATTGATGATGTAACCAGACATATTACCTGGAGAAGCACATGGAATGCTTTCAAAGGATCTACTTCATTCTTACTGAAAATGTAAGCTATTTACAAATATTAACAAGAGTAAATGATGGGAGAACTTAGTTATTGTGTTTAAGGAGAAATGCATGCTGTGTAATTTTTTTATTAAACACAAGAAATAAAAAATATAAACTCCAAATGACAGGTGTGATGGCACTAAAAATGGGAAATTCCATAAAATAATGTACAATGTATGTAATAACATATCAAAGATGAATTTTTCAGACACTTAAACATGGGAATAGTAGTAAGGTCCTAATTCTATTTCATAAAATATCAAACTTGCTTCCTAAAATATTTTTTAAACAAAAATTGTTCTTATTCAACCAAAATCAATATTAGGCAAAAACAGAATCACCTGCCAACAAGTATTTAAAAATGCCTGCAGTTGTACATTCCTCTAACAATATTGGTATTTTAAACTATTCTTTAGTGACAAATTATTTATAACCTATTTATTTTAATCCCAAGGTCTATTACTTTGCTAATTTTTCTTCAATTCTGCAGATGAAATTAACACATCTTGTATTCTAAAATTTATTTTGTATATCTTATTTACAAACTTTTTGCAATGAAAAGAACTCTATAACCCAAAATCTGTGATTCTCAACAGTTCATATTACAAGTCATTTCTCTAACTTTAGCAGAGAGAGAGAGAGAGAGAGAGAGAGAGAGAGAGAGAGAGAGAGAGAGAGAGAGAGAGAGAGAGAGAGAAAGAATCACTTCTAACTGCATTTAATGTTATTAATATACTAAGTTCTTGTTTATAATAAATTCCATTCAGTATCTTAGTTCTTCAAGACTATTTATCGAGTTTGTTCTCACTCATCAGATTCATGTGAGATCTTGGTAATATTAAACCTATAATTCTATAAACCTAAAATATGAACTCGTTTTGTTGGAAAGATATACTGCACTCCCAAGGTTGTGCAGTATAACCATCCGAAAAACTCGCTCATAGTTTCCCATACAAATGCTGTAACCTATAATTCTAAGTTTTATCAAAATCAGGTAAGGAATATTGACTCTAGAGTGGTAACAAGCTCAGCCAATCAAATGCAAGGTAACATAATTTCCATGCATGGATCTTGATCAAACTTGTCTGAGAGATATTCATGATGCAAACATATATTTCACCTTCAATCAGAAACTAATGAAAAATATGGCCTCCAGAATGGTAACAAGCTTAACAAAACAGATGCAAGATCACCTGTTTAATATGCAATGCTCTTGTTCTCAAACTCATTCAAGTTAGTGATAATATAAATACATATTTCAATTTTGATCAAAATCAGTCCCAAAATAGGCAGATATTCCAAGTTTGTTTAAAATCAAATTAAAAAAAATACAGCCTCCTGAGAGGTAAACAGCAACAAATGATGACCAGGTGACATATGATATGGCAATGCCATAATCTCACATGCCTTTTTGGTCAGGTGAAGTTAAATAGTGAGACAGCAAAATTTGTGGTTTTAGAATGAATACTATAAACCTCTAATGAAATTGCAAGATCAAATAATTTCTGCTTTTCATTCAGTGAAACAAATAATAATTAAATGTTTTTGCCACAATGAAACTTATTTGTATCTTCATTTTTTTAAAACTTTCTTTGTGGATCTCATCCAAATATCCAGACCATTGAAAACAATTTTTAAAGACTTCTTTATAAGGTTTTGGATTGGAAAGATGGTCAGCTGATGCTTATCTTAGATTGTGAGTATTCAATGTGAAATCAACACATTAGGTTTACAAATGATCCATGAATTATGCCAATCATTAATTAACAATTTCAACAATTAAGCAATACTGATAGGCTTCTGCAAAGATAATGAATTGTATTTATGATAAAAAGCTGACTGGTCCAGTTTTTTTTACCTTGTCATAGGAGAAAATTTCCAGCAGAAAGCTAGACACCAGACAGGTTATTCCTGTAAATAGGTTGATGACAATCAGGAAGATATAAGCTGTGCTTGGTTCATTAAACTTAAATGAGGCTGGATACATCAGTGGAGTCATGGACCACCTATGGAGAAAAGTGAAAAAATGTTTAGCCTAACACTTCACTCTCTTTCCTCCAACATTTATTCTGACCTTGTTCAATTTCAATAATAATTCTGAAACTATTACTGAAAATGTTCCTAAATTTGTATCAATATGTTGCTTACCGATGCAGCAGACACTCCAAAACCCCTGTTGGTGTATGTAAAGAGGCATATACCATATATAATCACCTGCAAGTTGAGTCCAAATGTAATCTACACTGACTCAGATTTGCAATCACATAATGCACTGGGTGATCAGAGTCTGTGTAGTTTGTTAGAAGTAATCAATAAAACAAATGACATTGGCCCTTGTATTATGTGATGACAAATACGGCTGCATGCTGTTCATGCATTTCAAAGTGTTCAGTGGTGACATATTGTTGTATGTAAATGGGTTTCATAAATATTATATTAAATAAACATGATTTTAAGACTGCATGTATGATACAATTTTAAGGACTTTGCATTTTGGGGATTTTCAATTGGGCATTAACCCTTTCATCACTAAGTGACTTTGTAGGCTAAGAGTCCTCAACACTAAGTAACTTTGGAGTTGTAAAGCAAAATGACTTGTGGACTTTGAAACAACATAACTTTGCCAATGTTAAAGATATCTGGCTGGATTAGGTGTCAAAATCAAGGTTAAAAATCAAATTTTATGACTAATTCAATAACATGTGCATATCTATTACAACTGTTAAAATGCAGGTACAAACAGGTAACAACAGGTAAAATACAAGTAATTATTTTATTACCTCTTAGAAAACTTAAAAAGTTTTCTAAACTTGTTTAATTTACCCTAGATGTACTAGTGAATAATCACAGTAGCAACACAAGTCTTTCTTTCATGGTGTCCATAATATACAAAATTCTATTAAATGAACCAAAATGATCTTCAAAGTGAGATCTGTCCACACGCCTAAGTGACCTATATTGCCTCTGCCACTTTTGATCGTCACATTGAAGTTCGTTAAAAGGACAATTTTTCCAAAAACTTCATCTGAATAGAATATTTGAAAATAATCCGAAGCTTTCCTGGAGCTATATAACTCTCGGGTGTGCCCAACTGTCAGAAAACTGAAACAAATCTCTTTGGTTTTCGGGCTTTGTCCAAAAAAAAAAACCATGTGGAGCGTACAATTCCTCTGGTTCAAAACCTTCAAAGTCATCTTCATCGTCATCACTGTCATCCACAAATGCATTCCATTGTCTCTCCATACGTCTTCTCTCATTGTCAAACAAATTTATCAGGTCAAAATTATTTAAATCCTCCGAAAAATCTCCTCTAAAAATCCTTCAAATGCCGCCATTTTGGATACAAATTTCAGCATTCGGAAAACACGTTAAAAGTTCCTACTTTGTTCGTTATTTCTAGTTGTATACAAGCTAAACTCACGAGATAATCCAAATATAACATCTACATTACCAGATGGAAGTTATTAGAGGTACCCTGAAAGATATTTAGTCGGGTACTATAACGTTAAAAAAGAACACTGCCCTAGACCGAAAACTCGGTCCATAGTGTTGACGGACTTACTTCCCCTGGACCGCATATGCAGTCTGCCGTGATGAAAGGGTTAATAATGTTCCTTTCCAAGGATTTTAACAAGAAATGCCTACAAGGCAAATAAAAATAAAAGTATTCAGTGGTTTCAAATTGTGTGATATACACAAGTGCAAATTACTTCTATTAGGATATGTGAAAATATTTAACATTGAGTACAAACTCAGTGATCATGGATAAAATGAGTAGCCTACATTAAGGGCAATCTGAATAATTAAACTGCTCTATTTTCTTAATTAATCAAACTGTAATCTTTTATATACCTTCATATCAATTCCTTATCTATTCATGATGAACTTTATCAAAATTGTATAACTGTCAACTCCACTGAGAGTGACTGAGATCCATCTAAATATTAAGCTACAATATGTTATGAATGTTTGTAAAGGAGTTAAATGTATAAATCCTTTATAATCAAATTACTGTTTTACATGTACCCAGTGTCCTGAGTGACACATTCTGAGCTTTTTTGTGAGGATAGATACTGAGTCAGAGGAAATTATAACTTTAGTACAATGAAGACACTGCAATGTTGTTTGGTACATTCAAATAATGCCTTTATTCACAAAATTACTTTCTTATGCCAGTGAAATTCATGTCATCAAAATGTCCAAGAACTGGAACATAACAAGAATAAATTGTCGATAATATCAATAAGAATCTCCAAGTCATGTGATGAAGGAACTGCACATATCACAGAAATGCAATGTACATGTGCCTGAATATTAGTATAAAGTATTTCTTCTTTCCACTTGTATTGTTTTATTTGTTCCAAAAATTTTGTAACAAAAGGCTCTATAAAAAACCAACTGAAAGCTGCAGTAGCTCTGTGGTTGACATCCAGCCTCACGAACAAAGAGGTGCAGGTTTGAATCCTACCATTGGACTAGCTTGGGTCAGCAACCATTGTGTGTTTTTGTGCAAGCACTTTACTCCAATTAACTCACTAAATAACCTAATTGTGTTGCTGTGCCATAAAAGACCAAACCAAAACCAATTGCATAATCATTTCAGTTTAAGGATAGTACAATAAAGACAACAAAATAGTCATAACCCCAACATCAGGTCCTGACCACAGTCAACCAGTGTGCACATCATTTGAAAGTAAATGTGGCCAGTGTAAGGATATATTCAAAATAATTCACTTTTAAGCTTATTTATTCATCTTAAATGTATTTAGCATCACTTTTGCATCATTATAAGTTTGGTTTTCATTGAAATTAGGTACATGGCAATGCTACTTCATGCAGATGGGGATATATGCAAGAAGTGACTTATTATGACCAACATTAATGGCTGCTATTATTAAAACAAAATAGTTCAGTGAGTCAACATGACTACCTAAAGCAGACACTCTGGTGAATACATGGCAGGTGCTAGCAAATCAGAGTTAACTGCAATATGATATAAGGTAATATATTACAAAAACTCAAGTCTTTCTCTCTCTCAATATAAGTACAGCACTTTCTAGCCAAAGCTAATTCTCTAAATTATTCAAAATGAATGTCAAGATATACAAAATTTGATGAACTCGAAGCAGCTGACTTGTATTTGTCTGAGCAAGGGTATCTCAAGCAGGGTCAGTATTTTTTTTGCTTCATGTAACAATCGATTGGTACTTTCAGTAGCGTTCATGCAGGTGTTTAAAATATTGGCATGGGGAAAGGATAAGATCGAAAGTCAGTCTATAATGATGATATGTGGCATCGCAAAGTGTTATGTCAGCATAGAAGATTCCAACAATAAAATGCTGAGGTCCCCATCCCTAAAATTGGGAATTTAAACTAACAAGCATATGGTTCCCAAGTTCCAAACCCTCATCTCTCATAACCTTTTATTTCCTTTGTGTGATGTTCCTTAACAGCATACTAAAAAGCTAATATCATAATTTATACTCATTTCCTGTTTGTAGTTGCCTTTTCAAACTGTAGAAGTCACAGAAATTGCTGCAGTGTTCTGACTATACAAAATATTTTATTTTAATAACACATCTTGAATATGAAAATAAAAACTATGTTTATTCATATAACATAATATAAATTTAAGTTAGATTATAATATTTGTTTTTACTTACTGGTGTAACTGGAATCATGATGCCTTCTGATAACATGGCACCATTAGTTTGTCTGACCCAGATTTATTTTGATTAAATGTACTTAAAATGAATCTGAAGCATTTGTATGAATTAGATGGCTTCAGGTAAAGAAAAATATACCATTATGGTTCTGATTGAGTAACACATAATAGATATGAATGAAAAGAGGAAAAAGTACTGGCATGTAAGATTTACTAACTTCTAATAAAAATGTTCAACTTGCCAGTGGAAATTGGGGCCACCTGGCTGCTCTAAGTAATATTTCAGAATCATCCCTTTGTCAGTGTGTCATACAATTTTCATGTCGAGATATGACAGCAATGATGGTGAACATGATTTTTAAAAATGAAACAACAAAGCAGCAATACTTAAACACTTACCCATATAAAAAGAAGAGAGCAATGACAGCTGGGAGGTTGGATGGAGAGACATAGGCAGGGATCTGGAAGGCTATCAGGATCACAATGATACAAAAGGCTGGAATCACATAATTACACTGAAAGTATCAAAGAAAGAATTTAAATGTGATGTTAAAAGAAATTGTAACCAAAGTACTGAAATGATACTACATAACATAAGATGAATGACTCCAGTGACATTGTTGTTCATGGCCCTTTTTACTACAGTAAAACCTGTCTTAAAGACATCTTATACCAAAAAATCATGGTCTCTCAAGACAGGTGGTCTCTCATAACAGGTCATAATACTATAAAGTTAATAAGTCTGTGCATTGAGAATTTGGCCTCTCAAGGTGTCTGTCATAGCAATGGTCTTTCAAGACAGTTTTTACAATATCATAAACAGACTAAAAATCTTTCTATTACCGTTATTCTCAATTAATCAAAACTTAAAAAATTCAAATACATGCTCACTGTTTAAGTTTGGCCTAAATGTAGAGTCTTATAATTATATCAAGACCTATAAATACAGTTATGTATAATAATACCATACATATAGTATACAGTAAAACCTGTCTTGAAAGACCACTGCTATGTGAGACCACCTGTCTTGATAAACCACACCCTCAATGAACAAATTTAGTGATTATATAGCATTGTTACCTGCTATGAGAGACCACCTGTTTTGAGAGACCATAATTTGTTGGCATAAGAGGAAGTCTTTCAAGACAGTTTCTACTGTATCTCTATACATGTTATCATGGATTCGAAGAGTATTTAAAAAAAAAATCACTATTTAATTAATTTATCTCCTAAACTGGGTTATAGTCACACTAAAACATCTATGTTTTCATGTACAAATAACCTTTCTTGTGGCTACAACAAGATTCAAGCCATCAAAATAAAACAAACTCATCAGTAGATGGTTTCATGCTTATATAAAGACTCATACTGAGTGGCCTGTGGTCTGGGTCTCTCAGTTGTTATGTTGCTTTACTATAGTACCTTAATCTGCAGCAGTCTCAATTTGTATACTACTCATTATACATTTTATTTCCATGGTAACATGAGATGTAGAGAAACAGAGAATTGCCATCATTAAAAGGCACCTCCAAGCATCTTGCTTGACATGTCTACCATATTTCACTTTAAATAGTTTATGAAAACTATGCTCTGGAAACAAAAAAATGTTCATAGACAGTATTAGAAACAGCTGTACCTACTCACCCTGTCCAAAGTACACACCAGAATTATAAAACCCCATCTATAAGCACCATCCTGATGAAATATCTGCCTGTGACATAAGTTTCCATCCAGAAATGAAATGTCAAATGTAGATGGACAACAAACAGACAAATGTACAAAATCTCCAAAACTATTGAAAGCAAAGAAATGTGAATAGCAAAAGAGATAAATCTCTAGCAATGAATGTAGTCTACTGGACTTAAATTGATTATTTTTGTTCTCTATTCAAACATTAAGCTCCATAAAATCTGCAATGGTTCATGAACTTGCATAGATCTTTCAGAAATAAAATTTGTATTTATGGCCAGTCACTGGATCTATAAAAAAAACAGACTGACAGTTTTACAACAACAAACAGACATACATCAAAACTGTAATCAGTATTCTTAATTTGGAAAGAAAGACAGAGACTATATTGGTAAGCAATGATACTTGCAAACTAATCTAGACAATCCACTTCTGAACTTGTCATGTGTATCATTATCCAAGAAAGATATTAATTTTTTGGACAAGATATATGGAAGAAAAAGAACAAAGTTTGATTACCACACAAACAATATGGATAGACAAAAAGAAATTAATGTTTGATGATACAAAAACTTTTCTGATGACAGTAGACTTAATGATCTAACTTAGCAAGTCTTCATTTGAACCTTCATTAATTTTTTTAAAAAGCCAGAATCAAGCAATTTCTTTTAGTGAGTAGTTGATGAATACAAAAATCTGCATATTAGAGACAAGTGGTACCACTGGTCCCCCACTAAAAAGCCTTAAGGGATCCTACAGAACTGGTAAAGTTTTGTTACATCATTAATACTTAATTTACTTCATCTTTGTTCTTGGTGAAGGATAATAAATCTGAACAAGATTTCACATCATATATACTACTTTTGTGGTTAAATGCACCATCAATGCACACTGTTACTGTTGTCAGAACACACTTAAGTGTTTTCATGGCTCCCATGAAAAACATAGTTGTACTCAAGAAGTGCAATGTAGTTGTCATGAACATAGTACTCAAGTGCAAGCTATGAACAGCATTTTAGTACTCAAGAAGTGAAATACAGCTACTATGAACACCATGCAAGCACTCAAGAAATGCAAAATGGCTTCCATGAACTGCATTATGGTACTCAAGTACACAGTGGATGCCATGAATGGCATTACAGTACTCAAGATGTGGAAAGTGTATGCCATGAACAACATTACAGTACTCAAGTGCAAAGTGTATGCCATGAACATCATTATTGTATTCAAGAAGTGAAAAGCTATATGATTATTAGCTGAATTATAGTTTTCTGTATGGTCCTTAGTGGCTTGCATCCATTTACAACAGATTAAATATATGCAGCATATTGCTAAAATTTGCATAAAAATGATTAATCTCTTTAAAATAGTTTGAATTTTTTTAATCACTCTTTCACATATGGAGATAGGGAATATTGGTTAAAAAAATTGAAAATATTGTGAACACAATTTTTGATCAAATTTAAGCAATATTGTTTTTAATCTAGTCAGATATATAGTGTTGCAAGTTATATATGGTGCAAGTATATAGTGGTGCAAGATATATATATATATTGCACCATATATATCTTGCACCATTATATACTTGCATATATATTGCACCATATATATCTTGCACCACTATATACTTGCACCATATTTAACTTGCACCACTATATATATATATATATATATATATATATATATATATATATATATATATATATATATATATATATATATATATAATTATACATATATATATGGTGCAGATATATAGTGGTGCAAGATATATATGGTGCAAGTTGCAGAAAGTCTTGGAGAAAGTTCAAGTTAACTTGCACGTTCATTTTCTTGAGAGCTAACAGAGGAAACTTTAATCTTCATATTTAAACTGAAAAAAGGCATATACAATGGTAGACAAAATTTCTCAAAGTTCATGGAACTTATATATATATATATATATATATGTATATATATATCTCACCATATCCCACACATAATTGGCCAGCCAGTACATGACAGGGTTGAGGCCACTGACAAACTGCAGATGTTTGGCATTGATCGACCTTTCATACACCAAGAACACAACAAAACTGGCTGGCACAAAGGACATGGCCACAATAATGAAGATGGCTATGAGGACATCTGATCCCTGCAATCTGAAATGTGTCAAATAAAAAAAATCTCTAAATTTCAAAGCAAATCCGATCCCTGGAATTTGAAACAAGTCAAACAAAATTCCTAAATTCCATAGCATATTTTAAACTGATTGTAATATTTCATCATTATTAAAATCATCATTATTAAAATGATAATGGCATAAGAAGTTCATGGTTTTCAAAAGTTGGATCAAGAAGAAGACTAATATTTGTATGAAATTTCAAATATGTCACAAATATTCAAAGTAAATAATGGTTATTATTATTACTATTATTATTAATAAGAAATTTTTTATGCATATAATTAACCAAATATTTAATTTTCTTTCAAAGCATTAATGCATAAGTATATTATGCTTAGGAAAGATAAAGAAAAAGGACACCTGCTCATTTAAAATGTATTTTTTAAAAATTATATGACTATTAATTGTCTAATCCTGCCCATAAATCCTGAAGTAATCACAACTGAATTATACCTAGGTCTTGTCAATCACTGGTAAGCCAATTAATAAATTATATTTTACATGGCCTCTTTGCTGGAATTACATGAATTACTGAATGCAAAGCACTAACTTACATGTCATTCATATTGAATGCAAAACACCAACTTACATGTAGTCCATATTGAATGCAAAGCAACAACTTACATGTACTGGTAGTCCATAATCCATGTTGAGGCACTAATTTATATGTAATCCACATTAAATGCAAAGCACTAGCTTACATCTAGTCCATACTAAATGCAAAGCACAAACTTACATGTAGTCCATACTAAATGCAAAGCACAAACTTACATGTAGCCCATACTGAATGTTAAGCACTAACTTACAAGTAGTCCATACTGAATGTAAAGCATTATGTTTGCATGTATTCCATATTGAATTAAAAAATTGCTAACTTTATATTTACTCTATACTAAATGCATTGCAATAACTTTTATGTAGTACATACCAAATGCAAAGCAGCAACTTAAATGTAGTACATATTGAATGCAAAGCAGTAACTTACATGCAAGTCAATGCTGAATGAAAAGCAATAAATTACATGTAGTACATACTGAATGCAAAAGCAGTAACATATATATAACTCCATACTGAATGCAAAGAACTAACTTATTTGTAGTACATACTGAATGTGAATCACAAACTTAAAAGTAAGTCCATACTGAATGCAAAGCAGCAACTTACATGTAGTCCATATTTAATGCAAAGCAGTAACTTACATGTAAGTCCATACTGAATGTAAAGAACTAACTTACATGTATGTCCATACTGAATGCAAAGAAATAATGTAGAAGTCCATACTGAATGCAAAGCAGCAACTTACATGTTGTCCATACTGAATGCAAAGTACTAACTTACATATTAGTCCACACTGAATGCAAAGCATTAATGTAGAAGTCCATACTGAATGCAAAGCACAAACTTACATGTAGTCCATATTCAGCCTGTTGTTTGTCTGATTCATTGGATGATTGATCAGTGTGATACCTAAAATGTAAATTATAATATTCAGTATGTAACAATTTCTGGTATTTTCATTGGTACTCAAATCTGGAACAAAGTTAAAGGTGTTAGCTCAAAATTCTGATGTGTGTGTGTGGAGGAATTCAATCAGTTCAACACTGTATTAGAGTCATGTTGTCAGAGACTGAGTGTACCATGCTTCACAGTTTGGTTTCAGGCAATGATAGAAAAATGAAAGCCATTACCATGCACATAAATATCTTCCTACAAAAGCTCGAGAAGCATTATTAAGGAATAGTTGGGAAAATTTTGACTGAACTTCCATTGTGAGTACAGCTGAACCTGTCTTGAAAGACCACTTCTTATGCCAACAAATTATGGTCTCTCAAGACAGGTGGTCTCTCATAGCAGGTAACAATGTTATATAATCACTAAATTTGTTCATTGAGTGTGGTTTATCAAGACAGGTGGTCTCACATAGCAGTGGTCTTTCAAGACAGGTTTTACTGTAATACTAAAATCTGCATCTCCATATAAGTCACCTCATATTAAGGAATAGATTTCCCTGGAGAATATTTTTAATAATAATCCATCATTTAAAGTGCACTTGATTTATGTGTCATTGACATCATTTTGGACCTACAAGTACTGGAATGTAATTATTTGTGTGATTTGCTTCATGCAAGTTTAGCAACAGACCACAAAACTAGTATCAGATAATCCCTTCTGTTAGAAAGATTTAGACTAACCTGAAACAGGATCATATATAAATCATAAAAGAACAGTATTCTGAAAGATATTACATATTGCTGTAATTCTGGTTGTTAATCTGACATTCCAGATATGAAATATCAAGTTTTTTAAGTGGACATGATCCTTAACTTTCAATGGCAATCAACAGGTACATGGCGATACTGGAACACATTTGTATGTTACAACAGGGTTATAAGTGAGTATTTGATGCAAATTTAAGAATAAGTGATTTTAGTACAGCAACTGAATATCTCTTCAAGAATCAATAACTGTAGCTTTTATTTAGAATCGTTTATTGAATAAACGACATTTTTCAGGCTGATGAAATAATGAAAATACAAAATTAAAGTCCATCAAAGGGACTCATGCTCCAATGACAAAGAAGAATGTCAAAAAATCCTAAATCTAACAATTTCTTCCTTTTAACTGAGTAATGTTGAAACCATCTTTGATATTCTTGGGTGATTTTCAAGAGCCTACATTGGTGGCCATATTGGATGTAAGACTGGCACCATTTAGGGTTAATTAGACATCATATGAAGCCTTATGGTGACAACCCCATGTCAACAGGACAATCCATTCAGAATGAGTAGATATAACAGTCATCTTTCATCTGGATGTTGTGGTGGGCAAATTAGATGCAAGTCTTGTACTGTTTTCATTGAGGAACAACTAGAACTTGGAATGAATGTGTGACAAGTTTCATGGCATTCCTCCAAGCATTTTGGAGAATTAACAATAAAAATCTTGTGCTAATCGATGCATGACAGATAACAAACAAGAGGCCATCCCATAAACTCTTCCAATTCATGAAAAGGGTTAACATGTGTTGATTTATTAATTTAAATTACAAAACAATACAAATATCTGCACTCATATTTCATCAACTTTTGGGTCAGAAGTGGGAATAGGCTTATTTTGGGGAGCAAGTCTGAACATTGGAGATATACAATATTACTGAAAGTAATTCATGACTCCAATTTCATTCGAAACATCAGCTTATCACTTGCAATGAGTACAGTGCTTTATAAGAATGGATCTTTATATTGTACCTGATTCATGCAGCCATAGAACTGAAAACTGATTACCCATTGCCTTCACTTCTTAAACGTACAAACAGTTATAATAATAATCACAAAAAATAAATTAAACACAATAATTTAAGCAGTGTTTAAAAAATGTAAAAACAAACAATAAAGGTGCATGAATACATAAACAGTTCCTTTCTGGTGTTATGAAGTTATAACTTCAAGCTCTCTGCATCACTTAATGTGACTTTAATCAATCTAAATACTTTTTATAAAACAGGGTTTTCAAATACACAGTCTGCAAGCCACAAAGTCAATACTATGGCCTGCAAAATGATTGACATCGATGGTGTTATGAGAAATAACAAGGGCTGTTTTGGCCTTTGGGCCATCGAAAATGCCCTCATGTGGACCTTTGGGTGAGTTTGAGACCCCTGTTCTAAAGGCTTGGTAAAAAGTCTAATTATATAACTGTGATATGTCTGTATCATTTGCTTAATCTTAATGATGACATCTGCTTTGCTAGTGTATAAAAGTCAGTTAAGACACCGATCCAATATCACACACTGAACCAGTAGATAAGACAGAGATTTGATCTCACACACAGAACAAAGAATAATACTGAGCCAGCAATTAAGACAAAGGTCCAATATCACACAGTAAGCCCACAATTAAGACAAAGATCCAATATCACACACTGAACCAGTAAATAAGACAGAGATCTGATCTCACTCACAGAACAAAGAATAATACTGAGCCAGCAATTAAGACAAAGGTCCAATATCACACAGTAAGCCCGCAATTGAGACAAAGATCCAATAGTACACACTGAGCCAGGAATTAAGACATATGTCCAATAACACATAATAAGCCAGCAATTAAGACACACATCTGATATCACACACTGAGCCAGCAATTAAAGCACAGGCCCAAAATCACATACTGAGCCAGCAATTATGACACACATCTGATATCACACACTAAGCCAGCAATTATGACACAGATCTGATATCACCCACTGAGCCAGCAACTAAGACAAATATCCAATATCACACAATAAGCAAACAATGAAGACACAGATTCAATACCACACACACTGAGCCAGTAGTGAAGACACAGATTAGTTACCACACACACTGAGCAAGCAGTGAAGACACAGATTTGATACCACACACACTGAGCTAGCAGATAAGGGTCTATATTGTTCAAACATTACTCCTTAATTATAAAGCTGTTAATGGGAGCCAGAGAGCATACTGACTTATGGTGAGAATGACTTATAACAAGTTATGAACATAACATAAGAATTTGTTTATTTCATACTGAATTGTCTTTAAATCTAAATTAAAACCAAAAATATAAAAGTATTTTAAACATAAAAAAAATCATAGGAATCTTATGTCAAATTTTACAGACAATTACAACTACAGAATGTGTCTGTCACTGTTAAGAACAAAATTATGTAAGACATTCAAAAATGAATTTGTTCAATCTATAATCTAAGAATTAAAATGAATATCATAATTTCATATTTTTACCATGGAAACTGGGGATCTATGACCATATATGACATGCAACAAGAACTATGTCAAAATGAAGCATGCTGTATTGTGCGTAGTGTAACATATTGTGCACAAAAATAGAGTATGTTCAAACTATTTTTGATGAATTATTTTTGATAATTACTACAATGCACTCACCATAAGCTGCTGGATTTCCTTTACTCTTGGGCAGATTGGCCCTTAGTACTGCATTATTGAGTGTATTTAGGTAGACAGGCATGGAGTGATATCCCTTGTTATTGTACCAAACCTGTAAGAAAAACAAAAATATGGACTGATGTGTTAAAATATTCTTGAAACTGAAACAAAGACAAAGAGCAAGTATTATTTGACAATGTATAAGCATGTGTCCTTGGTAAATTTCCTAAAACTGGAACATTAAGCCAGAAATGTATCCATATAGAATGAATGCCCTCATTGATATATGTTTGACTTAAGAAAGCTTAGTTCCAAATGCATAACTATGTCAAACTGGGACATATAACTTATGTTTTGTCAGAAAATGTTGAAAAATAAAAGATTATACCTAAATCTCCATAAATTAATGCCTTATATTACATTTGAATTTAATCCATTAAGTTCTTCAGAAGTTGCTGAGCAGAAATGTTACCTGTGACAGAAAGATGGATGTGACATGACACAATGGAAGCATGGATATATAAACCTAACATAGCCTTCAAAGCAAATAGCAGTGGCATAATTGAAAGCCAGTTTGAATGTAGAGATTCAATTATATTTCTTTTCAACTGTAGCAAGTTTAATAATTTAATGATACCAAAAAGAAAAAACCCTTCCACAAAATTTCTTATTATTCATAACTTCTATGACTTATCTATCTAATAACTTATACACACCCAATTGCAAACAACACTGACTTAGATCAAATGTGCTGACACATTGTGGCTTCTTTAGTTTATAGAAATCATAAAATAGAGCAAACAAAGACTGGCCTGCTGGCAGATATGGGTTGTAATTGTTCATTATAAGAGTTTTTAAAGAGATCTAACAGTTTTCAAAGGCATTTAAGAGTTTTTAAAGTGTACCTATGTTGCCAGAAATTAAACTTTCTCCACATTATTTGCATCAACAGGTACAAAAGTAGAAAATAAACGCTTGACTGCACCAATACAATAGCAAGGGATATTAGTTCATCTGGTGACTACAACTGTCATATGTCTTTTGGGCCATCAACCTTTATCACATTTCTTTTATTAATTATTTTTAAAACAACCTGAAATAGCACAACCCAAATTTAAAAAATGATATGTTTTCTATTTCCTCAAATAAATTCAAGGAATTTTCAAACTAATTCAAGAACTCTGCAAGGATACAAGAAACTGTTTTAAATTTTAGGAATTTTCATTGTCTTAAGAACTGTGAATGATACATGTGTAAATCAGGTTTTGGTATTTTATGAGACACTTGTTGAAGCAAGCTAAGTAAAGTGTCTTGATAAATGACACACCATGATAACCATCTGGGATGATCCTATGGTGGGAACTGAACCTGCACGCTTTTGGTAGTGATGTTCTTGTTGTAGGGTTTAATGCCATTTTTCAGCACAAGATAGGCTATAATACTGTCCAAAACAACTGGTGGAGAACTCTAGAAAACCCTGAGAAGAACCATTGACCTATGAGAACTACTGACAAGCTTTCTCATGTACTCATAGTAGCCAAGCCTGAGAATCGAACCCACACATACAGAGGTGAGATGGCAGTGATCCTAAATGGTGATCTTTTTAGACCATGCAACCACTCAGTGTCCCCTTTTGGTAGCGAGTACAATGAATAAACAAACTGATCCTAATGACACCCAAATGGTTTATAGAAATATATAAGATGATGCAGTCATTAGTCAGTATATACTGCATGTATCTATTTCCATAGGCATCATTTTCTAAAATTGTTGGTTTTGAAACAAATAAATTCATGGGTACTTAAATTCAAAGAACTTCTCTGACTGAAGAGATATTTATTGTCAAGACATTTTAAACTGTATTTTAATTACTGATTTCAAGCAACCATGAAATCAACAAAAATAAGTACTTGATATATAATAATGACTTCACTGTATTTCACAAAAATGAGAACAAAGTGGGTTTATAAAGATCTGCTATCATATTTTCAACAAAAGGCCCAATGAATTTCCAGTATCTTTCTTTCTGCAACATAAATTTTGATTTAACTAAAGAAGAAATTACTTGTCAACCACATTTGTTGCACCCTTAATAGAAGTATGACTAAAAATTTTAAACATACTATGGCTTGCCCACGGACAGCAAGTCGTCTGAACTGTGTGGGTGATGATTGTCCAAAATCATCTGGGACAAAAGATACTTCGCTGCCAAATCCAAATGCACCATATCTGCAAATTGAATTTAAAGATTTAGAAAGCAAGAGATTTCTATAATATACTAATATAGAGACATTTGATTTGTATTTATGAATACATTACATAAAAAGGCTTATATGGCTAAAAGTATTCATATTACATAATAACTACATACAGAACTAGGCTTATATGGCAAAAAGTATTCATGTTACATAATTATCACATACAGAGCTAGGCTTATATGGCAAAAAGTATTCATGTTACATAATTATTACATACAGAGCTAGGCTTATATGGCAAAAAGTATTCATGTTACATAATTATTACATACAGAGCTATGCTTATGGCTAAGAGTATTCATGTTACATAATTATTACATACAGAGCTATGCTTATGGCTAAGAGTATTCATATTACATAACTATTACATACACAACAATAATTATTACATAGAAAGCTAGGCTTATATATCTAAAAGTATTCATGTTACTTAATTATTACAAACTGAGCTACGCTTGTATGGCTAAAAGTATTCATGTTATATATTACATACAGAGCTAGGTTTATATGGCTAAAATATTCATATTACATAATTACAAATGAAGGCAGGATTACATAACAAAATGTATTCATGTTATGTAATTACAACATAGAGAGCCAGGTTTATATGGTTAAAAGTATTCATGTTACAAAATTACTACATTCCCTTCAGACTTACCATGTGTGTTATTCTGCAACTATTTGCACTTGTAACAGTATATAATTAGGCTACTATTGTAGTGTTCCTGAGGCTGGCATGCGATTTTTTTACCATAAATCCAGTTAACTGTATTTAAGTGGCTGACAAGCCTATATTTTTACCAAAAATCATAATAACTACAAAAACTACCTGCACTCATGAACTCAAGAATACTCCAAACATTCAAACCTATTTCACAAATAATCAGCCTTTACTCTAACAGAAACAGCTGTTCAACCACTACTTAAAGATGACAAATGACCATAGGCAATTTCTGTACTTCAATTAGCAAGTGGTACAAATGGCTTGTTTGCTTGCTTGTTTGTTTCATTTTGTACCTATGAAGCCGATATGCATCAGTGGTATATAGATAGTATTTGCCATCAGGATCCGCAGTGGACTGAGTAATATCCTGAAGAATGTCACGGGTTACCACTCGGAACTGCGGGGGCATACTATAACCATCCTCGGAACAAATGTACCCTGTATTGTCTGCAGAACAGTAGCAAGATGGGTAGTACTTTCCCTTAACATCTGCAAAAAACAATCAAAGTATCCATCATACTGATGTCTACATCAACAGAGAGGAGTGTGAAGAAGTGGAAATCTGGGAGAAGGGTAAAGTTCATTAATTACAAGAATTTGATTACAAAAATTTTGTACTAAATAAAGATATAAAGTCAAATGTAAAATCAATTAAATTTGCACTGAAAGAGCATAACTTAGTCGATTGAAATTCAAAGTTAAAATGACAGTTGAATAAATACAATACTGCAAATATATAAATATATACTAAACTGCAAATATATAAATATATACTAAACTGAAATATGTGCATTACAAAAGACCACCCATCCAGCCCACCCATCATTACTACAATTCACTTGACTGAGACTTAAATAGAATAGGTTGTATTGGGAAGGTAGGTTTAGGTATTCTGGAGTCAAACTCATGATGTGATATAAAAGAAATCAAACCTGTTCAAGGTCTTATCAATACACAGGTCTATGATAGATTTGATTGAAATCTAAAATTACCATGATAGATTTGATTGAAATCCAAGATTCCCATGATAGATTTGATTGAAATCCAAGATACATAGAATTATACTTTGGGAAGAACAGATAAGACGGTAAGTAATAAGGGGATACAACTCTTTGAAATGATGATGCAAAATGCAATAAATCTCATCAACATACACAAGCATGTCAAATTTATCCAAGATCCAACAATCCTAGATAAAGCAATATTGGAGCAATCACTCTTGCAAATAATGAAGACCTTGTGAAAAAGTTGAAAGTTCAAAAATGAAAACATATTTTGCTACAGTAACATATTTATGTATAGTCTTATCAACTGCAAATGACTGTAACAGGCAAAAATATTCATTGTAGAATTTTTAAACAACTTAGAAAAACTTTGCTTATTATAAATACATTACCTGACAATATAGCATCACACCATAATGAAAACATGTAAATAGAAAGGCTAGGTCCTGTATAGTAACTCACAACCGAAACACTATGGTAAAGAATTTGAACTTGACCCAAGAGTCTTAGGGCAACTGAGTGCATTGCAGAATGAACTATCTTAATTTTATAATTAATTTTTCTTCTATGAAGAAAATATGTCAAGGTGTTTAGGAAATGTGAGCAAACAATAAAACCTTTACCCACAGCTCCATGTTAATCAAACTGTCATGGGCATGCATGTTGCAGAATGAATGGAGTTAGCTTTATATGGATTCCCTTAAGTACGATCAAGATCTATCATAGAGTTCACGAAATCTAAGAAAATTAACAATTTTAAAACCAATTATGTAAATATTTTATGTGTCACTGGCCTCAAGTCTCTGATTACAGGGGCAAGTAAGCATTTTTCAAAATAATTTCTGCTTTGCATGATGAGAAACTATCAAGGGATTTAGAAAATATATGCAAATGAAAAAATATTTCATGTCACCCTAACCCAAATTTTCTATCACTGTTACCATGACTCTATGTGAGCACATAATGAATTGTCCTAGGTTTATAATGATTCATGCCAAACAAAAGAATCTATGAAGAGGTTAAAAAACTACATGCAAATACAAACTTAAACCAAAATAATAAACTATTGATGATGATGATGATCTGAACAGCAGAAATGTAACTGCTATGTTGTGCTTTCCACAACGAAGGGCTCTAAAACAAATTATAACTTTTGATCAGCTTTACAAAGGGACTCATGTTCTACTACTTGTAAAGAGCTTGCAAGAATCCAAGAGATAATCGATACATTTTTTAATCACCAAGTGTTAAAATCATCATTGATGCTCTTATCATGATAACAAGATTTTCAAAATGGCCACCTTGATGGCCATACTGGATAAAAGATCTGCATCATTTCATTTAGGCTCAATAAGACATTAGAAATCTTTTGATGAAAACGCTATGTCAATATGACCATCCATTCAGGAGTAGCAATAACAAGTTTCAAGATAGCCATTGTGACAGAAATGTTGGATGTAAGATTGGAATCCCTTTCAATTTACCTGTTAGATATCACATTAAGTCTTTTGGTAAAAAAACCCATGTCAGTATGACCATCCATTCGTAGTAATAACATTTTCAAAATGGCTACCATGATGGCCATAGTGGATGTTAGGCTGTCACCAATTTTACTTATGAAAAACTTGTCAACATTATGAAAAAATATGGTCAATTTAAGAAGTAGAAATAACAAGATTTGAAAATGGCTGCCTTGGTGGTTATATTGGATCTCAGATTGGCACCATTTTTACTTATGAAAAATTTGTCATATAGTCATCTGATTAAAAAAATGGTCAATATTCTTTCTATTAAAAAAGTAGAAAAAACAGGATTTTGAAAATGGCTGCCATTGTGGCTATAATGGATCTTAGATTGGCACCATTTTCTTGTAAGACCAATCTGATGCCATAGTAAGTCTTTCTGTGGAAAAACCATTTTGATATACACATTCATTTAAAGGGAGTGCTAATAACAAGATTTTGATGATTCAAGTCTGCACCAATTTCAAATGAGGACCAACTGACATTATATAAAACCTTCTGGTGAAAACCATTTGCCAGTCTGACTTCAATTTAGATAGAGTGATGACAATGTTAAGATAGCTAAAAAGTCTTTTATCTAAAATCCCATCTTGTTAAGCCCATCCATTCAGGAGGTGTGGCAATAACGATTTTCAAGATGACTGCTGTAGCAGCTGTATTCAACATTTGAAAACCAACACCAACGTCTGAAGCAACTAGACCTGGAATGAATATGTTTGACAATCGTTCTTAAGGTTTAGGATGAGTAGCAAACAGACAGATGTACAACAGACAAAAACCTACTTTGGGTCATGACCAGTAGAGCTAAAACTTAAAACAGCAATTGAATGACCTGAAACAGAAAACAGACCAAAAAAAAGTTTATTGTGAAAAAGTTATGTTGATATGCCTTTCCCATTAGAAGAAGCAGTGATAACAAGATGGCTGATATGGTGGCAATATTGGTTGTCAGAATGGCACCATTTTTATCAAGAACCAACTAGATATAATAATTAGTTTCTTTTGGTGGAAATCCCATGTCAATATAACCATTCATTCAGGAAAAGATGCAATAAGATTTTCAACATGGCCTTAATGGCAGCCATATTGGAGGTCAGATCAGCACAATTTTCATTAAGGCCTAACTAGCTTTACAAGATCTTTGACTGGAAGCCCCATATCAATATAACCATCTGTTCACGATGAGTAGAGATAACAAGATTTTCTAAATAGTTGATATATATACCATTAAATCTCTTTCTTTTCTTGCTCTAATTCCTCACTGCTGCTATAATTCAGTAGTTTTAAGTGCATGAAAGTTTAAGAAGTAGTTTTATGTATGGAATAACATCAACAAAACATCTATAGCACATATCTGATTTCCTCAGGTATGATTTCCCCATACCTCCTAGTGGTAGCCATGAAGTGTCATAGGCTCGAAACCCACCTAAAACAGCCTTATCAGCTACCTCAGAGTGTCCCTGTGAAAGGCACTTAACTTCTATATACTTTGTATTATATAACACATAAAATGTTGAAAGTGCTATTAGCAAAAAATAACCCCCCCACACATGAAAAAGATTCCATTGCTATGTACCTGGAGGGTGTGAAGTGGAGTTGATTTGGTCAGCTTGTCCTTTTGTGGAGATTACAGCTGCCTGAGGTACGTAATTTTCCAGTCTAATCCCAGAGACAAACACTCTTTCACAACCTGGCTCATAATATCGAGAGAGCAACTCAAAGGTTTGTTGTGAAATGTTCAGACTGTGGAAAATGTCACTGTCAAATGAATTATTGAAGGGTTTCTTCAGTACACAAGTAGCACCAACACCTGTAAATCAATAAAAAATCATGAATTTAAATCTAAATTCATTTTTTCAAGCCATGTTTTTACAATATGTTATGAATTATAAAAATGGAAAAAAAGATGTGTACATGTACTACATCTATAGTATTGCTTGAACATGAATTCAATTATATTACTATTGATAAATAAACTCATTGACATACTATAAACAAACCTCATTAACTTAACACATTTGGAATGCCATATGTCAACAAGTCCACTTAAAAGAGGAGTTCAAGTTCATAACCAGACAAATATGTAACCAGAATTGTGTTTGTAACCCCTACAGCCAATTTCAGTTACATGTACAAATTTGTCTTTTCTTGCCCAGTAAGTGTATATATAGTAATAGAACGCAGCTCTCAATGGTTTCAAAGTTTTGACAACTGGACCTAAGCAAAGGGATGGACAAAGGGATCTATTTCAAATCCATGCAGAAAGGTTTTCTTTTGATTTAACATGGCAGCCATAAATATATGAAGTTTAATATAAAAACAGTCAAAGGAGATATAACAAGTTGTGACAACAAACAAAAACTTTAATATACCTAATTATTTCGAATTTTCAGTTCCAGATATGATGCTGTTTTAGTACTAATATTATGCTTCCATGATTGACTGGTTTCCTTGCAAACTAATTATTTATTAAATAAAGTTTTTTTCTTCCAGAAAACTACAGCATAAAATTTCACCCAACATTTTATTTTAGTGTACAGCTTTTAAGTAGTAATCATTAAATGACAACAAACTGACATACTACCTTGAATAGTACATAACAATGTTGGAGGAGGATAATAAAAGATTGCTAATTTCATTTTTCTTAATTCAAGCTATGGTTTCACATATTCTTTTCTAAAGTTATGATGTGCTGATACACCATGGCACAAACCATATGGTGTGAGATACTGCAGCAAGGGACTGACCATTTAATTTGGGGGGGGTAGTTTCTTGAACAAAAAATTCCAGTCTTTAAATGGCTTCAAAAATTATTTGCTCCGATTTACAGAATAAAAAAATCACCTATTACATTATTTATATTTGTTTTTAAAAATTAATTATTTTGATGTAAGAGAGAAAAATACCATGGCTTAATAGGAAAGCCAAGCCACCCCTCCCATAAAAACAGTACAGATGGTGGGGCAATAGTTAAATTATAGGGCTTTGATAAATCCAGAATAAGCTTTCAAAACTCTTAATGTATTGTGTTTTGAGGCATATTCATCAATCATGCTAGGTTGGTGACATTTCCTTTGATTGTCCAACAAATGCTACAGTGTAGTCACCTCTAAAATTGCACTTAACTGGCAATATCTTTATTGACTGCTAGACAAAGAAAGAATCTGTAAACTAGCACTAGTGACCACTGACCATTGAATTTTACTTCATTAAATTGTTTTTCGGCTAGGATAAAGGATAAACAAATCAAAGATTAGCTGATATAATGATATCAGGGAACTCCTATGACCAATGTCTGGTTACTCTGAGCTTGTGGCAGTCAAAACCTCTAACTTAGCAGACATATCAGGCAAACAGCGGTATATATTTATACACATAGAAATTGAAATCCTTCAAAACTTAACTACACTCTGGATCGATATTTTTATTTGGTCAAAAATTGTTCCCACCTTAATGAAATATTTTTCCGAGTAAAAAGAACCCGCTCTACACTAAAATCCAAAACAAAGGTTTTGATTACTGATCTGACAAACACCTGCTGAACAACCCGACAGTAAATGAATCCTTCTGACAGAGACAATCTGATTTACCTGATGGCAAATGAAATGTTCTGATGATATCATCCGGACTGGCATCATTGAGATATTTCTGTGACCTCTCACTGACATGCTCATTTGAAAAGGGAATGTAATTTCCCCTTGGCTGGGTGAGGTTAAAATACTGTGAGGGGCTCAACTCAAGCAGGGGTGGGTCCTCATCTTTAGGAGCAGAAAGGGCCACTGTCATGGCAACCGAGACAAAAAGAGCAGGGAGGAGGATTTGTGAGAAGAGTCCCTTCCAGTTTCTTGTGATATAATGGAACCTCTTAACAATGACTGCTCTGAAGTGGTTGACCATGCGCCATTTTTTGCTCAGAACATAAGAACCACGGCCTTCCTCAAGCCTGCATGGATCTCTTGGGTTGCCTGAAATACAAAGAAAACCATCAGAATGACAGAATTATTTCCATTTTCTGCAACACTGGTCCAGAAAGGTAAAAGTGTGATTTGGATTTGGATTTTCTTTTTAATGTAGCTTTAACAAATTTTCGGTCATATTGCTATGATGTATGCAGTGTGGCAGTTAATAGCGATGTCTAGTACTGGGGCAACATGCTGCAGACATGCAGCATGATGTCCCACCCAGTCACATTATCCTGACACCAGGCTGACCAGTCCTTTGTGAAAACATGTCATTTATAATAACTTGTACCAAATTAACAATTAGCTTTTGTTTAGGAATTCGGAAACGTTAATATACTGGTAAATGCACCCTACTAACTTGCAAATCCGAACAAATGCTACAAAAGTGTTACCGATATTATCATAATGTCTACATATTTATCTGTTTATTCAACTATTCTTCTGCCTGTCATTCTATTTCCTAAACCAAAGGTTACAATTTCACCAAACATAGTAGAATATTTGTGGTAATTACAGGACAGAATTTTACCAAGCTTTGTATAGTACTTTGTCCATATGGTAGCTAATTGCAGGGTATTCATTATTTCTGAATTTCTCCCATGACATTCCTGGAAGGAGGTAAAAAATGACTCAAATCTAAAATATATTGATATTAAAATATTTGTGGACACAGTATATATAGTTTAATGCCAAGAGACAAAATGTATAAGTGTTTGCGTGTGGATAATGTGGCAATATATATATATATATATATATATATATATATATATATATATATATATATATATATATATATATATATAAAATGTAAGGGGATTTTGCACTGTGCTTGGGCCTTCAGTACAGCAACAATTCTATCCTTAGACGTAAAGAGTCTAAGAGAACAGAAACGCCTGTTTATTTTTCATTCGAAACAGGAAATCAAAATCTGATGTAAATTTTCCTTTGCCAAAATATTATTCATCTCAGAGCAATTGTTTTGCCTGATAAGGTATTTTGGCTCTAATCCCAACTTTAACAGTTCGATCAAACTATCTAATCAAGCCTCTCCAAAACAAGGTAAAGGACAAAATATGGTAAAAAAAGTCAGTACAAGTTGTGAAGAATTTCTGTGACTATGAATCTGTGAGTTTACTTGACACTGTTAAGCAGCAATTTACTTATTTACCAATTCCGAATAAATAGTATCAAATTTCTAAATTGTGTCAGAAGATGAATCATAAAGGAAGACAAATGCAGCACATTTAACAAATGCATACTCTGTAACAATCAATATCCTTTCTGAGTTGGCAAAACACATGTCTGACATCTCGCAAATCAAAAATTATGATGCATAATCTGTTTTACATATTATATACTCCTTTTCTTACAAAGATCAATGCATTTTAGCATAGTATAGTAGTGCTTTCATTAAACAAGTCAGCTATGTGTTACTCGGACAATATTCTATTCAATGTACTGCATCAAAGAACAGTGAAAACACAAATTTTACATGGTTTTCCTTATATACCAGTAGAAATCAATTTTACATGAAAATATCCCAACCTAAAATACAAATTTTACATGGTTTTCTTTACCTGCCAGTAAAAACCAATTTTACATGAAAATATCCCAACCTAACCTCCTTTTGCTTCTCAGTCCATATTACAAGTCCAAAATTTATTTTTCACAAAGTAAATATCTTATTAGTTTGATAATATTTCGTTTTGTGACAGCATAAACCACTGTCATTCTTAAGGTAATGTTTCTTTTGAAACAGTGCTAAAAATGACAAATATTAATAAGCACATCAGGTGACTTCAGAGTAGGAATCAATTTCTTCAGCGTTTGCTTGAAGGCAGAATCATGAAAAAATGGAATAACTGATTTACTATCCTCAAGATTGATTCACAACCCAAATTTCATGAGTAAGGGTCCAAAACATTGCTGGCATAACAAACAAATGCATGAAAGAAATCACAATCATACAAACAAATAAATACATAAATGGGCAAAGATTCCCAACTTGGCTGGCAAGGGGATCAAATTCATCAATGTGCCCATAATAACAATGTAATCTTTTAACATACTTGTTACATATTGGTGCACAATCCGAATCTTCTGTAGACTTCTTTACCAAATTGATAATAACTTTACTGACTTCATCAGATAAAGAAAACTCCAATATTATCAATATATAACTATATCAATTGATTCTAACATAAACAGAAATCAATATGCAAGACTGGTATCAAGTTATACTTGGACATAAACACTTCTAAAGTCAATCAAGAAAGGATTTAGAAGTGTTTAGAGTTTACCTGAGTAGAGTAAACAAGTCTCATACTTAATACTATGCAAGTACCTGCAATTCATCTGGAAATTTGTGCTTTACTGGGTCAAAATAAACAAGGTCAGGTAAATAATATCACCAATTATTATTTCTAAATTAAAGATTCAAAATATTTTCAGTCAATTCTGAGGTTATACTAACTTGAACAAAATGTTTTGTAGACTACTATTATAATATTAATTATTTTATTGCCCTAAATAATATATTATCTGCATGTCAATCTTCTCATCACAATTTAAATGCTTAGCAAATTCCAAAAATTAAAATGAAATATTTCATACTTTGATTTTTAATAGGGCTTCTCTGATTTGGGTTTCCTCTGTTCTCCGCCACATTTAAATTCTCTGTAGTTATTTCCATTATTGAAGCTTCAGCCATTGGAGCCACAATAATATTTTCAGTCATGTGACCAAGTTCAAGCTCATTTTCTGCACCCTGATTGGTTGATTTAGGCACATCAGCTTCTGGTTGGCCACCACAAGCCTGATCTAGCATATCTGAAAAAGGCACACTTCCATCCCATGATGCTGAGTCAGCTGTTGTCCTGGGCTCATTCATTTTTGGCTGAGTACTTTTAGCTTCATTGGGTTTATCTTCACTCTTAGCTGCAATAATAAAACAAAACTTAAATACTTCTAAATACTATTGGTCAAGATCTTGCAGTGAACTCTGAAACACACTTATGGATAACCTTAAAATGCTACTTTATTTATGTTACTTCAACAATAACTATTACCATTACTGCCACCACCAACACCAGCACCACTACTATTACCATTACTGCCACCACCAACACCTCCACTATTATGATTACTGCCACCACCAACACCAGCACCACTACTATAATCATTACTGCCACCACCAACACCTCCACTATTATGATTACTGCCACCACCACTACTATTACCATTACTGCCACCACCAACACCAGCACCATTTATATTACCATTACTGCCGCCACCACCAACACCAGCACCACTATTACCATTACTGCCACCACCAACACCAGCACCATTACTATTACCATTACTGCCACCACCAACACCAGCACCACTACTATTACCATTACTGCCACCACCAACACCTCCACTATTATGATTACTGCCACCACCAACACCAGCACCACTACTATTATCATTACTGCCACCACCAACACCTCCACTATTATGATTACTGCCACCACCAACACCACTATTACCATTACTGCCACCACCAACACCTCCACTATTATGATTACTGCCACCACCAACACCAGCACCACTATTACCATTACTGCCACCACCAACACCAGCACCACTACTATTACCATTACTGCCACCACCAACACCACTACTATTACCACCATGATGATAGCTATCTTACTTTCTTGTCTATTAATCTGCAACTAAGAACAAAAATTGATCCCCAATGCATGACAACTTATATGCTGTACACAAAGGAAAAATTCATGAACAAGAGGCTCCATGCTGGTCAATCCCAAATGTTGTCTATTATATGTACTACTGCAACTAATACTACTACTATCTTCACCACTATTAATACCGCTGCTACTGCTACTGAACAAGAAATTGTTCTCATCACAACTAATAAACTGAATCATTTGATGCTATACAAGTTTACACACTATTACATCATGGCATTGTAATAAATTTTTCCAAATATTCTATGTTAAAATCATTGTTCTCAGATTTTACAAACCACAAGTCCAAAACTGACAAGCCACAACTACAGAATTGACAAGCCACAAATCCAAAACTGACAAGACCTAGGTCCAGAATTGACAAGCCACAAGTCCAGAACTGAAAAGCCACAAGTCCAAAATTGACAAGACACAAGTCCAAAATTAAAAAGCCACAAGTCCTACAGCTGTTGAAATTCAATAACGAACTGCTATCATGTGCATTAAGACATTCCACCACTTGATTTTACAGCTTGCAGTTTTTCTCTGATATGGCCAGTCATTTTGGTAAACAATTAGATTTAGCCATCAAAATAGATGAGAAAAAAAAGATGTACAAAATAAGAAAGAGCACTAATCAATACTGATTCAAATTTTGATTAATTAATATGCCTAAGTCAAATAAGCCAGTCATTACAACACTGAAAAAATATATAGAGACCTTACAAAAACAACACTACTAAATAAACCAATATTAAAATCAGACAAGTATGACATGCTTTAATAAAACCTTCAGCTGTCAAATCTGTATTTTTTGCAAAGGACTGGACTTATGACATGCTTTAATAAAACTTTCAGCTGTCAGACCTGCATGTATTGCAAAGGACTGGACTTATGATATGCTTTAATAAAACTTTAAGCTGTCAGACCTGTGTGCATTGCAAAGGACTGGACATATGATATGCTTTAATAAAACTTTAAGCTGTCAGACCTGTGTGCATTGCAAAGGACTGGACATATGACATGCTTTAATAAAACTTTCAGCTGTCAGACCTGTGTGCATTGCAAAGGACTGGACTTATGATATGCTTTAATAAAACTTTCAAATGTCAGATCTGTGTGCATTGCAAAGGACTGGACATATGATATGCTTTAAAAAAACTTTCTGCTGTCAGACCTGTGTGCATTGCAAAGGACTGGACATATGATATGCTTTAATAAAACTTTCAGCTGTCAGACATGTATGCATTGCAAAGGATTGGACTTATGACATGCTTTGATAAAATTTTCAGCTGTCAGATCGTCAGTGCATTGCAAAGGACTGGTCTTATTTGCACTTGGTGGTCTCCAACAAAGCATGTATGCTCTATCAAATTTGGTCAAATTCTAATCAGTTCTGGAGATTTATCTATTTTTGCTAATGGTGGCCACTTTTGACTGCAGACTGGCATCACAATTCCAAATGTGTAAGCACGATCTACACACATGGAATTATGTACCTAGTCTCTTTGGTAGATGGCATATGCCTGTGCTGGAGAAGAAGACATGGCCAGATGACCTCTGTTGCCTAAATCTGGTACCCAATATTGAGTAAATGATCACTACTGCCTGTACTCATGTCTGTACAAGGTGACAAAATGTACAGGACTTGTTCAAGTGGCTGCTGCATGATATCAGTACTGGTATGATAGTCGTAACATGGTTGTGGCACAATGGACTGAGTATAGCAGAAAACAGATCGATGAACCAAATCCTAGTACAGTGACCCTACTCTAACACTGTAGCTGTGAGCCAGAGAACCTGACAGTGTTATAGACCAAACTATGCTACAACCAACCAGGTCAGTTAGCTGAAAAAAATGATGCATGTACCCAAACAAATACAGGGGGTGGGTGGGTAATAAATGCAGTCACAAAAATATGTGCTTCATTAGCACATTTATCATCATAAATCAATGCATATAAAATGATAATTACTCCTGTAGTGAAAATAGAAAAGGTATATATACTATTTTACTCTATTCAGAGAACCATGCATACTGTTTGTATATACATGTCTAATGTATAGCAATGAATAAACTCTCAACACTGTGTACTCACCCACGAATCATGTCACATACATTGAATCCACAATGCAAGTAATTCCATTGAAAATATGCACACAGATTTTAAATATTCATTAATTTTGTCACATGTCATATGGATCTGAATTCAGTGGAAAAAAATAGCACAATCTCATAATGAATGATGAAGCACATTTACTTTTAAATATTTCCCAAGTTGGTAAAAGTTTGCGCTTCAAGCACGTGTAGTGTTCATAAAAAAGGAAACTTTCATGGCACAGTAAAAGTGGTCCAGTAACATTGTAAGATGAAACAATCCATCAGATTTCATTGTTTTTGTTTTTTTTGGTACTGACTTCCTTTGAAGACAGGTTCTTTGTTTTAACTGAAGATTGTATTTGGCTTTCTTTGATGAAGGGTGCATGCATTATTGAAGTTGCCGCTAAAGGACAGCTTTGGAGAACCAAACAAATGCCCATTTCTTATTGTGGCAGCAAATAGAATAGACATGCAAGAGCTTGTTTTGCTTTTTTGTATTTTTTAGGTTTTTTTGCTTTTACATTTGTGGTAGTGGAGATATGCTGCCTTCCATGCATTCGTCAGAAATTTAAAGGGTCAATCAATGATAAAGACGCAGGTGTTCTGGTCTGATGACAGAGATTAATACAGAAAATGTGAATGTTCTGAAGGATTTAATTCTGAGTGAAAAGAAGAGGAAATCTGTTTACTATTCACATACAAATATCACTCTATGCAAATGTATAAACTACGGTACTAGTGAGCAGTCAAAAATCCGATGAAAGATAGATTGAGATAATACCTTGTCTGGTTGATCTCCACTACCAGAAATGTAAATTTGAAATAAAGTGGATATCTCAAAACGTACAGTACTCATGCTAGATGTCAACATAAGTGGATTAAGATATAACAATGCAATGCTAAGATGATTTGTCAATATGGACAAATAATATGTAGCAATAGATAAATTTTGGTGCATTTTATATCAACTTTGCAGCTTCCTTTCATGGGGCCTCTGTATTTCTCCACTCAAAACCAATGTTTTTATATACAAGTTTAAACAGCCAGCAATGTCACCAATTAAAAAAAAATTGCCAGATCATATATTTTGCTGCCAATAAGAAAAAAAATTCACAATTTGCAACATTGGCAAAGCCTTGTGCGATTCCTGAATAAACATTTTACACATGATTTTTCGTACTTTTAAGAAGAAAACGCTAATTTATGTGTATGAGAAAAATGCATATAAAATTTCAGAAGCCATGTCACGATCGTCTTGTATTATTCATATGCAATCTCTTCCTTAAAATGATAATAAACTTTATTGTTTTTTCGCATTTTAAAGAAAGAAATTTTTTTTCATGTACGAGAGAAATACATGTATATGAAATTTCAGGAGCCACACCACGACCGTGTTATATCTGAATTCGTGTTCTAATGAAGCTTGCTATAGCGGGGTCACACTGTAGCTAAAGGTGTATGTTGCCAAAGTTCAGTATTGGAAAGATCCCTGTAGCCAGTACAAGGGCCTGCCTGTAATGATGGACTGTCCACGACCAGTCCAAATAAACCACCATACCATGTCATTACTGGCCAGATAGTTTGTGATGTAACTAACTGATTTCTCAGTGCCAGTGGGTGGAATGGTGGGTATGTATATGTGAGAAAGATTACTGGATTTCAGCCTGGTGGGGACAACTTTTCATCTGCATATTTTCAGCCATCTACAGTGATATGGTGGTGTCTATATTCTTATGTGTATGCTTTTAGGCTCTCTCATTTATCTGGATGCATTGACAGTTTGTGGTTTTGACAGGCAATTATTATCGCATGGATTAGCCCACTGTGCAAAAAAGTTTGATATCTAAAGTGCAAAATATGCATCTACAATGATGAAGATTCTGAAAGAAAATACTATACTTCCATGAAGTGACAAACAAAGTGCTTCAGTAAAGAAATACACAAAGCCAATTGGTGTTTGTTAGATCCCATAAAGAGTATGCTGACTAGTATAAGCAGAAGTAGAAATTGATTGATTGATGGGATTTTGTGCCAATCCATTTATCCTTGTTGTTATGTATATTTCATTTAAAGTTTGTTTCCTAGTTTTAAACATTATATTCCATTACATGCTATTGTAATGTAACATTGTTTTCTGGATTTGACATTCAGTTCTGTTTGAACTGATTGATTCTGTTTTGGAATTCTTTTTATTTCACTGATGTAAATAACTAATAATAGAAACACTGTATCTAGTTGCTGACCTTGTTCCAAAATCAGTGACAGTTTTGGGAAACAACTTTTTAATTTTTTTTATTATCTTTCTCAGGGTAAGAATCATTAAGTTGAGTCAAGGTCATACCTGGTCTATGTGACAAGTATGATGTGTTAAATGGTAACAAACTTCTATTTTTTCTAGAAGAATGAACTTTTGACCCTCATCCAGGAATCTGTTTTGCATCTTAATTAATATTGTATAACTGATGTTTTGATAAAGCTTTTGTCATTTGTGCTCTAACATCTAGCACTATAAAGTTGTGCTCTAACATCTAGCACTGTAAGTTGTGTTAAGTTGTGACCAGTTTGGGCTGCATTTTTTTTTTCTACAAATTACTGAATTCAAGTGATTTTTTCCTCTGGAAATATAAAAGTGCACTGACAAAATTCTTGGATAAAGACATTCATTGGAATTTATACTGAATTCAAAACTGGAATAATAAATTCTGTGATTTAACAAGAGGCTGCACTTTGCTGGATATTATAGTCATCATTGCTTTCAGGTTTTGAACTCAGTTTTTTTAGGACTTTTTATTACTAGGACTTGTGACTTTAATTCTTGGATTATTTTTGGATTTAATTCACAAAACAAAAAGTTCTTTTATTTATTTTTTCACTTTGTATTCTAGGGAAATAAATTATTTATAAAATTTTAGAAAGCTTGTTGTCTTCACTTTTTTCTGCTACTTATTTCAAGGGCATAGACTTGTAACATTGAGGAGATGACCTCATCTAACTTTTACATCTAAGCAAACTGATGACCTTTGATGACTTTTTAGCATTCTTGTGGACAAAATAAGCTGAAAGATATCATGAATGTATCTTAGCTGGCAAGGGCATTATTTGTGAGGTGGTGATTATATTATTATTTGTAAAATGTACCTAAAGAAGAAATAATTATTATATTAAGACTCTGTTAATGATTATATTAAGACTCTATTAATGGATCTATTAAGACACTATCAATGACTATCATGACTCTATTAATGACCATTAAGACTATTACTGACTCTGTTAATACTCTATTATGAATATTAAGACTCTATTAAGATGTTATTAATGAATATTATGTCTATTAATACCTATTAAGACTATTAATGACTCTATTAACACTCTACCAATGACTCTATTAAGACTATTAATGACTATTAAGTCACTATTAATGACTATTAGACTATTAATGGATATTAATGCTCTATTAAGACTATTCATAATCTATTAAAACACTATTAATGACAATTAAAACTATTCATGAATATTAAGATTAATGACTATTAATACACTATTGATTCTATTAAGACACTGTTAATGACAATTAAGACTATTCATGAATATTAAGACTATTAATATACTATTAATGATTCTACTAAGACACTGTTAATGACTTTATTAAGACACTATTAATGACTCTATTAAGACTATTAATGAATATTATGATTCTATTAATGACTATTTATACTCTATTAATCACTATTAAGACTATTAATGACTCTATGAAGAGTCTATTAATGGCTATCAACACTATTAATGAATCTATGAAGACTCTACTAATGACTCAATACAGACTCTATTAATGACTCTATCAAGACTCAATTAATGATTCTTTGAGGACTGTATTAATGACTATATTGTGACTCTACTAATGCTTCCAGACATTAACTAAACAGCCTACCCTGATCTTCTTGATATGCAGTCTCTGTAACCTTAAGAAATACTTCCTCTAAGGTCGTGTCAGCTACTCCCAAACTGCTGATGTGTAAATCCTCCACCCCTGATTCAAAGGCATTAAAAAGTTTTTCAAAGTTCCCCTTTTTGGCTTCTTCATATGGTAAGATGTAGTGCAACTCTCTGGGTAAATCAGATTTGACATAGGCTGTCATCACATGTTTATTTATAAATTCTGTAACCTTTGACTCCTGACACTTTGACACATGGAAAGACTGGGAGTTTTCACTGTCATCTAGTTCATCAGCTGACTGTATATCTGTAAAGAAGAAATAAAAACTTTAAATTTACTGTATCTGAAAACAACAATGGCTGAAGGGATGCAAATTTATGTAACAACAGGTGGAAGAACATTAACTCCTAGCATGTTGCTGCTCATTGCCATTTTACAATTGTAAAGGGACTGCTTTGAATATCCCTTATAATATTATTTTAAAAAATTTTCTTTATGACTTTAGAACACATATTATTACTTAATAAGGTAATTTTCTATAAAAAATATTATATTCTATTGTTTGAAGTATTAACATCAGCTGAAAATAGTCCAAGGGAAATTACTATAAGATATAATAAATATGCCCTAATTTGGGTTGCTTCCCTTAAATGGAAGACTAGTGGAACTATACTTTGTTAATAATTTTAGTCTTATTATTAATGCAAACTTGGAGAACATATAGTTTAAACTTGTATGCTTGATCAACTGTGTAACTTTTGCATCATCATAAAGCAAGCTTTTTAATTTTCTCAAAAATTAAAATTTTTTTGTATTTAAAATCAGGCATGTTATGCAACAACATACAAGTTTTTATATTTTTTTGTGCAAGGAATGATTTAACAAAATTTCTTGACTAGAGTGTAATCAACTTTAAAACTCATCTCAATGAGGCTTTTAACGAATCTCCTGTGGCCATTGTAAATATTAATTATCCTGCAGATTACAATTCCGACTAAAGTAATCCTGACAACAAAATGTGGACTAGTCTAATATTAAAATAATATTCAAAATTTCAACTTTTAATTGGTCATATAGATATTATTGTGCTGACATGCATCCCACTTACCTGTGTATGCATATTTACATATAGACTGTGACAGGGAATAAAAGACATAATAAAAACAGTTTTCCATGATATTAAAAGTACTATAATGAGTTCAATAAAAAAATAGTGATAAATATTTTTTTCTGTATTTCATGCAAATCATCATTGCTAAAATTTGCTTCAATAGATATTATTACTGTCCACCCCCAAAAGCCAGATTTTCTTTGCTAATAGAGAGCCCTCATTTTCAAACAGGGATACTTTTTGATGAGGCAGAAGTGTCCATCAAGATGCATCTCCTCTCCAAGTTAAAGGATTCCAGGTATAAACTGGCTGCAACCATTCATATGCCACATTTAATATTCTTCTAAATTCTTCTGCATAAAGCAGTTTTCTGTTTTTTTGGTCGCACTGACCCTGGCTTCATTCACAAGTGCAATTCACATTTAACCTGTTGATTGTAACCCTTCACAATATACAATGTACAGTTATTATTATAGAAAGTTTACAAATGCTTAAACATATTAATTCCTACTTCAAACTACACTAGTCTAGTCAGATGATGTAAGTCAGTTGAGATACGCACTGAGATTCTTGTTGTTGTGTTGTTCTGGGGCTTAACGCCATTTTTCAGCACACGATAGTCTATTCATGGCGGCTAGTATTAATGGTGGATGATGAAACAGGGAAATCTGCGGAAAGAACCACTGACCCACGATAAGCTAAGAACCACTGACCCACAATAAGCTACTATCAAGCTTTCTCACATATCTACATTTGCCGAATCTTAGACTCGAACCCACGCAGACATAGGTGAGGTGGCAGTGATCAGTCCCCCATCTCCCACTGCAGTATATAAGAACTGGTTTGTTTACATTAATTACCTTCTTCAGACTCCTTTTTCACAAGGTATAGATGATAACCCTCTCCAAATGTGTTCTTCAGGAAAAGGGGGGATCCACAGCACTTAAGCTGTCCATTTGAAATGATAGCTATCCTGTCTCCAAGGAAATCTGCCTCATCCATATGATGTGTTGACAACAGAATTGTGCGTCCACTCTTATACTTGATCAGAAGATCCCATATGGCACGTCGAGCATAGGGATCCACACCTGCTGTTGGTTCATCCAAAATAACAGTCCGAGACCCACCTACAAAAGCTATGGCAACTGACAACTTCCTCTGCATTCCTCCGGACAGACAATCAACCTGGCTGTGCCGTTTCTTTGGTAATCCAAGATCCTCAATCATCCTGAAATTATTTGAAAAGTCTGTTCTCAACTTTCAATTAACTCTACAGCTATGATACCCTTTCAATAAGTTTATTTTCAAAATTAACAGGAAATAGTTTGATATTTACCCTATGTATTCACTTACAAGTCCAACTGCAGGCAACACATACCCTGATCTGCAGTTGAACAGTATGCTGTTACATCTGAGTCTTTGCTGTTTGTTCTACCAATTACTCTAAGAAAGTACATGTGCAAGTTGAAATAGCAATACAGTGCAGGTTCTGCATGTGTCATGCTGATTACCCTGTCTCTAGGAAAATCCATCTTTTGTTTCTATAAATATTTACATTTTTGATTAATCTGTATCTGTATCTGTCAGTAGACCTGTGTCTACATGTAGGTTTACAATTACCAACAGGAATCCAAAATGCTTGGAACTATCTGAATTGAATTCATAAGACAAACTGAGCACAATTCAAGATAAACCAGATCTAAACCAAAGCTGCTGATCAAAAGAACTATGATTTTGATGACTGCATCTTTCACCTCCACCATCTATCTCAATGAAACATCTAATACTGGACTAGGTGGGATTCTACATACAAGTGAGGAGTTTCCTGAAAACTGGACTAAGTAGGATTCTTCATACAAGATTTTTCCTGAATATTGAACTAGGTGGGATTCAACACAGAAGTATGGAGTTTCCTGAATACTGGACAAGGTGGATTCTATATACAAGTGAGGAGTTTCCTGAATACTGGACTAGGTGGGATTCTACATTCAAGTGAGGAGTTTCATCACTACTGAACTCAGTGGGATTCTACATACACGTGAGGAGTTTCCTGAATACTGGAGTAGGTGGGATTCTACATACAATTAGTTTCCTTAACACTAGACTAGGTGGGATTCTACACAGAAGTGAGGAGTTTCCTGAATACTGGACAAGGTGAGATTTACATAATACAAGTGTCTGAGGAGTTTCCTGAATACTGGACTAGGTGGGACTGTACATTCAAGTGAGGAGTTTCCTGAATACTGAACTAGGTGGGATTCTACATGCAAGTGAGGAGTTTCCTGAATACTGGACTTCGTGGGATTTTACGTACAAGTGTTTGAGGAGTTTCCTGAATACTGGTCCAGGACTAGGTGGAATTCTACATATATGTGAGGAGTTTCCTGAATAATGGACTAGGTGGGATTTTACGTTCAAGTGAGGAGTTTCCTAAATACTGGACCAGGTGACATTCTACATACAAGTATCTGAGGAGTTTCCTGAATACTGGTCTAGGACTAGGGGATATTCTACATTAAAGTGAGGAGTTTCCTCAATAATGGATTAGGTGAGATTCAACATATGAGTGAGTAGTTTCCTGAATACTTAAGTAGGTGGGATTCTACATACATGTCTGAGGAGTTTCCTGAATACTGAAGTAGCTGGGATTCTACATACATGTCTGATTAGTTTCCTGAATACTGAAGTAGGTGGGATTCTACATAAATATATGAGGAGTTTCCTGAATACTAAGTAGGTGGGATTCTAAATACATGTCTTGTAAGTTTACTGAATACTGAAGTAGGTGGGATTCTACATACAAGTGAGGAGTTTACTGAATATTGGACTAGATGGGATTCTACATTCAACTAAGGAGTTTCTTGAATACTGGACTAGGTGAGATTCTACATACAAGTGTCTGAGGAGTTTCCTGAATACTGAAGCAGGTGGGTTTCTACATACAAGTGTATGAGGAGCATTCTTAGGTGGAATTCTACATATAAGTGAGGAGTTTCCTGAATACTGGACTATGTGAGATTCTACATACAAGTGTCTGAGGAGTTTCCTGAATACTGAAGCAGGTGGGTTTCTACATACAAGTGTATGAGGAGCTTCTTAGGTGGAATTCTACATATAAGCGAGGAGTTTCCTGAATACTGGACTATGTGAGATTCTACATACAAGTGTCTGAGGAGTTTCCTGAATACTGAAGTAGCTGGGATTCTGCATACATGTCTGAAGAGTTTCCTGAATACTGAAGTAGGTGGGTTTCTATATACAAGTGTATGAGGAGCTTCCTAGGTGGAATTCTACATATAAGTGAGGAGTTTCTGAATACTGGACTAGGTGGGTTTCTACATACAAGTGAAACAAAAACTAGGAAAAACTTACATCTCCATTTCCTGATTCATGTCACTTGTTTTCATCCCCTTCAGTCTGGAATAGAACCAAAGATGCTCCTCTACCGTCAATCTGGAATTGAACAGAATTTCAATTAAAATACCTGTGAGAAATACAATTAACATCTACTGATTGATAAAAAGATAAGAAAAAGCAGGAAAAACTCAGGTCAATGGAAGAAGTGTAATACATGATCACATTGTTACCTCCACTGAAGAGTTCATATGATAAACAAGGCTTCTACAGTGCAAAAAATAATTTCTTTAGAATCTTGTCTGCAGTGAATGCTATATACTTTTAAGATAATACCACACTGACATAAGATATTTATGAAAGAAAGACAATATTTATTTCTCAAGATTTAAAACTGTATACCTGAACTACCGTTCTTTCTCCTGTCCATTGTGTTATAAAAGATTTTTGTCAAGATATCAGGCAAAATAATGAAAGTCAATAACCATCTGCCATAAAAATGGTCACATCTGCCTTATAAAAGGAACCAAGACCTTATAGTGAAGGAGACAAGAGTTTGTTATGCACATGAGCAAAGCACAAAATTTTGTGCTCCTAATGCACTGAATTAATTGAATTTCAAACTGCAAAAATTGTAATGACAAAGCCATTATGACTTACAGTATGTTTAACTTGCTAGATATAATCATTCAATCATACTGTAGTATCATTTACTTTCATGGGGCTCAATTTTCATAAAAAATTTTAAAGACATTTTCATGAATACTTAGATATGATGTTTTCCCTTTCAAAGTTGACATATCAGCAGGTATTTCAATTAGCAGGTATTTCATTTCATGGTCTACCCTGTACAAAAACCCAAACAATCAAATACAAAATCAAACTATTTGGATGCAAAAGGCAGTCTGTTAAATGATCAAAATAATACAACATGTATGAGCATAAATCAAAGGCCTAACAAGTTCAATACTTACACTGTGATTTCATCAGAATGAATAACATAAATGGAAGCCAATGCAGCCAACAACACTAAAACAATACAACCACCTCTATGAGCACAAATAAAACACCTGTCAAGATCAATCACTTGCACCTTTGATCTGTCTGCTGAACATCAAAGGAAGCAGATACTACAAAATGCTAAGATGCAACTAACTTGAAAGACTATGGAATCACTCCTTTGTTTGCACCATTTTCATGTACAAACCAACTTCAAAAACTATACTTGACGATAAATAAAAAGTACAAAGAATTAAAATTATACATCCATAACTGGTATGCTTAATAGGTCATGGAGGCCATCAGGAAAAAGGAAGATGTTAATGGCAATGATCAGCACACTTTATAAGTAAACCTTGCAACCTCATTAATCAAGCCAAATCATAATGAATGGATAATTGTGGCTCATGTTACAATGAGTAAAAAATATAACCTAACTTTTAGTGGCTCTGAGAAAACTGGACTTGTTTATATCTGCAATTTGGTGATTATTTACCTGATAAGCACTGTGAGTACCATGAGATTTAATTGATGCAAGTTTGATTTAGTGACTTTGTCCTGAAATTAGTCAAGTGTTAATTTAATGTTCAGCTGTAATTAGTGTAAATAGATACTATTTTGTTAACTACAAAGCTTCAAGCAATAGTTTAAGTATTTTGCAGGCTTGCTGTCCCTTAGAATTAAAAATGCATAGATAAAATAGAATGATTCTTTCAGAAGGATTAAAATATTTTGATGAATTTAAGTAGTAAATTTAAATTTCATACACTATTATTTTTTCTCTTTTTTTCAGGTTTACCAGTGTTTGAATACTTTATACATTTTCTCACTTCTCTCTATCCTTACTTATCTCAATTTAAGGCAGTGAGTGGAAATTAGCAACTAAAGGACAGCATATCACTATGTGTGCAATGGAACTTTATAATTCTTTTCTTAAAGGGTTGAAATAAAATGTATCTACCAGTTAATATTATATTGCCAGATTACAGTATTGATGTTGATTTATCAATTACTAGTAGCTGTCTTAATATCTAGAACAAAATATTTTAAGAAATGTGTCCAATTTTTCATAATTATTTGAATTTGTGGCTAAGGGTAACAACAAATCCCATGAGAATTGATACCCAATGAACACAAACATTTTTAATACTAAAGTAAGTGAGTACAGATTACAAAAAGAATGCATACATTACATTATAAATGTTGCCATCAGTAGTTTAATTATATTAATATTCTGCAGTAAAAGATGGTCTACTCTATGGGTCCCATTGACATCATTATAATGAACAATAATATACTGTAAATTCCTTATAAGGCACTATCATTATAAAGTGGAATACTCTATGGCTCATACAGACTACTGAGTATTGTACTGTGACTTCATTAGCAGGTAGCCCATAATAAAATGGTATACTCTATGGCTTCCAAAGACAGCACTGGATACTGTACTGTGAATTCATTAAAAGGCAGACCATTATAAAGTTATCTACTCAGTGATTCCCATGAACAAGACTGAGTACTGTGAATTCATTAGAAAGTAGCCCATTGTAAAGTGGTATATTTTAACTTCCATGGACAGCAATGAGTGCTGTATTGTGCATTGATTATATGTCAGCCTCAACTAAGATAGTGTACTCCATGGTTCTCACATACTGTATAATAATTAGAGAATATTGCTCAGTGAATTCACAATGAGGAAACATTATAATATGACTATGTACTTTAAAACCACCACAGACATCACTTTTATGAGGTTCCAGTTTTTTTGTGGATTTGAAGATTATTACAGACCACAAATTTAATGACCCATGGAACAAATAGCATTACACATAAACATTAAAACCTGCTCCCAAATTTACAAGTTTAAGTGCTAAAATGCTACTTTTCACAAATGTCACCAAAACAGATGAACTGACAATTTGCCTGCCGTTACAAATAAATAAAATGTATGGGGTGATTTGTAGTAAATGGTCTCCATGTAGAAGAAATTAGAAAACAGAAATGACAGACTTTAGGTATGTTATATAAATGTGTTTGCTTAATGTAAATCAAGTCCAAATTCTTGCATAACTTTTACAATGAGTCTGAATTAACACCTTACTGAGCAATACCAATTATTACCCCAACTGACCTCTGATATTATACAAAGGTGTGTCACTTGTACCTACCTTTCAATAAGTGTAAATTGGTATACCGACACCCCAAAATATTCACAACATGCCATCATGCTAAATAATTAACATATGTTTGAATCTAATCCATTATCTTGCTTTCTTATATTCTTCACTGTCTTTCATTAAAAAGATCATGGGAATAATTCAGACTATAAGAATAATTTCAGAATGGATGCTAACGTTACATTTAAAAACCACCAAGGCAAATTAAAAAAATATAAGACATACTTGTCAAAAAGAACATTGTGTTGGGGACACATGCCAAGGCCCTGTCTAATGACTTCCATGTCCATTCTAATATCATGACCATATATGGTGGCTGATCCAGACGTTGGAGGAAACAAGCCTGTCAGGATTGACCTATAAGAATGATGAATCACGTAAAAATATTTGGTAAACTTGTAAATAAAATGTTTGTGAGAAATATTGTTCTACAGAAACGAAATAAGACTGGGATCTACTAAAAAAGATGTGCAACAGTGTAGGCACTAAACCTTCTGTTATTGTCTGCAAAATTATACAGCACAAGACACTGCTACTGTCATGCAAGCAGTCTCATATGTACCTCTCAGTAACATCATTTTGGATCCTGCTATAGAATATCTTTGAAAAATAATTACTATACATTTGTTTCATTACTGAATACCATTTTTACAAATAGTACATTATGACAGTAGACAATGATACTCAGAAAAATATGAGATATAACGATACATAAATAACAGGTGCAATGATACAAAAATAACATACAATGATACAGAATAAAAGCTTCAATGATACAAAAATAAGGTAGTGATACAAGAATAGATATAACCATACCAAAAAATATTAATAATGATACTAAATAATAATTTGAGATGCTTAACAAAACTGGAGACAGATAAATTATCTTACATGTATAATACTTCAGAGTCAATCAACCTTTTATGCAAAAGATCAAATTGTTGCTTTAAATTTGAATTCTCACAAATTCCAAGAATATAAATACATTAAATAGTATGATATATATATACATCACTTATATTCCACACCTCTGAAGTGAACACAGATGGAATCATATCTATTATACATACATGGTTGTTGTCTTGCCTGCTCCATTATGACCAAGAAAAGATGTGATTTGTCCCTCGTACAGCCGCAGACTAAGGTTTTTCACTGCAAGCTTCTTTCCCGTCTTGTATACCTGCACAATGACATTATGATGTAGGCTAATAAAGAATAGATCAAACATGAGCTCATGATCACAGGCACACTGACAAACACAGCCAACAACTCATGATCACAGGCACACTGACAAACACAGCCAACAACTCATGATCACAGGCAAATTGACAAACACAACCAACAACTCATGATCACAGGCACACTGACAAACACAGCCAACAACTCATGATCACAGGCACACTGACAAACACAGCCAACAACTCATGATCACAGGCATACTGACAAACACAGCCAACAACTCATGATCACAGGCACACCAATTGACTTAGTCATGATCGCATGCACACTGACAGATACAGCATAGTATTACAGATATCTCACAAGACTGCCAAGTATGCTTCTTGTAGACTGGTACCATTAATAATTTATCTCCAAAATTCTCAGCTTGTCTACTACATAATAAGATATGTTTGCTTCACTAGTACTGACCTTACAAATACTTTTCTTCTTTCTCATCTCTTTTATATCAAATTCATTACAGTGATTAAAAAACCCCACAGTAAATAAAAATTCTCTCAGTTCCTATCAAAGTAATCTGTCCCATCCTTAATTCATTATAATCCAATTATAACGCACATATTATGCTTCATCAGGTATCATACTTACTAACTGTAAATTCACTCTATCTATCTCCAAACCAATGATGTTTTTTCCATCTAAAATGACGATAACAAATAATATATTACTGCTGATTTTGTTTGCACGTCTTGTTTCTTGTTTTTGCAGTTTACATTTTTATGAATGAACACTACAAAAATAACTTTAGCAAAGAAATTTATATTTTGTAACTTGTAAGTTTCTAAATGTAGCTGTAATATCAGAAGGCACCATGTCATATCCAACTTAACATCTGAGTGAATGACAAAACGTCACTGGTTACCGTTTAACAATATTTCAGTGGAATGTAAAACTCTATTGCAAACTCTAATAAGAGTGATATTGCAGAATTCTTTTAATATCTAGTGCAAAATAGACAAGGCTATAATTTAAACCAACCTCACCTTCAATTCACTGACTCATTCATAATTCACCGAGTTGTTGCTAAACTTAACGTGTTTAGTATCTTCTGCCATCATAAAAATGGTTACATCTTTGTCTTACCTAAGTTAAATTTTCTCACTCCACGATGCAGATGAGATGGTTCCATCCATTTGTCTTACCTTTCTAAAATTTTCCATCTTTACACCAAGGGGCAGATGAGATGGTTCCATCTCTTTGTTCCACCTTGGATAAATTTACGCACATCTTGAGGTTGATGAGATGGTTCCATCTCTTCGTCTTGCCTTTGTTAATTTTTTTTTCACACCAAGTGGCAGATGAGTTAGATCCATCTTTTTGTCTTACCTTTGTTAAATTTTCAATCTTCACACCAAGGGGCAGATGAGATGGTTCCATCTCAAAACTGTTAGCATACTCTGAAAGACATAAAAATAAAACGAAATTAAACTTAAATTTTTTCACACCCACAATACTGATTTATCTTGGTGATGTATGAACTATTGTCCACCATGGATCCTACCACTTTTGATTCTTTGAGATCCCTTGCATTCTCAGGGTATGTAGAATACACCCTTCTGCATGCCATTAGAGACAACTAATGGAGGCAGGAGCCATGGTAGCTCATTGGTTAGTATTCCATACTAAAAAAAGGTTCAGGTTCAAATCCTACCACTGGATGAGTCTGAGTCTATTAGCTTGCTGTGCTATTGGTCAAGGCATCTTACTCCCATATCCATGACAACCAACCTGTTTCATTGTTTGGTGAAATATCATTGGGAAAGACAAGATCACACAAGACATAATGTGATGAAAGCAAAAGCATGCCCTACAGATGTTGATTTCTTGACATCTTTCAGTGAAATTAATGCCCTTGACTATGCAACTGTTGTCTGTGTGTAATAGTAGAAATTGAAAATATAGTCTATGGTGGAAGAAATTGATAATCATTGTGGTTTATGTAAACAAACCAGAAAATCCCACATGCTTATATATATATTTGCATTTTTGTGGAATTGGAACAACAAATCCATCACAAAAGAGCTGTTCCATTAATATCCACATGGGACCCTGGGAAGGCAATTATAATGTGGAGTAGTTGCCCATAGATGACCATCATCACATGAACTCTGAGTAAACAGAGTCCCTTACCATATAATTTGAAAAACTGCATTCCATGGTACCATTTATGTTTAAATGGAACACCCCTAAAAAAAAAATAACTGAATTTCATAAATCTTTCCTTTAGGAGTTAAAAATACGAGTGTCTGGAGAAATGCAAAATAACCTTAAAACAGTGTGACATCAGGAGGCCTTTCGTAATTCTTGACTAAATGCTTGCTACAGTACAAATGTGTATATATGTCAACAAACCACTCAAAACTTCATTTGCAACTCACCTGGCTCCCTTTCCATGGCACAAGCTTGATCCTCCTCCATGACAGACAGGTATCCTGCCCTGCTCCGCCTACACCAGTCAAGGAGATTGGGACATTCATGTTCCTGGACTTTGGCATGGCCTCCACACCAGTATGACTTTGTGAATGGGAAATACCAGGGCTTTGGCAAGCCATAGGATCCTGGAATGAATTAATGACTGAATGAATTATTGACTGGCTGACAGAATGAATGAATTAATCAATCAATGAACAAACAAAATAAGTAGCTCACAGTTTATGAATTACTTGTTTGTAAAAATTAAAAAAATCTGATAGACTTAAACATCCCATTTTTACCACTAATAAAAGTGATACCCAATACCTCAATTTCCTTGTACAACTGACAGTTAGACCTGGTGAGGTCTGAGATAGAATGCACTTGGTGACACTTTAGATGGGGTTATTATGTTTAAGATGTTATGTTGTTGTTGTTGTTGTAGGGATTAACGCCATTTTCAGCACAAGATAGGCTATACATGGCGGCCAGTATTAATGGTGGAGGAAGAACCCTGAAAAACCCACGAGAAGCTACTGGCAGGCTTTCTCACTTACCCACCTTAGCTGAGTCTGGACTCGAACTCATGCAGACAGAGGTGAGATGGCAATGATCCTTAACGGTCAGCGCTTTAGACCACTCGGCTACTCGGGGCCCTTTAAGATGTTAGGAATAACTAAACTGTTTCAAGAGGTTTCAATGTTAACATGGAAAGTTTTGCTGGCTTATAAACAGAATTTATACTTTATTACTAATTCTTTCTTTGTAAATGTAACTCTATATATCTACTTATTGACTAAGACAACTTCAGGTAATACTCCAAACATCATCTTACCATCTTCTACTACTTTTTATGAGTTTGAAAATAAACAAACAAAAAAATTCATTATAATAGGAGACAGAAATCCCTCACAAGGGATCAGAATCTGTGGGCATGAACTTAGCAGGTGCTTCATTGCTGCCAACAAATCATGCCCCATAGGTTCAATTTGCCTTTCCCACACCAACACATATGATGGATTCTATCTATCTGTTGAGTCTGACTTCATTAGAGGACAGGAGACAAGCAAACCTTGCAAATTATATCAACTCAGGTCCTCACATGTAGAAACTTGAGGCAATATTGTTATCCCTTCCAAACCATTAGTTCCAGTGACTTACCTGGGAAGACATTCTCGATGTACCAAGCCAGGATACAGTACAGAAAGGCATCAAAAATCATCATCAAAACCACCATAAGCAGGTTAAAGTCATCATCTTCCATGGGTGAAACATAAACATTGTTCCACTGAACTCCAACACCAGCCTCTTCATAGAAGGCAAAGTACTTCCCACCCAAGCCAAAAGCAGTGGTGGAGAACAAGGACTAAAAGGAAATGAGAGAATGCAATTGTACAAATTCTTTAAATTATAGAAGCTAATAGTACATTATTTATAAAAATGAAGTAGAAAGTGATATACATACATGCATGCATGCATGCATCCATGCATACATATATATGCTCCAGAGTAAAATATCTATGCATACTCCAAATCTAAATATTGTGCCTTGTACATCATGGAGTACGCCACTGTGCCTTATATACTCAAGAGCACAAGAGTGTTTAATGTACTCCAGAGTACAATAGTGTGCCTTACATACTCCAGAGTACAATAGTGTGCCTTACATACTCCAGAGTACAATAGTGTGCCTTACATACTCCAGAGTACAATACTGTCTTACATACTCCAGAGTACAATAGTATGCCCTATATACTCCAGAGTATGGTATTGTGCCTTAAATAATCCAGTGTACAATACTGTACCTTACATACTCAAGTGTACAATATCATATAATTATAAATCTTTGTGGAGGTAAATATGAACAACATGAAGCAAAGTTCAATATTATAGGTTTACCAGTTCATCAAAACTCAAATTCATCAAAGAAAGGAATTTAATCATTTTGTTAAATAAGTTTGAGGAAAACTTGCCATTTAATTTTAGCTTTAGAAAATACAAATGCCACTTCAACTGTATAATGCTAGGAACTTAATGTTCTGATGTCATATAAACACCACTTGTATCAGTACCAAGATAATATAAGATGGCCCATGCAACATAAAGAAATACTGTATATCATATTGTTCTATTATTGAAAAACCAAAACCGTATATCATGGAAATTGTGTAATAAAATGAGCTATTTAATATTTTGTATGGGTTAACAAAACTTAAGTGGTTCAAATGGGTTATTTTTACAGTAACAAGTAACAGTGATACTGATTATTTACCCTTTGACCTTTTTCAGAAAGTTCTTTCTCTGAAAAATCCATCTGCCAAATGTGATAAAATTATGCATTGTGAAGCATGGAGTGTATAAATATAGTCTTAATTGTGGGACAATATATGTAGTGTAGAAGAAAAAAGGAATAAAAAACTTGTACCTGCTACACAGTCATATAGTAAACAATCTCTTTTTCTAACTCATTAACCCCTGGCACAACGTTTATGGGGCAGGAGGTGGTAGCCTACTTCTGAGCTCTGTAGCGTTAAGGTCATGTATGACACAATAAAGTGGGTGATATTATAGAAAGTTAGACAGATGTGACTTTACGATGATACCAAATAATATGGATGTTCTAGTTGCACTACAAAATAGAGGGAAAAACTTCATTTTTTTGGAAAAGTTTTTTCCAGCCGAAATTCACCCGAGGTTGGAATCCGATTGTGTTCAGATTTTAGTCAGGTGAACCTTTGCAAAAAGTAGGATAAGATGGGCATTTAGAATAAAGAGTGTCTTGTCACAAAAATGATGGGTCCATTAAGCTAAAAAAAACCACAAAAAAACAAGTCCAACTTTTACCCTTTTACTCATGCTCAGGCGAAAGAGCCAATGAAAAATGATACCATTAGGTTAACCAAAAAAGTCTTGGAGGTCGATGTATTAGAATGTATTCAGAAATAGTGCCCAAAATGGGTTTCCTACTAGCATTTCAGGTTAAAATGACAACAACCTCCAGAAATTAATGAGTTAATGAATAATTTAGATTCATATATTCCATCTCTGCTTGCATGCCCCGATTTAAACAGTTTATACTCTTGGCACAATATGTTCATTTAATTTCAAATCAAAAGGTAGACATCATTCAAGATTCACTCTAAAAGCCAAATTATTAATCGAGTAAATGGAGTTTCAACAAAAAAGGCAGATTCCTTTCACAGATGTCTCTATCGATCAAACACTGAATGAGAGTATAGCTCCTTATTGCAGATGAAATCTTTCAATAAATTATTAAGGTCCGACATTTAATTTAATCAGCTGAATTTAAACCAAACACATAAGATTACTGAGCCCCAGTTCAATCCATTTCTACTAATCATACTCTCTTCCCAACAATGCTCACAAAGAGCCATATATTCATGTGGCACCTTTGATGTACAGTCAAACCTGCCCTAACTGTTACCTTTATCTAACATTCATCAAATCAAAATGAACATTCCCATCCTCTCCAATGAAATCTCTTCTATAAAAGTCATGTATTAAATGGTCAGTCACTTGTCTTCCATGGTCAAGGGGCAAGTGGTTTCTTACTGCTTAAAACACTTGCACAACTGTATTAAAGTGCCAACTGAGCATGTTTTCACAAGAAAAGCACTGTTTGGGTCAAGACATGTCATGTAAACCGACATGCAAAAATGTCATCTTGCTTTATATTTATCATGAATAAAACCATAATATTATTCACAAATTCATCGTTGGAGTATATTCTATGTGTAGATCATCATTCTTATGTCCCCCTCCTTGTTTTAGTGAGAATGAAGTATAATGTCTTATGTTCAATGTATTCATCAAGAAAGATTAAAAGAGAAATAATTTTCACTTTGAATCTGCTTATCAGATTTACCTATACCTATTCAACAATTTATATCGGTGTTTACTGAATATTCATAGTTTTGAGATCAAACACACAATAAACTCTTCCTAAATATATCAAATTCAACACTTAAATGCTCATTTCAGTCACAACTTTTGGATAGGAATTATTGTAACTAAAAATAATGTTAACAGCTACTCATTTCATTCCAAGAAAAGATAATGTCATTATTTCGTACTTGATCTTCTTTTAGTTCAAAATTTCAAAATTGCTTTGCAAAATTATGGAAGAATACTGATCTGAGGTTGAAAACCTTTCCATGTTTGACAGCAAACATAACAGGAACAGTGTTTCAACATAATGACATCTCAAGTCTTTGAGTAAAGGTGACCTGTCAATCACTGGGTTTACTTTTTCCATATCTGACCAAGGCCTGTTACTTTTGGACAGCCCATGCAGCCACAATATGCAAAAAGGCAAGACTGAAGAAGTCTATGAATGAAACCCTTCTCAAACAGATTGTATGAATGATAAGTTTATAGGTAGAATTTTCTGAATATGAATTAAGTTTAAAATCCTAAAAAAATCAACAATAATACATGTAATAATAATAATAATAATAATAATAATAATAATAATAATAATAATAATAATAATAATAATAACAACGATTTTTGGTACACAGTATTCATTCAAGAATAAATTTGAAAGGTGAACCTGCATTCAAGGTCACCTGCATGTAATGGCCAGTCTGGCCTTTTCCCATTGGTGGCTGCTACTGACAGGTCTGACTGTGCCTGAATATTTTCTCTAGAAATTTAATTTCTGAAGACTAAATACTCTTTGGCCTTTAGGTTAAGTCCATGTCTTTTTCATTTAAGGCAACTGCAACAACAGGGAGAACAACACCCTAATGGATAGTCTAAAGTAGAAAGCTAAAGAGAACAACTCACCACTAGAGTCTTGACAACAGAGGAGATGTCATCCCCTGCCACATCCTCTTTGATAGCCACATACATGTACGGAACATAGGTCAGGAAGTACACAATGCCAGCACAGGCTGCAGCAACTTTGGCTTTGGAGTACAAAGAACTCACAAGAAACCTGTTGTGTGTTTTTGTTTTGTTGTTTTAAAGAAAAAAAATGAGAAATGTAACAATGATATTCAATTTCCCCTCCACTGCAACAAAAATGGAAAACTTAAATGTATGGACAGACAGATATCGTATTAATGCAAAACTTAGTCAATGTCTTTTCTATTTCAATTGACAGCCATTTACAAAGTTAGTCAAGGTATCTGGTAAACAAGTTATGATACTGTGTAGTAACAGCTTCCATAATTAGATTCCAGTGACCTTAACCCTTGAATTCTTGAGCCTGATACCTAAAGGTTTCTTCATCACTGCCCTAAACATTTTGGTAACAGTACCTGGTGTAAAACTCAAGGTATTGTGTGGAAATAAAGTAAGACAAAGACATACCAAATTAAGGACAGACTAAGGTATTGTGTGGAAATAAAGTAAGAAAAAGACATACCAAATTAAGGACAGACCAAGGTATTGTGTGGAAATAAAGACAAAGACATACCAAGGTATTGTTTGGAAATAAAGTAAGACAAAGGCTTACCAAATTAAGGACAGACCAAGGTATTGTGTGGAAATAAAGTAAGACAAAGACTTACCAAATTAAGGACAGACCAAGGTATTGTGTGGAAATAAAGTAAGACAAAGACATACCAAATTAAGGACAGACCAAGGTATTGTGTGGAAATAAAGTAAGACAAAGACATACCATATTAAGGACTGACTAAGAGACATCATAATTTAATATGCTCTGCCTTATGGTGGTATATACAAAAATTACATAAATATAAATAATGTGATAAAAAAGAAGTTCAAAGTGATATATAATCAGATATAAAAAAATAAGTATTCTATAATAAGAAAGACAGTATTGTTTGTCAACATCTTCTCTTTCTGTTATTTCATTATTAATGAATATGTATTTTCTAACTGTAAAATCCCAGAAAAATAAACATACTTTTTGATTTACTACACAATATTGAAATCATTATAAAGAGTCACCTGCACACAATGATCCACAAACCTCCCATTTAATTCTCAACAGCAACAAATACAATTTGGACATATGGCAGTTAATGAACACTGCAAAGTGACTGTACTAAAATTTTATTAACCAGGCAATAGGTGACACATGGGCAACACTTTGACCTCTGTTTTACCTTTTGTTATATATTTTAAATTACAATATAGAACAACACATACCATAAAACTCATACCATAAAGCTAATCATCTTTTCAATTGTTCTACATAATAATCACTTTACAATAACATAATATTACTTTTTACAAATCTTGTGCACATAAAATAAGAGTTATAACTAAAGAAGAATAAAACTTTAGAAACTGGCATAAAATTACTGCATCGTCTGTCTCTGTAATTTATTCAACCTCCGATTTTTTGGGGTACCATGAATACAAAATGATCAAAAATATCTTTTATTTATCTCAACACTGATGACTGAGTATGTTAAAAACAATTTTTTCAAGGTTTCTTAAGTTTTTCCATCTTCATCCAGATCATCATCATTTGTCCAATACTAAAAGATCTTCTTGCCAGATGTGGTCAAGTTTGGTAAAATTTTAGTCAATAGTTTTGGAGAAGAAATTTCAAAGTTTTTCAAGTTTTAGTGATGGTGGTGATATTTGAAGGTGAATCAGCAAACCTAAAAGACCTCTCTGCCTGGATACTTTCTGTCAAATATTGTCAAATTCTCTTTTTTTTTAGTAACAGTGGCCATATTTGATGGAAGATCCTCATCTGCCAAAATCTGATAGGCATTCAGGAGAGGATGCGTTATGTTGGTCAAATCCTACTAAATAATTTTTGTAGAAAATGTTTCAATTTTATGTTATTTTTAGCAATGGTGTTCATATCTGATGCAAGATGAGTATAATTTGTACAAACTTTGATAGGTTTTCATAACATGAGACTGTCTGTGAAATATGATCAAATTCTGTTCAGAATTTAAAGCAGCAATTATTGTTGGATGCAAGATAAACGCAAGACCATAAAAAGCCACTTGGACTTTTGCCATGTTTGCTAAAAACAACTTTAAAATTGAAAACCTGATATTTCAGTGTTAGCTTCCATACCTAATCAACTACATATGGATAAAAATATACCAACCAAATTTCATCTATGTAACGTGGATTTATTTTGTAATCTTGCTAACAACATTCATGGGATGACTGGCTATACTGACAAATTGACAGGCAGATGCCCCGAAGCTGTAAGCTAGGGGGGGGGGATACAAATCTGATTTTAATCTATTAAGTCCTTCAAAAATTATTCATTGGAATCAAAATTCAGCACAGCCAAGATGAGGACCTGACTGGATGGACATAGGTAACACAATATGCTCCTCAATGGTAACACAATATGCCCCTCAATTTATATGGCATAGCCAAAAGAAAGCACATGATAAATTATAGGAAATACAATTCATGGACAGAGAAATTCTGTTTATCAGATGCTAATCCAATGCCCATGCTTACAGGAACCCTTTCATTTTGTCTGCAAAACCTCATTTATCCTATTTTATCTTCCACACTTATTTAGGAGTGCTCTTAAATATGGTACTGTACATACTAACCTGGACGTCGAGTTCAATGGAAATCAATATAGACCCTGATCTGCCATTGCATATTCACTTGCAGATCAGACTCTCATGTTATTTGTTCTACTGATTTCTAATAAAAACCTGCACAGACCCAGATCTACCTATACATTTGCAGTTGGACTCAACTTATAAGCAAGTATATACAGTATCCAATGCAATGCTGTATATACATGGCTTCAATACATTTATTCTCTAATTTAGATGAGAAATCGTAAGACCAATGCTCCAGCAGTGTATAACATGGTAGTGAGCTGTGATCAAGCAAACAGCATCAGATTCCACTGATAAAACCCAGCAATGCAGTCAAAACAGTTAACTTTAACTCTGATTACAGTCAATACAATCACACAATCTGTATGGTCACATGACAAAAGGTGAACAGTAACATAAATGCATCTTGGATTCACACTAAAATCACATTTAGTACAACTCGAAGTTATGTCTATTAAATACCAGTGCAGTATGTGTGTGTAATTTGGATTTTTAACATAGCTTTAACAATTTTTCAGTCATATCTCTATGATCTCTACAGTGTGGAAGTTTATGGTGATGTCTAGCACTGGGGCATCATCCCACAGACATGTAACATCTCCCACCCAATCACATTATCCTGACATCAAGCCAACCAATCCTAACACTAACCTCTTAATGCTGAATGCCTAGTGAGGCAGCTGTCAGTACCATTTTTATAAGTCTCTGGTATGACTTGGCCAGGGTTCAAATCCACAACCTCCCTCATCTGATTGTATGCTCTAATCACTAGTATAGTTACCTAAGCCAACAATATTCACAACTGGGGACAAAAGAAATAAACCAAATTATAAACAGAATCTTAAACACAAAACCATGCTTTTATACTAACACTATCAGTGTATCTTGCATAACAAGTGGATTTAATGTAGACACTTTATGGAGATTCAATTAGTACTGCATACACTTGCTTATAAGTTGATTCAACTCAAACAACATATATCCTGATCTACCATTGCATCATGCACCAGCAAATCTGGTTCTATGATTCATTTCTTCTACAGATTACTCCTTCCAAAATGAACAGTCAGATCCAATAGTACATTATACAATGGCAGATCTGGGTCTGTGCAGCTTGCAGTTGGACTCTACTTATATGCAAATATATTCAATGTTAGAATGGAAAATCTATTTGCCCTAGCAGCTTAAGTAGTCAGTTTTGCCAGGTTAGTAATGTACTCATAGTGATTTAACACTTCCCATATCAAGGATTTATTGCTATCAAAGGCTTCATAATCTTCAAAATACTTAACATTAAAACAACCAAAATACATCCTATCATATACAAGGAAGGCCAATGAGGTACACTATAAACAATTTGTTTATAACAGTCTAACTTTACTTACGAGAATGATATTGTTGCTATGGCAAACACTTCCAGCACAGTGAACACAAGTAAAGGATTACTGTAGTTTAACACCTTCCCAAACTTCAACATGGCGGTCAGTATTCCCATGGTAACAGTCATCTGCAAGAAGGCAGTTGTGAACCAGGCACACCAATGCACAGCATTGTTCAGACCCATCATCTTCATCACCTGAACAGAGAAAGGAGTTGGAAAATAAACACCGATAATCTTAAAATATTGGCACATATGGTCCAACAGACAGCGTACTGCTGTAAGTACAGTAACTTATGTACAAAATTAAAAAGAGTTGTAATTTGAAAAATACTGCATTTAAGTCATATATTCTTGTATAATATGCATGTCTAAGCACTTAATGGCACATCAGAGCAATAATGACTATATGATGCCGATTATAATTCATGTACCCACATTGGGTGAGATGGCAGTGGTCTGCAACAATGAATGCTTTAGACCACTTGACCACTCTGGGCCAAAAATATGTACAAAAAGAAAATAAATGCACAAATAACTGTAGGAAGATAGCACAGTAATTTGTGCAATCCTTGGATAAGCCAATGTTTAACCACAGTCGGTCTTCCTCTATCACATAATGTTGGCAAATTTTCATTTTTTAAAATGTTGGCACATTTACTGGTCCAGGAGATAGTGTATTGCTGCAAGTACAAAATTAAAGTGTTGTAATTTGAAGATTGTCAAGTCTTATATTATTGTATAATATGCATGTATTAACACTTAATGGCACATCAGCACAATAATGACTGTGATGCTGATTAATAAAGTAAATACAATAAAGAAAAGAAATACACAAATAACTTTGGGACAATATCACACTAGTTTGTGAACATCTTGAAAAAGCCAAGGTTTAATCCGAGTCAATCCTCTTTCACATAATTCTGCCAAATTTTCATTTTCTGGTGATAATCCCACCTGTACGTTTCCTTGTGATACAAACAAATCTAAAAAAATCTCAATGTCTTGTCCCTGGGCTTATGAAAGCTAAAATGTTGCTCATGCTTTGTACTCACCTCTTTAAGTCTCTGTTCCTTCTCATAGACAATGCTTTGAACTAGCATGGCTACAGAGTATACCCAGGATATCGTCAGGCACAGTGGCATCACATGCTCTATCATGAAGACAAACCTAAACAGAAGAAAAACAACAATATTTTCACATCATTGCAATTAACATATTTTCTCCCATATATCCCGCGGATTTTGGGGATTTGTGTAAAAAATTGTTGGCATAACCCGCATCTTTGTTAAACTCACAACCATAGATTGATGAACTTTTTTGTGTATGTTCACATTGTCTATCATTACTGTTTTTAGTAGGACCGAATTCATCAGTGCACAAACATGGATGACAAACGATACTACAACTACTACATTTTCACTCACCCGCCCAACATGCAAATTTGTATTTACGCTAATAAGTCAGTAGGCCATGATTTATATTCATCCCTCTGCATCAGATCAAGTTAGTCACCCTGCCTCCACTATATTCCGTCTGGTAGCCGGCAGATTTGAATTTTGAAGCCAGGTACTTGTGAGCTGAATATGCAATGGTGTGAGGTCCTGAGGCTGAATGCCACAATTGTCAATTTTGAATGTAGTTCTCATGACGTCAATTAACTATTCAGGCTCAGTACACAGTGCTAGTGTGCATAGGCTGTCTATAGAAGCTGTGTCTCAACTACCCGTTAAATAAATGTGGACATTTCTAAATAATCTTGTATTTTTTTGTGAAGTGTAGATTTGAGTTTAAATAATTTCTTTCTGTTCAATTTAAAAAATGCTGAAACAAAATTCTTACACAGCTGACTTTGAGCAGAAAATTTGATATTGATGAGAGTGTAATCTGAGGCTGGAGAAAAAAAAAAGGAGCATTGGAGAAGATGAATTCATGAAAACATGCTCATCACGGACCTAAAGCAAACTAGCCTCACCTTGAAGCTTACCTGAAGCAGTGGATCGTTGCCCAGCGAGCAAACAACCGACCAATCTCAACAGTTGCCATCAAACTGAAGGCCAAACTCATGGCGCCAGAGAAAATCATTGATGATTTTAAAGGAGGAGTGCATTAGATATATGTGTTTAACACCTTCCCAAACTTCAACATGGCTGTCAGTATTCCCATGGTAACAGTCATCTAAGTTACATGTCTTTCAATAAATACATGACACTAATGACAACACCAAAATCTGAAGTGATAAAGCCATCCCTCACTAAAAAGACAGTCAGTATAATTGTTCCCCTCATATAACACAGGTATGGTCATGGATACAATTAACATGGCTTAAATAATATGTAGTTTCATCACTGCTACTTTTTTTTAATTATTGGCTGATCTGAACTGATGTGGTTTTACATCATTTAACATCCATGTTTCTGGTGGTTTTGCGTACATGCTTCCATCTTGCATACGTCAGAATAACATGACCTCACCTATAATAGCATTATAATGAAAAAGCAATGTACCTGTATCTTGTCATTTGTTGATGTTGGCAAAAAATAGGACATGATAAATATATTGACTTACTGGTCATACAGCCAGCAGGGATATGGAAATCTGCGTAGATATGTTCCTGGCTCAACTACATCATGCCCAACTTGGACATCAATGATTGCTCTCTCAATAATATCCTAGAAAAAAAGACAATCAGAAAAAAAGTATAGAAAGTAGAATAATTACACAACAATTCTATTTCACACATATAGATATATAGTATAGATAGTCAAACAATAATGATTACTAAAAATAACTTATGCATACAAATCTTCAGCACATTAATGAGTTAGGTAGTATTCCTAATAAAATAAAACTTAGCAGACTTATGGTTGCTTGAATCTGAGAACCCAATGAAGAAGGATTTAACTGTGAATAAAAGACTCAAACACATCATACAGATCAGTGTTTATATTGACAAGAAGTTCATTTCCTGTAATATCTAAAAAGATAAATAACCAAAAATAATCAAAACTATGACCATAAGGATTCTTAGGTTGCATATTAGCATTTCAGTATACTTTAACAGTTTTATCCACTGGAAATAACATTTTCCTTCAATCATTTCAAGGCAAAATAAAGTCACCAACCTGGATCCAGACAAATCCAAATGAATAGTATGGATATTGAGACCCTCCGGGTCCAGGGTACCAGTAGCGGTCTCGTACTCTCTTAGTGGTAGGTGTAAAAGTTGCATTCTGTCGGATCTTATATCGAATGTGAGCTGGCAAGCTTCCGTTCTTGTTAATGTTCTCAAATACTACGCCTGTATAAAATTAATAATACTCAACATGTAAATTTAATATTTCTGTCAAAAGCACATTTATATATTAGATCTTATAATAAGAATACTGTAGGTGATTAACCACTTTTAAAAAAATTAAGTAATCATATGAATTAAATCAAGAATCTATAAAACATAAATGCAAAATAAAAATGCCATGAATTTCATACTTGTTGTGGGATACTTTTCATGGATTTCAATAATGACCTAACAAAAAAAAATGCCATTGCTGAATAAAAGAGGCCCATTTTCTCTATATCAACCAATTCAAATAATGAAGAAAATGTCACTTTTAGCATAACAATGACCACTGAGCTTGAAATTAATGAAAAGAAAATTTTGCAGTGATTTATATTTCTTAGATTAATACAAAATCACAATAATGTTTGAAATAAATTCCACTACCTCTTGAATATAGCCCTCATGAAAATGACAAAAGAGGTCTTTCTACACAGGGACAAAGGGAAGCAACTCTTACAAATTACCCCTCCTTGTCCGTGTAAGGTGGTTCCTTAAATACCAAATCTTTAGAATTACTAAGCTTGAGCAAAACCAGCAATGGGATGCTGGGAGGGTGCAAGGCATTGATAGTAATCTGATCATAGAATAAAAATTTCCTGTATCCATCAAATGCATGACCCAATCATATTAACATATGGAGAATATGTAATAGGAGGAGGAAATACAAACAAACTATTTAGAATATGGGTGTGTGATATGTAAATACAGATTGAACAGCTGAATTACAAACAAAAAAAAAAGATCAAACATGTAAGATTAAATGGGCATGTAATAACAAAGCATCTCCTCTACTGTAGCCCTCAGAAATGGGATACATATATCCTAACATAGCAACAGCACATCATAAAATATAACTCTAGAATTGTCTGCTCCTCTTGCGTTCTGCATGCATGGTTTTACTGACAAAAAAGTTTTCCAAAAACGTCCATCAAAAGTTTCAGATCACATGCCTAAAATGAAGGCTGTGCTGTTATGAATGAGACATGATGACTATATGCATGACAACCAGAGGCTTAACAATGTTCAACTCACACCACTGCAATTTCGTAATAATTAAGTCACTGAAATTTCATGAGTGGAGATCTTCATAAGGCAAACCAGATCCTTATCGATATCAGAGAAAACCAACTGAATAATCCTTTAAAGCCATAAGGACAGAGATTATGTCCATTTTCCCACATTAACAGGCAAGGAAGAGCCTTTGATATGGGCCATAGCCTCTGGCCATGGACCATGGATGTTTTCCATATGCTTCTGATAGTATCTACCATGGACCATGGATGTTTTCCATATGATTCTGATAGTATCTACCATGGACCATGGATGTTTTCCATATGCTTCTGATAGTATCTGCCATGGACCATGGATGTTTTCTATATGATTCTGATAGTATCTGCCATGGACCATGGATGTTTTCCATATGCTTCTGATAGTATCTGGGTGTGCAAACTGAATCCTACAGCCTCACCACTTAGAAAAGGTCAATCAAAGAGAACGGACAAATGATTACTTCCTGAATAATTAGCAAATTAGTTTTGGAGAAGAAACCAGGTTTGCATCATCAAACCTACAGAACAAAACTGAGGCTAGTTTTGATTGATGGACAAGTATGAATTGACTTTTGATCTGAAATAAATGCATGCACCTTTACCCCAAGTGCAATTCATCTCCCAAGTTTGATAACTAAATTGCAGACAACTCAATCCATTGCACAGAAATGAAATTGGTAATAGGCAAACATACAGATAGATGGATGGGAACATTATAATATGACATCCACCGCATTAAAGCTGGTGTATCACAAAAATTCTGTTTACTTCAACATTCCCAATAAAGAACATATTATAATCTACAAAGTGATTGAAGTTCTCACCTGCAATGGCACTGATATTTTCTGCATACTGTTGTGTGAGGAAATAGTTGACAAGCTCCTGCTCTGTGGAAAATCCCTTGAAAACATTGAGATTTATGCCTGACAGTAAAGTTGACCAGCTGCAAGCTGCATTGTCGATGGTATCAATTTCATGCAATAAAGATTGCAGGTTTGGAATACTGAGATTTAGAAACTTGGTTACTCGAGGGTCCAGGGAAATAAGCATTAGAAGTCCATGATTTGATCGAATATCTTCTTGCATCTGCACAAATTAAAAGAGAGCTAATTAAATCAAAATGAACGTTTTGTATTATTACAATTTTCTTGTTCATTTACTCTGCATTACTCTTTAATTAGTAGAATGTTTTTATTGAACACCAACCTAAGGAACCTTAAAAAAAACTTTCAGAATGATATAATTTCCATCATTGCAACAATAATACAGTATAAATAATATAATACTGATCCACCAATCTTTGGATGTAAAGAAAAAATTCAACTGCACTATAGACCAGTCAAATTTGCCACCTCTTAAGATCATTCCCATATGAATAGTATATTCAGTGCTTTTTAGTCACACCACCATATTAATGACACCTGTTCATAAAAAAAACTTTATGTCTTTTTTTTTTAAAAACTGCATGCTTGACCTCTTTATAATGTACACCTGTCCAAAAAGGACTACATTCTACAGTCCCTTATGTGTCTCTTATGGACAGGTTTCAAATGATTTCTACATGGATATGTCATGAATATCTCTTTGCAATTTCCTCCCTTTAATGTACTTTATGGACTGGTTTCATGGTGCAGTCAAATATGTGTCCATTATAGGCTTCTTTCAATATAGATCTCTATACAATGCTGTCATAATAGACCTTGTGCAGTCCCTTGTCAGTCTTTTATAGCTGTTATAAAAGTCTCTTTGCAGTCTGTCTTTATGGACAGGTTTCGTAGCACATTTCTACAAGTCATAAAAGCTGCCTTGCAATCCATTGTGTCCTTTATAGACTAGTTTAACAGTAGATTTCTATATCTATCTTGAATGTCTCTTTGCAGCCCTTTATTAGTCCTTGTTGACTGGTGTCATTGATTTCTGTATTTAGCTATCATAAAATTCCATTACTCTAAAACACTTTGACATTATATAAGCAATGCCTGTCACACTGAATGCATGGATAAAAAAGACTGATGACAATATGGATAGCCTTGTTGAGATGTTCTGATTTTAAATCTCACTCACACCTATTTTCCAGATATCATATGACAATCACTGGATCTTGGTGCAATAAAATATACATGTAAAAAGTAAAAAATACCTAAATCATTCCCATCAGATGTCAAATGTTCCAGATAAACAACGGCTTTTGTGTGATTAATGAGGTATCCAAGTCTAAAATGTACCAAATCTTTACAAGTGTGAAAAAAATGTCTAGAAGGAATTTAAAGAGAAAATGTATCCTAAAGTTTAGAATGTGAATGCTTCAATTATTCATGTTTGGCTTCAGAGTTGATGATGATGATGATGATGATGATGATGATGATGATGATGATGATGATGATGATGATGATGATGATGGAATTGCATGAATTTCCTCTGTGGCTTAACAGGTCATCTGATGATGATGATGATGATGATGATGATGATGATGATGATGATGATGATGATGATGATGATGATGATGATGATGATGATGATGATGATGATGATGATGATGATGATGATGATGATGATGATGGAATTGCATGAATTTCCTCTGTGGCTTAACAGGTCATCTGACAGGGTTATAAAAGGACGGGCGTTGCAATCCCAAGCAAGGCTGAGTACTATTAAGTAAGCAACCCAAATATGTATCTTACTGAATACAAGTATGAGGGACCCAATATGGAATTAAAATTCCATCAAGTTCATAACATTTACAAGATTGATGATTTTATTTCTTGAGATTTATATTAAATGAAAAACATTTTGAAATTAAAGCCCTTTTTAGGACAACTGACTGTTTTCAAGTACTTTTCCAGTTCTTTCTGAGCTGACCTGAAATTAAAGTCATAAAACCAGAATGCATAAAAATTTAAGGACTGTACTAAACCTGGACAATGCTTTGTATCAGATTTGAATCTAGTTTCAGGATTCACCACTAAACCCCCAAGCTGTCTAACTTTTCTTAATGAGAAAATCTTTATTCAATCGCAAGGACTTTCTCTCCGATATTCAATGAGTAATGGAAATGACATTTCATTCTAAAACCTCAGCTCTGGCAAAAAAATATAATCACAGGCCTGGTGATAGAATATTTAAATATTAAATATATTGAGTTTAGAATGAATATAGGCCAAACTAAATATGTAAATATTTCTAGGTAACTGTTTCTTTTTTTGATATCAACACAACTTTTAAATACCAAAGGTTTGCATGGAGTTCAGCTATACTTGCAAATACTGTACCTTTTTTATAGCCTTAAGATTGTCTGCTGTGGAATTTTGTTGAAGGTAACTGCGGAGATCTGCAGAAACATTCAACCACTTCCTGGCATATTCACTGACCCTGTCCACAAACTCAAAGGATTCATTGGCCTGTGATTGCAAAACAAAACAAGTTAATATTACAGTGAAATCAGCAGAAAAGCTAAAGAATTAAAAACGTCCAGCTTACTTTGTTTCAAGCCAATGAGGCATTTGGTTGCATGGTCATCATGGCATGCCACAGGCAAAGATCCACTTTGCTCTATTTTCCATATAAAGATTTCCACATTTCTTGTGAATATGCATGAAAAAAATGGCAACATTGAGCCCTGGGACATAGTTTTTAGTCTTGATCTATTTGTGAGAATGCTTGGATTGGACGTTACGTGCCAATTTGTCCTCCTGTTAAAAATCTTCCATTATGTTCTGTGAAAAAACTAAATACACCCATGCCCTTCCGTCATAAAACCTGACTCAACTCTTAATTTTACTCAAAATACTGTTATCATTCAAAAGGCTATATTTTTCAAGCTTGAGTAAGATTTCTGAAGTATGAAGTAGAATTTCTTAATATATGAAATGCCAAGTGAAATACATTGATGCAAACACCATGTGTCCTCATACATAAAGTAATGTATCAATGTTTTGACATAAACTCAATATCCATTCAATTTGTAAAACAGTTATCTGTAATAACTCGAATTTCATTACATTTTTGTGTTTCCACCAGCATGAGTGTTTGTTATTTTTTACTCTGCATGGTTTGGGCTGTTTGGAGAAACCATTGGTTGGCAAAAAGTTGTGAGTATATCTGAGTTTTATTCAGTTTAGTTTAGTGTCAAACTGAGATCTGGGACTAAAACCATTTTTTCAGTTAACAGACTGTAGGAGTTTCTGCTTAGTGAATTCCAATTTTTTCAAATAAATAGGAGAAAAATGGGGACCTAAGACATGAATCAGTTTTGGGAGATTTCATTGAGAAGATTCAGTGTGTTCCAACTGGATTCAAGAAATTAAGTTAAATTAATACAAACATTTCCACAATACACTTACATAATGACTTAATTTACATGAAGCCATGGTAGCCCTGTTGGTAAAGCATTGGACTCATAATCCAAGGGCTGTGAGTTCAATACCTGCCAAAGACAGTCTGAGTTGACTGCCTCAGTGTGTTTATAGAAAATGCATTTAAATCACCTTTTCTTCTGCATGATATGGTCAATAAAAAAATAAATAAAAATAAAAATTACTTTACATTAACAAAAATATAACTACAAAACTTCTGGTTTTTGGAGCTTCATATATCCATAGTCTAATGTAAAATCAAGATTAAACCTTCATAGCTTATGTTTCCTTATTTTAATTATAGGCATCAATGAAAAAATTTGCCCAAGACTTACCTTGTTTATAATACTGTTGGCAGCAGTATTATTGGGGGCATACAGGACTTTGGGATTACTGTACAGGACATGAATCAAAATCTTCAGGTTCTGCTGCTGATTCCATGACAGGCCAAGGTCATCTAAGTATCAAAATGGATAGTTTTTCATGAGAAGAAATATTCTTCTTTAAGAAGAATGCCAGTAAATTGTTCTGTTACAGTTTGTAGTGAACAAAAGAAACACACTAAATAAGTAGCGACTTTAGTTTTTTACCAACAAGAAATTGATTTTTTTTTAGGTTGGTTAAAGCAATAATCTTTAGGTGCTAAAAATATGTCATTAGGTGCAAAAAATCACATGATCTGGATATTAAGTACCTTAACAAAACTAACTGTAGTACATTCAGTAATTCTGCTGTATTCATAATGAAGTATTTCAAGATGGCTACACATACACACTACAAATATAAATGGATGCATGGACAAACAGATGGAAAGGTGGATGGACAGAGAAGAGTCAAGGTATATACATTTTCTTATCCCAGTGAATGTATAAGTAATTAATAATGCATAATAACCCATAAACTACTTGCAACAAGCTATAGGAGCCAGATTATTTTTAATCCCAAACCAAGACCTGTATCTGTGAGAGGCCAAAACTTTGACCTTTAAAATGAAGAAAAGGCTGGGACTTGTTATTTAAACATTGTCTATTGTCTATATTACAAAGTGAAAAGAAATCCCTAAATAAGAAAATTCATCCAGCACTAAGAAATTCCTTTCACACCCCATTTCTCATGAAAACAATGATCAGTCCATAAATTTACAACCTATTACCTAAATTAATGTTCTCCATGTCCTTCTGTGTGTCTCGTTTATTTCGTCTGTGGCGAGGAGGATGTTCATAACCACATATTGTCCTCTGCATCCCATCCCAAAATTTAAGCAGACCTGCAAATTTATTTTTCTTTGTTTCTCCTGTGCCTGTTATGGGAGATGGAGTTGTCTGTAAAAGGTCAAACAGTAACAAAATTAAGATAACCTTGCCCATGTAGACAGGAAAGTTAAACTGTATCAAGGATGAGTCCCTGTAACAAATCTTAAGCACTACCTTCTCCACACACACAAAAGGATTTGTTCTGTTATCCAATACATACAATATATTTGACGAAACAAACCATCACATAACATAAAGTCTGTATACAATTTACATGCTACAAAATGTGCACTGCTAATGTCAGGTGAACGAAATTATAAATTAGCATGTGAACTCATCTACTTCCAATTCCTATGTAAAACTTAATTTCTTCACTTAGTTAACATAAATCTATCTAATGCAAAAGACAGATGTTAACATGCTACCACTGGGATGTTATTTATTTGACATCATCAAAAAGTATAATGTGCAGAATTATGCATTGGCTGTTCATATTCTAGAATGTTCTGGCAGAAACAACTGCATCTGTTAATTAAGAAAAGACATTTTCTCTGGATTCTCATAGAGTTAAATCTGTACCAGTAACTCCGCAAGCCTTGTCATAGACACTAATCTTATCACAATCATACCCTAGGGCCATAATAATCTAGCCAAGGGAAATAACTCTGTCCATTAAACCATCTTATTAAATAGGTCAAAAGTTCTGAGACTGTTCTGTTCTTGTATATTTGGTCCACCTACCTACAATAACTAGCTTAAACATCTCTTCAGTTGTCAACCAGTCCATAATGAATAATATACCAGATGCAATAACCAAACAAGGGTTTTACATCAAACCAACAATCATGCCATAACATGGCAGTTATGAAAAAAAATCAATGAACCATGCAAAAATATGGGAATTGAGCTGGTAAAACACACAACTTGCAATCCAAAGGTTGCAGGTTCAATACCTATTCACACTAGCTCAGGTTAGCTGCCTTGGTATCTTATTGAGAAAGGCACTTAGTTTTAATTTCTTCAGTATGATATTGCTAACAATATGCTCAAAATGTCATTTAATTTAAAATGACCAACCATGTTATAACATACCCTCATTGTATCTGAATTGCAAACCACAAAATTTTACACCAAATCTTAACACTGGTCCTGTCAATGCTGACACCAACACTGCCACTGTAGAAGACTGGTTACCGTATGTTACACATTTAACTTGGAACAAAAATAAATTGAAAATTATGCATCTGTAAATATCAGGCAAGAGATGTAATCTTATGGTTTAAGAACTTTTAACTTTACATAATGCATAAGGAAACAAAAAGTAATGTACAGATGACAATCCTCACAAAAGGGTCCTTTGGTTCAGCTATCTCAATATATGCCACACTTTGTTCCATGGCAATAGAATTATTGAATACAAAAACTTCTAAATATCAAAAGATTGTCTGCTCAACTCACCTGATATGTAACGAGAGCTATGGATGGACTGACATGAAAATAGCAATTTCCCCTGTATACTATAATTTAAGATAAAAAAAATTAAGTTGAAAAATTATTTGTCTACCTAAAGTGGCTTTCAATTTATTTCTAATCATTTCTTTGATAAACATGATTTGTTTGTGCTGTTTAGCAAATATGCCCCCAATGAAAAGCAAACATTTTAATGTCTCCAAAATTAAAAACTTTTTAAAAAAGATTGGAAATACTGTTTTAATTAGATTTAAATCTAATCATGTCATCCACAAATGCACACATACATGTGTATCAAAATTACTTTGCCCACCAACTATAGTTTTCCAAATTACAGAAATTTGCTTGGTTGTTAAAAGGTATTGCTGAACTTTAGAAGATATGAAGGGATTATATAGATTCAATGTTGGGTTTGGACCAAGACAAGGAAATCCCTGTCAAGGGGTTACATTATTTGTCTCCCCATGACAGACTTGCCAATTCTGATCAGTCCGTCTCAGTAAGGCAGTTTATTTTTTTTCCATAAGTTTGACCAGTTTTCAGTAAGGTATAAAACAAAGTATCATAAACTGCTATTGTAAAGGTCGAAAAACATAATTAAAAGTTCAGTATTCGAAACATGCAGTGAAAATAAAATTCATGGTCAGCTGAAAAGATTGTAAAATATGCACAGACTTTATTTGCCACTAGAACAGTTGCACAAACTCAAGTTCCAAATCCCTGTGTATATCTTCTTCCTTTTCACATGACAACGGCAATCATATCTCCCACCATGAGTAATACTCAAATTGGCACATGATGTCCAATAAACCTAATTGTGTCCTTTCCTGCTTTTATTCACAAGAGTCGGAACATTACTTTTCATTATTTGGTGTTGATTGTTAACACTTTTCAAGAGGCTTATTTCCCTTTCATCTTAAACATGCATCTCATGCTATGCATCATTTTTAACAAATTCTAAAATCTACAGTTTGATCATGCAGATGATTTGCATGAACAAATAGGTGCAGTTTAAAGCATCTGGGATGCTGCTGTAAAGTTAGTTTGGTTCCCAGACTAATTTCACTAATTCTAATAAGAAATCTGGATCCAAATCAAACATGGATGAACAAATTTCCTGATTTTTCACCTATGATCATTTTTCCATAGTTTTTGCTTTTATGCCATAAGTCAGTATTTTAAGGGTAATTTTTGCAAGATTTAGGGCAAAATCATAAGGGCTGACAGGTCTACCACAAAGCTTGCCAAGTGGGGAGATGTATAATGCAACCCAGCAGCTGAGATTTCCTTGTCTCATTCCATACCCCAAAGAAGATTATTTTTCTCACCCAATATTTTCCTTTAATGTAAAAAGAACACTTCACTAGTGTAATATAGTTCACATCTAAATCTTTACATGCAGCTCATTAATACAAATATGTTAATGAGGGATGTGGAGTGTCCATTGCATCTTAAGTACACAGTTTATAGATGTGAGCAAAGAAAAATAATAACATAAAATGTTGCATAGTAATGAGGTATTATTACATTTAATACATGGATGTTATAAGTGACAATAAATAATTAATATTACAAGAAACTGTTTCATTTTCATCAGTTCCATTTTTTGAAAAATTATATTGTAAATAATGAAACGATACTGGGTACTCAGCTCTAGTGTAGTTGTACTCAGTTTAAGCTGTAACGAAGAGTAACATATTGCATTAGATTATTCATGGGTAATTAGAGATCTGTGTCACTATCATATATAACTCTCCTTTTCTTTGGAGGAGGTGAAACTGTTTGTGACATATTTGTGTTATCCTTAATATTGATTGTAAAATTATCCACGTGTATAAAAGACCATCCAAATACTGACCCTAGCAGATAACCATGTGCAAAACTTTCATGTTCATGGATCCTTTGAACATGTATTTTTCTGTCTTGGAAATATGGCCAGTGCTACAGTGAAATTTGCTTAAAGATTAATGTATTGATGGATAAATGATTCTTTCTGGCTGGTAAGTGCATTAGTCATTAAATACTGAGAGTATATTTTTGATTCAACTGAGGCACAATGGAGACACTTAACAAAATTAGAATAAAGCATGTTTGACATAGCACAATTTCTGGCTGTTACTAAGTTTTCTGTAGTTGTTAAGAGAGTTGGGAGGCTATGAAGTTTTAAGTCTACAGTCTGTGTGCATGGATCAGTTGTTTTCTGTCATAATTCATTTCACACAGCAGTGAGAATTTTATCCCCTCTGTAGCAGAGTCAATTTTCAGGTCAGTGTCATTAAATGTAACAAACAGTATATAATTTGTTTCACACAAAATATTTAAAACTAGTTAGGTAGCTTTAGCAATATTTAATGATGCTGACCTGAAAATGTACTGAGCTAGACCTGCATATAGAAATAAATTGACCATGCTGTGTGGAATGAACTAGCATAATACCAAAAAGCTCGACATTGTGTGTGTGTCTTTGTCTCTCTCGAAATGTTTGTATGGTATGTTTTCAAAGATGGATTGACCTTAAGTTACTGTGTTTTTGTTATATATTTGTTGTTGTTGTTGTGTTGTTTCATTAAGAACAGCTACATCAGGCATAGCAGAAGACAACAAGGGTTTCATTTTTTAAAAGTAGTTCTGAGCACATGGACACTATGACTTAGTCGACTGGTCTGAGATAACTAGACTGAGATAAGAAAAGTAAGTTTAGCAAAACAGCTAGATTTCTCTGTCGCATGGGCAAGAAAATTAAGTCTCAACTAGAATGTAACTATACCAAGCAAACCTCAAGCAGGAGGAGACAATTCAAATTTTGTTCTCCCCTCCTGCCAAAGATGCTGCACTTAAACTGGTGATGTGAAGTTTTAAACGTCATTTTGTTTTTTTCTATTACCTTCTCTAAAAAAGGTGGGTTTTCTGTTGTACCATTGTCCTGCATGTAATCACAATCCGTCTGAGGAAGGTCTTCAGCAAGTACACTCAGTTCATACAGTGTTGTCTGGAACTGGTAAAACTTTTCAACCTACACATGGATTAAAAAAATGCATGAAATATCCATTTTAACTTCTACCCAAATAAATGCCTATACACTGTATTCAGTTAATTTTTGCATATTCTTATTTCATCTTCTCATTCCATATTCTTTTATTTACCTCTTTAAATGGTTTTCAAAATTTTGTGTTATGAAGAGATATTGGATATTGGCAATGTAAATTTATCACTCTATTTAAACAAAGCTTCAATCACGCCAGTAAGAGGACATGTAATGTAATTCTTTATATTAAGCATACATGGACGGTATGTTGATTTTATAAAGCAGCTATTAAAAGTTTTCTTTGTCGTCATGCCTTAAGACTCCAAGGAGAACATCATCCTGCTTATGCATTCATGCACTAGTGCCTGTATTAAAGAGTCTTGTGAAGTAACCATTAAGTATTAACAAAAGGGTCAAGTAGCCTTTAAGTATTAACAAGTACAAGTAGCTGTTCTCTTCTGACTGAATACTTACACTTTCTAACAATTCATTGACCTTTGAAGTCAGCTCTGAGATGTTTACTGCATGCAGATGAAGCTGAAAAGCAATAATGATGACTGATCAGACTGATGTACTCACTTCTAAGTCAAGTCCAAATGCAAACAACAAATAATACATACTCTGATCTGCTGTTGTTTTATGCCCTGACAGATCAGATTCTATGTTCCACTCATTACTCCTAAAATGAACTGTACAAGCTCAGATCTTCTGGCACATTATGTGACGACAGATCTGGGTCTGTGCAGTTTGCAGATGGACTTGACCTTAAAGCATGTATATGGTAAAATACTGTTATGAATAAATAACAGTTACAGTAACTACAGACTGTACCATTCAATTTATGCATGAGACAAAACTACATTTAGTATTTAAACAGCTGACTTGGCTAAAAGACAATGGCTTTCATACTTTCTATATTTAGCATAGGTATAACTATTCATTTTTAAGAGTCTTAGGAAAATCTAAAAGCTTTCATTCTGGCTGACTATAATACCCCAAGTTCTTTTAACAGAAGTCTTGGCATTCATTAGACTACTATTGTGTTATGAAAATATATTGGATATTGTATATTGGCAATGTAAATTATATGAATGATGAAATCATTAGTTTTGGGCAACAAGAGGCCTAAGTTGGCTTCAGAGTGCTCTGGCATGTACCTAAATCAGAGCCAATATGAAAGGGCATTTTGGTATCATTCGGCTGAGGTTAAAAAATGAAAACTTCTGGTTTAACCAATTAGGCCACAGGAGAAGTACTTTTGGGTATGTTGTTCATACACAGGAAATTAGCTTTCAAATCATCTGCTCTCCAGTGTATCTTTGATAATTGGATTCAGCCAAAAATACTTTATGCCAAATCAGAACTGTATGGAGGATGTGGCAAAGTTTGGACACAGCGTTCCTTCAGAAAGTATGCCAAGATGTTGGATTTCTGTGTTAGTGCATTTTCATGCAGAAAATTGATACCTTAGGTATTGGTAAATTGGTGGGTGGTTCAGCAGTGTGCCACAACTTTTGGCAACACTGTGGAGCCATAAAAATGAGCAGGAACATGAAAATAGTCAGGAAAATGTACCTGGATGACCCCATCTTTTGCATACAAATTAATGCATATAAAACTATCTCAAGTTGTCAAGTTGATAATTCGACTACATGGAGCAATTTGTGGTCTCTGCTCATTTTCTCCATTTTTTATTGTGTCCGGTTAAAAATGTAAATCCATATGTCATCAAATCCCATTCAAATATATCTGGTCACTCTTCTCCTATCTGGTGAGAGACTGTTTTGCAATTTGAACCAGTCTGTTTTGAAAACCAATCAACAAATGTGGGAACCAATCTTGCACAAAGCTTATTGAGCTTCAAATGATTTCTCAATATGTTACAAACAACTTACAACTTAATCCCTGTGATAAAAGAAATATCTAAAATTATTTATCAAGCATCTTCATAAATTGGCTCCTTTGCAGCAGCCTCCACCTTTGTAACAAATAATGAATAGCCATCTTCCATGAATTTATTACCATCTTTAAAATGATCAAAACTATGTCAAAATTGTAGGATACAGCTTAAAAATGCATCCACAAACATTATCCAAGTCAGCCTTGGTATCAATCGGAGAGTATCTAACAGGATTTAACATTATGGTCTTTGACCAATAGCAGATCTATTCTCCTCCTCCAACAGTTTTATCATTGCTAAATCACAAGAAAATATGTGCAGCTGCAGATCATTTACATAATTTTATTCTATCTATTGACTGGCACTAATTTTACTGACAGGTGAAAAGCAACTAAACAATTATAACAAACTATTTGAACATTTCAAGTTGTTGTTGTTGTTGTTGTTATAGGGTTTAACACCATTATTCAGCTCATGATAGGCTATACATGGCAGCCAGTATTAATGGAGGAAAAAACCGGGAAATCACCGGAAAGAACCAGTGACCCACAAGAAGCTACTTGCATGCTCTCTCACATATCCACATTCACTGAATCCTAGACTCAAACCCACGAACACAGAGGTGAAATGGCAGTGATCCGTAACGGACAGAGCTTTAGAAAACTCGGCCATTTGGGGCTCAAACATTTCAAGTACTGAGTCTTTAATTAACAGCCTTACTTATAAAATTTGCTTTTAATTAAAATCATTTCAAAGAAATTTAGATATTCAACCAAACTGGACATAATATAAAAAATATATCTCCAATGTGGAAATAATTACTCACATTTTCTTTTGACTTTAAGTGCAAAGATCAATGACAAGAAAATGTAAACATGCAAAATAAGATATTTAAAAATTGTGATGTTTCAAAACTACAAACAATAATGAAATATGATATGACTACATTAAGCTTTTTGCTAAATAAAGGCAGTTCATACCACAGTAATAATGGTCTGCAAATCAATGGAAGAGTTGAGTAACTGAGATAATTCCTTTGTCTCTGCATCTGTCATGTTACACAGGTGCTCTCCTGCTTCAACCTGTGTAAGCAAAAGTCTTTTTATTGTGTGTTTGAATCTAATTTGTATGCATGGTAATATAACAATTATATACCAAACTATTCAATTCATTTCATACATTTCTCATCTCATGACCCTTTGTAATTTCATACATTTCTCATCTCATGACCCTTTGAAATTTCATATATTTCTCATCTTATGACCACTCATATGAAATTCATTAAATATGCCATTCTTTATAATTTCATAAATTTCTCATCTCATGACCACTCATGTGAATTACATCAAATATGCCTCTATCATTTCATAAATTTCTCATCTCATGACTGCTCATGTGAGATCCACTAAATATGCCCCTCTTTATCATTTCATAAAATTCTTATCTCATGATCACTCATGTGAGATCAACTAAATATGCCACTCTATCATTTCATACATTTCTCATCTCATGACCATTCATGCGAGATCAAGTAAATATGCGCTCTTTAACGTGAAGACACATTCATACCAGATCTGTCTCTGTGTATGGAGGTTCAGGAATAAGTAAATGAAGCATCTCATTCTTATCACAGACAGCTTCTTTGATGGTCACAGGGGACAGGAGAATTATCTGAAATAAAAATTCATTTCTATTTGCATATGCAAAATAATATTGAAAAAGCAAGAATACTTACAGCTGTTCTTATTATTTCACAAAACAAAATAACATAATTTAACATGCAAAAGGTACAAGGCTGTTTAGTGTAATATTTTGAACCTATATGCAGAAAGGCATTTAATTACCTTCCCTTGAGAAGTTTAATATAATTTTAGAATCTATGCTTGATGACAAGTTGAGACAAACAGCGAATAAATTTTACCCTGACCTGTCATTATATGCACCGGCAGATCAGGATCTGTGCTGTTTATTCAACTGAGTACTCCTAACTAAACTGTGCAGCTTGCTGTTTGACTCGACTCAGAAACAAGTATTGATAGTAACAATTTACAATGTGCAAATATGTAGCTTTCAAAAAGGCACAATACAAGTAGCCATTTTCTTACCAATGTAACTTAGATACTGTACGCACAGAAATATGAACACTGATTACTCTGGGTTTCCACCACATAATATACTGGTCAATCAGGGTGATTGATGATCACATCAAAATATATCTATAACAAAAACCATACTGGAAAAAGTGCCTTGGCACTAATTCCATAACACCAATCTAAACTTTCTCAAACAGCAGATATGAGTGAGGGCAGTTCCATTACATGGGACACATGAAAGACATTTCTAAAGTGAGGTACACATCCATAGACACAATTATAATTTCTTATCATTTTAAAATGAATACTGTCAAATCAAAGTCCCCTGGCATCATATATTTTTCAAAAAGTGCTTTCCCGGGGTATCATACCATGTATGTTTAAATGGAAAAGCCCTTAGATCTCTTTGCAAATTGGGATAAAAACATACAACACATTCAAATTCATCATAAAAATCAAATCAGCACCAACAAATGGAAGTATATATATATATATATATATATATATATATATATATATATATATATATATATATATATATATATATATATATATATATATATATATACCAATTTATTTTTTACATAACAAAAATGTTATCCTAAACTGTGATGCATTATTTCTCTACTAACTGTTGACATTCCTTCTAAATATCAATTTTTTAATGCACAGAATTGACTGCTGAACCTCATCAATGCATAAAAACATTTGATATTAATGAACACTGCAATGAATGCTACTCAAACATGCTAACACAACTCTGAGAGTGTTAATTAAATAAACTTTAACATGACACTTAAAAGCATAAAAAAGACAGATTAAAGGTACAAACAATAGAGATCAAGAAATTATTCATACCTTGAGGATTTCTGCAATTTCCTGTGGCGTGATTGAATCGTTTACATCCTCTCCTGTCACCTGATTAAGAATATGATTTAAAAAATTTATCACAGTTTTACGTGTCTGCAAATCACTGCCCTCTATGACATTGAAAAGAATTCCCTCCTTAAAGTAAGGGATATAGTTTCCTATCACAGACTTGAGAACTGCTGGATTGGCAATAACTTTCTCACTGCTGAGAATCATCAGAAGACTTTGTGATATACTGGTGAAATTATTAATGCCATCTAGAAGGTCACGCATTTGGTTGTCATGGAGATACTCCTGAATGTCATGGTGTAGTGTGTTGCTTGGAATGCCCCGTTTTAACCGAGCCTTCATAATCTGGTTGAGGTTGGATCCGAACAACAACTTGTACAACTAGAACAAAAACAATGTGGTACTTTTGTTATTACTCTAATTCAAAACATGTAAATAAATCTTAACTCATGTCAACTATTCTAAAGATCTGTTTAATATTTCTACTTTATATTAAGTGGTGCCTTCATGTACTGCATGTACATGTATATGTGTGTGTGTGCATGTGTGTGTGTGTGTGTGTGTGTGTGTGTGTATATATATATATATATATATATATATATATATATATATATATATATATATATATATATATATATATATATATATATATATATATATATATATATAAAACCAACCTTTTTACAACAGTAATGTGCACATTTTGACATGAATAATAATGGTTTGCCAAAATTTGGTGTTTTTTCACTCCTGTCCTAGTAATTATGTTATTTTTATATCCTGCTTTGTTGACATTTTTTTTTGAAACCAGAATATTTTGTTTTAACTAATTGCCTTTGGATAATTAGGAGCACACTTATAAATTAGTCTCCAAGACAAACCAATTATTGGAATACCTCCTAAAAAATTAGTTACTGAACATGGCATGGCATGAACTGCAAATACAGAGTGAGTTCATTCAGTGCATTTATGGGCAATTCATCAAAGAAACCCAGACCCCAAACTCTAATGAGACTTTGTTATTAAGACAGTCTCTATTATTCAGCAAGTTGGATCAATGTTCTTTAAGGCATAACATAATATCATGCACAGCTTTTGTTGATTTGGTAAAAATGTATTGAGGAGTTACATTTGGTCTGATGCAGTGCACACAACTTTATGTTCAACTATAAGGTCATAAAATATACTTTGACCATTATGACTCCAGTTCATTTTAAAAATAATTTTTTAAAATTAAATTATGTTACTCTAAGAAAACTTAACTCATCATATTAGCATTAGCAAGCTACACTACCTCTCAAATCGAGATGAAAGATTAAAAAGGAATAGACACTGTCTCTCCTCTTGTCAAAAAGACAAAGAGAAGAAGCTCTTATCCTTTATCTTCCTTTACCTCTGCTCTGTAGTCATCCATTTACCATTTGTTTAGTAAAGGTATTTAAAAAAAGAAGCTCACGTGTGCAGAGAGATGTGACAAGTTTTAACATTATTTTTAAGGGCTTCTGACAATGCACAATTTTTTTATGCCTATCAAAAGTTAAGCTTACTATCATATCTTTAAAAAATATGCCAGATGATTTTCCCATGCTACCACTCAACACAACCACAACTGCTCTTGCCTAATATACCAGTACAACACTGAATACTGGTCAACCTAAAATGATGTTCTACACAGGGCTGAGCAAATATTTTTTTAAACCACTAGTCCAGGACAAGTGGTTTCTGAAAATTCACCAGTCCCACTTTTTCCTTCACTAGTCTGACCTTACTTTTCCCTGGTCCCAAAATGGTAATCACTGGCTGAGTTTTGATGAAATGTATGTAAAATCCATAGATAAAACAAACAAAATAATATACAACACAATTATTTCTTAAAAGAATTTAATTTTTCAAAAACATTAGTTCTTATTCATTTGGCTTTTTCAGGTTCACATGCATATGCATTAGCTGATGGATTTGAACATTATGTCCATGTATATGTCTGCCAAATGCACAAGCACTAAGCCAGCAGCTGAAAACTGTGAGCTAAAGTTTTCAAGCTCTTGTCCATTTGCAGAATGTCCATCTGGGTGAATTTCCTACCTGTGCAAGTTTTGGATATTGTTTGCAGTAACTGCAAAACATATTTCCTTCCGAGTCAATATATTCAAGCCAGGGATAACAATCAACCCAATGTGGCTGAAAATTTCTGTTTCTTAGTAGTATCATATTTGACATTTCTTGCCATTACTGAGTGTTGCTTATGTCTCTTTGGAGAAATAGCTACCGCACACTCAGTATCCATCTTACGTTTTATCCCTACATTTTTAAAAAAATTTACATTCTCCAAATCGCCGTTATTACCTTCCTTACAAAAATAGTTTAGCAAACTCATTTTATCCACAGAGTATCAATCAGCTTGCTTGGTAACTACTTCTAAAGTGATCATAACATCAATTTTCTCTTTTAAATACAAACTGAAACCGCTCATTAATTGTAGTCCGATACTACATCCCTGTTTGTACCCCTCACCGATTACAATAAGTAAAACAGTTAATGTGATAAAAAGTGCACAGAACTAAGTCAAATGAATCACTGATTTATAAATTCTAACCTGACTGCGACCAGAATGGCACTAATACTGACATATCCTTGCACCTTCATGCTTAACGGACTTTCCATACTAACACAGTGCCATATTCCATACACTATAGGGCAGTTTATTTCCATCCGACAAAATAATGACGTAATTCATCCTATTCGGTAACCGCCTGATAATTCTGTAAATTACCATAACGTTCAGTTTGGAATTATATTCCTTTGCACACATGAACATATTAATGAAACCGCTTGTTAAATCCAAGTGTAAGGCATTTTTTTTTCCCCTTTGCTTGATTTGACACTGTAAATATTGGAAGCAGACGATATATGCATGTACATCTTTAGTCGCGCATACACCCCTTTGCTGAAAATGGACTGGTTCAGGAATTGGAATGTACATCTATTATATCGAAAAATTCTGTTAAGTATGAAATGCACAGACATTGACGATGTTATGGCCATTTAGGTTACAAAATATAAACCAATAAAAGACTTGACTAAGTTCTTTGCACTTTTTATTAACCTAAAGGTTTCTGTTATTTGAAATCAGTAGGGAGTTACAAACAAACGGGTTAATTGACTTGGACTATAGTGTAATTGTTTCACTTTAAGCACAATATCGCACATGGAACAGTTATAAATTAAAGAATCATTACTGTCATTTAATCAGTTCATAAAAGAAACTGACACTGATGTCGGTAAAAAACCTATTATTAATTTAATTACACTGACTCGCTGGATTAAAATAATAGGGAGTCGCTCATTCTGATCTAGATTGAGTAAACTCATTTCTACAAAACCATGTACAACACTGCTAATTGATCATACTGGCTTTCTTGAGTTTGATGTGTTTTGATTTGCCGATTAGCCCAATATGCAGTCAAGCGGTAACAAGATGTAAATGTATACACAAAGAGGGGCAATGGAATTTGCTCAGCCCTGCTACATCATGTGATAACTTGATTTTTAGTTAACCAATAAGGGTTCTATTCAGTGCAATGTATATGCATATAATGAATTTTCACGAACAACTAATTCATTTTTCAATTAAGCAATCTGAGAAGCCGAAACTTAATTTTACAGATTTAAATATGTTCCATGTCAAAAAATATTTGGTAATGTTATTAAACTGATGGTGATGTTATTAAATTGATTCTTCTTTGACTACTGTATTCAAGAAGTACCATAATCACCAACACTCTTAACAGAAAACACCATACAAACAGCTACTCTAAAACCTTGTAAGTAGGACTCTTGAACATCTTGTAAGGACCTTATAAGATTTAAATGTGCAAGTCTTCAGGACTCCGTAAAACATATTACAAACAGATGGGAGTGATAGGATAAATATTTATAGTGAAAAACATAATTTACTAAGAAAACTACTTTCTCCATCTAATACATTGCCTACCAGGAGAATAGTTAAGGGGGGCATGAAATGTACGAGCGTCCAACTCTATACCACTGGCAAAATTATTTGACTGTTCTCATTTCTTTAAGAAGCTGGCTTTCCCTATTGCCTTCAATGTGTCATGTTTGTTAGACAATATCTGAAGATAATACTATAACATGAAAGCAAAAGCATGATCATGCTGACATTTTGCATGTACAAAGATTTATTTTAAATCATCTATGATACCCCCACTAAAGTTCATGCTTCCCTACCCAACTCCACTGCATCTAAAATGAAAACTAGATCCAGATCAAACTGTATATCTGTATTTGACCACATCAATCATATTCATATTTTGCTATTGTTCTAAATGTTCATTATTCAGTGTTTCTCCTAAGGGTACAAGACTGTGAGTCAAAAATCCCATTTGGTGTCAAAACAATGGGTCAGACAGAGTAAAAAACAAACCTTGGTGTCAGAATTGGAGGTCAAATTAAAAATCTGGGGTACTCTGTGCGCAAATGAGGTTAAAAGTAATTAGTTAAATTTAAGGGTCGTTTTAAGTCTTATAGTAAAATCATAAGGACTGCTGGTCTGTTGGCCCCGTTTTTTCAGTGCATCCCAATGGTGGCAATTATATACTGTTACTTTTATAATATTTCTTCTGCAATCAGCCTTGGGTGGGGGAAAGGCGCAAACTCACTGGACAAATTGGGGTTGGCCTTTTGCTGGTTGTTGTTGTTGTTGTTTTTGTTCTGGGGCTTAATGCCATTTTTCAGCACACAATAGGCTATACGTGGCGGCCAGTATTAATGCTGGAGGAAGAAACCGGGAAATCACCGGAAAGAACCACCGACCCACGAGAAGCTACTGGCAAGCTTTGTCACATATCCACATTCACTGAATCTTAGACTCAAACCCATGCAGAGGTGAGATGGCAGTGATCCGTAATGAGAGCACTTTAGACCACGCGACCACTTGGGGGGGCCCGCCTTTTGCTTTAAATCTTTGAATTATTTTGGCCAATATTTTATTAATGTGGGGAAAAAGCAAACCATTAAGCACAAGAATTATGCAAGTCATCTAACTTCACAGTGACTTCCATCACTTTATGTTATTTGGGATATAGTAATATGATTCCATAGCTCCCATAGTGAGTTGACCTAAAAGTATTATGTGGTATTGGCCGAGGCAAACAATCCTTAAGTTAATGTAACATACCTCCTTGACATTGACAGAGGAGTGCAGCAAAGCTTGAGAATCTTTGGCAGACAAAGACAAATTCCCTTCCATGAAATTCATCAATGACTTGTTTGTCTGAAGAACACTTCCAAGTTCAAAATCTGAAGCAAAAGAAGATAACTTACAGAAAGATCATTGTCTTTGCAACACTGATACAAAGTGTATAGCTTTTTTATTAAATTCACAATTACCTACAAGAAATACACAATTTTGATAAATATATTGAGCTTCATGTTATTAAAGAATGTTAAAATGGTTTCTATGAATGGTCTTTACATAATATATTGGTTATGAACAGAAAAAGGTACATATGTAAACCTTAACACACTAAAATATTAACAGGAGACTCCTTTGTTTTTAATGCTATTGATAAAAAGTTTGCAATATGCTTAAAATTTGCCCACAAAGGCATTATGTTCCTAAGTAACAAAATGATATCAAGAATTCAATGTCCTTTTTTAACTTTAAAATTAGTTTATGCAGCTTGAACAAATCTATTTGCATTGTCATCTCATGTCATTAGGATGACTAGAAAGGAACCCATCAAACACACACCAGTACTAAACTGGTACAATAGGAAATAGACAATTTTAAATTACTTCCCTGTCGTGAGCTTTTCCTGTATGCAGTAAAATCACTGAGCAGTACATCATTTAATTCAATTAAATCTAAGTTTTTATTGGGGAAGCAATTATAAATTGATAAAAAGTACATTCTTATGAAAATGTTATTTATATTGTGTGCATGATCTTTGTTCATGATTGAGGATAAAATTTTGGCCTACCTGATTTTGTCAAGTTTTGGGGATGTTTACTAACATTCTGTTTCAACATCAGGGGTTTCCCCTGGAAAGTACTGTTGTGTCTTAGGTCAAGCAAAATTAGCATAAACAGAATTTGGGTAAAGAAAGTCTTTATTCCTGTTTCATATTAATCCTTGGGAATCTATGATTAATTTTTTGATTTTTTTTGTTGTGTTAAGATACAATCTGAGAGGAATCATTCACTTGAATAACAAAATGCTCATTAATATTGGGACATCATACTATCTTTGGAATTATTGTGAATTCATTCAGAAAAGACATTCTGGATTATATCATTGTGATACATCAAGACTATTAGTACATCACACATTCAAGACATTGGTTCATCACCATATTCAATATTAATACAGTTAATTTGGAAAAATCTAAATTTTTGGACTTGTGACTGTAAGTTCTTTATCTGTTACTTAGTTTAGGACCATAGAATCATAACATTTTTCTAATTTTTCTTAAAATAATTGACATTTTTTGTGACATTACAGGTAATTTGTTCATTTAAAGGTTGCCTTAAATAGTATAGGTTACTCTGTAGAAGATCAAAAAGCATAAGGAATGGAGAGGACATGTAGGTGTTCCATCCATCTTCAACAGAGAACAATAAAGACAAAATGCTATTCTAAAATAAATTACATAACACAAATTTCGATCTAATGAAAGCCCTTCTTTCATATGGCCTATGATTACTAATGTTAACAGCACAATGTATCTGTATGCAACTGGCCACAAGGTTCAATAAATTAATTATAAACACCAGAAAATGAAATTATTAAAAAAATGATTACAATATTAATTATGAGATTACATGCCTATCACTTTTGACAAAATCCAATTATTTCCTACCTAAATACAAGCTTTATTATGTCAAGCCAACAAGATCATCATTGGTTTGCAAAATTAAAAAGCATTCTTTGAACAATAAAATCTGTAGATTTGTAAGCAGAGATAACATAAGAGTATGGGGATGCAATTCTTGGCATTTAAGAAAATATATACGATTGGTTCAATATTAAAGGGCAAAGTTGCAAGTCAGACAAGAGGCATAACTTAATGAATTAACAAATGGTGAAAACTGAATCTGATTAAATCTTGTTAATATACAGGCTTCTAACAGATTTCATTTTAATCCATAAAGCTTTTCAAAATTTACTTAGTGGAAACAAATTGTGTAACAAACATCAAAACAGGAACAGGTGGATCAGAAGGGCATGGGAACATGTGATGCCTGCTCTATACCTATGGCAGCTGTATAATATCATATTGTCATATAATCAAAAATCTGTTTATAAAGGACACCCGGGAAACCACAACATTTTTTCATTTATGGTTAGGTGTAATTTTTATACAGAAGTGAAATCTGTAATTCAATTTTAATGGTTATAAATAATCCCCTTTTAGGAGTAGATTCCTTTAACTGAAAGTGTCTGCTGAGGGAGATCTTGGCATACTGGAACCCTTCTATAAACTGATGCTTGAGGACCCATAAATTATTGTCCTTTATGGAAAAGTGTCTTTATACAGAGGATAAAGATTAAAATGAAATTAAGAAAGGTTTTTTTAGTTGTCCTGTATGAGCATGTATCTGCTATGTACATGTGACCACAAAGACAGGTTTCTCTGTATACGATTAGCATTAATTCTTACTATGTGCTGCCTCAAATGAGTCATGGAGTGTGGCTGGACTGTCAATGATGCTCTTGTATATCACAGGTAACTGTTCCATTTCAGTCGGGGTATACCCTGGGTAGAAAAAATTGTGGGACTTGGCCAGCTGTTGAATTCTTGTCAGAAAAGCTGTAGAGCTGAAAAAAATATGTACATAATAATTATCAGATATTATGAGACCTCATCAGCGAATGCTACAAGGAAAATGTGTAAAAATTTCAAACATTTTACAGCTAAGTGAAAAATTGCTGCACTTTTTCCTACCACTTCTGGATGTAAAACCAGTTTATCGGACATCTGATAAATAGAATCATACATCTGTGTTAACACCAGACTTGCTGAATTACTTCAATCTTGTGCTCACTAATTTGAACCTGTATATTTTCTATTATTCTCTTCTCTGTGTATGAAGTTTAATATTATACAAAATTCAGTTCTATTTAAGCATTCTTATGTTATCTAATAAAATACATATATGCATGCATTTTAAAGCACAAAAAAGTCAAATAATTATTTTGTCAGCACTTTAGCAATGAGCACATTCCTCCCAAGCTGAATCTGTGATGAATTCAGACCCTGTTTACTGTGAATATTCTTATCACTTTAACTTTATTAAACTTCCTGGGATCTGAACTAAAAATTGAGACAATAATACATGTGCATTTTTTAGTGGCTGCTAACTACTTCAAACTAACATGGCTGCAAAAATAAAATCCCTTATCAAAGAAGTTAAAAATTCTGCTAGTAAATAAAATATCTGGTTGCCTGCCAATTTTTTATACAGTATAACCTGTCTTGAAAGATCACTGCTATGTGAGATCACCTGTCTTGAGCGACCATATTCTCAATGCACAGACTGATAGACTATATAGCATTATGACCTGTTATGAGAGACCACCTGCCTTGAAAGACCATAATTTTTTGGCAAAATGGGTGGTCTTTCAAGAAAGGTTCTACTGTATATATAACTTCATGAAAAATTTTTTTATAGATATAACTTCATGAAAATCTCCAACATAGTCAGAATCCCTTGAACTTCTCATGAGTACAGTCAATCTAAATTCCTGTATATAACAAATCTGCAAAATAAGCTAATTATACAGATACCATTTATACTCACCTATAAGTCAGAAACAACTGTAAATCACATAGATCCAGATCTGCTGTCTCATACATAATGCTCCAGCCGATCTGGATCAATGCAGCCTGTTGAGATTAATAAGTAGAACAAACAAAATAGCCCCCGATATGTTGGCAAAACACAGGACATAAGATCAAGGTCTAAATCATTTTCAGGTTGACCTGATTTAAAGGGGTGTATATATCTTAGGAGGTTCCGAAAAATTCCTGTGAAACATTCTTTCACTACATGTAAGTTGATAAATTAAAATCTATCTGAAATCCTTTGACCACCTGACTTTGGTCTGATTTCTGGCATCAAGGCAAAGCAACACAAGTAGGTTATTTAGTGTAACTGGAGTAAAGTGTCTTGTTGAAGGTCACTGACCCAGGCTAATCTAATGGTAGATTCAAACCCCCACCTTTTAGGTCAGGACTTCAGCACACTGACCCCTGAGCCACCACAATGTCGAATTCTTGGATTTACATGGTTTTCATTAAAAACATTTTACAATGAAAAGAAAAATCTTATTTCCCTTAAAATAAAAAAATAATTGAATCATGGAAACTACTATGAAACCTGCTTCAAAGGACACTTACTTTTATAACACACATGTCCACAGAATACCTTTTCTGGGTTCATTAATGAAAATCCACTTACAAGCAGGATCTAATTTATAAACATTCCTGAGATTTGAAAAGACAATTAAAGCAGTGTTCATGTTAGGCTGTGACAGTGTGCCACTGCTCCTTTTATATTTATGGCACCATAGATACATAAAAAGGACCCCAGAAAATAAAGGAAAATATCTTTACAGTTGATTTCAGATTAAATCAAATATACCAAGATGGTTGTTCTTGTAGGTTTTAATGCCATTTTTCATCACAATATAAGCTTCACATGGTGTACAAAACTAATGGTGGAGGAATAACTGCCAACCCACAAGAAGCTACCAACAAGCTTTCTCACATAGCCACATTATCCAAATCCAAGACTCAATTCCACACCAACAGAGGTGAGATGACAGTGATCTGTAATGGTGATCACTTTCGACCACTCTGGCACAAGCAGCCGGCATCCCAAGAAGGTTTTCTGAATATAGCATACTGACTGACAAAGAAGCATAAGAAAATGAATTTCATTGGCTGAAAAAAATTCTGATTAGCATGGATGGTGATCACTGATAACAAATGTAAAAAACATATTTTCTGTAAAACACGGCTGCATTTATTTATAGACTAATATACAGTAGGAAAACAATGCAGACTTAAATATTAAAAATAAATGCTGGAGAATTGTTACTCGGGTATAAGTAATTCAGATCCAATACAAAAAAGCTGCAGCAGAAGGGAGCAGTGAAGAAAGGGGCCAATAATGATCATATATGTTTAAATTTTATTTAATAAACAAAAAGATACATTATACTTTGACCCATATTGTTTTCTAAACTACCATTTTTTGACCAGGTAATGCCTCTCGGACCACACTTTTACAATTTTTGGAAAGAACACTACAACTCAAAATTCTGATCAACAAGTCTGCACAAGATCAGATGGTGGGGGGGCAAGATACATGTGGTTTGGATAAACAAGCAATGTAAATGAGATGTCTTTAAACATTACTGAAAGTTTCAAGTTAAACCAAAGTTTTTACATGCTACCCAAATATGGTGTGAATATTACCAAAGGGTGTTTTGTTGTTTGAAAGTTGCATATTAAGTAATTATAACACACCATGTTAACTTCAACCCTAAAATTTTTTTTTAGAAACTAGAGATAAATAATCCTTCATTATGCATCAGTGTTGGATTGGACAATTCTATCCACTTGTAAGACAGTTAAACCAAAATTGCATCCACCATATCATGATACTCATATGCTATAATTTACAATAAGCACCAGTTGACAGATCTTGTAGCTTCACTGAAGGAAGAAATTACAAATAATAATAAAATGTGCTCTTGTTATTCTTTCCTCAACCTCGTTTATAATTTCAACAGTAATGCACATGAATATATTGGCAAGTTGAATTTTGTCAAAATGGAAATTGTATGATGTCAAAATGTCAAAATTTTACTGATGTCAAGATGTAAAATGTCTGATAATGTTATAATTTTGTAACCTTCTGGATGACAAGACGTAAAGTGACTGATGATGTCATACTGTCTTAACCTTATTGACGTCACAATGTAAAACTGATGATCTCATACTGTGGTAACCTTTACTGATGTCATGATGTAAATGTCTGATGATGCCATACTGTTGCAACCTTATTGATTTCACAATGTAAAAGGTTTGATGATGCCATATTGTCATAACCTTATTGATGACATGATCTAAAATGTCTGATGATATCCTATTGTCATGAGCTTAGTGATACATACATATATATATATATATATATATATATATATATATATATATATATATATATATATATATATATATATATATATATATATATATATATATATATATATTTGCTGAGAATGACATACATGAATATTTTATACAGTTAGCTTCTATGATAAGTAAATGGTAAAAACATCTATGAATATACAATCTATTAATGTATAGTTTTAATAAATTTCTGGAAGACTCCTTGCATACAAACGAAATTGATATACTGTATATATATATATATACACACACACACACACACACATACACAACTGTCCTAGAACCAGTCTGTTGTTTGTGCTGATCTTCTTGCATGAAGATAAATGCATCTTACCTTTCTTGCTTTGTATGATGGTGATGAGACTGGTTTCCTGGTTCATCATGGTTACTCTCACAGAAGGACTGGAGAATGGGTAACACACCAGATGATGGGAGGGGCTGACTCGACCAGGTCACTTGAAAAACAATGAGAAATCAGAACCTCAATAACATGTTAATTTTGTTTACATGTAAAAGTTGCAAAAACCTTTACTTGACAACATTTGGTTTGAACATCAAACTAAAAACTACATCAGTGTAAACTACTTTCTAGGGTTTATTTAAAATTGCTTATAAACACTGAATCTGCAGCACTGCTGGAAGATGTTATGAGATCCTGTATGTTACAAATTTGTATCTAACTGAAATGAATGTAAATCTCACACTCCTACCATCAGCAACTTTCCAAACTGACTGACATCTCTGGTTGTAGTGAAAAACACATGTTGAAATACTTGTATTAAGGTCAATGTCAACATGGTTGATTATTAGGTATACCCTTCCAAGTTTCTAAGATACACCTCACACACCAAAAATTAACATGCATTGCTTTGTAACCAGTAGGATTAGTGTACTGAAACTGTACTGTACAATTAAAAATGATACTAACATCTGCCAAGTTAGGTGCTCAGCTTTAAGAAGTTAGTGTTAGGACTGTTCAGCCAGGTGTCAGGATAATGTGACTGGGTGGGATGTTAAAAATCCAAATCACACCCACCCACACAAGTCTTGCTTCTTTTTCAAGTCACAGTGGTTAAAGTTTTACATGGCATTGTGGGCAAAACTGATTAAAAGTTGTACTTTCATCAACTTACACCCTATATTAATGAAAATGTTTGCAAAATGATATTCCAGTGCTAGTCATGCCCATAATAACTTAATAGAAAATTAAACAAAATGATGTGTGTGTATGTATGTATGTGTTTGCAAAATTTGGGGTTTTAAAGTAGCTTTAACAATTTGTTAGTCATATCACAACAATGTCTGCAGTGTGACAGTTTATAGTGATTTCCAACACTGGGGCATAATGCCACAGACATGTCGCACCATATCCCACCCAGTCACATTATCCTGATACCAGGCCGACCAGTCCTAACACTAACCTCTTAATCATGAGCACCATGTAAGGTAGCTGCTGCTACTATTTTTAAAATTCTTTGGTATGACTCAGGCAGGGTTTGAACCCAATCCCTCTCGCATCTGAGACAGACACTCTAACCACTGGAGAAATCTATCTCTGGTTGTAGTGAAAAGCACGTGTAAAAAAAAAAAAAATTAATGCCAATATCAACATGGCTGAATATTAGGTATACCCTTCCATGTTTCTGAGATACACCTCACAGGTCTAGAATTATCACACATTTTTTTTTTTATAGGCAGTTGCAAATGACAATCAAATGTCAGTCATGCCCATAATACTTTGACAGAAAACTACCCAAAATGACTTGTAATGAGAAGCCAATTCTGTACTGGGATCTTCAATGCAAATGATAAATCCTCACTGCTCTTACCAATTACTGTTAACAGATTTTTTTTTCTTTTTATCCATGGTTTTCCAAATAAAAATATATTTTTGTCAGAATATGTAATTAAATTCACTGAATAAGGAAAAAGATCTTGATCTCTTCACAAATCAATAATAATTCATTGCAACATGAAACCAGTGGTTTACAGCAACAACAAAATCAACAAAAAAGTTCATCTTAGTACAGATGATATCAATGCAGCTGTAACACTATACAACTGGACAGGCAAAATAATGTTGACAAGCAACATGAGAAAAAAAAGACACCCAGAGTTTTCACTATACTAAAACTATTTCTGGTTGAAAAAAAAAAAAAATTTTCATACAGCCTGGGAAAAGACTCCAAAGTGAAGGTGCAATTACTGCAGTTGTTCAGCTACTGCCAGGCTGGATTAAATAACCTTGTCAGGCAGCCCAAGAAAAGTCTCCCAAGTAAATGTGCATTGCTGCAATTATGAACTTACAACACCATGCCACTCAACCTAAAAAAAGACTCTCAGGTGATTGTTTATTTACTGCAGTTAAAAAAGTTACTGCTGGGCTGTAAGTAAATAACCTTGTCACAATGCCTGGGAAAAACTCCAGAGTAAAGGTTTATTTTCTAAATTTATAAAACTACTGTACCATGCAATACAGCCTGTAAAGACTCCCTGTGTAAAGGTTCATTTACTGCAATTATAATGTATTAATATACTGGGCTAGAAGAAAAAATAACATTGTCTAGCAGCCTGGGAAATGACTCCCAAAAAAACGTGTCTTCAATGCAGTTGCAAAGCTATTACTACAAATAAATAACTATATCTAGCAGCCTACAAAATGACTCCCTGGTAAAAGTGCATTCAATGCAGCTGTAAAGCTACTGCAAATCTGGATAAAAATAACTGTCTAGCAGCCTGGAAAGAAAAACAAAGCTCCCAAGCAAAGGTGTATTCACTGTAGTTGTGAAACTACTGCATTACTGGCAAAACCAATTATCAAACAGTGTGGGAAAAATGAGCAATTATTCTTCATAGGTAGAATAATAACAAATTATATATTACAACTCACAACAAATTATATATTTATCATTTATTTCAAATAAATAACTGATAAATAATTACAGTCAGGTCAAGTTAAATAAACATAGAGAGGTCCTTTAAGGCAGGCACGAACTGTTACATTTCTGAAACTCCTAACTAAAGATGTACAGTCTGAACAAGTGGAACTTCTGTTCTATTTTTTCTTCACTATGTAGTTCATTATCAAAAACTGAAATAGCTCTCCTATGAGTCACTCCCTTATGGTTATGAATTCATTTAAATCAATACTTTAATCTTGGTGACTAGTTACAGTGCATGCCTGATAACCTTTTAACTGCTTTTTATCAACTGACAGTCCCCAGCTTCATCTGTCTCATGTTGCTTGTGATTAATATTAATTACTAATTATTGATTAAGTTTAATCAATTGTGCAGATATAGCATTGATGCAGATTCTCTCAATTTACCACAATTATCTTCATTATCAACTAATTTATATCTAAATCAGTGTTGTCCACATGTACAATGATCTGGCAAGGTGTTGCTTCACTAAGCAGATTCAATTTACCACCATAGACTTCATTATCAACTAATTTATATGTAAATCAGTGTTGTCCAGTGTACAATGACCTGGGCAAGGTGTTGCTTCACTAAGCAGATTCAATTTACCACCACAGACTTCATTATCAACTAATTTATATGTAAATCAGTGTTGTCCACATGTACAATGATCTGGGCAAGGTGTTGCTTCACTAAGCAGATTCAATTTACCACAATAGACTTCATTATAAACTAATTTATATGTAAATCAGTGTTGTCCACATGTACAATGACCTGGGCAAGGTGTTGCTTCACTAAGCAGATTCAATTTACCACAACAGACTCCATTATAAACTGATTTATCTGTAAATCAGTGATGTCTACCTGCACATTGACCTGGGCAAGGTGTTGCTTCACTAAGCAGATTCAATTGACCACAACAGACTTCATTATAAACTGATTTATATGTAAATCAGTGATGTCCCCCCTGCACAATGGCCTGGGCAAGGCGTTGCTTCACTAAGCAGATTAAATTGACCACAATAGACTTCATTATAAACTGATTTATATGTAAATCAGTGTTGTCCACCTGCACAATGACCTGGGCAAGGTGTTGTTTCACTAAGCAGATTCAATGAAGTCAGAACTAACTCAGTGTTGTCCTTATGACAATGGCTTAGGCATGGTTCTGATTAAAGAGACATTAAAAGAAGGTACAACTAGATCAGTGTTGTCCAAAGGCCAAAGGCTAGTAAAGGGTTTGGTTGCCTGGTCAGGTCATTTTAAATGAGGGTGTTATCCAACAGGGAATGGCCTAGGCTAAGTGTTGTATCCTTCACTTTGAGGGCACTGCTAAATTGTTTCCTCAGGCTAGCCTTCTAAGTCAGTGCACTTAAATGAGGGTACTACAACATGTGTTGTCCACAACAACAGCTAGTGCAGTATGCTGTTTCCTTGTCAGAGTACTATAACAAATTATATGTTGCCCCCAGATCAAAAGCCAGTGCAGAGTGTTGTTTTATCATCAGGGCACTACTAAAATTCAATGTTGCTCCCAATGTTGTTTTCTTGTCAGGGCACTACTAAAGTTAGTGTTGCCCTCAGGCTATTGTTAAGTCTGTGTTGGCATCAGAGTGCAAGGAACATTTGAAAAATTTTTGTGCTCAGATGTGCACTGTTCTTCTAGCCTATTTCATCATGCCCTCAACAGGTGGTACAAGGTGATGTTCTCTTTGCAGGGCACAACTAAAATAGGTGTTGCCCTCAGGCCATAAATGAGTACAGAGTGTTGTTTCCTTGTCAGGGCACTACTAAATCAACATTGCCCTCACACCAAAAACCAGTACAGGATGTGGTTTCCCTGTCCGGATAGTACTAAATCAATCTTGTCCCCATACCAAAAGCCAGTCCAGGATGTTGTTTCCTTGTTAGCATTTTAATTACTTGAAATTGTTTGGCACAATAGTAATGCAAACAGCAATGCTGCAAGTCAATATCATTAAGCTGATGCAGTATTGTGCATAATGGATGTTAGATCTTTCGTTAACTCTCCAGAAATGGAGAAATAGGCTTGAAGAACAGCGCACATCTGCGCAAACATTTTTCAAATGTTCTTTGCACTCTGATGCCAACACATATTTAACAATAGCTATTCTCCAACTTGAACCAGCAATTAGGCATTGAATTCATGATTTCTTGCATTAATTATTAATTTCAGTTAACTAAGAGGGAAAGATAATGTATAATTAGGTATAGTTACTGTGATTTCATTGTCATTCACATACTGGTAATACTCTCTTCATTAGATGCATGCCTTAAATGTCAATACAAACTAATAAGTTTATGTTGATTTTGGTTGGTAGTAACGCAAATTTCTGGTCATGATATATACTCAAAAATTCTAAGATTATATATATGGAAAATGTATAAACAAACAATAGGTTTCCAAGATTGGTTATATCTGAGAAATATCAGTCCTGTACTTATTAAGTGTGGATAACTAATTTAATAAGATCTTTTTCAATAATTTTTTGAATAATTGACCTTATAATATCTTCTTGCAAACTTATCCTGTACTTTCATTTCAGGTATCCATCAGTGTGGGGAATTTAGAGTTCTAAGCATATGTTTAGGTATGACTCCTTGTGATATCATATATTAATTACCTTTTCTATAGAAAAGGTATAAAACATACTTAATTGTTAGAAAGTCTCCCACACTTTCAAGAAACTACAATGTATGGTTGCTAGTGATTCAGATGAAGATGGGGATAAGGTCATATTTTTCTCTTACTCTCTAGTCACTATCAATTATTTATAACAATCTTAATATGTAAATGGAGTGATAATTATCAGCTGGTTCAATATCAATAATGCCTCAATCAATCAGAATATTTGCTCTGGTAAAAAGCATCACAATACAAACTTGAATAATTCAAAGAGCAGAAGGACACTTACTGATATAAACTGTCTAAAAATAAGTATTGTCTTGTCTTTCTATCATGATACCATGATACATATTAGATTGATGGTGTCATAATATATACCATGATACATATTATATTGATTTTAATTGTCATGATATATATATATATATATATATATATATATATATATATATATATATATATATATATATATATATACACACCATGATACATAATGTATTATTGGCAATTGTCATGATATATACCCTGATACATAATGTATTGATGGTAATTGTCATGATATATACCATGATACATAACATATTGATGGCAATTGTCATGATATATACCATGATACATAATGTATCACTGGCAATTGTTATGATATATACCATGATACATATTGTATTGATGGCAATTGTCATGATATATACCATGATACATATTGTATTGATGGCAATTGTCATGATATATACCATGATACATAATGTATCACTGGCAATTGTTATGATATATACCATGATACATATTGTATTGATGGCAATTGTCATGATATATACCATGATACATATTGTATTGATGGCAATTGTCATGATATATACCATGATACATAATGTATCACTGGCAATTGTTATGATATATACCATGATACATATTGTATTGATGGCAATTGTCATGATATATACCATAATACATAATGTATCACTGGCAATTGTCATGATATATACCATGATACATATTGTATTGATGGCAATTGTCATGATATATACCATGATACATAATGTATCACTGGCAATTGTTATGATATATACCATGATACATAATGTATTGATGGCAATTGTCATATATACCATGATACATAATGTATCGCTGGCAATTGTCATGATATATACCATGATACATAATGTATCACTGGCAATTATCATTACAATTGCCAGTGATACAACATCACTGCTGATACCCAACCACAATAATAAGATGTGAGCTAAAATAAATCCATTTTTTTTAAATTCATTAGTCCTAGAATGATATGTACACCAAAAGTGGCTTTAATGTTTTTCCATCATTACATACAAAATTAAAAATACTGGCTAAACTATTTTCATTCAAAAATCAATGTTCATGCCATCATGTAAGTTAGCATTTCTGTCACTCAGAAATATTAACTGCATTTATGTACCAACTGTTTAATCAAATTATTTGGAGTTCACAAATTTTTATAGCTAGCCTTAATAAAAAAGCAACTCAATATGCTGTTCTCCCAAAACAAATCCAAATTTAATTACAAAATATTTCAGGCATTTTGGCATGGCATTATCAGCAACTGTCAAATACACTTTTAACTATACAACATTTCAGGCACAACTGTCAAATACACTTTTAACTACACAACATTTCAGGCACAACTGTCAAATATACTTTTTACTACACAACATTTCAGGCACAACTGTAAAATACTCTTTTTCATCAAACATATCAAATTTGCTTCCATATATACCAGAATTTCAACTATGGCAACATTTTAAGAAATAATTCTCTACAAATAAATGTATAACATTTTTACAGGAAACATAGTCTTAATGAAGCAAAATCACCATTACAAACAATATCACCTAATTAATATGCATGGATCTCACCAATTATTATACTCAATCAAGAAAATTTATGATAATAGCCCCATCTCAAAGTTTGATCAAAATAGGATGAAAAATAAGGCTTGCAGAATGACAAACTCAGCCATTCAGACGCAAATAATGTACTTAATATATACCGATCTCAGTCATTACTGAACCTGTCTGAGTTCTTGACAATAAAATACCTATTCCAAGTTTCACCAAAATCAGATCAGAAATATGATTTCCCAAGTTCTAACAAATTTAGCTTATCAGCTTAAAGACCAACCAATTCATATGCAATCTCACTCATATTCAAACACTGCTGAGATAGTTATAGCATAGAACTACATTCCAAGTTTGATCAAAACTGGATCAAAACCATGCACACCAGGGTAAACGTATGTTGATGAATGCAAGAAGACACATGGCCACAACATAAACTTACAGCCAGATGTGCTATAACTTATTGCTGAGCAAGTAAACTTTCAAGTAACTAGACAAATTTTTTTTTTGAAAATTCTTAAAACATTTTCCTGAAATGGTTGATGCTAGGCACTATATATGAAAGACAGTGACTAGATTTCAAACTGTAAATAGAGACATAGCTAAGTAGCAGTCAAGCTATCTCATTTTTTCATGACTGATTTGAGCATCAGAAACATTTTGATGTGCTCAGTCTATCCATTCATACATTTTAGCGTCTATTATCAAAAGAATCCTCTAAACCACTTACGGGAGATTGAAGAAAATGTATTTTTAAAGTGCATCCATGATGTTCGTGGGTGCAACAAATGTCATGAAAAATTTATTTCAAATAATTAAAGCCTCAAAGACAAAACAGGAGACCCAAGCAGACCTTATATTGCTTATCTAGATGACATCTGCCTAATAATTTGTTCCAAGAACAAATTAAACAAGAAAACTAGGTCATCATGATCATTTCTCTAGAAATCTCTTCCAATGTTGTTGCCATATGCTATGAAACAAACTGTATCAAGGTTTCTGTAGTTTTTCCATCTTGACCAATATCTGAAGGCGCATCAGCATAATAATTAAAGATTTCTATGGTAGGATGCTTTGTGTCAAAGTTGTTCAAGATCAGCAGTTTGCTGAGATAAAGTTATGTAGATGTTTATTCGATTTCTGGCAGTTCAACTATAAAAATAACAAAAGAGACCCCTTGATGCCAGACACTTACTGACAAATATGGTCAAATTCAGACAAGTGGTTTTGAAAATAAGGCATTTAAATTGTTGTTTTTTTTAAATTTTGGTACTGGTGGCCACATTTCATGATGCCCTGAAATACTTGTGTAATCTGAAATCTACATTCCAGGCTATTAAAAATGGTCAAAATCCATCCAGCAGTTTTAGAAAACAAATTATACCAATCTGTTTCTCTGGTTTTCTTAGTGGCAGCTATATCTGATGGTGAATTGGCATTTAGAACAGACGTGAAAGATATTTATGGCTAGATGCTTTCTGTAAAGTTTGGTCAAACTGTTTAATGGTTTTGTAAAAGAAGGCATTACAAAGCTATTCTACTTTTTGGTAATGGCAGCCGCGTATATGATGGTAGATTAACATCAATAAAAAACCTGAAAGATCTTCATCCCAGAATGATTTCTCTAATATAGACAACAAAATTATGTTCATCAGTTATGGATATGTGGTTTATATTCTTAATAATGGAGGTCATATTTGCTGACTGATCATCATCAGTTATACAAATTTGAAAAACAAAATCCTCAATGCATGGATGATGAATTTGGACAAATATTTTAATGAGCAGCTTTTGAAAAGTTTTAAAATGTTTTCCTATTTTGAGTAATAGAAGCCATTTATGAAGACAGATCAGCACTTTTTTGTTTAAATTTTAAATTTTAAATCACTTAATGCCATGATGGCTTTGATCAACATCAACAACTCTATTAAAAATTTTACTGACTACCTTATTTAAATTTTTTTCAGATTTTTCAGTAACTGTGAACATATTTGGTGGTGGAAGGAAAGAATGCTTTCTGTCAAGTTTGGTAAAATTCTATTTACCAGTTTTGGTGATGTCATTGATTAATGGTCCCTTTTAAAGTACTGGTGGTTATATGTGATAGTGAATTGGCATCATCTGAACATCATGTAAAAATGCTTTAAAATCGAATCAAATTATTAAGTGGTTCTGGAAAAGAAATCATTTCCAGCTTTTCCTATTTTCAGTGTTAAATGGCCATAGTATCGTATAAAACTAAAATCCACTATGCTGGCTGCATGCATGGTCATATTCTTCAAGTATGGTCATATTCTACTGAGCAGAAGCTTGGTAAAGGTTTTCTACTTTTAGTAAAGAAGCCATATTTTATACCAGATTGTTAACATCTGTATAAATATGAAATATCTTAACACCAGACTGCTTTCTAGCAAAATTAGTCCAACCCTATGCAATCGTTTTGGAGATGATGTCATTTAAAGGCATTTTGCTGTCCGCAATGCCAGCAATATTTGATTACTGATCTCCAATGTGAAAGAATTTCATGTCAGGACGCTCTCTGGCAAAATTGGTCAAATATTAAGTAGTGTTGGCCATATCTGATTACGGATAGGTTTCATAGCTAAAACTTTTAAACGCTTAATCCCAGGATACTTCAGTCAAGTTTGGTCAATTCTATTTAGTCATACTGGATAAGCAGCCTTTAAAGGCCATACCTAAAAAAACACATTAGAATCTTCTATAAAATCCTTAAAGATTTTCCTTACAGGATGTTGATACATTTGATCATACACCAATGAGAGGCTTCCAAAATGTTTCTTTAAAGGGTTGCTATTATTTTCAGTAATGGCAATTATGTCTGATGGTGGAGCAACAACATTTGTATAAATAACAAAGCCCTTCATGCAAGCATATGTGCCCAAGTTGGATAAAACTAATTAACAATAATTTCAAAATGGCAATGGTTGATGGCTATACGGTACACAATACACACATGGCCATACCTTAAGTTCACATAGTCATGACCTAAAACATTTAATTTTTAAGGATGATTTTCCCTGCTGGGGTAGTAGGGAATTCCCCAAGATAGCTGCATTATATGATGCTTATCTTATCATATTATCTTTATCCCTGTGAATTTGAGTCTTGGCTCAGCTAACAAGGGGTATGTAATAAAGCCTGCATTTTGCTTCCCATGGAAATGATGGATTGGCCGTTCTTTCTCCATTAAATATGCAGACTGCCATACATAGCCTACTACATGAAAAACGGTGTGAAACCCATACAACAAGTCAAAATATAACATAATTGCAATTACTGATAGAACTCCAGAATATTTACATTAAAAGCTGGGCTTGGTTACAGTGCTTCATCAAAATATTGCTGTTTATGACAGCCACTCTATTTTGTCTAAGGTACAATATAATGACAAGTAGGCATGGTGTACACAAAACATCAATCAATGAAAGAATATAGACTATAATATATTTAAGGATATGAAACCACAATCAACTGGTTCTCATAAGATAAGAACTAAAATTGTGTGAAATATAATTTGAAGCAAATCAGCCAATCCATGTCTAAACCGGCATTTTGAAAAGTACTAAATAATGAAGCGCTTGGCGCTTAGCATTAAGAGGTTAGTGTTAGGACTGGTTGGCCTGGTGTCAGGATAATGTGACTGGGTGGGACATGATACTAAATGTTTGCAGCATGATGCCCCAGTGCTAGACATCACTATAAACTGTCACACTGCAGACATCATAGCGATATGACTGAAATATTGTTAAAGTTATGTTAAAAATCATAATCACGTAAGCTGGTTACGGATGTAAATAGAAAGTTCCATGAACTTACTGGAATTTGCAGGACGTGCTGGCTGTCTCTTCCTTATGGACAGGAGTATAACAAACAATACCAGTGGAATAAACAGCTCGAATATGAGCACAAACTGAAAGTATATATAAATAAAAATAAAATCAGTACAACAGTTCCACAGAACCCACATTTCGCTAAAGTTATGGACATGCAAAAAGACTTTAACATTGAGTTCATGCTGCTGACAACATCAGTAGCATGCCAACAACCAACTTTTTGAACAATTATGTTGACATAGCTGAGCAATTGCATAGAAAAATGAGAACAACAGCTCTGTAAACATCATATTATACAACCACTCTATATTTAACAGACCACAATGTTGAAAAATTAGTAACAGGTTTTTATGTTAAGTTATGTGGTCTTAAAACTCAAGTTACTATGCAGAAATAATTTTTTCATAGCAGACATCTCATTACTATCATCTCTGATCTGTAGAACTCTGAATCTACAGGTTGCTTTATTACTCTAAGTGCAAGCCATCCAAACCATCTGGTAAGGAACTTCCTCTAGAATACAATGTATCATGCAAAACCAACTTTGCTTTAAGCCAAGTGACCTTGACCTTTGCACATTTGACTCCAAAATCAACAGACCTCTTTTGTACCTTATGTACAAACCATCAACAGATTTTGGTCAGGGTACATGGTACAGCAGCAATGATGTTTGCATTACTAGTGTGCCAAACAATTTCAAGAATATAAAATGCTTTAACAAGGAAACAATATCTTCTACTGGATTTTGGTTTGGGTACATCATATAACATCATATACAACTTTATTAATTACGCAAAAAAAATTTTGATTCATGCAGCAGCCATTTACCTTGATCTTTGACCGTTTAACATCAAAATCAACAGACTTCTTCCTTCATTTGAGTGCAAGTCATCAACAAAAGCTTAGTCCAGATTTGTGAGGCAGAACTAATGTCAGAAGACCTTTTCTTACTTCAATCACAATGACCTTCACTTGTGAACCTGAAATCAATAGGCTTACCCCAAATGCAAGCTATTCACAAAGTTTGATTCATGTAGGTTGTTGTTGTTGTTCGGGGGTTTAATGCCATTTTTCAGCACATTAAACATATACATGGCAGCCAGTAGTAATAGTGGAGGAAGAAACTGCGAAATCCATGGAAAGAACCACCAACCCACTAGAAGCTACTGGCAAGTTTTCTCACAGATTCAGGTAGGTGAAGGAAAACTTATTTTTTTATTGTGCAGAAAACATTTTCTTCTTTAAATAAAAAAAGATCTACTACATCTCTGTCCAGTTTCCTTCTTTATCCCAATTGCAAACTGTCTGCAAGGTTTTATCCAGGTTTTATTTTAAAATATTATTATTGTGCAGAAACCAATTTGGTTTTTTTATTATTATCTTAGACCTTTGAAAATATGATCCTAAATCAATAAGTTTCTTCCTTACCATACATTCAAACTATTAACAAAATTTATGACTGTAAGTGTTCTAGAACTTAGGCTAGTATGATGTTAAGGAAAAGTTAATTGATGGAGAGATAGTGAAGGCCATTAGCATAATTGTTTTCATGGTAACAACACATAAAAAATACTAAATGTGATAAATAATAAGTATTACAAGGTGCCTGTACTGGTTTATAAGTTGAGTCAAATTGCAAACAACAAAGATCCTTATCTGACACAGCATAATGTATCTGCAGATCTGGGTCTATATTGTTTGTTCAACTGATTACTTCAAGCTAACTGCACAAATCAAGAATTGTCACAGTATTATAAAATGGCAGGTCTGGGTCTGTACAGATTTTTGCAGTTGGACTCGGCTTATATATGAGTATCTATGGTAATAACTTGGTTGACAAGAGTAACATATTTGGCTGATATATCTTGAATAATATGAGAGTCATGTTATGTAAATTAAAATGTTTACATGGATGGACAGACAGATCTTTTGATAACTATATAACTCCACCTCATGGTTGGAATGCAAACAGGTGACACAACTTTAAAGTTAGAAACAAAGCATATTTTTTCAGTTTTTCTCTCATATTACTTGTTACATAAATTTAATTTGTATTGTTTGATGCCTTTTCTTATGTATATCTGTATTTAGTGCCTGACCCTTTCCAAAATCAAGATAATGGTCTACCTGACTACTGACATTTTGTAAACAACATAACATTTCTCCTTGATTATAGATTAAATATTCAGATTATATTAATGGAGGTAAACATGTTTATCTGAATATGAATCTATGACATTGGTTTTTCCACTTAGAAATCTTAATCTTGTTGACAACTTTGAATGTTTTAGAAAGGAAACTGACCTACATCCTGTCTCTATTACTGTCTTAGAGTTCTGATTTTGTTTACTACAAAATTAATAATTCCTACTTTAACATCTGAAGCAGAATTAGTCTTAATGTTGTGTTCAGGTTTTCAATTTGGATGAAATTATTTATTCAAATTATTATTCACTAGAATTTCAAAGTTTTCAATAATGTTTTGGAGATAGTAATTATTTTGGAATTATTGTGAATTCATTCAATGACCTTTATGATAATATTATTGTGATGCATCAAGAAACTATTAACACATTACCACATTCCAGAACATTGGGACATTAGTACATTCAAGACTATTGGCACATCAGCATATTCTATACTGAAACTTATTTGGAATACTACATTTATTCATTTTGATATAACTTTTATGACTATCACATAACCATAAGTTCATTTAAATTTTCATTTTGTATTCTAGAGAAATAAATTATTTCTTGAATTTTACAAAACTTCTGGTCTTCACTCTTTTTTGTTACTTAGCTAAAGACCATAGAGTTGTAATAAATGTAAATGGTCTGAATTTTTGGAAAAAAGAGAGATCCTTCACCCAAAACATCAATTTTTATTAAGCATAAAAAGCTAGGTTTACAAACAAATCTAGTCAAAATTTGTTCATGTTGGGAACAGCCATATCATCATGATGCATAGACTTGTTACTGGAGAACTATGGTGTGTTCATTTATATTCATCATTAAAAATGGCTAAATGCCAAAGTTTCTATTATTATTATTACTTTTATGATACATCTAAGGTTATCAAATTACCCATTTTCCTGACTAATAAGTTATGGTGGCATCACCATACTTTTACACAGCAGGCAGGTTCTTGCTAGGTCAAGCATACCTTATTTGCCAGTGAATCATTAATACACTTTAAAAAAACAATCAAAATTGAAGAACTTTGATTGTAACATGTGCTAAATGATATGGTTCTCTTCAGTTTTACAAAAATGTTCATGTTTTACTGCTGGAATGAACTGCTACAACAATGCTATAACCATTTAAAATCAGAAATAGTCTTTGACATGATATTTTCATAATGAATAACACTTCTAAATATTCAGCTTTACAAATCTATCATAAATATTTCTTTCTGCCATGTGCTGGATCTTATTTTTCTGCATTAAACTATTAATACCCATAAAGAAGCAATTCTGTATGCCTTCTGTTTCTAAAAGTCCTCTCTCTACCATGCAAATCAGATTCCACTTTGTATAAAATAATGTTTATTTATGCAAGAAAGTAGCTTTGTTACTACCCTAGGTTTTTGGATTTAAGAACATAAGAATTGTTAGTAAATCAATCCATAGTTTCCTTTCGTGACTACCCAAAATTTTGTTTAACATCTGATAGTGCAGTGAAGATTAATCAAATTTTTTAATCACTTCAAATGAAATGGCAATTACTGATCAATATTTCTGAGTTTGCCAAAACTTATTTCTGTGCCATTTTTATCATTTCATAAATTACATATTTAAAAGAAAGCCTTGTTCATCACAAGCCACCATGTTGAGAAATTTAATAATAATCGCTCATCAACTTGTTATATATTTATATGTGTTGAAAGAAGAGATCATCAGTTGTGAAATTTTTATTAAATTAGCAACACTGGCAACTAGAAAAATTAATATAAACTTAGAATGTTGACTGATACAGGTAATAGATATAAAAAGGCATTCTAATTTTTCCTTTCGGTACATGTACATAATTCTCTGTAAAGTAACTTTTTTGCCTGAATGACATTCTGTTACAGCTGTTATATGAGTACACTAAATGTAATTAAAAATGTCTCATCACCCATATGGCATGAGATGGTTACAAAATAATGTACAAGGTCCAGTCAAAATTTGTTCCTAAAAAATAAATCACAGACTGACATGTTTTTGTCAACATATTGAGTCCCTCAACTCTACATGGAGGGCTGGTATTTAACAAATGTTATATGCTATTCTTATTTTACATATAACTGATATGTCTGATAATTACTGTCTATGCAACGTGATACATCTTTATTCATTCATAAATGTGCAAAGCACAATTTCTATGGTTATGTTTCTTTAAAATAATGAATTTTTAAAAAAATATATTTAGCTTCCAAGATTTAACATCAAATGAGTAACATTTTGAATTCCAACTGTTTTAAGCCAACTCACAGTAAGAAATGAAAATTAAGTGGCAATAAATAAATAAGAAAACATGAATAAATCTACAAATCGCCTCGAAATACTTTTGTTGGTTTTTCTATAGATATCCCTTTTTTGAATATCTACAAAAATCGAACAGAAAAGAATCCTGAGGCGAAATCCTTGAACGTATCACATGAAATTTCGCCGTGCTTTATTGATAAACTACAGACTCCTGTGAACGGATCTACCATTGATAACGTATACATGTACTCACTGGGCTTCGCTTCTTCAGGGTAAAGTTTTTCCACAGTAGAAGTCGCAATTGGTGACAAAAACCCATACTGTCCTTGTTTTTGGCAGACAGCGGACTCTGAAATGAATATAATCTTGAAAAACTATCACCGAGTTAAGTTACGATCTACATATACCACGACTGACTTTATGACACATGATACAGCTGTCGATATATGTTATCCAGGCTGTGTACGAGACGTGTTGTCGCTATAACATGGATCATACAAATGACGCTGAAACCACTAATAAATAATCAAGCTTACAGTTTTCAATCTAGATATCGCAAAATTGTCGGAAACTATATCCATGTGTCGAATTATAAACGTCCTACATCTTGCAATCTTAAATCTCGTTAGATTTATCATCCTTGCGCCATCATCGCACTATCGTGATCACATGACAAATATGCAGCCTATCGATTGGTATGACGTTAGTCTGTTGATCTAAATATAGAAACATCTGCATGCGGTTTTGTTTATATTTATCAGCTGTTTTTGACTGAACATTCCATTGGATAGGGTAGGAAAAAAGAACTGGGAAATTGCACACACACACACAAAAAAAAAACAACCTTAAAATCGTTTAAGTATTGATAAAGTTTATATTTTTGTAGTATAGTGTGAAAAAGGAGCGACACAAATCCCTTCGGTGCATTGGCGCATTCACATATGGGCAAAGGCCCTTGTCTCCACGATTTCGCCTCTTAAAATAGATTGGCACACATCCATAAAACTTAAGACCGCTACGTGTTTGCATTCCCCCACCCACTGAAAATAATTCTGCTGACGTCCCTGCTCTGGTGATTTCGACTGGAGGTTATTTATATTTCTTAGTTTCCGGATTAGGGTGATGTATTCGCCTCTTAAAATAGATTGGCACACATCCATAAAACTTAAGACCGCTACGTGTTTGCATTCCCCCACCCACTGAAAATAATTCTGCTGACGTCCCTGCTCTGGTGATTTCGACTGGAGGTTATTTATATTTCTTAGTTTCCGGATTAGGGTGATGTACTGGTGCCTTTGTTCTGCATTAACCTCTATGGGTTATTGGCACCGACATGACTAAACTGAATGAGACCAATTCTGTTCATAGGAGAGATTTCAGCGAAAATTGTTAATATGCTCAAAATAAATAGTGCTACTAAATTATAATGCATAGGAATGTTGGTTTAAATATTGTTTACCTAAGTCATTATTAATCAAAGTACATAAAATCAGTGCCCCTTTAACGCAATATGCACGTGCATAAAAACCAGCGCAGTGGGGGTGGGAGCCGCCCAAAAACAAAATTTCGGCGTCAATTGCGTTAGCAGCTTAGTGTTTTTGCCTAGGACCCCCAAACTTCTTAAAACGGCTCTGCATACAATTGAATGAAATATATAGCTGACGAGCCTAAGCTTCTTTAGAGAGATCTCCTCATTAACAATACGCTTTACCTGTATAATGGGGAAATACAGGAATATTCACAGAGATGTTTAATTCTTGTTATAGGACTCGCATCAATGAAATGTTCACGTATCCAAAGAAAGATACGCCTACATTAAAATTAGGCGTGTTTATATTCTACTACATTGTTTGCTTTTAAATTAAATCCTCCCCCAGAAACAAGACGCCTAATATATTCATATGTAATCATGGGCGCCCGCAGGATTTTTTTTTGCAGTGGAGGGGGGGGCAGGATTTTTCAGGGGGGGGGTAAGTCAGTTACCGCCGGGAGAGTTAGTATAAGAAGCAGTCTGAAACTAAAGTTAAATGGTTATTATGCGTTTTGAACAGAATCTTGTGACATATTTTCAGTTTCATCCTCATGGTTACACTTGTGGGAATATATAAATTTTGATGGCTGATGGGCTTAATTTGCACAAACTCGAATGCACTTAATGTGATGTCCTATCAAACATCAACTTTTGTTCAGCTTTTTAGTAATGGCGGAGAGATTATATCCCGGATTGGCACCATTTGTAAGAAAAAAAAATTTCAAAATTCTTCAAACTGCGATAGTCTCCTGAAAAATTTGGCCTGATTCAGCTGAGCAGATTTTGAGGCGCTGTTTATTTTTAATAGCATTGGTCATATCTGATAGCTGATTGGCTTCTATTTGTTTACATCGACAGCTATTTATTCTAGGACGCTCTGTGCCGGATTTGATAGAAAGCAGTCCTGTGGTTGTTGACAAGTTTAAAACAGGCAAATGCTGACGGATGACGCACCCCAGACGATGCACAAAGCCAAACACAGTTCCAACACCAAATGTTTGCACAGATTTCAAGAAAAATAAAATATCCTGGTTGAAAAATATCCCTCACTATCCTGTTAACATTTTAAGTATCATGTTATACATGTCAACGTGAACAATAGTGAAAATGCTAATATTCGAAAAGGATGAATGATTCATACAACATTACCACTGTTACCTACATTGGTCTCCAAAAGAGGGCCACTCTGCAATAAATAATGGGTCAAGTACTGGACGACATTTCTGTGTGTGTGTGTGTGTGTGTGTGTGTGTGTGTGTGTGTGTGTGTGTGTGTGTGTGTGTGTGTGTGTGTGTGTTGAGATTGGTAGAGATTACACCATTAGGTGATAGAAGTTTAACAACGGCTTATCACGTAGCTTTTTACGTGAAAAACAAGGTCATTTCGTACTTGGATGACTTTAATAGGCCAAATGACGTCACCTTGCTAGCATCTGATTTGGCAATCAGGTGTATGCTAGATGACCTAAGTCATCCACCTGTACTTACACGCCCCAAATTATTCTTCAGTTCTGCGCCAATAGATCTCAATAGAGCATGACGAATTTCGCTAAGTTTCTGATAGGCCAACGTCGTATAAGAATTTAACCTCGTATTTTACATTTATCTGCAAGCCACGCAGCCTAATAATGTATCGTACAACGCATGAACGATGCATTGAAGCGATGGATGTTAATACATAGTGTCTACTAGATTTTCAAACAGTTTATCACAGAAGGTGTTAAGTTGAATTCTTGTAATTATAAATAGTACTAAAAATAATAATGAATCTCAAGAAACAAATAATCATGATTGGCTACGCTAAATAAGAATGGGTGGATGTTTCCCAAATTAAATTTAATATTTCAAGTATTCTCCCTTAGAAACTCTCCAAGATTTTTTTTCTGTGAAGGTGGAGGTGCTTCCGTTATAAACTGGCCAAGAGACGGGTGTCTGGAAGTTTGAGGGATACGGAACATAAAAAGCACGGAGAGAATCTGCTACATAGAAACGAGCGAGTCTCGTAAAGCATGAAGTAATTGTCTCACTCTCGTGCAATTTTCGTGACATGAGTTTGTAATTATTCGTTTGAATTACTTTTTTTAAGTTCAGACATCAAATTTCCGTTGACGAGATCGGAAACAACTGTTTTTATTAATTTGTCTTGAATGTTATACGACTAGTTTATTATATGAATTTCATGCATTACTTCTGATATGAGTTGCGAAAATTCTGTGACTTTATCTGTCTTGAAGTATATGAATCACGTAGACTAGAAATTGGTGTCTGGAAATGTTTTGTCAATAAATTGTTAGTAATCAAATATTGTGTCTAAGACATGCAGTGAATTTCGTTAATTCATTTGTATAATTAAGATGTGAATTCTGTTAATCGAGAATCAATGGTATTAGCATTAAGAGAGCTGTCGGCCTTCATTTAGTTAGTGATGTATGGTCCACAGTGTATGAATGGTTTATGAAGAGGTCTGGATTATGTCATAGTTCAATTAAGGATACCGAATAGCTGCTATAGAGAGACGTTAATCTTCTACTAGGGTTTGTATATTAGCTATCAGGCTATTAAATGACCTATATTATCCTTAGTTTCTGTTTAATTACGATAAGACAATACCTGACGTAATGAGAGAGGGGCTAGTGTTCAACTTCAAAAGGAAAAAAAAAACACACACATGACAGATATTTAGGTTTTCTATTGTTTACTTGAAAAGGGAAATTAGCCACATATATAAAACCCATACTGAGGCAAAGAGAACTGAACAATTATGGCTGGTTGTCTGAAAGGAGGCTGTAAAGAGATGATCAAAGGGAATATGTCGACTCTAACATGTCATCAACATTGTATTTGTAAAGACCGGCAAGCAACCAGGTTATGAAGGAATGCAGGTTAATTTGAGTTCGATTGTTCAGTCGATTTCACGAAGAAGTTTGTCTTATCGGTATAAAAAGAACCGCTAATTACATTTTTTTTTAATGGAAATTTTTGATAGATTTACATTTAAGAGAAAGTGAATTATTCAAATGTCATTTTTAGTTAATAGAAATGAATTATTCAAATGTCATGTTCAGTTTCACTTTGTTTATAAAATTTATTAAATTGTCATATCCTGAAAATCCGGGGGGAGGGGGCTCGTTTTTTTTCTATTCTATAACTTTTCTCAGGTCTCTGATTATTCTACCCATTCATTGAATAATTTAGTCTATCCGGGCAATAAAACCGTGGTCGAACATCCTCTAGATAACAATAACCCCAACCCACCACGTAACAATTCCCATATCTTAGAATAGAAAAGAAAAATAAAATCCGTAACTGGAAAATAACAATTAAAGGGTCGATAATTAAAAGTAGTTTATACATGTGACTTTATATAACTTAATTACATACACCTGAAATTACCTTTATATGTGCCAAATAATAAAATATTGAACTTTTAAATCTGAGGTATATATATATATATATATATATATATATATATATATATATATATATATATATATTTATATATATATATATATATATATATATATATATATATATATGGACGATTTATTACTCAACGAAAAATTTAATTTCAATTTCAGTTTTGATCCCAAAGATTATAAGATTATAATGACCAAATCTCATCTTACCCTTACGCTCGTCTCCATCCTCTTCAGCTTTGTTACTCAAATGATTTTACCGGTCCCATCTCCATTCATTTACCGGATCTGAAAAAGATCAATACCGTCTAGCAAAAGAAATTTCTCACTGTCTTGTACTTTTGTAAAATCTTCTATCCGAATAACGAGAGATTTGGTACCAAAAGATAAAAAAAATCCGCAGTTTTAGTATCGGAGACATTTTCATATCGTTTTAAGAGACACATTTTTGGCTCGTATTAGAAGGAAAATTGTTCAGAAGTAATAATGGGTAATTTTCTTACTGAATTACGCACGAAGTCGTCGTATCGTGTTATAAGGTATATTTTTTGTTACCTAATTATAACGGAAATTTTCAATCCGTATGGCGAGAAATATTTTCACATTTTAATATGTCATATACTTTAAAGATTTGATATTTTTTTATTTATATTTTATTTTATAAAACTTTGGGGGAGGGGAATGATAAAATTTGTACATTTCAAATTTTATTTCTTAAGACCACGTGCTCACGTTCATTTGGAGTGCTTTACCTTTTACAAGTTTTGATTTTTTTTCTTCAGAAATTTGCTATAATAATCAATATATGTCCATGTTTGTGGGTGACGTACCGTTAAACTCCACACGTACATACTAACACAACTCTATCTTAGTGTTTAGAACACGTGCTCTCCTGCATACTTGACAGTCGACTTTGATCTATATTTTGTCCTGTAACTATGAATAACTCTCCTCACTCCTTAGCTTCTAATTGTACTCGCTTATTCAACTACATGAACTTAATTGATAATAGTAAGCATTAATAATTTCATATTTTTATCCCCACGTTATCTCTCTCTCTCTCTCTCTCTCTCTCTCTCTCTCTCTCTCTCTCTCTCTCTCTCTCTCTCTCTCTCTCTCTCTCTCTCTCTCTCTCTCTCTGTGTGTGAGAGAGAGAGAGAGAGAGAGAGAGAGAGAGAGAGAGAGAGAGAGAGAGAGAGAGAGAGAGATGGCATAGGGGCTGTTGAGAGAGAGAGAGAGAGAGAGAGAGAGAGAGAGAGAGAGAGAGAGAGAGAGAGAGAGAGAGAGAGATGGCATAGGGGCTGTTAAGTGCAAGTAAGGCACAGAATTCTGTTTAGCCGCAGACCTATGTTCGAAACTCCGTGGATTACGAATTAAGAATTATTTAACCTGTCAAATATTATTTATAGTGGTGATAGATGAAATATAAAAATTGACAATAGATTGGGGGAAGGGTAGGGACGGGGAAACACAAAGGAATGAAATATAAAGAAAATGGAGGAGCTAACATCAGATATTCAACTAAAAGGCAAAGCCATCACTGCTGAACAAAATAAACACGATTGAGAATAATATTGATTATATGATGGCAACACATATACACACACCACAAAACTGAATGGTAAAACAAATTTATAAAAACATTTTAACTTATTGATGAAAGGGAGGGGCTCACCTGTAAAGCCTGGTAATATATCATAGCTTATGGTCGGAGAGGTGTACACACACACACACACACACACACACACACACACACACATGCGGGCGCACAGGCGTAGAAATAGCTTATCCACAGACTTGAAATACTAAAAACGAATTCCAAACCAGTCCAGAGAGAGAGAGAGAGAGAGAGAGAGAGAGAGTACATACCATGGCTGTTGTCCTCTAATAATCCGAAAAGTACTAACTTTGCTTCAACCAGCCATATGGAGTTTACACACAGGAACTAACTATTCAGGGTAATTGAGTTACCAACCACGTATATGAGGGATGAATTAATTCGTTTTACAACCTCGTACGTACAGCACACATACATAACTGATAAACTGGATTCATATAGAACATGCCTCAGTTACCACAGTAGTCCTGCAAGATGCAGTAGTAAAACAAGTTTTATAAAGAGTGCCACAATGCCTATTTTTATTAAAGAAGAGACTACAGAGTTTGTATACTGATTGTATTCGGGCAAGACGACCATTCCAGAGTTTATTTCCTGTCTGTTGCTATAAATGAACGCCTGACTAACAAAGAAATGCAACAGGGGAAGAAGAATTATCAGGCAAAGACTATTAACCATTTAAATTAAATCACTAACAAACGTTTGCATTGGTAATGGTTGTTACAACAATGTGATTACTTTGTTAGTACTATGTATTCTCTTATTTTGTTAAAAATTGAAATAAAAATATATTGAAAATATTAAAAACTCATACGGCTGATAAATTGTTTATAATGTTAATATTTCAGAGAAGAAGATGTAAATAATTCAGTGGTGTCATTTACAATCAAAGTGTGAATTTTTGTCCCACTTATTTATAAAACCTATTTCGGCGTGGAGTGTCGTGTGGTCTTCAATAGATGTTGTAAACTACTCCCTCGTAGCAGAGCCATTTGTCTGCCCGCCCCTGAATGCAACCTTCCACGTCATCTGTGGACCACGCCGAATTGCTTTCAGACAGAACAGTGTCGTTGTGCAATCAATCTTGTCCGATAGGTCCAGGCCACTAACTCATCCTGTTACTGTGGAGCTTTTCAGACCATGTCACACATTGTGAACAACTGTCCACTGATAAAGTTCCCCGGCGGACTGCAGGCTCTGCACCTTGCTGATGATGACGTTATTAAATGGCTGAGCAAACACTGCACACGATAATAATAGAGATCGTAACATGAAAATTTCAAAACTGGGACTTTTCTTTCCTGTGTTTTCTCCCCTACTGTCTTTAAAAACGTCATATATTTTTCATTGCGTAAATAATAATTTAAATTACAATTTAGGTTGTTTATTTTACATTACCAATACGTCAAGATCTTACTATTTCTGAAGTTAGAAACGACCAATTGTGTACATTCCTTTATCTCTACACAAACTTTCGTCGTTACGGATCTCTCTACACGCATGCCCGTCTCACACCCCACTGCAACACCAAATTTCAATGTTTGTTTATCTTCCAGCGAGGTTTAGTGTAACCAGGATACCAAACCAGTGCATAATACATTTATCTACATCTTAACGTTAATCAGACAAAACTGTGAACTATACACTGCTATGTTTAAATTCATTACTTTTTTTAAATTGCCTGTTGGAAAGCAATACATTTTTTCTCCAAAAATATATTGTTTACGTTATATAAGGACGATTTCTGATAGTTTCGAAAAGCATACTGAAGCTAATACCACAGCATAATTAGTAAATAGTTTATAAATCGTTATTCCATTTCTATAAATCATCATTCCATCTGCTTTAATTCTGAAAATAGTCATTCCATCTGATGTGGCTCCATAAATGGTTATTCTTTTATCTTTTGGGACTATGAATAGTCATTCTATCTGCCTTGACTCTATAAATCGTCATTCCATCTCCTGTGACTAAATCGTTATTTCTTCTGCCGTGGCTATATAAATCGTCATTCTATGCTGTGACTTTATAAATCATCTTTCCATCTGATCCTATAAATTGTCATTCCATCCGCCGTGACTCTATCAATCATCATTCTATCTCCTGTGACTATCAATCGTCATTCCATGTGCAATAATTCTGAAAATAGTCATTCTATCTGCCGTGGCTCTATATATTATATTATCTCTTGGGACTATAAATCGTCATTCTATCTCCTGTGACTATAAATCGTCATTCTATCTGCCTTGACTCTATAAATCGTCATTCTATCTCCTGTGACTATAAATCGTCCTTCCGTCCGCCGTCACTATAAATCGTCATTCTATCTGCCTTGACTCTATAAATCGTCATTCCATCTCCTGTGACTATAAATGGTAATTCCGTCCGCCGTGACTCTATACATCGTCATTCTATCTGCCTTGACTCTATAAATCGTCATTCCATCTCCTGTGACTATAAATTGTCCTTCCGTCCGCCGTGACTCTATAAATCGTCATTCTATCTGCCTTGACTCTATAAAGCGTCATTCCATCTCCTGTGATTATAAATCATCATTCCGTCCACCGTGACTCTATAAATCGTCATTCTATCTGCCGTGACTTTATAAAATCATCATTCCGTCTGCCGTGATCCTATAAATCGTCATTCCGTCTGCCGTGACTCTATAAATCGTCATTCCGTTTGCCGTGACTCTATAAATCGTTATTCCATCTCCTGAGACGATAAATCGTCATCCCATCTTCGTGGCTCTACAAATCGTCGTTCCGTCTGCCCTGGCTCTATAAATCGCCGTACCGTCTGCTGTGTCTCTATAATCGTCATGCCGTCTGCCGTGACTCTATCAATCGTCATTCTATCTCCTGAGACTCAAATTATCATTCCATCTTCGTGGCTCTATAAATCGTCGTTGCGTCTGCCGTGGCTCTATAAATCGTCTTTGCGTCTTCCGTGACTCTACAAATCGTCATTAGGTCTGATTTGATTCTATAAATCGTCGTTCCGTCCGCCGTGATTCTATAAATTGTCATTCCAACTCATGTATCTATAAATCGTCATTCCAACTCATGGGTCTATAAATCGTCATTCCATCTACTGTGTCTATAAATAGTCATTCCATCTTCTGTGTCTATAAATCGTCATTCTATCTCCTGTGTCTATAAATCGTCATTTCATCTCCTGAGACTATAAATCGTCATTCCATCCTCGTGGCTCTAAAAATCGTCGTTGCGTCTGCCGTGTCCCTATAAATCGTCGTTGCGTCTGCCGTGATCCTATAAATCGTCATTCCATCTCCTGTGTCTATAAATCGTCATTCCATCTCCTGTATCTATAAATCTTCATTACATCTCATGTGTCTATAAATCGTCATTCCAACTCATGTGTCTATAAATAGTCATTACATCTCATGTGTCTATAAATCGTCATTCCATCTCCTGTGTCTATAAATTATCATTCTTTCTCCTGTGTCTATAAATCGTCATTCCAACCCCTGGGTCTATAATTCGTAATTCCATCTCCTGTATCTATAAATGGTCATTACATCTCATGTGTCTATTAATCGTCATTCCATCTCCTGTGTCTATAAATCTTCATTCCATCTCATGTGTCTATAAATAGTCATTACATCTCATGTGTATATAAATCGTCATTCCATCTCCTGAGACTATAAATCGTCATTCCATCCTCGTGGCTCTAAAAATTGTAGTTGCGTTTGCCGAGGCTCTATAAATCGTCGTTGCGTCTGCCGTGACCCTATACATCGTCATTCCATCACCTGTGTCTATAAATCGTCATTCCAACTCCTGGTTCTATAAATCGTCATTCCATCTCATGTATCTATAAATCGTCATTACATCTCATGTGTCTATAAATCGTCATTCCAACTCCTGTGTCTATAAATAGTCATTACATCTCGTGTCTATAAATCGTCATTCCATCTCCTCTGTCTATAAATAGTCATTTCATCTTCTGGGTCTATAAATCGTCATTCTATCTCCTGTGTCTATAAATCGTCATTCCATCTCCTGAGACTTTAAATCGTCATTCCATCCTCGTGGCTCTAAAAATCGTCGTTGCGTCTGCCGTGTCCCTATAAATCGTCGTTGCGTCTGCAGTGACCCTATACATCGTCATTCCATCACCTGTGTCTATAAATCGTCATTCCAACTCCTGGGTCTATAAATCGCCATTCCATCTCCTGTATCTATAAATCGTCATTACATCTCATGTGTCTATAAATCGTCATTCCAACTCCTGTGTCTATAAATAGTCATTACATCTCATTTGTCTATAAATCGTCATTCCATTAACTGTGTCTATAAATTATCATTCTATCTCCTGTGTCTATATATCGTCAATCCATCTCCTGTGTCTATAGATCGTCATTCCATCTCCTGAGTCTATAAATCGTCATTCCATCTCCTGTATCTATAAATCGTCATTACATCTCATATGTCTATAAATCGTCATTCCAACTCCTGGTTCTATAAATCGTCATTCCATCTCATGTATCTATAAATCGTCATTACATCTCATGTGTCTATAAATCGTCATTCCAACTCCTGTGTCTATAAATAGTCATTACATCTCGTGTCTATAAATCGTCATTCCATCTCCTCTGTCTATAAATAGTCATTTCATCTTCTGGGTCTATAAATCGTCATTCTATCTCCTGTGTCTATAAATCGTCATTCCATCTCCTGAGACTATAAATCGTCATTCCATCCTCGTGGCTCTAAAAATCGTCGTTGCGTCTGCCGTGTCCCTATAAAAAGTCGTTGCGTCTGCAGTGACCCTATACATCGTCATTCCATCACCTGTGTCTATAAATCGTCATTCCAACTCCTGGGTCTATAAATCGCCATTCCATCTCCTGTATCTATAAATCGTCATTACATCTCATGTGTCTATAAATCGTCATTCCAACTCCTGTGTCTATAAATAGTCATTACATCTCATTTGTCTATAAATCGTCATTCCATTAACTGTGTCTATAAATTATCATTCTATCTCCTGTGTCTATATATCGTCAATCCATCTCCTGTGTCTATAGATCGTCATTCCATCTCCTGAGTCTATAAATCGTCATTCCATCTCCTGTATCTATAAATCGTCATTACATCTCATATGTCTATAAATCGTCATTCCAACTCCTATGTCTATAAATCGTCATTACAGCTGTGTCTATAAATCGTCATTCCATCTCCTGTGTCTATAAATCGTCATTATATCTCCCGTGTCTATAAATCGTCATTCCATCTCCCGTGTCTATAAATCGTCATTACGTCTGTCTATAAATCGTCATTCCATCTCCTGTGTCTATAAATCGTAATTACATCTCATTTGTATATAAATCGTAATTCCAACTCCTGTGTCTATACATCGTCATTACATCTCCTGTGTCGATAAATTGTCATTTTATCTCCTAAGACTACTAATCGTCATTCCATCCTAGTGGGTCTAAAAATCGTCGTTGCGTCTGCCGTGTCCCTATATATCGTCATTCCATCTCCTGTGTCTATAAATCATCATTCCAAGTCATGGGTCTATAAATCGTCATTCATTCTCCTGTGTCTATAAATCGTCATTCCATCTCCTGTGTCTATAAATCGTCATTCCATCTCCTGTGTCTATAAATCGTCATTACAACTCCTGGGTCTATAAATCGTCATTTCATCTCCTGTGTCTATAAATCGTCATTACATCTCATGTGCTTATAAATCGTCATTCCAACTCCTGGGTCTATAAATAGTCATTCCAACTCCTGGGTCTATAATTCGTCACTCCATCTCCTGTGTCTATAAATCGTCATTCCATCTCCTGTGTCTATAAATCGTTATTACATCTCATATGCCTATAAATCGTCATTCCAACTCATCTGTCTATAAATCGTCGTTCTGTCTGCCGTGATCCTATAAATCGTCACTCCATCTCCTGTGTGTATAAATCGTCATACCATCTCATGTGTCTATAAATCGTCATTCCATCTCTGTGTCTATTATTCGTCATTCCATCTCCTGTGTCTATAAGTCGTCCTTACATCTCATGTGTCTATAAATCGTCATTACAACTCCTGTGTCTATAAATCGTCATTACATCTCATGTGTCTATAAATCGTCATTACATCTCATGTGTCTATAAATCGTCATTACAACTCCTGTGTCTATAAATCGTCATTACATCTCCTGTGTCTCTAAATCGTCATTACATCTCATGTGTCTATAAATCGTCATTACATCTGCCGTAGCTCTTTTGAGCCTCTTAAACCTCTTGATCGGTATTTTCAAGATTCGAACACCAAAATTTATGTAAACATTATTCATGTTTTTTTGGTGTTTTTTTTTAAAGCGTATATTGAATCTTTACCTATTATAGATTAACAGCTAAAATCATTTGATAGTCCCAAAGTACCTATTTTATTATATGGGTCGGAGATTTCGAGATTTGAAAGCTATAAAATCACAGAGAAAACTTGATACAGATTGTCTCCCGTGGGTTTTAAACGACAAGAAGACTGTGCCCTGATACATGCTTATGGAGAAGCTGAATAAGAAACTCAACAACCTGAATGAAATTGAACGCCATAAAATTATAATGTAGACTAACTGAGCCAAAGATAGCACTGATATGCGAAAACATAATTTATACTGAATGTTATCAAAGCATGTGCTAATGCTTGTCGATGGTTTGATTATGGAAAATCTGCTTTTCAGAGTATGTGCATATATACACCTAGTATTTGCACTTGATCTCTAGCAAACAATAGATCGTCAACAATATCAAGAACAAACATAATTGACATGTATCTTCAACTAAGAAACGCAAACCACAAATTATCTGGCAAGGTATAAACCTAGGATACTTTAAAAAAAAAAAAAAAAAAAAAAAAAAAACCCAAGGCTTTCAGTTTGACGATTATTTAATTACCTAAAACTTTTTGCATTATTTACTTTCAGTTTAGAACTTCAAGCCACAGTTTACCAGCTGAAACTGGCGGATAGTCAAATTTTCCAATGAACGTAAGAGTTCGTCAATTATGCAACGAAAATCATTGAAGCGATAATTTCATTGCATATTTAATTGTCCTTATTTCAAAACTGAAAGAAAACTCATCATGGAAAATAAATGCATTAGAAGGCAAACCTTATTAATGTATAAGAGTTATAATGTCGAAATTTAAATAAAAATGCAATGTACACTTGTGTGTAAATAAAATTTAAATTATATGATTATTAATTCATTAACTGAAAAACTTGATGTTACGTTAAATGTTTGTAACCAACATGTATGCAATCTGTGTCGTTTTATATAATGGTCTCAATAAACACAATATGGCCCCAATTTATTTGCAAGCTATAAAGAAAATCATCAATGAGGTTTAAAATATTAGTAATGTATGAAGAATGTTAAAACAACCATATCTCTTTATTAGAACACCTTATTTTATAATATTCAGATAGTATTTATGACATTAAACCCCTGTATAAATACGGAGGTACAGACACCCCTTCCAGGACAAATCCTCTCCCTCACTCCCACCCACCCACACCAAAACAAGAAAGAAATGCAAGATTTATTCCACTACCTAAAATCTAACTTTGCAAAGTTTTTAAACCTTCACAAACATACCGGCGGATTTTGAAACGGGGTAGGGGAAGAAAAAAAGATGCGCAACAGATCATCAGTTTATATCAGTTTTTTTTTTTTAATTATGGGATTTAATGTTTATTCTTTTAAAATTATGGTTTAGTTTTTAAGTACATACACCTTAGGAGGGAAGAGAAGAAATGTGACATGTCATCGCTACACCCCAAATTTAATTCAATTATGTAATTTAATGTTTATTTAACAAAAACGATGGCTTAGCTGTTAGGTAGTTCCCAAAATATAACGGTAACAAAATATAACGGTAATGTTCAAATACAGTTAACTCAGTACTTACGAAAGAGAGCTGACAAAATACACGCTCGTGTAAATTGTAAGATTAGTGGCGAGCCAGTTTAGATTTGTTGTATTAGTGGCGAGCCAGTTGAGATTTGTTGTATTTGTTGTATTTGTCTCGTGACCTATCGAGTGTTATAAAACACTTGTATAAGAAATTGCAAGTTATTGAGGTTGATGATATAGATGTTTGCGGGTGTTAGGTTTAAAGGTGATTTTGGATGGTTGGTAGATAGGTGAGTGGGTGTAGGTTGTTACCTACACCCAGAAAGTCAGTCAGGGTTTCGATCCGACATATTTTTATGTTCCCAACAATCGTTAAAATCTGGCCAGTGTCGATGGTTCAAGTCCCATGCTTTCAGACTTTAAGTCAAAAAAGAAACTAAATATTCTCGTCTTCTAACAATACGCCCTCTAGCGCAGAAGCCTCCTGACAGGGGTAGAACAAAAGCCCTCAAGGACAAAAAATATTGGGGGGAGCTACAGTATTTTACATTTTCATTCATTTTTATAGAACTATATTCGATTGAGATTGTATGTATGTATGTATGTATGTATGTATCTATCTATCTGTCTGTCTGTCTGTCTGTCTGTCTGTCTATCTGTCTATCTATCTATCTATCTATCTATCTATCTATCTATCTATCTATCTCTATCTATCTATCTATCTATCTATCTATCTATCTATCTATCTATCTATCTATCTATCTATCTATCCCTTGCACCCTTTCGTAATTTTTTGTATAAAGTGTAATGTAATGTGTATCGTGTGTAATGACTACGAAACAGTTTAATCAATGTATTTTATATGCTTTTTATTTTGATGCAATACATGCATATTTTCATAAACAAAATCGTCAATTTCGTTAACTCATCTGTGTATCTTTAATACTTAATTAAACCCACCAATTCCTACAAATAGTTTTAAACCGCATGTCAGTAATAAAAAACCATATGATTTTAAATAAATGTAGGTGTATATAGGTATAAGAATAAAAGTATATTGCATGATACTGCTTTTAAACTGACAGCTGTTATTCGAACAAAAGTACTCACAGTGATACCTTTGGGTACTTTCACATTAAATCGCAGTTCATTGTGCAATTATTATGGTTCATTACATCTTTTTTTCAAACAATGTCAACTGCCCAGTTTAGCTAATTTAAACTGTTAACTTTTTAGACATTGCTAATAGTAGAATTAAATAATTAAAAATATTAAACATGTCACAAAAGGTTATATTTTAAAAAATACTAGAAAAATAACAATATTTTATTATTTTTAATCAAACACAGTGTTTGCGTGCAAAGTTGCTGTAATTATTGTGATTTATAGCAAATAAATTAAAAAATGTAAATCATACATGTAATCCGGCTTTTGTCCTAGGAGTCTAAGTTAGGGACTATCGCCCTTGGGTACTTTTTTTCCTATAGGGCTTTTTGTCCGTACCCAAACAATACCATAGCAGACGTTGGAAAGATTGCCTAATATAGCTAATCCCCGAAAGATCTGAAAAGCACGCGGACAAACATTATGTATCTGTAAAACTGAACAATATGCTACTTTTAATTAGCAACGAGAAGAATTCCAGCTGCGAATTTAATTATAAAATATAAAACACAAACGGTACAGTGATGAGACTTCAGCTTTAGAATATCGATGATCTTTCATTAATTATTATGCAGACTTTTCTGAGTCATCTATAGTAGTTAATAAATTTGCAAACATTGTTATCTATATATTGGTTGCCTCAGAAAGTTCTTTGGAAAGATCTATTTTCATTTTAAATTTAGTAATAAGCATTGAAACAATGTTTTCATAAATAAATAAATAAATAAATAAATAAATAAATAAATAAATAAATAAATAAATAAATAAATAAATAAATAAATCTACAGTGTATAAAAAATGTCTTAGATATTCTTTATCACGTCGTTCGTTTATGCAAAAGTCAATGATTTCTTGGAGATATTTAATAGTAACCTTCTTTAAGCTGCTGTAAACATCAGGGTATGAAATTTGGATTGTTGTTTTATTTGTTTCCCGTTTTATTGTAAATTTCTTGTAATGAAACAGACAATTTTTTTAATTAAAACTATGAATAAGTGGCAGTTATAACAATTGTTTTAAACAAATTTAAAATAGGATTCCAATTTCGGTAAAAAAAATATTGCTAGTGCTAAAGCTTCAAACATTCAATCAGATTAAGCATTTTCCCATACAGGACAAAAATTTAATATCGATTTCTTCGCAAATGGCATAAAAAAGTCGTCAGTTATTGGAGAAATGGTTTGGCTGCTGAAAACTGTTATGGGATGTTTCGCTAAACATCTTTTCTTAATTTTTGTGCATTAAAATAACTGTTAAAATATTATCCATTATTATTAATAATGAAGAATACGAAGTTCGTTATACCTTTGTTGAATAAATGAATGAATGAACGAACAAACGAATGAATAAATCGCTTAATGTATTCTTAATAAACAAACAAAAATATAGGAAAAAGAAGGGAAAAAAATAAACAAAAAAAGAATCGATTTAGCAGAGACATAAAATTGATCAATAAAATTCTAGTAAATACATAGTTAACTGACAGTAAATAAATAGAGATAAATGGACAGGATTCCAGCAATTTCAAATAAAATGTAATTCCATCCCTTTTTCAAAGCCTTTCCAATACCTTTTTACCAATTTCAAGAGTATGTTCTACATGAATTTACGAACTCTAATACTTACCTAACATATAAATTTACAACACCCCACACCACCCCCGCCCCAATGTTATTGCTGATTTTGGGCATACTTCATCCATTTAGATAGATCATACTTTGTTGAGTGCCTAAGTACAATGATTCTGAATGGTAGTCGGATCCCTGGATGTAGTCAGACTATGAAGTTTTAGGGGAACCTATTCTAACAAATCCATTATCAAGTGAGGTTTGTTGGTAAAACTTTTGCAAAATAACCAAATAAGTTACATGACCTCTCCTAAACTTTGAATGACATGAAAATTTCAAAACTTTTCAAGGTCCTGGAAATGTTTTTCTGTAATTTATTAACTTTTCCAAGATCTCCATGACTGCAGGAACATATCAAAAGACGGACCTCAAAACAACGAAGTTGAGTATAAAAAGAAATGTACTTGTTGCCATCGTCAGGATATCAAAGCTTTCTCATGCTAACTACGTACACATAGGAGATATATTATTCTAACAGGTTAAAGGAAGTGCGCTAGAAAGAAGTACACACCCATGGGCAATATTTGTTCCCTGGGGAGTTAACTCTTTTTGTCCGATTGATGTTTAATTTTAGATCAAACCTCGGACACAAAATGTGCACTGCGTATGAAATTTGATCGTATCGTACAAAATAATTTAATTATTTGTGACAATATGCCAATAAAATGGTGTATTTGAAAGTATGGTCAGCAAGAATGAATAGATCGTCTTTTA